>CM032818.1:4737415-5337415 GCA_019155185.1 Beaufortia kweichowensis | reverse complement strand
AAATATTTAAAGCGAGGAAGGCGACAAGCAGCAAGTGTTTGGACAAACACAGTAACGCATGTTGACTTCTCTCTGTTCAGCTGATGGTGGAGTCCGCCGCAGCAGAGGGTTTGGGTTTGTCAGCTTCTCCACCCTTGAAGATGCCGCTACTGCAGTGTCAGTAATGAACGGCGTGTTGTTTCCGGCAGGGCGTTGCGGGTCACTCTGTCTCATCAAAATGAGCAGAAGACCCAGCTCGACAAAGCAGGACAGCAGCAGAGAATTACTTCCTGCTGGAGAGTTTAGATCTGCTGTTCCTCAGGTGAGATGAGCCACAATAACAGATTATTTCAGATTGTAATCACGGTAACAAAAAGAATGTCATTCACTGAACTTCATGTAACGTATTTCACAGGTTTCTACACACCATGATCGTCGCTCCACTCAGCAGCTGGTGCTCCTGCCCATCACACGACAGAGTGCAGTGGACGTCCTCGCTCAGAGTCAGTAACCATCTTATTTCTGTAGCTCCGTCCTGTAAATGATGCTTCTTTGCTGCATCTTTAACCGTCTTCCGGTGACAGGTGAGAATCTCCGCCCACTAATGCCTGTCGTCCTGCTGGATACCGTGTCCACTGAGCCTCCGCGCCTGCTGGCTTCTCGGGTGCTTCTGGACTACTGGGTCAGTGCTCAAAAATCTCACTTCCACATTCTGAAATGCAAGGTTACAGGATGCAAGTTAGTAAAAATAGTACTAGAGTACAACAGTGATGTACGTTTGTATGTGCAGGAAAACCAAGAGGTGTTTGATGTGTGGCACCCCAGACGACTGCTCGCCCTGCCTGCACCCAGTGAGGATACTGAAGATATGATCACTCACTGTGAGTAGTTTTACCTTTTATTCAATAAGTTGTTTTCTTAAATTATCACTTAAGATTTTAGATTTTACTGTATTTAAACTAAATATTTCTGTTATGTAGTGGAAGATCTAAAGAAGAAGGGCCAAACTACCACTTCTGCTGCCCGACCAAAGACCTCTGGAGTGGCGAGTTCATCACTGACTCGAGTCCGTCAGAAGAAGGCTATTCTGCAGATTGGTAAATATGAGCAACAATAAAATATTAAAGACAAGAAATCAGTCTTTGAGAGCTTTAAATGTTTCTCACTGTCTTTTCTCTCATTTCCTTCAGCATCAGAGATTTCTGAAAATCTTCCTGATGGTGCTGTAGCTCCAGTGAGAACAGAAGCTCAGCAGGTAGAAACTTCTATATGAAATATTAGTTTATTTCAAGTAGGATTGTGGTGGGATTAGAGGAGGTGCTTACACATGTCCTTCTCTGTACTGTAACAGCTGCATGACTCTCCACACCAGTCACCATCTGTGTGGGGGTCGCTGGTTCTGGATGACGTTAGACCGATGTTTGATGTGCAGAGGTCTGAGCTGCACCACCAGCTGGAGCATCATGAATCTGCAGTCTGCACGGAGATCTTGTAAGTGTCTGCATGCTGGCGAAATTAGAGTTACATCTGTCAAGAAAATTGAAGTTAAAATTGAAGTCAAGAAATCTTGAATTGTTGTGTTTAATAAAATGTGTGTGTGGTTGTTTTAGTGTGTAATCACTGATGTTTTTGTGTTTTCAGACAAATGGAGCTACAGCCACATTTCACACCTGCAGAAATAAGCCGGACAACTGTACATATGTAAATAAATATCTCATTAGCATAATTTTGTGTCTGAGTATTTTCTAATCTTAGTTCTTAAAATTCTTTTTGAAATTGATCCTCTCAGAGTTTTAAACGACTTATATAAACAGTGTACATACAAATAGAGCATAACATGAAAGAACAAAACAGCAAGGTTTAACTTGTGTCTCTGCATCTAATTGTTAATCTGTGTGTTTTCTATGTTATATCGTGGAAGGAATAGTAGTTGCACATTTTTGCTGGTGCTGATGCTAATTTATTAAAGTTCTCCAAAAAATTGATATTGTCCATTCCTTTGTGAAGATTTATTGTGCTTCAGTCAGCCATGCTGAAATGAACTAATTATGAAAGAAATACTTTCACAATTAGTGAAAGTAATTCATAATTATAATGAAAGAAAATGTTTTTGAATAACTTTTTTTATTGCCAGGGTATCAAAGTACATAGAAATGTTTAAATAACGAGTAGTGGAACTGTTACGCAATGACGTAACCACACTGGAAACGCCCCCTAACCGTGATACGCATGACCTGCCACAAATTGCATTTATTTATTTACTAGACGCTTTAATACCAAACAATTTACAGCGATTTGTCACAAAAATAACGTTAAAATAAATATGTTCAAAACTGTGATTGTTGAGTTTGTTTTGAGCTAGGTTTTGAAGTAGTTCAGGGCAACTCTTGAGCTATATGGCTTTTGTGGAGCTTTATTATCCGTTTATTAATTTATTAGTTTTTTGCTTAGTACTAAAACGGTGAATTAGATTTTAGTGCTTTAAAATAAAGCTCTTCGTTATATAAAAAATATTTACATTATCAATTTTACAAGACAAAGATGGCGTGTGTTCCCGTGCAACGTCAAACTCTGTTGCTAGGCAGCGGTCATTCACGTTCAACACTACCAAACATCACTTTGACGAGCCACTGGAGGATACGGGCGATTTACAGATTTGCTATTACATTTCTTAACTTTTATTAAAACATTTTTATCTCTTAATATTAATTACTTATTAATTGTTATATTTTGTCTTGTATTGTCTTACTAACGAACTTTATCTTTGAGTATTTTTGAGTGTTTTGACAGGTTATCGGATGACATCGTTCATCGGAGGAAACGCTCGTGGAGCTGAGAGCTTCGGTACAGAGGGATCAGATCGCCTCCTTGTTCGTGGGGACCTTCATCCCGACGTGTCGAGTTCATCCTCCATCAGACGTTCAGCCCGTTTGGTCCGATCCAGTCCGCGCGGGTCTGCAGAGACAGGGTGACTTTGCGCTCCCTGCAGATGCGGTTATGTTAACTTTGTTAACCTCGCAGATGGTGAGTTAACTTTCCATTCTATTCTCCGTGTTATTTACATTGTCAGCTTGCTTATGATGTAAAATATAAAATATTTATGTGTTGTTTTCAGCTGAGAGAGCCTTGGAAACCCTGATCTTCCAGGATCTTCTGGGCAGACCCATGAGAATCATGTTCTCCCAGCGTGACTCCACTGTGAGGAAGACTGGGATCGGAAACATCTTCATCAAGGGTCTGTCCAGCAGGATTGATGGCGTCTCGGCTGTATGACACCTTCTCACATTTTGGGAAGATCCTGTCCTGCAAGGTAAGAGCTTCAGTTTGACTTTGTTTTTCTTTAGCACATGATTAAGCGTTGATGTTTGTAACAGGTGTTTGATGTTGATGTCTTAATGTTTTCATCAAGGTGGTTGGTGATGAAAATGGATCCAAAGGTTATGGATTCGTCCACTTCACCACCTTTGAAGCAGCAGAGAAGGCCATCAGAGCGCTTGATGGCATGTTGTTGGACGACCAGATAGTGTAAGTGGATCTCTGTTGTATGCAGTTGTTTATTCCAAATGTCTATTGCATCTGTTTTCATATAATTGACTGTTGAATCGCACAGATTAAATACTCATTTGGTTTGTGTTGTAAAGGTCCATTTGCCACTTCAAGTGCTTTGAGGAGCGGCAGAAACATGCGCCTGAAAACGTGGAGAAGAGGCACTACCCGGTATTCATCCCAAACTCCTTTATGACTTAATAAATCTTTAGTGAATGTTGAAATATTCTCATGTAGACTAACTTGATCTTGTCTCCTAAACGGGGGTGAGTCTGCGTGTCTAATCTGCCCTATAGCTTCAGTGAGCAGCAGCTGTACAGAGCGTTCTCACCCTTTGGAAGCATCATCAGTGTCAAGGTATGATGCTTATTTTATGGTTTAGGAATTAGTAAATATTTAAAGCGGAAGACGACAACAGCAAGTGTTCGGACAAACACAGTAACGCATGTTGACTTCTCTCTGTTCAGCTGATGGTGGAGTCCGGCCGCAGCAGAGGGTTTGGGTTTGTCAGCTTCTCCACCCATGAAGATGCCGCTACTGCAGTGTCAGTAATGAGCGGGCGTGTTGTTTCCGGCAGGGCGTTGCGGGTCACTCTGTCTCATCAAAATGAGCAGAAGACCCAGCTCGACAAGCAGGACAGCAGCAGAGAATTACTTCCTGCTGGAGAGTTTAGATCTGCTGTTCCTCAGGTGAGATGAGCCACAATAACAGATTATTTCAGATTGTAATATGGTAACAAAAAGAATGTCATTCACTGAACTTCATGTAACGTATTTCACAGGTTTCTACACACCATGATCGTCGCTCCACTCAGCAGCTGGTGCTCCTGCCCATCACCGACAGAGTGCAGTGGGCGTCCTCGCTCAGAGTCAGTAACCATCTTATTTCTGTAGCTCCGTCCTGTAAATGATGCTTCTTTGCTGCATCTTTAACCGTCTTCGGTGACAGGTGAGAATCTCCGCCCACTAATGCCTGTCGTCCTGCTGGATACCGTGTCCACTGAGCCTCCGCGCCTGCTGGCTTCTCGGGTGCTTCTGGACTACTGGGTCAGTGCTCAAAATCTTACTTCCACATTCTGAAATGCAAGGTTACAGGATGCAAGTTAGTAAAAATAGTACTAGAGTACAACAGTGATGTACGTTTGTATGTGCAGGAAAACCAAGAGGTGTTTGATGGGTGGCACCCCAGGCGACTGCTTGCCCTGCCTGCACCCAGTGAGGATACTGAAGATATGATCACTCACTGTGAGTAGTTTTACCTTTTATTCAATAAGTTGTTTTCTTAAATTATCACTTGTTTAGATTTTACTGTATTTAAACTAAATATTTCTGTTATGTAGTGGAAGATCTAAAGAAGAAGGGCCAAACTACCACTTCTGCTGCCCGACCAAAGACCTCTGGAGTGGCGAGTTCATCACTGACTCGAGTCCATCAGAAGTCGGCTATTCTGCAGATTGGTAAATATGAGCAACATTAAAATATTAAAGACAAGAAATCAGTCTTTGAGAGCTTTAAATGTTTCTCACTGTCTTTTCTCTCATTTCCTTCAGCATCAGAGATTTCTGAAAATCTTCCTGATGGTGCTGTAGCTCCAGTGAGAACAGAAGCTCAGCAGGTAGAAACTTCTATATGAAATATTAGTTTATTTCAAGTAGGATTGTGGTGGGATTAGAGGAGGTGCTTACACATGTCTTTCTCTGTACTGTAACAGCTGCATGACTCTCCACACCAGTCACCATCTGTGTGGGGTCGCTGGTTCTGGATGACGTTAGACCGATGTTTGATGTGCAGAGGTCTGAGCTGCACCACCAGCTGGAGCATCATGAATCTGCAGTCTGCACGGAGATCTTGTAAGTGTCTGCACGCTGGCGAAATTAGAGTTACATCTGTCAAGAAAATTGAAGTTAAAATTGAAGTCAAGAAATCTTGAATTGTTGTGTTTAATGAAATATGTGTGTGTGGTTGTTTTAGTGTGTAATCACTGATGTTTTTGTGTTTTCAGACAAATGGAGCTACAGCCACATTTCATACCTGCAGAAATAAGCCGGACAACTGTACATATGTAAATAAATATCTCATTAGCATAATTTTGTGTCTGAGTATTTTCTAATCTTAGTTCTTAAAATTATTTTTGAAATTGATCCTCTCAGAGTTTTAAAGGACTTATATAAACAGTGTACATACAAATAGAGCATAACATGAAAGAACAAAACAGCAAGGTTTAACTTGTGTCTCTGCATCTAATTGTTAATCTGTGTGTTTTCTATGTTATATTGTGGAAGGAATAGTATTTGCACATTTTGCTGATGCTAATTTATTAAAGTTCTCCAAAACTTGATATTGTCCATTCCTTTGTCAAGATTTATTGTGCTTCAGTCAGCCATGCTGAAATGAACTAATTATGAAAGAAATACTTTCACAATTAGTGAAAGTAATTCATAATTATAATAAAAGAAAATATTTTTGAATAACTTTTTTTATTGCCAGGGTATCAAAGTACATAGAAATTTTTAAATAACGAGTAGTGGAACTGTTACATAATGGCGTAACCACACTGGAAACGCCCCTAACCGTGATACGCATGACCTGCCACAAATTGCATTTATTTATTTACTAGACGCTTTAATACAAAACAATTTACAACGATTTGTCACAAAAATAACGTTAAAATAAATATATGTTCAAAACTGTGATTGCTGAGTTTGTTTTGAGCTAGGTTTTGAAGTAGTTTAGGGCAACTCTTGAGCTATATGTCTTTTGTGGAACTTTATTATCCGATTATTAATTTATTAGTTTTTGCTTAGTACTAAAAGCGGTGAATTAGATTTTACTGATTTAAAATAAAGCTCTTCGTTATATAAAAAATATTTAAATTATCACTTTTACAAGACAAAGATGACGTGTGTTCCCGTGCAGCGTCAAACTCTGTTGCTTTTTCTAAGGCATTGCTGTGATATCCCTCTGTAGCACTTCCTGTGTATGTAAAGTACATGTATACATTGAAAATGAAACTCGTGTTCATCTTTTTAAGTTGTTGAGTTGTTTTTATCATTAATATTACACCAAATGGCTGTGTGATGAAAATGGTAAATACTTATTAATAAATCTCCTAGCCTTAGGTGTGATGTGATCATTATACAATATAACATTTACATTAATTTATATTGTAAGTTTAAACCTTAAACGAAAGTGGATCAAAATGTAAAATCTAATAATGATATAATAGTCAGAGCCAAAATGATGCTTATGCCGATTATATTTATGTACAATTATTTACAATTAACATATTTAACATGCAGGCATGTACAAGATCTTCGAGTTGACTGAAGATTTGTGATGCTCCATGTGGTGGGGCAGCTCAGGCTTCTAGACTTTACATATTTGTCCAATGTTATCCAGAACCAGCGACCCCACATAGATGGTGACTGCTTTTGATAATCAAGCATCTGTTACAGTGCAGAGAAAGACATGTGTAACACTTCCTCTAATCTTACTTTAAATCATGAAAAGTTTTTTAAAGAGGTTTCTACCTGCTGAGCTTCTGTTTGCACTGGAGCTGCAGCACCATCAGGAAGAATATGCAGGGAAGCTGACTTCTGATGTACCTGGGCGAGCAATGACCTCACTGTGCCTGATGTCTTTGGTCGGGCAGCGGCGGTCAGAATGGTTTGTTCTTTCTTCATTAGACCTTCCGCTACATCACAAAAATATTTAGCTGAAACACATACCTTACATCAAATCTAAAGAAATAATAATTCAAAGGAACAATCCGATTACTAAAAACTGGATACCCTCACAGCGAGAGATAGCATCTTTAGTATTCTCACTGGGTGCAGGCAGGGCGAGCAGTCGTCTGGGGCGCCACACATCAAACATGTACTGATTTGCCTGCACATACAAACATACATCACTGTAGTCCTTTTTCAAAATTGTATTCAGTAATCTTGTCAATTTAGAATGTGGAAGTGAGATGAGGTTCATGAACACTGACCCAGTAGTCCAGAAGCACCTGAGAAGCCAGCAGAAGTGGAGGAGGCTCAGTGGACACAGTATCCAGCAGGACGACAGGCATTAGTGGCCGGACACTCTCACCTGTGACAGAAAGTCACCAAGGAATTATAATACAAATATGAAGGGCTGATAAGGCATCATTTACAGGATGGAGCAACAGTTATTAGGTGGTTTACTGACTCTGCGCGAGGACGTCCACTGCAGTCTGTCGCATGATGGGCCGGAGCACCAGCTGCTGAGTGGGGCAACGATCAAAGTGCGTAGAAACCTGTGAAATACGTTACATGAAGTTCAGCTAATGACTTAATTTTTTTAAAGGCATTTCAATCTGAAATAATCTGTTATTGTGGCTCATCTCACCTGAGGAACAGCAGATCTAAACTCTCCAGCAGGAAGTAATTCTCTGCTGCTGTCCTGCTTGTCGAGCTGGGTCTTCTGCTCATTTTGATGAGACAGAGTGACCATAGCGCCCTGCCGGAAACAACACGCCCATTCATGACCGAGGCGCAGTAGTGGCATCTTCAAAGGGTGGAAAAGCTGACAAACCCAAACCCTCTGCTGCGGCCGGACTCCACCATCAGCTGAACAGAGAGAAGTCAACATGCGTTATTGTGTTTGTCCAAACACTTGCTGTTTCGTCTTCCACTTTAAATATTTATCAATTCCTAAACCATAAAATAAGCATCATACCTTGACACTGATGATGCTTCCAAAGGTGAGAACGCTCTGTACAGCTGCTGCTCACTGAAGCTATAGGGCAGATTAGACACGTACAGACTCACCCCCTGTTTAGGAGACAAGATCAAGTTAGTCTACATGAGAATATTTCAACATTCACTAAAGATTTATTAAGTAATAAAGGAGTTTAGGATGAATACCGGGTAGTGCCTCTTCTCCATGTTGGAAGATGTGACATTCCACTCAACCTGACGCTCCTCAAATGATTTGAAGTGGCAAATAGACCTTTAAAACACAAACCACGTGATCTTTCTGCAGTATACAAGTTAATATTAACAGTAATACTGTATGTCTAAGTGAAATTTCAGACATTTATTTGACAACTGTTGCAACAGATATTTGGAATCGATAATTACTTTGAGCAGAATAAGAAAAGCACAACAGAGATCCACTTACACTATCTGGTCATCCAACAACATGCCATCAAGCGCTCTGATGGCCTTCTCTGCTGCTTTAAAGGTGGAAAAGTGGACGAATCCATAACCTCTGGATCCATTTCCATCACCAACCACCTTGATGAAAAGATTGAGACATCAACATTAAACACCTGTTACAAACATCAACACTTAATCATGTGCTAAAGAAAAACAAAGTCAAACTGAAGCTCTTACCTTGCAGGACAGGATCTTCCCAAAATGTGAGAAGGTGTCATACAGCGAGACGCCATCAATCCTGCTGGACAGACCCTTGATGAAGATGTTTCCGATCCCAGTCTTCCTCACAGTGGAGTCACAGCTGGGAGAACATGATTCTCATGGGTCTGCCCAGAAGATCCTGGAAGATCAGGGTTTCCAAGGCTCTCTCAGCTGAAAGACAACACATAAATATTTTATATTTTACATCATAAGCAAGCTGACAATATAAATAACACGGAGAATAGAATG
Organism: Beaufortia kweichowensis; assembly: GCA_019155185.1. Lineage (NCBI taxonomy): Eukaryota > Metazoa > Chordata > Actinopteri > Cypriniformes > Gastromyzontidae > Beaufortia > Beaufortia kweichowensis. The sequence goes on along the minus strand of CM032818.1, from coordinate 5,328,258 downwards.
GAAAGTTAACTCACCATCTGCGAGGGTTAACAAAGTTAACATAACCATTACCGCAGGGAGCGCAAAGTCACCCTGTCTCTGCAGACCCGCACGCGGACTGGATCGGACCGAACGGGCTGAACGTCTGATGGAGGATGAACTTCGGACACGTCGGGATGAAGGTCCCCACGAACAAGGAGGCGATCTGATCCCTCTGTGCGCCGAAGCTCTCAGCTCCACGAGCGTTTCCTCCGATGAACGATGTCATCCGATAACCTGTCAAAACACTCAAAACAACTTACAATAAAATTAGTTAATAGGACAATACAAGACAATGTGATAATTAATAAGTAAAAAACGAATAAGTAATTAATCTCAAGAGATAAAAATGTTTTAAGTTAATTAATATAAAAGCAAATCAGTAAATCGCTCCGTAATCTCCAATGGCTCATCAAAGTGATGTTTGGTAGTTTTCGAATGTAAATAACCGTTGCCTAGCAACAGATGTTTAACGTAGCACGTCATCTTTGTCTAATAATGGGAATAATTGTAATAATTTTTAAAATATTAAATAAAATGAAATAATTGTTTAAATATTAAAATGTCCACTGTTTTAGTAAAAAATAAAATAAAAACGAATTAATCATAGGATAACGTTGCTGCTTTGTTTTTGAGTCATAGAAAGTTTCTGCTCAAAAAACCAACTCAACAGTTGCAGGTTTGAACTCATTTATTTTAACGCGTTTTTCTAATTTTGCAGGACAAATGCCTTATAAATTGTTTTGAATTAAAGCGTCTAATAAATATATATAAATGCAGTTTTGTGGCTGGCCATGCGCAGCTCCCAGTGGGGGCGTTCCCAGAGTGGTTACGTCATTACAAAATAGTTGCACAACTTTTTATTTAAAAAACATTTTTTGTCAATTATTTCTTTTTTTATTTATTCGTTTTAGTTAGCTTTATTTTATTGTATGTAATCTTATTTAAGTATAGTGGTTTTAAAGAGACAGAAAAACATTAGCTTTGTGTTAACAAACTTAATTTATATAGGATTCAGAAGAGCAACGTTATCTGATAATTTATTAATTTGTTGATTTATTTATTACTGAAACAATGTATTACATTTAGTGCTTTGAATAAATTATTAGCTTTTATAATTACATAAATAAGGCATACCGCTGCACAAAATGAAGTGTGTTGCCGAGTGCGACGTCATACTCTGTTGCTAGGCAACGGTCATTTACGTAGGAAATCAAACAAAACTCTACAACTATCAAACATCACATTGACAAGCCACTGAATGACACGGATTTACAGCGATTTACAGATTTGCTGTCATATTTATTAACTTTTATTAAACATTTTTATCTATTATGATTAATTAATTATTATTTTTAACTTATTAATTGTCACATTTTGTCTTGTATTATCTTGTATAAAATCCTATTTCTAAGTATTTTCACAGGTTATCGGATGACATCGTTCATCGGAGGAAACGGCTTCGTGGAGCTGAGAGCTTCGGTACAGAGGGATCAGATCGCCTCCTTGTTCGTGGGGACCTTCATCCCGACGTGTCCGAGTTCATCCTCCATCAGACGTTCAGCCCGTTCGGTCCGATCCAGTCCGTGCGGGTCTGCAGAGACAGGGTGACTTTGCGCTCCCTGCGGTACGGTTATGTTAACTTTGTTAACCTCGCAGATGGTGAGTTAACTTTCCATTCTATTCTCCGTGTTATTTATATTGTCAGCTTGCTTATGATGCAAAATATAAAATATTTATGTGTTGTCTTTCAGCTGAGAGAGCCTTGGAAACCCTGATCTTCCAGGATCTTCTGGGCAGACCCATGAGAATCATGTTCTCCCAGCGTGACTCCACTGTGAGGAAGACTGGGATCGGAAACATCTTCATCAAGGGTCTGTCCAGCAGCATTGATGGCGTCTCGCTGTATGACACCTTCTCACATTTTGGGAAGATCCTGTCCTGCAAGGTAAGAGCTTCAGTTTGACTTTGTTTTTCTTTAGCACATGATTAAGTGTTGATGTTTGTAACAGGTGTTTGATGTTGATGTCTTAATGTTTTCATCAAGGTGGTTGGTGATGGAAATGGATCCAAAGGTTATGGATTCGTCCACTTCACCACCTTTGAAGCAGCAGAGAAGGCCATCAGAAGCTTGATGGCATGTTGTTGGACGACCAGATAGTGTAAGTGGATCTCTGTTTGTATTCAGTTGTAATTTATTCCAAATGTCTATTGCATCTGTTTTCATATAAAATTGACTGTTGAATCGCAGTATTATTAAATACTCATTTGGTTTGTGTTTTAAAGGTCCATTTGCCACTTCAAATCATTTGAGGAGGCGGCAGAAACATCACATCTTCCAACATGGAGAAGAGGCACTACCCGGTATTCATCCCAAACTCCTTTATTACTTAATAAATCTTTAGTGAATGTTGAAATATTCTCATGTAGACTAACTTGATCTTGTCTCCTAAACAGGGGTGAGTCTGTGCGTGTCTAATCTGCCCTATAGCTTCAGTGAGCAGCAGCTGTACAGAGCGTTCTCACCCTTTGGAAGCATCATCAGTGTCAAGGTATGATGCTTAGTTTATGGTTTAGGAATTGATAAATATTTAAAGCGGAGAGAAGACGACAACAGCAAGTGTTTGGACAAACACACAGTAGCATGTTGACTTCTCTCTGTTCAGCTGATGGTGGAGTCCGGCCGCAGCAGAGGGTTTGGGTTTGTCAGCTTCTCCACCCTTGAAGATGCCGCTACTGCAGTGTCAGTAATGAACGGGCGTGTTGTTTCCGGCAGGGCGTTGCGGGTCACTCTGTCTCATCAAAATGAGCAGAAGACCCAGCTCGAGACGCAGGACAGCAGCAGAGAATTACTTCCTGCTGGAGAGTTTAGATCTGCTGTTCCTCTGGTGAGATGAGCCACAATAACAGATTATTTCAGATTGTAATACGGTAACAAAAAAGAATGTCATTCACTGAACTTCATGTAACGTATTTCACAGGTTTCTACACACCATGATCGTCGCTCCACTCAGCAGCTGGTGCTCCTGCCCATCACACGACAGAGTGCAGTGGACGTCCTCGCTCAGAGTCAGTAACCATCTTATTTCTGTAGCTCCGTCCTGTAAATGATGCTTCTTTGCTACATCTTTAACCGTCTTCTGTGACAGGTGAGAATCTCCGACCACTAATGCCTGTCGTCCTGCTGGATACCGTGTCCACTGAGCCTCCGCGCCTGCTGGCTTCTCGGGTGCTTCTGGACTACTGGGTCAGTGCTCAAAAATCTCACTTCCACATTCTGAAATGCAAGGTTACAGGATGCAAGTTAGTAAAATAGTACTAGAGTACAACAGTGATGTACGTTTGTATGTGCAGGAAAACCAAGAGGTGTTTGATGTGGCACCCCAGACGACTGCTCGCGCCCTGCCTGCACCCAGTGAGGATACTGAAGATATGATCACTCACTGTGAGTAGTTTTACCTTTTATTCAATAAGTTGTTTTCTTAAATTATCACTCGTTTAGATTTTACTGTATTTAAACTAAATATTTCTGTTATGTAGTGGAAGATCTAAAGAAGAAGGGCCAAACTACCACTTCTGCTGCCCGACCAAAGACCTCTGGAGTGGCGAGTTCATCACTGACTCGAGTCCGTCAGAAGAAGGCTATTCTGCAGATTGGTAAATATGAGCAACAATAAAATATTAAAGACAAGAAATCAGTCTTTGAGAGCTTTAAATGTTTCTCACTGTCTTTCTCTCATTTCCTTCAGCATCAGAGATTTCTGAAAATCTTCCTGATGGTGCTGTAGCTCCAGTGAGAACAGAAGCTCAGCAGGTAGAAACTTCTATATGAAATATTAGTTTATTTCAAGTAGGATTGTGGTGGGATTAGAGGAGGTGCTTACACATGTCCTTCTCTGTACTGTAACAGCTGCATGACTCTCCACACCAGTCACCATCTATGTGGGGTCGCTGGTTCTGGATGACGTTAGACCGATGTTTGATGTGCAGAGGTCTGAGCTGCACCACCAGCTGGAGCATCATGAATCTGCAGTCTGCACGGAGATCTTGTAAGTGTCTGCACGCTGGCGAAATTAGAGTTACATCTGTCAAGAAAATTGAAGTTAAAATTGAAGTCAAGAAATCTTGAATTGTTGTGTTTAATGAAATATGTGTGTGTGGTTGTTTTAGTGTGTAATCACTGATGTTTTTGTGTTTTCAGACAAATGGAGCTACAGCCACATTTCACACCTGCAGAAATAAGCCGGACAACTGTACATATGTAAATAAATATCTCATTAGCATAATTTTGTGTCTGAGTATTTTCTAATCTTAGTTCTTAAAATTCTTTTTGAAATTGATCCTCTCAGAGTTTTAAACGACTTATATAAACAGTGTACATACAAATAGAGCATAACATGAAAGAACAAAACAGCAAGGTTTAACTTGTGTCTCTGCATCTAATTGTTAATCTGTGTGTTTTCTATGTTATATTGTGGAAGGAATAGTAGTTGCACATTTTTGCTGGTGCTGATGCTAATTTATTAAAGTTCTCCAAAAAATTGATATTGTCCATTCCTTTGTGAAGATTTACTGTGCTTCAGTCAGCCATGCTGAAATGAACTAATTATGAAAGAAATACTTTCACAATTAGTGAAAGTAATTCATAATTATAATGAAAGAAAATGTTTTTGAATAACTTTTTTTATTGCCAGGGTATCAAAGTACATAGAAATGTTTAAATAACGAGTAGTGGAACTGTTACGCAATGGCGTAACCACACTGGAAACGCCCCTAACCGTGATACGCATGACCTGCCACAAATTGCATTTATTTATTTACTAGACGCTTTAATACCAAACAATTTACAGCGATTTGTCACAAAATTGACGTTAAAATAAATATGTTCAAAACTGTGATTGTTGAGTTTGTTTTGAGCTAGGTTTTGAAGTAGTTCAGGGCAACTCTTGAGCTATATGGCTTTTGTGGAGCTTTATTATCCGTTTATTAATTTATTAGTTTTTTGCTTAGTACTAAAACGGTGAATTAGATTTTAGTGCTTTAAAATAAAGCTCTTCGTTATATAAAAAATATTTACATTATCAATTTTACAAGACAAAGATGACGTGTGTTCCCACGTGCAACGTCAAACTCTGTTGCTAGGCAACGGTCATTCACGTTCAACACTACCAAACATCACTTTGACGAGCCACTGGAGGATACGGAGCGATTTACAGATTTGCTATTACATTTCTTAACTTTTATTAAAACATTTTTATCTCTTAATATTAATTACTTATTAATTGTTATATTTTGTCTTGTATTGTCTTACTAACTAACTTTATCTTTGAGTATTTTTGAGTGTTTTGACAGGTTATCGGATGACATCGTTCATCGGAGGAAACGCTTCGTGGAGCTGAGAGCTTCGGCGTACAGAGGGATCAGATCGCCTCCTTGTTCGTGGGGGGACCTTCATCCCGACGTGTCCGAGTTCATCCTCCATCAGACGTTCAGCCCGTTCGGTCCGATCCAGTCCGTGCGGGTCTGCAGAGACAGGGTGACTTTGCGCTCCCTGCGGTACGGTTATGTTAACTTTGTTAACCTCGCAGATGGTGAGTTAACTTTCCATTCTATTCTCCGTGTTATTTACATTGTCAGCTTGCTTATGATGTAAAATATAAAATATTTATGTGTTGTTTTTCAGCTGAGAGAGCCTTGGAAACCCTGATCTTCCAGGATCTTCTGGGCAGACCCATGAGAATCATGTTCTCCCAGCGTGACTCCACTGTGAGGAAGACTGGGATCGGAAACATCTTCATCAAGGGTCTGTCCAGCAGGATTGATGGCGTCTCGCTGTATGACACCTTCTCACATTTTGGGAAGATCCTGTCCTGCAAGGTAAGAGCTTCAGTTTGACTTTGTTTTTCTTTAGCACATGATTAAGCGTTGATGTTTGTAACAGGTGTTTGATGTTGATGTCTTAATGTTTTCATCAAGGTGGTTGGTGATGAAAATGGATCCAAAGGTTATGGATTCGTCCACTTCACCACCTTTGAAGCAGCAGAGAAGGCCATCAGAGCGCTTGATGGCATGTTGTTGGACGACCAGATAGTGTAAGTGGATCTCTGTTGTATGCAGTTGTTTATTCCAAATGTCTATTGCATCTGTTTTCATATAATTGACTGTTGAATCGCACAGATTAAATACTCATTTGGTTTGTGTTGTAAAGGTCCATTTGCCACTTCAAGTGCTTTGAGGAGCGGCAGAAACATGCGCCTGAAAACGTGGAGAAGAGGCACTACCCGGTATTCATCCCAAACTCCTTTATGACTTAATAAATCTTTAGTGAATGTTGAAATATTCTCATGTAGACTAACTTGATCTTGTCTCCTAAACAGGGGGTGAGTCTGTACGTGTCTAATCTGCCCTATAGCTTCAGTGAGCAGCAGCTGTACAGAGCGTTCTCACCCTTTGGAAGCATCATCAGTGTCAAGGTATGATGCTTATTTTATGGTTTAGGAATTAGTAAATATTTAAAGCGGAAGACGACAACAGCAAGTGTTCGGACAAACACAGTAACGCATGTTGACTTCTCTCTGTTCAGCTGATGGTGGAGTCCGGCCGCAGCAGAGGGTTTGGGTTTGTCAGCTTCTCCACCCATGAAGATGCCGCTACTGCAGTGTCAGTAATGAACGGGCGTGTTGTTTCCGGCAGGGCGTTGCGGGTCACTCTGTCTCATCAAAATGAGCAGAAGACCCAGCTCGACAAGCAGGACAGCAGCAGAGAATTACTTCCTGCTGGAGAGTTTAGATCTGCTGTTCCTCAGGTGAGATGAGCCACAATAACAGATTATTTCAGATTGTAATACGGTAACAAAAAAGAATGTCATTCACTGAACTTCATGTAACGTATTTCACAGGTTTCTACACACCATGATCGCCGCTCCACTCAGCAGCTGGTGCTCCTGCCCATCACTGCGACAGAGTGCAGTGGACGTCCTCGCTCAGAGTCAGTAACCATCTTATTTCTGTAGCTCCGTCCTGTAAATGATGCTTCTTTGCTGCATCTTTAACCGTCTTCCGGTGACAGGTGAGAATCTCCGCCCACTAATGCCTGTCGTCCTGCTGGATACCGTGTCCACTGAGCCTCCGCGCCTGCTGGCTTCTCGGTGCTTCTGGACTACTGGGTCAGTGCTCAAAAATCTCACTTCCACATTCTGAAATGCAAGGTTACAGGATGCAAGTTAGTAAAAATAGTACTAGAGTACAACAGTGATGTACGTTTGTATGTGCAGGAAAACCAAGAGGTGTTTGATGTGTGGCACCCCAGACGACTGCTCGCCCTGCCTGCACCCAGTGAGGATACTGAAGATATGATCACTCACTGTGAGTAGTTTTACCTTTTATTCAATAAGTTGTTTTCTTAAATTATCACTCGTTTAGATTTTACTGTATTTAAACTAAATATTTCTGTTATGTAGTGGAAGATCTAAAGAAAAGGGCCAAACTACCACTTCTGCTGCCCGACCAAAGACCTCTGGAGTGGCGAGTTCATCACTGACTCGAGTCCATCAGAAGAAGGCTATTCTGCAGATTGGTAAATATGAGCAACATTAAAATATTAAAAGACAAGAAATCAGTCTTTGAGAGCTTTAAATGTTTCTCACTGTCTTTTCTCTCATTTCCTTCAGCATCAGAGATTTCTGAAAATCTTCCTGATGGTGCTGTAGCTCCAGTGAGAACAGAAGCTCAGCAGGTAGAAACTTCTATATGAAATATTAGTTTATTTCAAGTAGGATTGTGGTGGGATTAGAGGAGGTGCTTACACATGTCTTTCTCTGTACTGTAACAGCTGCATGACTCTCCACACCAGTCACCATCTGTGTGGGGGTCGCTGGTTCTGGATGACGTTAGACCGATGTTTGATGTGCAGAGGTCTGAGCTGCACCACCAGCTGGAGCATCATGAATCTGCAGTCTGCACGGAGATCTTGTAAGTGTCTGCATGCTGGCGAAATTAGAGTTACATCTGTCAAGAAAATTGAAGTTAAAATTGAAGTCAAGAAATCTTGAATTGTTGTGTTTAATGAAATGTGTGTGTGGTTGTTTTAGTGTGTAATCACTGATGTTTTTGTGTTTTCAGACAAATGGAGCTACAGCCACATTTCATACCTGCAGAAATAAGCCGGACAACTGTACATATGTAAATAAATATCTCATTAGCATAATTTTGTGTCTGAGTATTTTCTAATCTTAGTTCTTAAAATTATTTTTGAAATTGATCCTCTCAGAGTTTTAAAGGACTTATATAAACAGTGTACATACAAATAGAGCATAACATGAAAGAACAAAACAGCAAGGTTTAACTTGTGTCTCTGCATCTAATTGTTAATCTGTGTGTTTTCTATGTTATATTGTGGAAGGAATAGTATTTGCACATTTTTGCTGATGCTAATTTATTAAAGTTCTCCAAAAACTTGATATTGTCCATTCCTTTGTCAAGATTTATTGTGCTTCAGTCAGCCATGCTGAAATGAACTAATTATGAAAGAAATACTTTCACAATTAGTGAAAGTAATTCATAATTATAATAAAAGAAAATATTTTTGAATAACTTTTTTTATTGCCAGGGTATCAAAGTACATAGAAATTTTTAAATAACGAGTAGTGGAACTGTTACGCAATGACGTAACCACACTGGAAACGCCCCCTAACCGTGATACGCATGACCTGCCACAAATTGCATTTATTTATTTACTAGACGCTTTAATACAAAACAATTTACAACGATTTGTCACAAAAATAACGTTAAAATAAATATATGTTCAAAACTGTGATTGCTGAGTTTGTTTTGAGCTAGGTTTTGAAGTAGTTTAGGGCAACTCTTGAGCTATATGTCTTTTGTGGAACTTTATTATCCGATTATTAATTTATTCGTTTTTTGCTTAGTACTAAAACGGTGAATTAGATTTTACTGATTTAAAATAAAGCTCTTCGTTATATAAAAAATATTTAAATTATCACTTTTACAAGACAAAGATGACGTGTGTTCCCACGTGCAACGTCAAACTCTGTTGCTTTTTTCTAAGGCATTGCTGTGATATCCCTCTGTAGCACTTCCTGTGTATGTAAAGTACATGTATACATTGAAAATGAAACTTCGTGTTCATCTTTTAAGTTGTTGAGTTGTTTTTATCATTAATATTACACCAAATGGCTGTGTGATGAAAATGGTAAATACTTATTAATAAATCTCCTAGCCTTAGGTGTGATGTGATCATTATACAATATAACATTTACATTAATTTATATTGTAAGTTTAAACCTTAAACGAGTGGATCAAAAATGTAAAATCTAATAATGATATAATAGTCAGAGCCAAAATGATGCTTATGCCGATTATATTTATGTACAATTATTTACAATTAACATATTTAACATGCAGGCATGTACAAGATCTTCGAGTTGACTGAAGATTTGTGATGCTCCATGTGGTGGGGCAGCTCAGGCTTCTAGACTTTACATATTTGTCCAATGTTATCCAGAACCAGCGACCCCACATAGATGGTGACTGCTTTTGATAATCAAGCATCTGTTACAGTGCAGAGAAAGACATGTGTAACACTTCCTCTAATCTTACTTTAAATCATGAAAAGTTTTTTAAAGAGGTTTCTACCTGCTGAGCTTCTGTTTGCACTGGAGCTGCAGCACCATCAGGAAGAATATGCAGGGAAGCTGACTTCTGATGTACCTGGGCGAGCAATGACCTCACTGTGCCTGATGTCTTTGGTCGGCAGCGCGTCAGAATGGTTTGTTCTTTCTTCATTAGACCTTCCGCTACATCACAAAAATATTTAGCTGAAACACATACCTTACATCAAATCTAAAGAAATAATAATTCAAAGGAACAATCCGATTACTAAAAACTGGATACCCTCACAGCGAGAGATAGCATCTTTAGTATTCTCACTGGGTGCAGGCAGGGCGAGCAGTCGTCTGGAGCCACACATCAAACATGTACTGATTTGCCTGCACATACAAACATACATCACTGTAGTCCTTTTTCAAAATTGTATTCAGTAATCTTGTCAATTTAGAATGTGGAAGTGAGATGAGGTTCATGAACACTGACCCAGTAGTCCAGAAGCACCTGAGAAGCCAGCAGGCGCGGAGGCTCAGTGGACACAGTATCCAGCAGGACGACAGGCATTAGTGGCCGGACACTCTCACCTGTGACAGAAAGTCACCAAGGAATTATAATACAAATATGAAGGGCTGATAAGGCATCATTTACAGGATGGAGCAACAGTTATTAGGTGGTTTACTGACTCTGCGCGAGGACGTCCACTGCAGTCTGTCGCATGATGGGCCGGAGCACCAGCTGCTGAGTGGGGCAACGATCAAAGTGCGTAGAAACCTGTGAAATACGTTACATGAAGTTCAGCTAATGACTTAATTTTTTTAAAGGCATTTCAATCTGAAATAATCTGTTATTGTGGCTCATCTCACCTGAGGAACAGCAGATCTAAACTCTCCAGCAGGAAGTAATTCTCTGCTGCTGTCCTGCTTGTCGAGCTGGGTCTTCTGCTCATTTTGATGAGACAGAGTGACCCGCAACGCCCTGCCGGAAACAACACGCCCATTCATGACCGAGAGCGCAGTAGTGGCATCTTCAAGGGTGGAAAAGCTGACAAACCCAAACCCTCTGCTGCGGCCGGACTCCACCATCAGCTGAACAGAGAGAAGTCAACATGCGTTATTGTGTTTGTCCAAACACTTGCTGTTTCGTCTTCCACTTTAAATATTTATCAATTCCTAAACCATAAAATAAGCATCATACCTTGACACTGATGATGCTTCCAAAGGGTGAGAACGCTCTGTACAGCTGCTGCTCACTGAAGCTATAGGGCAGATTAGACACGTACAGACTCACCCCTGTTTAGGAGACAAGATCAAGTTAGTCTACATGAGAATATTTCAACATTCACTAAAGATTTATTAAGTCATAAAGGAGTTTAGGATGAATACCGGGTAGTGCCTCTTCTCCATGTTGAAAGATGTGACCTTCCACTCAACCTGACGCTCCTCAAATGATTTGAAGTGGCAAATAGACCTTTAAAACACAAACCACGTGATCTTTCTGCAGTATACAAGTTAATATTAACAGTAATACTGTATGTCTAAGTGAAATTTCAGACATTTATTTGACAACTGTTGCAACAGATATTTGGAATCGATAATTACTTTGAGCAGAATAAGAAAAGCACAACAGAGATCCACTTACACTATCTGGTCATCCAACAACATGCCATCAAGCGCTCTGATGGCCTTCTCTGCTGCTTTAAAGGTGGAAAAGTGGACGAATCCATGACCTCTGGATCCATTTCCATCACCAACCACCTTGATGAAAAGATTGAGACATCAACATTAAACACCTGTTACAAACATCAACGCTTAATCATGTGCTAAAAAAAAACAAAGTCAAACTGAAGCTCTTACCTTGCAGGACAGGATCTTCCCAAAATGTGAGAAGGTGTCATACAGCGAGACGCCATCAATCCTGCTGGACAGACCCTTGATGAAGATGTTTCCGATCCCAGTCTTCCTCACAGTGGAGTCACGCTGGGAGAACATGATTCTCATGGGTCTGCCCAGAAGATCCTGGAAGATCAGGGTTTCCAAGGCTCTCTCAGCTGAAAGACAACACATAAATATTTTATATTTTACATCATAAGCAAGCTGACAATATAAATAACACGGAGAATAGAATGGAAAGTTAACTCACCATCTGCGAGGTTAACAAAGTTAACATAACCGTACCGCAGGGAGCGCAAAGTCACCCTGTCTCTGCAGACCCGCGCGGACTGGATCGGACCGAACGGGCTGAACGTCTGATGGAGGATGAACTCGGACACGTCGGGATGAAGGTCCCCCACGAACAAGGAGGCGATCTGATCCCTCTGTACGCCGAAGCTCTCAGCTCCACGAGCGTTTCCTCCGATGAACGATGTCATCCGATAACCTGTCAAAACACTCAAAACAACTTACAATAAAATTAGTTAATAGGACAATACAAGACAATGTGATAATTAATAAGTAAAAACGAATAAGTAATTAATCTCAAGAGATAAAAATGTTTTAAGTTAATTAATATAAAAGCAAATCAGTAAATCGCTCCGTAATCTCCAATGGCTCATCAAAGTGATGTTTGGTAGTTTTCGAATGTAAATAACCGTTGCCTAGCAACAGATGTTTAACGTAGCACGTCATCTTTGTCTAATAATGGGAATAATTGTAATAATTTTAAAATATTAAATAAAATGAAATAATTGTTTAAATATTAAAATGTCCACTGTTTTAGTAAAAATAAAATAAAAACGAATTAATCATAGGATAACGTTGCTGCTTTGTTTTGAGTCATAGAAAGTTTCTGCTCAAAACCAACTCAACAGTTGCAGGTTTGAACTCATTTATTTTAACGCGTTTTTCTAATTTTGCAGGACAAATGCCTTATAAATTGTTTTGAATTAAAGCGTCTAATAAATATATATAAATGCAGTTTTGTGGCTGGCCATGCGCAGCTCCCAGTGGGGGCGTTCCCAGAGTGGTTACGTCATTACAAAATAGTTGCACAACTTTTATTTAAAAACATTTTTGTCAATTATTTCTTTTTTTATTTATTCGTTTTAGTTAGCTTTATTTTATTGTATGTAATCTTATTTAAGTATAGTGGTTTTAAAGAGACAGAAAAACATTAGCTTTGTGTTAACTGAAAGATAATTTATATAGGATTCAGAAGAGCAACATTATCTGATAATTTATTAATTTGTTGATTTATTTATTACTGAAACAATGTATTACATTTAGTGCTTTGAATAAATTATTAGCTTTTATAATTACATAAATAAGGCATACCGCTGCACAAAATGAAGTGTGTTGCCGAGTGCGACGTCATACTCTGTTGCTAGGCAACGGTCATTTACGTAGGAAATCAAACAAAACTCTACAACTATCAAACATCACATTGACAAGCCACTGAATGACACGGATTTACAGCGATTTACAGATTTGCTGTCATATTTATTAACTTTTATTAAACATTTTTATCTATTATGATTAATTAATTATTATTTTTAACTTATTAATTGTCACATTTTGTCTTGTATTATCTTGTATAAAATCCTATTTCTAAGTATTTTCACAGGTTATCGGATGACATCGTTCATCGGAGGAAACGCTCGTGGAGCTGAGAGCTTCGGCGTACAGAGGGATCAGATCGCCTCCTTGTTCGTGGGGACCTTCATCCCGACGTGTCCGAGTTCATCCTCCATCAGACGTTCAGCCCGTTCGGTCCGATCCAGTCCGCGCGGGTCTGCAGAGACAGGGTGACTTTGCGCTCCCTGCGGTACGGTTATGTTAACTTTGTTAACCTCGCAGATGGTGAGTTAACTTTCCATTCTATTCTCCGTGTTATTTACATTGTCAGCTTGCTTATGATGTAAAATATAAAATATTTATGTGTTGTTTTTCAGCTGAGAGAGCCTTGGAAACCCTGATCTTCCAGGATCTTCTGGGCAGACCCATGAGAATCATGTTCTCCCAGCGTGACTCCACTGTGAGGAAGACTGGGATCGGAAACATCTTCATCAAGGGTCTGTCCAGCAGGATTGATGGCGTCTCGCTGTATGACACCTTCTCACATTTTGGGAAGATCCTGTCCTGCAAGGTAAGAGCTTCAGTTTGACTTTGTTTTTTTTTAGCACATGATTAAGCGTTGATGTTTGTAACAGGTGTTTGATGTTGATGTCTTAATGTTTTCATCAAGGTGGTTGGTGATGGAAATGGATCCAGAGGTCATGGATTCGTCCACTTTTCCACCTTTAAAGCAGCAGAGAAGGCCATCAGAGCGCTTGATGGCATGTTGTTGGATGACCAGATAGTGTAAGTGGATCTCTGTTGTATTCTGCAGTAATTGTTTATTCCAAATATCTGTTGCATCAGTTGTGAAATAAATGTCTGAAATTTCACTGACTGAATTACTGTTAATATTAACTTGTATACTGCAGAAAGATCACGTGGTTTGTGTTTTAAAGGTCCATTTGCCACTTCAAATCATTTGAGGGCGCCAGGTTGAGTGGAAGGTCACATCTTCCAACATGGAGAAGAGGCACTACCCGGTATTCATCCTAAACTCCTTTATTACTTAATAAATCTTTAGTGAATGTTGAAATATTCTCATGTAGACTAACTTGATCTTGTCTCCTAAACAGGGGGTGAGTCTGTACGTGTCTAATCTGCCCTATAGCTTCAGTGAGCAGCAGCTGTACAGAGCGTTCTCACCCTTTGGAAGCATCATCAGTGTCAAGGTATGATGCTTAGTTTATGGTTTAGGAATTGATAAATATTTAAAGCGGAAGACGACAACAGCAAGTGTTTGGACAAACACAGTAACATGTTGACTTCTCTCTGTTCAGCTGATGGTGGAGTCCGCCGCAGCAGAGGGTTTGGGTTTGTCAGCTTCTCCACCCTTGAAGATGCCGCTACTGCAGTGTCAGTAATGAACGGGCGTGTTGTTTCCGGCAGGGCGTTGCGGGTCACTCTGTCTCATCAAAATGAGCAGAAGACCCAGCTCGACAAGCAGGACAGCAGCAGAGAATTACTTCCTGCTGGAGAGTTTAGATCTGCTGTTCCTCAGGTGAGATGAGCCACAATAACAGATTATTTCAGATTGTAATACGGTAACAAAAAAGAATGTCATTCACTGAACTTCATGTAACGTATTTCACAGGTTTCTACACACCATGATCGTCGCTCCACTCAGCAGCTGGTGCTCCTGCCCATCACACGACAGAGTGCAGTGGACGTCCTCGGCTCAGAGTCAGTAACCATCTTATTTCTGTAGCTCCGTCCTGTAAATGATGCTTCTTTGCTACATCTTTAACCGTCTTCCGGTGACAGGTGAGAATCTCCGCCCACTAATGCCTGTCGTCCTGCTGGATACCGTGTCCACTGAGCCTCCGCGCCTGCTGGCTTCTCGGGTGCTTCTGGACTACTGGGTCAGTGCTCAAAAATCTCACTTCCACATTCTGAAATGCAAGGTTACAGGATGCAAGTTAGTAAAAATAGTACTAGAGTACAACAGTGATGTACGTTTGTATGTGCAGGAAAACCAAGAGGTGTTTGATGTGTGGCACCCCAGACGACTGCTGCGCCTGCCTGCACCCAGTGAGGATACTGAAGATATGATCACTCACTGTGAGTAGTTTTACCTTTTATTCAATAAGTTGTTTTCTTAAATTATCACTCGTTTAGATTTTACTGTATTTAAACTAAATATTTCTGTTATGTAGTGGAAGATCTAAAGAAGAAGGGCCAAACTACCACTTCTGCTGCCCGACCAAAGACCTCTGGAGTGGCGAGTTCATCACTGACTCGAGTCCGTCAGAAGAAGGCTATTCTGCAGATTGGTAAATATGAGCAACAATAAAATATTAAAGACAAGAAATCAGTCTTTGAGAGCTTTAAATGTTTCTCACTGTCTTTTCTCTCATTTCCTTCAGCATCAGAGATTTCTGAAAATCTTCCTGATGGTGCTGTAGCTCCAGTGAGAACAGAAGCTCAGCAGGTAGAAACTTCTATATGAAATATTAGTTTATTTCAAGTAGGATTGTGGTGGGATTAGAGGAGGTGCTTACACATGTCCTTCTCTGTACTGTAACAGCTGCATGACTCTCCACACCAGTCACCATCTGTGTGGGGTCGCTGGTTCTGGATGACGTTAGACCGATGTTTGATGTGCAGAGGTCTGAGCTGCACCACCAGCTGGAGCATCATGAATCTGCAGTCTGCACGGAGATCTTGTAAGTGTCTGCACGCTGGCGAAATTAGAGTTACATCTGTCAAGAAAATTGAAGTTAAAATTGAAGTCAAGAAATCTTGAATTGTTGTGTTTAATAAAATGTGTGTGTGGTTGTTTTAGTGTGTAATCACTGATGTTTTTGTGTTTTCAGACAAATGGAGCTACAGCCACATTTCACACCTGCAGAAATAAGCCGGACAACTGTACATATGTAAATAAATATCTCATTAGCATAATTTTGTGTCTGAGTATTTTCTAATCTTAGTTCTTAAAATTCTTTTTGAAATTGATCCTCTCAGAGTTTTAAACGACTTATATAAACAGTGTACATACAAATAGAGCATAACATGAAAGAACAAAACAGCAAGGTTTAACTTGTGTCTCTGCATCTAATTGTTAATCTGTGTGTTTTCTATGTTATATCGTGGAAGGAATAGTAGTTGCACATTTTTGCTGGTGCTGATGCTAATTTATTAAAGTTCTCCAAAAAATTGATATTGTCCATTCCTTTGTCAAGATTTATTGTGCTTCAGTCAGCCATGCTGAAATGAACTAATTATGAAAGAAATACTTTCACAATTAGTGAAAGTAATTCATAATTATAATGAAAGAAAATGTTTTTGAATAACTTTTTTTATTGCCAGGGTATCAAAGTACATAGAAATGTTTAAATAACGAGTAGTGGAACTGTTACGCAATGACGTAACCACACTGGAAACGCCCCCTAACCGTGATACGCATGACCTGCCACAAATTGCATTTATTTATTTACTAGACGCTTTAATACCAAACAATTTACAGCGATTTGTCACAAAAATAACGTTAAAATAAATATGTTCAAAACTGTGATTGTTGAGTTTGTTTTGAGCTAGGTTTTTAAGTAGTTCAGGGCAACTCTTTATTATCCGATTATTAATTTATTCGTTTTTTGCTTAGTACTAAAACGGTGAATTAGATTTTAGTGCTTTAAAATAAAGCTCTTCGTTACATAAAAATATTTAAATTATCACTTTTACAAGACAAAGATGACGTGTGTTCCCACGTGCAACGTCAAACTCTGTTGCTAGGCAACGGTCATTCACGTTCAACACTACCAAACATCACTTTGACGAGCCACTGGAGGATACGGAGCGATTTACAGATTTGCTATTACATTTCTTAACTTTTATTAAAACATTTTTATCTCTTAATATTAATTACTTATTAATTGTTATATTTTGTCTTGTATTGTCTTACTAACTAACTTTATCTTTGAGTATTTTTGAGTGTTTTGACAGGTTATCGGATGACATCGTTCATCGGAGGAAACGCTCGTGGAGCTGAGAGCTTCGGTACAGAGGGATCAGATCGCCTCCTTGTTCGTGGGGACCTTCATCCCGACGTGTCCGAAGTTCATCCTCCATCAGACGTTCAGCCCGTTCGGTCCGATCCAGTCCGTGTATGGTCTGCAGAGACAGGGTGACTTTGCGCTCCCTGCGGTACGGTTATGTTAACTTTGTTAACCTCGCAGATGGTGAGTTAACTTTCCATTCCATTCTCCGTGTTATTTACATTGTCAGCTTGCTTATGATGTAAAATATAAAATATTTATGTGTTGTTTTTCAGCTGAGAGAGCCTTGGAAACCCTGATCTTCCAGGATCTTCTGGGCAGACCCATGAGAATCATGTTCTCCCAGCGTGACTCCACTGTGAGGAAGACTGGGATCGGAAACATCTTCATCAAGGGTCTGTCCAGCAGCATTGATGGCGTCTCGCTGTATGACACCTTCTCACATTTTGGGAAGATCCTGTCCTGCAAGGTAAGAACTTCAGTTTGACTTTGTTTTTCTTTAGCACATGATTAAGTGTTGATGTTTGTAACAGGTGTTTGATGTTGATGTCTCAATCTTTTCATCAAGGTGGTTGGTGATGAAAATGGATCCAAAGGTTATGGATTCGTCCACTTCACCACCTTTGAAGCAGCAGAGAAGGCCATCAGAGCGCTTGATGGCATGTTGTTGGACGACCAGATAGTGTAAGTGGATCTCTGTTGTATGCAGTTGTTTATTCCAAATGTCTATTGCATCTGTTTTCATATAATTGACTGTTGAATCGCACAGATTAAATACTCATTTGGTTTGTGTTTTAAAGGTCCATTTGCCACTTCAAGTGCTTTGAGGAGCGGCAGAAACATGCGCCTGAAAACGTGGAGAAGAGGCACTACCCGGTATTCATCCCAAACTCCTTTATGACTTAATAAATCTTTAGTGAATGTTGAAATATTCTCATGTAGACTAACTTGATCTTGTCTCCTAAACAGGGGGTAAGTCTGTACGTGTCTAATCTGCCCTATAGCTTCAGTGAGCAGCAGCTGTACAGAGCGTTCTCACCCTTTGGAAGCATCATCAGTGTCAAGGTATGATGCTTATTTTATGGTCTAGGAATTAGTAAATGTTTAAAGCGGAAGACGACAACAGCAAGTGTTTGGACAAACACAGTAACGCATGTTGACTTCTCTCTGTTCAGCTGATGGTGGAGTCCGGCCGCAGCAGAGGGTTTGGGTTTGTCAGCTTCTCCACCCATGAAGATGCCGCTACTGCAGTGTCAGTAATGAACGGGCGTGTTGTTTCCGGCAGGGCGTTGCGGGTCACTCTGTCTCATCAAAATGAGCAGAAGACCCAGCTCGACAAGCAGGACAGCAGCAGAGAATTACTTCCTGCTGGAGAGTTTAGATCTGCTGTTCCTCAGGTGAGATGAGCCACAATAACAGATTATTTCAGATTGTAATACGGTAACAAAAAAGAATGTCATTCACTGAACTTCATGTAACGTATTTCACAGGTTTCTACACACCATGATCGTCGCTCCACTCAGCAGCTGGTGCTCCTGCCCATCACACGACAGAGTGCAGTGGACGTCCTCGCTCAGAGTCAGTAACCATCTTATTTCTGTAGCTCCGTCCTGTAAATGATGCTTCTTTGCTGCATCTTTAACCGCCTTCGGTGACAGGTGAGAATCTCCGCCCACTAATGCCTGTCGTCCTGCTGGATACCGTGTCCACTGAGCCTCCGCGCCTGCTGGCTTCTCGGGTGCTTCTGGACTACTGGGTCAGTGCTCAAAAATCTCACTTCCACATTCTGAAATGCAAGGTTACAGGATGCAAGTTAGTAAAAATAGTACTAGAGTACAACAGTGATGTACGTTTGTATGTGCAGGAAAACCAAGAGGTGTTTGATATGTGGCACCCCAGACGACTGCTCGCCCTGCCTGCACCCAGTGAGGATACTGAAGATATGATCACTCACTGTGAGTAGTTTTACCTTTTATTCAATAAGTTGTTTTCTTAAATTATCACTCGTTTAGATTTTACTGTATTTAAACTAAATATTTCTGTTATGTAGTGGAAGATCTAAAGAAAAAGGGCCAAACTACCACTTCTGCAGCCCGACCAAAGACCTCTGGAGTGGCGAGTTCATCACTGACTCGAGTCCATCAGAAGTCGGCTATTCTGCAGATTGGTAAATATGAGCAACATTAAAATATTAAAGACAAGAAATCAGTCTTTGAGAGCTTTAAATGTTTCTCACTGTCTTTTCTCTCATTTCCTTCAGCATCAGAGATTTCTGAAAATCTTCCTGATGGTGCTGTAGCTCCAGTGAGAACAGAAGCTCAGCAGGTAGAAACTTCTATATGAAATATTAGTTTATTTCAAGTAGGATTGTGGTGGGATTAGAGGAGGTGCTTACACATGTCCTTCTCTGTACTGTAACAGCTGCATGACTCTCCACACCAGTCACCATCTGTGTGGGGTCGCTGGTTCTGGATGACGTTAGACCGATGTTTGATGTGCAGAGGTCTGAGCTGCACCACCAGCTGGAGCATCATGAATCTGCAGTCTGCACGGAGATCTTGTAAGTGTCTGCATGCTGGCGAAATTAGAGTTACATCTGTCAAGAAAATTGAAGTTAAAATTGAAGTCAAGAAATCTTGAATTGTTGTGTTTAATGAAATATGTGTGTGTGGTTGTTTTAGTGTGTAATCACTGATGTTTTTGTGTTTTCAGACAAATGGAGCTACAGCCACATTTCATACCTGCAGAAATAAGCCGGACAACTGTACATATGTAAATAAATATCTCATTAGCATAATTTTGTGTCTGAGTATTTTCTAATCTTAGTTCTTAAAATTCTTTTTGAAATTGATCCTCTCAGAGTTTTAAACGACTTATACAAACAGTGTACATACAAATAGAGCATAACATGAAAGAACAAAACAGCAAGGTTTAACTTGTGTCTCTGCATCTAATTGTTAATCTGTATGTTTTCTATGTTATATTGTGAAAGGAATAGTAGTTGCACATTTTTGCTGGTGCTGATGCTAATTTATTAAAGTTCTCCAAAAAATTGATATTGTCCATTCCTTTGTGAAGATTTACTGTGCTTCAGTCAGCCATGCTGAAATGAACTAATTATGAAAGAAATACTTTCACAATTAGTGAAAGTAATTCATAATTATAATGAAAGAAAATGTTTTTGAATATCTTTTTTTATTGCCAGGGTATCAAAGTACATAGAAATGTTTAAATAACGAGTAGTGGAACTGTTACGCAATGACGTAACCACACTGGAAACGCCCCCTAACCGTGATACGCATGACCTGCCACAAATTGCATTTATTTATTTACTAGACGCTTTAATACCAAACAATTTACAGCGATTTGTCACAAAATTGACGTTAAAATAAATATATGTTCAAAACTGTGATTGTTGAGTTTGTTTTGAGCTAGGTTTTGAAGTAGTGCAGGGCAACTCTTGAGCTATATGGCTTTTGTGGAGCTTTATTATCCGTTTATTAATTTATTAGTTTTTTTGCTTAGTACTAAAACGGTGAATTAGATTTTAGTGCTTTAAAATAAAGCTCTTCGTTATATAAAAAATATTTACATTATCAATTTTACAAGACAAAGATGACGTGTGTTCCCACGTGCAACGTCAAACTCTGTTGCTAGGCAACGGTCATTCACGTTCAACACTACCAAACATCACTTTGACGAGCCACTGGAGGATACGGAGCGATTTACAGATTTGCTATTACATTTCTTAACTTTTATTAAAACATTTTTATCTCTTAATATTAATTACTTATTAGTTGTTATATTTTGTCTTGTATTGTCTTACTAACGAACTTTATCTTTGAGTATTTTTGAGTGTTTTGACAGGTTATCGGATGACATCGTTCATCGGAGGAAACGCTCGTGGAGCTGAGAGCTTCGGCGTACAGAGGGATCAGATCGCCTCCTTGTTCGTGGGGACCTTCATCCCGACGTGTCCGAGTTCATCCTCCATCAGACGTTCAGCCCGTTCGGTCCGATCCAGTCCGTGCGGGTCTGCAGAGACAGGGTGACTTTGCGCTCCCTGCGGTACGGTTATGTTAACTTTGTTAACCTCGCAGATGGTGAGTTAACTTTCCATTCTATTCTCCGTGTTATTTACATTGTCAGCTTGCTTATGATGTAAAATATAAAATATTTATGTGTTGTTTTTCAGCTGAGAGAGCCTTGGAAACCCTGATCTTCCAGGATCTTCTGGGCAGACCCATGAGAATCATGTTCTCCCAGCGTGACTCCACTGTGAGGAAGACTGGGATCGGAAACATCTTCATCAAGGGTCTGTCCAGCAGGATTGATGGCGTCTCGCTGTATGACACCTTCTCACATTTTGGGAAGATCCTGTCCTGCAAGGTAAGAGCTTCAGTTTGACTTTGTTTTTCTTTAGCACATGATTAAGCGTTGATGTTTGTAACAGGTGTTTGATGTTGATGTCTTAATGTTTTCATCAAGGTGGTTGGTGATGAAAATGGATCCAAAGGTTATGGATTCGTCCACTTCACCACCTTTGAAGCAGCAGAGAAGGCCATCAGAGAGCTTGATGGCATGTTGTTGGACGACCAGATAGTGTAAGTGGATCTCTGTTGTATGCAGTTGTTTATTCCAAATGTCTATTGCATCTGTTTTCATATAATTGACTGTTGAATCGCACAGATTAAATACTCATTTGGTTTGTGTTGTAAAGGTCCATTTGCCACTTCAAGTGCTTTGAGGAGCGGCAGAAACATCGCCTGAAAACGTGGAGAAGAGGCACTACCGGTATTCATCCCAAACTCCTTTATGACTTAATAAATCTTTAGTGAATGTTGAAATATTCTCATGTAGACTAACTTGATCTTGTCTCCTAAACAGGGGGTGAGTCTGTATGTGTCTAATCTGCCCTATAGCTTCAGTGAGCAGCAGCTGTACAGAGCGTTCTCACCCTTTGGAAGCATCATCAGTGTCAAGGTATGATGCTTAGTTTATGGTTTAGGAATTAGTAAATATTTAAAGCGGAAGACGACAACAGCAAGTGTTCGGACAAACACAGTAACGCATGTTGACTTCTCTCTGTTCAGCTGATGGTGGAGTCCGGCCGCAGCAGAGGGTTTGGGTTTGTCAGCTTCTCCACCCATGAAGATGCCGCTACTGCAGTGTCAGTAATGAACGGGCGTGTTGTTTCCGGCAGGGCGTTGCGGGTCACTCTGTCTCATCAAAATGAGCAGAAGACCCAGCTCGAGACGCAGGACAGCAGCAGAGAATTACTTCCTGCTGGAGAGTTTAGATCTGCTGTTCCTCAGGTGAGATGAGCCACAATAACAGATTATTTCAGATTGTAATACGGTAACAAAAAAGAATGTCATTCACTGAACTTCATGTAACGTATTTCACAGGTTTCTACACACCATGATCGTCGCTCCACTCAGCAGCTGGTGCTCCTGCCCATCACACGACAGAGTGCAGTGGACGTCCTCGCTCAGAGTCAGTAACCATCTTATTTCTGTAGCTCCGTCCTGTAAATGATGCTTCTTTGCTGCATCTTTAACTGTCTTCCGGTGACAGGTGAGAATCTCCGCCCACTAATGCCTGTCGTCCTGCTGGATACCGTGTCCACTGAGCCTCCGCGCCTGCTGGCTTCTCGGGTGCTTCTGGACTACTGGGTCAGTGCTCAAAAATCTTACTTCCACATTCTGAAATGCAAGGTTACAGGATGCAAGTTAGTAAAAATAGTACTAGAGTACAACAGTGATGTACGTTTGTATGTGCAGGAAAACCAAGAGGTGTTTGATGGGTGGCACCCCAGGCGACTGCTTGCCCTGCCTGCACCCAGTGAGGATACTGAAGATATGATCACTCACTGTGAGTAGTTTTACCTTTTATTCAATAAGTTGTTTTCTTAAATTATCACTTGTTTAGATTTTACTGTATTTAAACTAAATATTTCTGTTATGTAGTGGAAGATCTAAAGAAAAAGGGCCAAACTACCACTTCTGCTGCCCGACCAAAGACCTCTGGAGTGGCGAGTTCATCACTGACTCGAGTCCGTCAGAAGAAGGCTATTCTGCAGATTGGTAAATATGAGCAACATTAAAATATTAAAGACAAGAAATCAGTCTTTGAGAGCTTTAAATGTTTCTCACTGTCTTTTCTCTCATTTCCTTCAGCATCAGAGATTTCTGAAAATCTTCCTGATGGTGCTGTAGCTCCAGTGAGAACAGAAGCTCAGCAGGTAGAAACTTCTATATGAAATATTAGTTTATTTCAAGTAGGATTGTGGTGGGATTAGAGGAGGTGCTTACACATGTCTTTCTCTGTACTGTAACAGCTGCATGACTCTCCACACCAGTCACCATCTGTGTGGGGTCGCTGGTTCTGGATGACGTTAGACCGATGTTTGATGTGCAGAGGTCTGAGCTGCACCACCAGCTGGAGCATCATGAATCTGCAGTCTGCACGGAGATCTTGTAAGTGTCTGCATGCTGGCGAAATTAGAGTTACATCTGTCAAGAAAATTGAAGTTAAAATTGAAGTCAAGAAATCTTGAATTGTTGTGTTTAATGAAATATGTGTGTGTGTGGTTGTTTTAGTGTGTAATCACTGATGTTTTGTGTTTTCAGACAAATGGAGCTACAGCCACATTTCATACCTGCAGAAATAAGCCGGACAACTGTACATATGTAAATAAATATCTCATTAGCATAATTTTGTGTCTGAGTATTTTCTAATCTTAGTTCTTAAAATTATTTTTTGAAATTGATCCTCTCAGAGTTTTAAAGGACTTATATAAACAGTGTACATACAAATAGAGCATAACATGAAAGAACAAAACAGCAAGGTTTAACTTGTGTCTCTGCATCTAATTGTTAATCTGTGTGTTTTCTATGTTATATTGTGGAAGGAATAGTATTTGCACATTTTGCTGATGCTAATTTTTAAGTTCTCCAAAACTTGATATTGTCCATTCCTTTGTCAAGATTTATTGTGCTTCAGTCAGCCATGCTGAAATGAACTAATTATGAAAGAAATACTTTCACAATTAGTGAAAGTAATTCATAATTATAATAAAAGAAAATATTTTTGAATAACTTTTTTTTATTGCCAGGGTATCAAAGTACATAGAAATTTTTAAATAACGAGTAGTGGAACTGTTACGCAATGACGTAACCACACTGGAAACGCCCCCTAACCGTGATACGCATGACCTGCCACAAATTGCATTTATTTATTTACTAGACGCTTTAATACAAAACAATTTACAACGATTTGTCACAAAAATAACGTTAAAATAAATATATGTTCAAAACTGTGATTGTTGAGTTTGTTTTGAGCTAGGTTTTGAAGTAGTTTAGGGCAACTCTTGAGCTATATGTCTTTTGTGGAACTTTATTATCCGATTATTAATTTATTCGTTTTTTGCTTAGTACTAAAACGGTGAATTAGATTTTACTGATTTAAAATAAAGCTCTTCGTTATATAAAAAATATTTAAATTATCACTTTTACAAGACAAAGATGACGTGTGTTCCCACGTGCAACGTCAAACTCTGTTGCTTTTTTCTAAGGCATTGCTGTGATATCCCTCTGTAGCACTTCCTGTGTATGTAAAGTACATGTATACATTGAAAATGAAACTCGTGTTCATCTTTTTAAGTTGTTGAGTTGTTTTTTATCATTAATATTACACCAAATGGCTGTGTGATGAAAATGGTAAATACTTATTAATAAATCTCCTAGCCTTAGGTGTGATGTGATCATTATACAATATAACATTTACATTAATTTATATTGTAAGTTTAAACCTTAAACGAGTGGATCAAAAATGTAAAATCTAATAATGATATAATAGTCAGAGCCAAAATGATGCTTATGCCGATTATATTTATGTACAATTATTTACAATTAACATATTTAACATGCAGGCATGTACAAGATCTTCGAGTTGACTGAAGATTTGTGATGCTCCATGTGGTGGGGCAGCTCAGGCTTCTAGACTTTACATATTTGTCCAATGTTATCCAGAACCAGCGACCCCACATAGATGGTGACTGCTTTTGATAATCAAGCATCTGTTACAGTGCAGAGAAAGACATGTGTAACACTTCCTCTAATCTTACTTTAAATCATGAAAAGTTTTTTTAAAGAGGTTTCTACCTGCTGAGCTTCTGTTTGCACTGGAGCTGCAGCACCATCAGGAAGAATATGCAGGGAAGCTGACTTCTGATGTACCTGGGCGAGCAATGACCTCACTGTGCCTGATGTCTTTGGTGGGCAGCAGCTGGTCAGAATGGTTTGTTCTTTCTTCATTAGACCTTCCGCTACATCACACAAAATATTTAGCTGAAACACATACCTTACATCAAATCTAAAGAAATAATAATTCACAAAAAGGAACAATCCGATTCCTAAAAACTGGATACCCTCACAGCGAGAGATAACATCTTCAGTATTCTCACTGGGTGCAGGCAGGGCGAGCAGTCGTCTGGGCCAGCACACATCAAACATGTACTGATTTGCCTGCACATACAAACATACATCACTGTAGTCCTTTTTCAAAATTGTATTCAGTAATCTTGTCAATTTAGAATGTGGAAGTGAGATGAGGTTCATGAACACTGACCCAGTAGTCCAGAAGCACCTGAGAAGCCAGCAGGTAGCGGAGGCTCAGTGGACACAGTATCCAGCAGGACGACAGGCATTAGTGGCCGGACACTCTCACCTGTGACAGAAAGTCACCAAGGAATTATAATACAAATATGAAGGGCTGATAAGGCATCATTTACAGGATGGAGCAACAGTTATTAGGTGGTTTACTGACTCTGCGCGAGGACGTCCACTGCAGTCTGTCGCATGATGGGCCGGAGCACCAGCTGCTGAGTGGGGCAACGATCAAAGTCGCGTAGAAACCTGTGAAATACGTTACATGAAGTTCAGCTAATGACTTAATTTTTTAAAGGCATTTCAATCTGAAATAATCTGTTATTGTGGCTCATCTCACCTGAGGAACAGCAGATCTAAACTCTCCAGCAGGAAGTAATTCTCTGCTGCTGTCCTGCTTGTCGAGCTGGGTCTTCTGCTCATTTTGATGAGACAGAGTGACCATAACGCCCTGCCGGAAACAACAACGCCCATTCATGACCGAGAGCGCAGTAGTGGCATCTTCAAGGGTGGAAAAGCTGACAAACCCAAACCCTCTGCTGCGGCGGACTCCACCATCAGCTGAACAGAGAGAAGTCAACATGCGTTATTGTGTTTGTCCAAACACTTGCTGTTTCGTCTTCCACTTTAAATATTTATCAATTCCTAAACCATAAAATAAGCATCATACCTTGACACTGATGATGCTTCCAAAGGGTGAGAACGCTCTGTACAGCTGCTGCTCACTGAAGCTATAGGGCAGATTAGACACGTACAGACTCACCCCTGTTTAGGAGACAAGATCAAGTTAGTCTACATGAGAATATTTCAACATTCACTAAAGATTTATTAAGTCATAAAGGAGTTTAGGATGAATACGGGTAGTGCCTCTTCTCCATGTTGAAAGATGTGATGTTTCTCAACCTGGCGCTCCTCAAATGATTTGAAGTGGCAAATAGACCTTTAAAACACAAACCACGTGATCTTTCTGAGTATTTAATATTAACAGTAATACAACAGTCTAAGTGAAATTTCAGACATTTATTTGAAAACTGTTGCAACAGACATTTGGAATAAACAAGCAGAATAAGAAAACAACAGAGATCCACTTACACTATCTGGTCATCCAACAACATGCCATCAAGCTCTGATGGCCTTCTCTGCTGCTTTAAAGGTGGTGAAGTGGACGAATCCATAACCTTTGGATCCATTTTCATCACCAACCACCTTGATGAAAAGATTGAGACATCAACATCAAACACCTGTTACAAACATCAACACTTAATCATGTGCTAAAGAAAAACAAAGTCAAACTGAAGCTCTTACCTTGCAGGACAGGATCTTCCCAAAATGTGAGAAGGTGTCATACAGCGAGACGCCATCAATCCTGCTGGACAGACCCTTGATGAAGATGTTTCCGATCCCAGTCTTCCTCACAGTGGAGTCACGCTGGGAGAACATGATTCTCATGGGTCTGCCCAGAAGATCCTGGAAGATCAGGGTTTCCAAGGCTCTCTCAGCTGAAAGACAACACATAAATATTTTATATTTTACATCATAAGCAAGCTGACAATATAAATAACACGGAGAATAGAATGGAAAGTTAACTCACCATCTGCGAGGTTAACAAAGTTAACATAACCGTACCGCAGGGAGCGCAAAGTCACCCTGTCTCTGCAGACCCGCACGGACTGGATCGGACCGAACGGGCTGAACGTCTGATGGAGGATGAACTCGGACACGTCGGGATGAAGGTCCCCCACGAACAAGGAGGCGATCTGATCCCTCTGTACGCCGAAGCTCTCAGCTCCACGAGCGTTTCCTCCGATGAACGATGTCATCCGATAACCTGTCAAAACACTCAAAACAACTTACAATAAAATTAGTTAATAGGACAATACAAGACAATGTGATAATTAATAAGTAAAAACGAATAAGTAATTAATCTCAAGAGATAAAAATGTTTTAAGTTAATTAATATAAAAGCAAATCAGTAAATCGCTCCGTAATCTCCAATGGCTCATCAAAGTGATGTTTGGTAGTTTTCGAATGTAAATAACCGTTGCCTAGCAACAGATGTTTAACGTAGCACGTCATCTTTGTCTAATAATGGGAATAATTGTAATAATTTTTAAAATATTAAATAAAATGAAATAATTGTTTAAATATTAAAATGTCCACTGTTTTAGTAAAAAATAAAATAAAAACGAATTAATCATAGGATAACGTTGCTGCTTTGTTTTTGAGTCATAGAAAGTTTCTGCTCAAAAACCAACTCAACAGTTGCAGGTTTGAACTCATTTATTTTAACGCGTTTTTCTAATTTTGCAGGACAAATGCCTTATAAATTGTTTTGAATTAAAGCGTCTAATAAATATATATAAATGCAGTTTTGTGGCTGGCCATGCGCAGCTCCCAGTGGGGGCGTTCCCAGAGTGGTTACGTCATTACAAAATAGTTGCACAACTTTTATTTAAAAACATTTTTGTCAATTATTTCTTTTTTTATTTATTCGTTTTAGTTAGCTTTATTTTATTGTATGTAATCTTATTTAAGTATAGTGGTTTTAAAGAGACAGAAAAACATTAGCTTTGTGTTAACTGAAAGATAATTTATATAGGATTCAGAAGAGCAACATTATCTGATAATTTATTAATTTGTTGATTTATTTATTACTGAAACAATGTATTACATTTAGTGCTTTGAATAAATTATTAGCTTTTATAATTACATAAATAAGGCATACCGCTGCACAAAATGAAGTGTGTTGCCGAGTGCGACGTCATACTCTGTTGCTAGGCAACGGTCATTTACGTAGGAAATCAAACAAAACTCTACAACTATCAAACATCACATTGACAAGCCACTGAATGACACGGATTTACAGCGATTTACAGATTTGCTGTCATATTTATTAACTTTTATTAAACATTTTTATCTATTATGATTAATTAATTATTATTTTAACTTATTAATTGTCACATTTTGTCTTGTATTATCTTGTATAAAATCCTATTTCTAAGTATTTTCACAGGTTATCGGATGACATCGTTCATCGGAGGAAACGCTCGTGGAGCTGAGAGCTTCGGCGTACAGAGGGATCAGATCGCCTCCTTGTTCGTGGGGGACCTTCATCCCGACGTGTCCGAGTTCATCCTCCATCAGACGTTCAGCCCGTTCGGTCCGATCCAGTCCGTGCGGGTCTGCAGAGACAGGGTGACTTTGCGCTCCCTGCGGTACGGTTATGTTAACTTTGTTAACCTCGCAGATGGTGAGTTAACTTTCCATTCTATTCTCCGTGTTATTTATATTGTCAGCTTGCTTATGATGCAAAATATAAAATATTTATGTGTTGTCTTTCAGCTGAGAGAGCCTTGGAAACCCTGATCTTCCAGGATCTTCTGGGCAGACCCATGAGAATCATGTTCTCCCAGCGTGACTCCACTGTGAGGAAGACTGGGATCGGAAACATCTTCATCAAGGGTCTGTCCAGCAGCATTGATGGCGTCTCGCTGTATGACACCTTCTCACATTTTGGGAAGATCCTGTCCTGCAAGGTAAGAGCTTCAGTTTGACTTTGTTTTTCTTTAGCACATGATTAAGTGTTGATGTTTGTAACAGGTGTTTGATGTTGATGTCTTAATGTTTTCATCAAGGTGGTTGGTGATGAAAATGGATCCAAAGGTTATGGATTCGTCCACTTCACCACCTTTGAAGCAGCAGAGAAGGCCATCAGAGCGCTTGATGGCATGTTGTTGGATGACCAGATAGTGTAAGTGGATCTCTGTTGTATGCAGTTGTTTATTCCAAATGTCTATTGCATCTGTTTTCATATAATTGACTGTTGAATCGCACAGATTAAATACTCATTTGGTTTGTGTTGTAAAGGTCCATTTGCCACTTCAAGTGCTTTGAGGAGCGGCAGAAACATGCGCCTGAAAAGCGTGGAGAAGAGGCACTACCGGTATTCATCCCAAACTCCTTTATGACTTAATAAATCTTTAGTGAATGTTGAAATATTCTCATGTAGACTAACTTGATCTTGTCTCCTAAACAGGGGGTGAGTCTGTACGTGTCTAATCTGCCCTATAGCTTCAGTGAGCAGCAGCTGTACAGAGCGTTCTCACCCTTTGGAAGCATCATCAGTGTCAAGGTATGATGCTTATTTTATGGTTTAGGAATTAGTAAATATTTAAAGCAGGAAGACGACAACAGCAAGTGTTCGGACAAACACAGTAACGCATGTTGACTTCTCTTTGTTCAGCTGATGGTGGAGTCCGGCCGCAGCAGAGGGTTTGGGTTTGTCAGCTTCTCCACCCTTGAAGATGCCGCTACTGCAGTGTCAGTAATGAACGGGCGTGTTGTTTCCGGCAGGGCGTTGCGGGTCACTCTGTCTCATCAAAATGAGCAGAATACCCAGCTCGAAAAGCAGGACAGCAGCAGAGAATTACTTCCTGCTGGAGAGTTTAGATCTGCTGTTCCTCAGGTGAGATGAGCCACAATAACAGATTATTTCAGATTGTAATACGGTAACAAAAAAGAATGTCATTCACTGAACTTCATGTGACGTATTTCACAGGTTTCTACACACCATGATCGTCGCTCCACTCAGCAGCTGGTGCTCCTGCCCATCACACGACAGAGTGCAGTGGACGTCCTCGCTCAGAGTCAGTAACCATCTTATTTCTGTAGCTCCGTCCTGTAAATGATGCTTCTTTGCTACATCTTTAACCGTCTTCGGTGACAGGTGAGAATCTCCGCCCACTAATGCCTGTCGTCCTGCTGGATACCGTGTCCACTGAGCCTCAGCGCCTGCTGGCTTCTCGGGTGCTTCTGGACTACTGGGTCAGTGCTCAAAATCTCACTTCCACATTCTGAAATGCAAGGTTACAGGATGCAAGTTAGTAAAAATAGTACTAGAGTACAACAGTGATGTACGTTTGTATGTGCAGGAAAACCAAGAGGTGTTTGATGTGTGGCACCCCAGGCGACTGCTTGCCCTGCCTGCACCCAGTGAGGATACTGAAGATATGATCACTCACTGTGAGTAGTTTTACCTTTTATTCAATAAGTTGTTTTCTTAAATTATCACTGTTTAGATTTTACTGTATTTAAACTAAATATTTCTGTTATGTAGTGGAAGATCTAAAGAAGAAGGGCCAAACTACCACTTCTGCTGCCCGACCAAAGACCTCTGGAGTGGCGAGTTCATCACTGACTCGAGTCCATCAGAAGAAGGCTATTCTGCAGATTGGTAAATATGAGCAACAATAAAATATTAAAGACAAGAAATCAGTCTTTGAGAGCTTTAAATGTTTCTCACTGTCTTTTCTCTCATTTCCTTCAGCATCAGAGATTTCTGAAAATCTTCCTGATGATGGTGCTGTAGCTCCAGTGAGAACAGAAGCTCAGCAGGTAGAAACTTCTATATGAAATATTAGTTTATTTCAAGTAGGATTGTGGTGGGATTAGAGGAGGTGCTTACACATGTCCTTCTCTGTACTGTAACAGCTGCATGACTCTCCACACCAGTCACCATCTATGTGGGGTCGCTGGTTCTGGATGACGTTAGACCGATGTTTGATGTGCAGAGGTCTGAGCTGCACCACCAGCTGGAGCATCATGAATCTGCAGTCTGCACGGAGATCTTGTAAGTGTCTGCACGCTGGCGAAATTAGAGTTACATCTGTCAAGAAAATTGAAGTTAAAATTGAAGTCAAGAAATCTTGAATTGTTGTGTTTAATGAAATATGTGTGTGGTTGTTTTAGTGTGTAATCACTGATGTTTTTGTGTTTTCAGACAAATGGAGCTACAGCCACATTTCACACCTGCAGAAATAAGCCGGACAACTGTACATATGTAAATAAATATCTCATTAGCATAATTTTGTGTCTGAGTATTTTCTAATCTTAGTTCTTAAAATTATTTTTGAAATTGATCCTCTCAGAGTTTTAAACGACTTATATAAACAGTGTACATACAAATAGAGCATAACATGAAAGAACAAAACAGCAAGGTTTAACTTGTGTCTCTGCATCTAATTGTTAATCTGTGTGTTTTCTATGTTATATTGTGGAAGGAATAGTATTTGCACATTTTGCTGGTGCTGATGCTAATTTATTAAAGTTCTCCAAAAACTTGATATTGTCCATTCCTTTGTCAAGATTTACTGTGCTTCAGTCAGCCATGCTGAAATGAACTAATTATGAAAGAAATACTTTCACAATTAGTGAAAGTAATTCATAATTATAATAAAAGAAAATATTTTTGAATAACTTTTTTTATTGCCAGGGTATCAAAGTACATAGAAATGTTTAAATAACGAGTAGTGGAACTGTTACGCAATGACGTAACCACACTGGAAACGCCCCCTAACCGTGATACGCATGACCTGCCACAAATTGCATTTATTTATTTACTAGACGCTTTAATACAAAACAATTTACAGCGATTTGTCACAAAAATAACGTTAAAATAAATATATGTTCAAAACTGTGATTGTTGAGTTTGTTTTGAGCTAGGTTTTGAAGTAGTTCAGGGCAACTCTTGAGCTATATGGCTTTTGTGGAGCTTTATTATCCAATTATTAATTTATTAGTTTTTGCTTAGTACTAAAACGGTGAATTAGATTTTAGTGCTTTAAAATAAAGCTCTTCGTTATATAAAAATATTTAAATTATCACTTTTACAAGACAAAGATGACGTGTGTTCCCACGTGCAACGTCAAACTCTGTTGCTAGGCAACGGTCATTCACGTTCAACACTACCAAACATCACTTTGTATGAGCCACTGGAGGATGACGGATGCGATTTACAGATTTGCTATTACATTTCTTAACTTTTATTAAAACATTTTTATCTCTTAATATTAATTACTTATTAATTGTTATATTTTGTCTTGTATTGTCTTACTAACGAACTTTATCTTTGAGTATTTTTGAGTGTTTTGACAGGTTATCGGATGACATCGTTCATCGGAGGAAACGCTTCGTGGAGCTGAGAGCTTCGAGCGGATCAAGAGGGATCAGATCGCCTCCCTTGTTAGTGGGGACCTTCATCCCGACGTGTCCGAGTTCATCCTCCATCAGACGTTCAGCCCGCTTGGTCCGATCCAGTCCATGCGGCGGGTCTGCAGAGACAGGGTGATCTTTGAGTTCCCTGAAGATACGGTTATGTTAACTTTGTTAACCTCGCAGATGGTGAGTTAACTTTCCATTCTATTCTCCGTGTTATTTACATTGTCAGCTTGCTTATGATGTGAAAATATAAAATATTTATGTGTTGTTTTCAGCTGAGAGAGCCTTGGAAACCCTGATCTTCCAGGATCTTCTGGGCAGACCCATGAGAATCATGTTCTCCCAGCTGTGACTCCACTGTG
This sequence comes from Beaufortia kweichowensis, assembly GCA_019155185.1. Classification (NCBI taxonomy): domain Eukaryota; kingdom Metazoa; phylum Chordata; class Actinopteri; order Cypriniformes; family Gastromyzontidae; genus Beaufortia; species Beaufortia kweichowensis. The sequence goes on along the minus strand of CM032818.1, from coordinate 5,295,047 downwards.
AGGAAGACTGGGATCAGGAAACATCTTCATCAAGGGTCTGTCCAGCAGCATTGATGGCGCCTCGCTGTATGACACCTTCTCACATTTTGGGAAGATCCTGTCCTGCAAGGTAAGTTCTTTCTTCAGTTTGACTTTGTTTTTCTTTAGCACATGATTAAGCGTTGATGTTTGTAACAGGTGTTTGATGTTGATGGAACAATGTTTTCATCAAGGTGGTTGGTGATGAAAATGGATCCAAAGGTTATGGATTCGTCCACTTCACCACCTTTGAAGCAGCAGAAGGCCATCAAGCTTGATGGCATGTTGTTGGACGACCAGATAGTGTAAGTGGATCTCTGTTGTATGCAGTTGTTTATTCCAAATGTCTATTGCATCTGTTTTCATATAATTGACTGTTGAATCGCACAGATTAAATACTCATTTGGTTTGTGTTGTAAAGGTCCATTTGCCACTTCAAGTGCTTTGAGGAGCGGCAGAAACATGCCAAGCGAAAACGTGGAGAAGAGGCACTACCCGGTATTCATCCCAAACTCCTTTATGACTTAATAAATCTTTAGTGAATGTTGAAATATTCTCATGTAGACTAACTTGATCTTGTCTCCTAAACAGGGGTGAGTCTGTGCGTGTCTAATCTGCCCTATAGCTTCAGTGAGCAGCAGCTGTACAGAAGCGTTGAGAAACCTTTGGAAGCATCATCAGTGTCAAGGTATGATGCTTATTTTATGGTCTAGGAATTAGTAAATGTTTAAAGCGGAAGGCGACAACAGCAAGTGTTTGGACAAACACAGTAACGCATGTTGACTCTCTCTCTGTTCAGCTGATGGTGGAGTCCGGCCGCAGCAGAGGGTTTGGGTTTGTCAGCTTCTCCACCCATGAAGATGCCGCTACTGCAGTGCCCAGTAATGAACGGGCGTGTTGTTTCCGGTAGGGTGGTCACTCTGTCTCATCAAAATGAGCAGAAGACCCAGCTCGACAAGCAGGACAGCAGCAGAGAATTACTTCCTGCTGGAGAGTTTAGATCTGCTGTTCCTCAGGTGAGATGAGCCACAATAACAGATTATTTCAGATTGTAATACGGTAACAAAAAGAATGTCATTCACTGAACTTCATGTAACGTATTTCACAGGTTTCTACACACCATGATCGCCGCTCCACTCAGCAGCTGGTGCTCCTGCCCATCACACGACAGAGTGCAGTGGACGCCCTCGCTCAGAGTCAGTAACCATCTTATTTCTGTAGCTCCGTCCTGTAAATGATGCTTCTTAAACATCTTTAACCGTCTTCGGTGACAGGTGAGAATCTCCGCCCACTAATGCCTGTCGTCCTGCTGGATACCGTGTCCACTGAGCCTCAGCCTGCTGGCTTCTCGGGTGCTTCTGGACTACTGGGTCAGTGCTCAAAAATCTCACTTCCACATTCTGAAATGCAAGGTTACAGGATGCAAGTTAGTAAAAATAGTACTAGAGTACAACAGTGATGTACGTTTGTATGTGCAGGAAACCAAGAGGTGTTTGATGTGGCACCCCAGACGACTGCTCGCTTCTGCCTGCACCCAGTGAGGATACTGAAGATATGATCACTCACTGTGAGTAGTTTTACCTTTTATTCAATAAGTTGTTTTCTTAAATTATCACTCGTTTAGATTTTACTGTATTTAAACTAAATATTTCTGTTATGTAGTGGAAGATCTAAAGAAAAAGGGCCAAACTACCACTTCTGCTGCCCGACCAAAGACCTCTGAGTGGCGAGTTCATCACTGACTCCGAGTCCATCAGAAGAAGGCTATTCTGCAGATTGGTAAATATGAGCAACATTAAAATATTAAAGACAAGAAATCAGTCTTTGAGAGCTTTAAATGTTTCTCACTGTCTTTTCTTCTCTCATTTCCTTCAGCATCAGAGATTTCTGAAAATCTTCCTGATGGTGCTGTAGCTCCAGTGAGAACAGAAGCTCAGCAGGTAGAAACTTCTATATGAAATATTAGTTTATTTCAAGTAGGATGGTCATTTGTGGTGGGATTAGAGGAGGTGCTACACATGTCTTTCTCTGTACTGTAACAGCTGCATGACTCTCCACACCAGTCACCATCTGTGTGGGGTCGCTGGTTCTGGATGACGTTAGACCGATGTTTGATGTGCAGAGGTCTGAGCTGCACCACCAGCTGGAGCATCATGAATCTGCAGTCTGCACGGAGATCTTGTAAGTGTCTGCACGCTGGCGAAATTAGAGTTACATCTGTCAAGAAAATTGAAGTTAAAATTGAAGTCAAGAAATCTTGAATTGTTGTGTTTAATTAAAATGTGTGTGTGGTTGTTTTAGTGTGTAATCACTGATGTTTTGTGTTTTCAGACAAATGGAGCTACAGCCACATTTCATACCTGCAGAAATAAAGCCGGACAACTGTACATATGTAAATAAATATCTCATTAGCATAATTTTGTGTCTGAGTATTTTCTAATCTTAGTTCTTAAAATTCTTTTTGAAATTGATCCTCTCAGAGTTTTTAAACGACTTATATAAACAGTGTACATACAAATAGAGCATAACATGAAAGAACAAAACAGCAAGGTTTAACTTGTGTCTCTGCATCTAATTGTTAATCTGTGTGTTTTCTATGTTATATTGTGGAAGGAATAGTATTTGCACATTTTGCTAAATGCTGAAATTTATTAAAGTTCTCCAAAAAATTGATATTGTCCATTCCTTTGTGAAGATTTATTGTGCTTCAGTCAGCCATGCTGAAATGAACTAATTATGAAAGAAATACTTTCACAATTAGTGAAAGTAATTCATAATTATAATAAAAGAAAATATTTTTGAATAAAATTTTTATTGCCAGGGTATCAAAGTACATATAAATATTTAAATGCAGTAGTGGAACTGTTACGCAATGACGTAACCACACTGGAAACGCGTTCTAACCGTGATACGTCATGACCTGCCACAAATTGCATTTATTTATTTACTAGACGCTTTAATACAAAACAATTTACAACGATTTGTCACAAAAATAGCGTTAAAATAAATATATGTTCAAAACTGTGATTGCTGAGTTTGTTTTGAGCTAGGTTTTGAAGTAGTTTGTGGCAACTCTTGAGCTATATGGCTTTTGTGGAGCTTTATTATCCGATTATTAATTTATTTGTTTTTGCTTAGTACTAAAACGGTGAATTAGATTTTAGTGCTTTAAAATAAAGCTCTTCGTTATATAAAAATATTTACATTATCAATTTTACAAGACAAAGATGACGTGTGTTGCCCCGTCGCGACGTCAAACTCTGTTGCTAGGCAACGGTCATTTACACGAAATCAACACAAAACTCTACAACCAAACATCACATTGACAAGCCACTGAAGGAAACACGGATTTACAGCGATTTACAGATTTGCTGTCACATTTATTAACTTTTATTAAAACATTTTATCTATTATGATTAATTATTATTATTTTTAATTTATTAATCACATTTTGTCTTGTATTATCTTTGTATAAAACTTTATCTTTGAGTATTTTTTGAAGTTTTGACAGGTTATCGGATGACATCGTTCATCGGAGGAAACGCTTCGTGGAGCTGAGAGCTTCGGCGTACAGAGGGATCAGATCGCCTCCTTGTTCGTGGGGACCTTCATCCCGACGTGTCCGAGTTCATCCTCCATCAGACGTTCAGCCCGTTCGGTCCGATCCAGTCCGTGCGGGTCTGCAGAGACAGGGTGTGACTTTGCGCCCTGCGGTAACGGTTATGTTAACTTTGTTAACCTCGCAGATGGTGAGTTAACTTTCCATTCTATTCTCCGTGTTATTTATATTGTCAGCTTGCTTATGATGTAAAATATAAAATATTTATGTGTTGTCTTTCAGCTGAGAGAGCCTTGAAACCCTGATCTTCCAGGATCTTCTGGGCAGACCCATGAGAATCATGTTCTCCCAGCGTGACTCCACTGTGAGGAAGACTGGGATCGGAAACATCTTCATCAAGGGTCTGTCCAGCAGGATTGATGGCGCCCTCGCTGTATGACACCTTCTCACATTTTGGGAAGATCCTGTCCTGCAAGGTAAGAGCTTCAGTTTGACTTTGTTTTTCTTTAGCACATGATTAAGCGTTGATGTTTGTAACAGGTGTTTGATGTTGATGTCTTAATGTTTTCATCAAGGTGGTTGGTGATGGAAATGGATCCAAAGGTTATGGATTCGTCCACTTCACCACCTTTGAAGCAGCAGAGAAGGCCATCAGAGCTTTGATGGCATGTTGTTGGACGACCAGATAGTGTAAGTGGATCTCTGTTGTATGCAGTTGTTTATTCCAAATGTCTATTGCATCTGTTTTCATATAATTGACTGTTGAATCGCACAGATTAAATACTCATTTGGTTTGTGTTGTAAAGGTCCATTTGCCACTTCAAGTGCTTTGAGGAGCGGCAGAAACATGCGCCTGAAAACGTGGAGAGAAGAGGCACTACCGGTATTCATCCCAAACTCCTTTATTACTTAATAAATCTTTAGTGAATGTTGAAATATTCTCATGTAGACTAACTTGATCTTGTCTCCTAAACAGGGGTGAGTCTGTACGTGTCTAATCTGCCCTATAGCTTCAGTGAGCAGCAGCTGTACAGAGCGTTCTCACCCTTTGGAAGCATCATCAGTGTCAAGGTATGATGCTTAGTTTATGGTTTAGGAATTAGTAAATATTTAAAGCGGAAGACGACAACAGCAAGTGTTTGGACAAACACAGTAACGCATGTTGACTTCTCTCTGTTCAGCTGATGGTGGAGTCCGGCCGCAGCAGAGGGTTTGGGTTTGTCAGCTTCTCCACCCTTGAAGATGCCGCTACTGCAGTGTCAGTAATGAACGGGCGTGTTGTTTCCGGCAGGGCGTTGCGGGTCACTCTGTCTCATCAAAATGAGCAGAAGACCCAGCTCGACAAGCAGGACAGCAGCAGAGAATTACTTCCTGCTGGAGAGTTTAGATCTGCTGTTCCTCAGGTGAGATGAGCCACAATAACAGATTATTTCAGATTGTAATACGGTAACAAAAAAGAATGTCATTCACTGAACTTCATGTAACGTATTTCACAGGTTTCTACACACCATGATCGTCGCTCCACTCAGCAGCTGGTGCTCCTGCCCATCACACGACAGAGTGCAGTGGACGTCCTCGCTCAGAGTCAGTAACCATCTTATTTCTGTAGCTCCGTCCTGTAAATGATGCTTCTTTGCTACATCTTTAACCGTCTTCCGGTGACAGGTGAGAATCTCCGCCCACTAATGCCTGTCGTCCTGCTGGATACCGTGTCCACTGAGCCTCAGCCTGCTGGCTTCTCAGGTGCTTCTGGACTACTGGGTCAGTGCTCAAAAATCTCACTTCCACATTCTGAAATGCAAGGTTACAGGATGCAAGTTAGTAAAAATAGTACTAGAGTACAACAGTGATGTACGTTTGTATGTGCAGGAAAACCAAGAGGTGTTTGATGTGTGGCACCCCAGGCGACTGCTCGCCTGCCTGCACCCAGTGAGGATACTGAAGATATGATCACTCACTGTGAGTAGTTTTACCTTTTATTCAATAAGTTGTTTTCTTAAATTATCACTCGTTTAGATTTTACTGTATTTAAACTAAATATTTCTGTTATGTAGTGGAAGATCTAAAGAAGAAGGGCCAAACTACCACTTCTGCTGCCCGACCAAAGACCTCTGGAGTGGCGAGTTCATCACTGACTCGAGTCCGTCAGAAGTCGGCTATTCTGCAGATTGGTAAATATGAGCAACAATAAAATATTAAAGACAAGAAATCAGTCTTTGAGAGCTTTAAATGTTTCTCACTGTCTTTTCTCTCATTTCCTTCAGCATCAGAGATTTCTGAAAATCTTCCTGATGGTGCTGTAGCTCCAGTGAGAACAGAAGCTCAGCAGGTAGAAACTTCTATATGAAATATTAGTTTATTTCAAGTAGGATTGTGGTGGGATTAGAGGAGGTGCTTACACATGTCCTTCTCTGTACTGTAACAGCTGCATGACTCTCCACACCAGTCACCATCTATGTGGGGTCGCTGGTTCTGGATGACGTTAGACCGATGTTTGATGTGCAGAGGTCTGAGCTGCACCACCAGCTGGAGCATCATGAATCTGCAGTCTGCACGGAGATCTTGTAAGTGTCTGCATGCTGGCGAAATTAGAGTTACATCTGTCAAGAAAATTGAAGTTAAAATTGAAGTCAAGAAATCTTGAATTGTTGTGTTTAATAAAATGTGTGTGTGGTTGTTTTAGTGTGTAATCACTGATGTTTTTTGTGTTTTCAGACAAATGGAGCTACAGCCACATTTCACACCTGCAGAAATAAGCCGGACAACTGTACATATGTAAATAAATATCTCATTAGCATAATTTTGTGTCTGAGTATTTTCTAATCTTAGTTCTTAAAATTCTTTTTGAAATTGATCCTCTCAGAGTTTTAAGCGACTTATATAAACAGTGTACATACAAATAGAGCATAACATGAAAGAACAAAACAGCAAGGTTTAACTTGTGTCTCTGCATCTAATTGTTAATCTGTGTGTTTTCTATGTTATATCGTGGAAGGAATAGTAGTTGCACATTTTGCTGGTGCTGATGCTAATTTATTAAAGTTCTCCAAAAATTGATATTGTCCATTCCTTTGTGAAGATTTATTGTGCTTCAGTCAGCCATGCTGAAATGAACTAATTATGAAAGAAATACTTTCACAATTAGTGAAAGTAATTCATAATTATAATAAAAGAAAATATTTTTGAATAACTTTTTATTGCCAGGGTATCAAAGTACATAGAAATGTTTAAATAACGAGTAGTGGAACTGTTACGCAATGACGTAACCACACTGGAAACGCCCCTAACCGTGATACGCATGACCTGCCACAAATTGCATTTATTTATTTACTAGACGCTTTAATACCAAAAACAATTTACAGCGATTTGTCACAAAAATAACGTTAAAATAATATATGTTCAAAACTGTGATTGTTGAGTTTGTTTTGAGCTAGGTTTTGAAGTAGTTCAGGGCAACTCTTGAGCTATATGGCTTTGTGGAGCTTTATTATCCGTTTATTAATTTATTAATTTTTTTGCTTAGTACTAAAACGGTGAATTAGATTTTAGTGCTTTTAAAATAAAGCTCTTCGTTATATAAAAATATTTAAATTATCACTTTTACAAGACAAAGATGACGTGTGTTCCCACGTGCAACGTCAAACTCTGTTGCTAGGCAACGGTCATTCACGTTCAACACTACCAAACATCACTTTGACGAGCCACTGGAGGATACGGAGCGATTTACAGATTTGCTATTACATTTCTTAACTTTTATTAAAACATTTTTATCTCTTAATATTAATTACTTATTAATTGTTATATTTTGTCTTGTATTGTCTTACTAACGAACTTTATCTTTGAGTATTTTTGAGTGTTTTGACAGGTTATCGGATGACATCGTTCATCGGAGGAAACGCTCGTGGAGCTGAGAGCTTCGGCGTACAGAGGGATCAGATCGCCTCCTTGTTCGTGGGGGACCTTCATCCCGACGTGTCCGAGTTCATCCTCCATCAGACGTTCAGCCCGTTCGGTCCGATCCAGTCCGTGCGGGTCTGCAGAGACAGGGTGACTTTGCGCTCCCTGCGGTACGGTTATGTTAACTTTGTTAACCTCGCAGATGGTGAGTTAACTTTCCATTCTATTCTCCGTGTTATTTACATTGTCAGCTTGCTTATGATGTAAAATATAAAATATTTATGTGTTGTTTTCAGCTGAGAGAGCCTTGGAAACCCTGATCTTCCAGGATCTTCTGGGCAGACCCATGAGAATCATGTTCTCCCAGCGTGACTCCACTGTGAGGAAGACTGGGATCGGAAACATCTTCATCAAGGGTCTGTCCAGCAGCATTGATGGCGTCTCGCTGTATGACACCTTCTCACATTTTGGGAAGATCCTGTCCTGCAAGGTAAGAGCTTCAGTTTGACTTTGTTTTCTTTAGCACATGATTAAGCGTTGATGTTTGTAACAGGTGTTTGATGTTGATGTCTTAATGTTTTCATCAAGGTGGTTGGTGATGAAAATGGATCCAAAGGTTATGGATTCGTCCACTTCACCACCTTTGAAGCAGCAGAGAAGGCCATCAGAGCGCTTGATGGCATGTTGTTGGACGACCAGATAGTGTAAGTGGATCTCTGTTGTATGCAGTTGTTTATTCCAAATGTCTATTGCATCTGTTTTCATATAATTGACTGTTGAATCGCACAGATTAAATACTCATTTGGTTTGTGTTGTAAAGGTCCATTTGCCACTTCAAGTGCTTTGAGGAGCGGCAGAAACATGCCTGAAAACGTGGAGAAGAGGCACTACCGGTATTCATCCCAAACTCCTTTATGACTTAATAAATCTTTAGTGAATGTTGAAATATTCTCATGTAGACTAACTTGATCTTGTCTCCTAAACAGGGGGTGAGTCTGTACGTGTCTAATCTGCCCTATAGCTTCAGTGAGCAGCAGCTGTACAGAGCGTTCTCACCCTTTGGAAGCATCATCAGTGTCAAGGTATGATGCTTATTTTATGGTTTAGGAATTGATAAATATTTAAAGCGGAAGACGACAACAGCAAGTGTTTGGACAAACACAGTAACGCATGTTGACTTCTCTCTGTTCAGCTGATGGTGGAGTCCGGCCGCAGCAGAGGGTTTGGGTTTGTCAGCTTCTCCACCCTTGAAGATGCCGCTACTGCAGTGTCAGTAATGAACGGGCGTGTTGTTTCCGGCAGGGCGTTATGGTCACTCTGTCTCATCAAAATGAGCAGAAGACCCAGCTCGACAAGCAGGACAGCAGCAGAGAATTACTTCCTGCTGGAGAGTTTAGATCTGCTGTTCCTCAGGTGAGATGAGCCACAATAACAGATTATTTCAGATTGTAATACGGTAACAAAAAAGAATGTCATTCACTGAACTTCATGTAACGTATTTCACAGGTTTCTACACACCATGATCGTCGCTCCACTCAGCAGCTGGTGCTCCTGCCCATCACACGACAGAGTGCAGTGGACGTCCTCGCTCAGAGTCAGTAACCATCTTATTTCTGTAGCTCCGTCCTGTAAATGATGCTTCTTTGCTACATCTTTAACCGTCTTCCGGTGACAGGTGAGAATCTCCGCCCACTAATGCCTGTCGTCCTGCTGGATACTGTGTCCACTGAGCCTCAGCCGCCTGCTGGCTTCTCGGGTGCTTCTGGACTACTGGGTCAGTGCTCAAAAATCTCACTTCCACATTCTGAAATGCAAGGTTACAGGATGCAAGTTAGTAAAAATAGTACTAGAGTACAACAGTGATGTACGTTTGTATGTGCAGGAAAACCAAGAGGTGTTTGATGTGTGGCACCCCAGACGACTGCTCGCCCTGCCTGCACCCAGTGAGGATACTGAAGATATGATCACTCACTGTGAGTAGTTTTACCTTTTATTCAATAAGTTGTTTTCTTAAATTATCACTCGTTTAGATTTTACTGTATTTAAACTAAATATTTCTGTTATGTAGTGGAAGATCTAAAGAAAAAGGGCCAAACTACCACTTCTGCTGCCCGACCAAAGACCTCTGGAGTGGCGAGTTCATCACTGACTCGAGTCCATCAGAAGTCGGCTATTCTGCAGATTGGTAAATATGAGCAACATTAAAATATTAAAGACAAGAAATCAGTCTTTGAGAGCTTTAAATGTTTCTCACCGTCTTTTCTCTCATTTCCTTCAGCATCAGAGATTTCTGAAAATCTTCCTGATGGTGCTGTAGCTCCAGTGAGAACAGAAGCTCAGCAGGTAGAAACTTCTATATGAAATATTAGTTTATTTCAAGTAGGATTGTGGTGGGATTAGAGGAGGTGCTTACACATGTCCTTCTCTGTACTGTAACAGCTGCATGACTCTCCACACCAGTCACCATCTGTGTGGGGTCGCTGGTTCTGGATGACGTTAGACCGATGTTTGATGTGCAGAGGTCTGAGCTGCACCACCAGCTGGAGCATCATGAATCTGCAGTCTGCACGGAGATCTTGTAAGTGTTTGCATGCTGGCGACAGTTACAGCAATTGAAATGTGTGTGTGTGGTTGTTTTAGTGTGTAATCACTGATGTTTTTGTGTTTCCAGACAAATGGAGCTACAGCCGCACTTCATACCTGCAGAAATAAGCCGGACAACTGTACATATGTAAATAATTGTACATATGTAGATAAAAATGTCATTCATAATCAATTTGGGGTTTGAGTATTTTCTAATCATAATTCTTAAAATTCTATTTAAAATGGATGATTTCTGAGGTTCAAACCTACTCATATAAACAATATAAATACAAATACAGCATAACACGAAAGAACAAAACAGCAGGTTTTCGCCTCTAAATTTTGATCTGTGTGTTCAGGAGTATATCCCACTAGAATTTCACTTGAACAATCCAAAGATTTATAAAGAGGCTTATGTGTAAAAGGAAATCTGGGTAGTTGCACATTTTAAGAGCTAAGCTTAAATGAAATGAATGTAAGCAATGTCAGGTTATTTCAGGATTTCAGCAGCAATGTCTGTCTAAACTTAAAAAGGGCCTATAATTAACTAATAAATCAGATCTTTGCTGATGCAATTTCTCCCAAAGGTTCACCAACAATTTGATATTGTCTATTAATTTGTCAAGATTTACTGTGCTACAGTCAGATATGCTTAGCTTGATAACCTATATAAACATAATTATACACATAGCATTGTCATATATAAATGATCACAAACAGCTTTTAAATGAATACATCTGCACATTTTTAACTACTCATTTAATTGAACATTTTACTATTACTAAATTACACATCTCATATAGTTAAATATAGACATTTAGCATTTCAGTAGCAAAATATAACAGAAATGTGCTTATTGCACGTGGCTAATCTGCATTTGAATGCTAAAAATGCTGCAGGCAATAACTTAAACTTAAAAACAAACTTAAACTTGCGTACCCCCATAAAGCAAAAGAACGCTGGCACGCCATTAATCAAGCACCTGCCACTGCACATAACATCTGACATCACTGGCCAATCAGTCTCCAACCCTTATCATTTTTATTTAATAAATTGCTCTATAACTACAAAATGCAAGTTCATACTATTATCTTTATAAAGGTTTCCTTTTGCAGATCTAAATTTAACTTAAGCAAAAACGTAGGAGAGGCTGTGAGTTGTTGTGAATAAGTCAAGGCTGAAGAGAGATACGACACCTTCATTCGTGACTTATTCATAATAAAGCACTAGCCTCAAGGACCTCATTAGTTTGAAAAAAACAACAACTTTACAACACAATGGGAATATTAAAGCCTGAAAATGTTTATCCATGCAATTGTCAATTTTCTTCCTACAACTTGCAATAATTAGTCTTGGTCTGTGACCCTACACTCTAAAAAAGGATGTGTTATTTTTTAACACATTTGGTGTGTTATGCTGTTTAACACATAATGTGTCATTTTGTGTTAAATACATAAAAGGGACAACACATGTTGAGTTGAAAGTTGAAAAGTAAGTTGAGTTTTAAAATTAACACAAAGATGTGTCTAGTTGGGGACAACACATCTGTGTGTTGTCCCCAACTAGACACATCTTGTGTTATTTTTAACACATCTGTTTTTAGTGTACTTTTTTGTGATTTACCGTTTTCTACATAAAATTATCCTACATAATGTAAGGAACATTCTGTAAAAATATAACCTTGATGTCTTTAATGTTGACTGAGTAATGACATGTCAAAGATTTAAATGATAGTGATATTTACAGGTGAAATTGAGCTTTGATGCTTGTTATCCCATAATTTGATTATGACACTTTAGCCTGGTTTTCTCAGAAAAACGTGGTTGCCAAGGGTGCTGTGCAGTGATGCACAAAATCATTCAGTAAAGTGATCATAGCTGTGCTTTATCACGAACAAAACGCAACTATTAACCACTTAGATTTAAGAGGTGGAACTTACCATTTTACATAGTAAATCTTGCCAGATACCTTGCAGGGAAAAGCAAGTTAAATTGCACACAAGCATACAAACAAATCCAAGAATGCAACATCAATCCTCTTGGCTTTTCAACAGCTTTATTTACAGTTCATACATACCAAGTTTGCAACCAAACAGTCAAAATAAATTTCAACATGCTCCAACATACAGTATTCATGTGATAGGACATTAACAGAGCGTCTTTACAGCCGTTTCCCTGAAGTCAATGAAACACTAAAATCCAGAGCCTTGTTGTCCAACATCAGAGCTCATCATCTTGTACATCATCCATATAATCATAATACAGTCAAGATGAGGTGAGCTTTTAGAAACTTGAGCAATGAAGTCATCTTAGGCTGTTTCTTTAGGTCCCGTCGTAACTCACTCATATGCTGCGGCTTCATAAATCGTCCATTTCCGTGAAAATTCCGAAGGCTAAAAAAATAAGATTTCTTTTCTATTATATTCACTACAGAGGTTTCATCTTGGTTTTAAAAAAAGAAAGAACAAGAAGATAAAGAGGAGGTCTTTGGAGAAATTCCATGTTTTCGAAGCTAGACTACCAGCTTTCTCACAGCATTAAAAACAACAAAGTCAGGAAAACCAGTCTGATCCTGGGGTTCAGCGTTCGTAGTGACATTCCAACAAAAAGTATGGCTCTCACACAGTCTGTATTCACTTCAGTGTCCATCAGAGGCAAAAATCAGCAATGAGGAATCCGGTCTCCTCCATCCAATCAGTTTTTCATTTTATAAATGACGGTCCAAACACATTCAGTTTAGTAGATGACTTCATACACAGTAGCCTTCTTATCTCCTGAGCCAGTGACGATGAACTGATCATCAGGTGAAATGTCACAGCTGAGAACGGAGGACGATTCCTTAGACTAGAGATAAAAACAACAAGTTTAAGCATTAGAATTTGCCTAGATCAGTTTTTGTATGTGTATTCTGACAAAAACAGGATAAAATGGAAAGGTGATCTGATTCAAGATCAGCAATGTTTTGAGACACTGAGACCAAAATCAGTTTTGCATTAAATTATAAATGATAGTTTGTAATAATTTACAATATTTATAAGTTGACCTGTAACAGGAAATGTCAGTTTGATGTTATTTAACTTTAACACACATAAAAAAAGTACAAAGAAGTAAAATAACTGGCCATTTTATTTTTCAAACAGATGGCAAAGGCGACAAAAGTTACGGCTTTTGCCTCTCTGTTGCCACCTCTGTCTGAAACATAAAAATTGTAGGCTACTGTGCTTACTTTACATGTGTTGCAAATTTTGCCCCGACTGCTCAAATAATAAATCATTATTATGAGCTTAATGTTGTAAATCAGGGTAATATAAAAAGACAATTTTGAACAATGATCTTTTATGTACTTGCTCAATAACAAACTTGTTTATTTTTAACCACAAACGTTATGTACACATGTATAAAAGTATACATTTTTATATGCTAAAACACCAACAACTAAGTAAGCCATTTGTAGGCCTAGTTCTGTAATAAAAATCATTGCACATGTTTGGGGCAGAACTATAAGTATAAGACCAAACAATGCCACATTAAACCATAAAAATCTGCTGTTTTTGCTAATGTCATAGTTGGAAACCATGTATTTACTACATTCAGACGTAGCATTTATAATTTACCACCGTGTCCGAACGGAACACAATACCTGGAATATGCTTGATCCGTATGGGGTTCGCCATGCATTCAGTAGATTATCTTTGCCTGTGCTTACGAACCATTTACCTGCAATATTGAAAGAGATCATTTTTTTAATTTCCAAATTCAACACCACAAACACGCACATAAAGTATCAAACTCTGACATACCGCAATAGGCAAACTTGAGCGAGAGAACGCAGCTCTCATGAAGGTGCAGCTGGTATTTATCTGGTTTAGAGACGTGCAGCACTTCAACATTACTGCTCTCCATCCCCACCGCAAGCCAGTCTCCCGTAGGACAGTAACCCAGAGAGAAGATCTGTGTGCACAAATCAACACATAAAATATTAACATTATTTCAAACTGAAAATAGAGGCCAAGTACTTTTAGACCATAAAAATTTCACTGTCCATGATATACGCAGAGTAACCACTTCATTAGGCAGTACACTTATCTAATACTCGGTAGAATTCCCCTTTGACCCAACAACCGTCTGTATTTTTTCTGGCATTCAGGGTTTTTTGGACTAGTTACTGTCATCCTTCTGTTAGCATGAACAAGTATGATCATTCCTGTGTGAGATTTCTCATTAACAAGGCATTTTCATGCACAGAACTGCCTACCGCTTTTGTTTTCCATCTCATTTTCTTTAATCTCTAAAGACTATTGTGTGTGAAAATCCTGGGAGATTAACAGTTTTCAAACCAACCCATCTGGCTGCAACAAACATTCAACACCAAAAGTCAGTTTGATCACATTTCCTCTCAATCTGATGCTTGGACTGAACAACTAAATTGCATGTTTTTATGCAATAAGTTAATGTCACATAATTTACCTGTGAGGTGAAGTCATGCTGCTGGAGCTGTCGACCCTCTCTCAGGTCCCAGCAGCGAACTGTGTTGTCCAAACCTCCTGTCCAGAGTTTAGTGCCGTCGTTGGAGATGTCGATACAACTGGCTCCATCCGTGTGACCCTGGAACTGCCTATGGATAAAGGTACAAGAACATCACATTATCTCAGGTTTTTGATATTAAAGCACATTTGAAGAACATTAAGAGAGTTTACATACCTGACGAGCGTTTGGTTGTGCAGATCCCAGACCACGATGTTTCCATCACTACAGCAGGAGAAACAGACCTTGTTGTCCGGACTGATGGCCAGAGCGTAGCAGGCCGGGGCCGAAGATGTTAATTCAGCTTTAATGCGTGGAGTGGGCGTGGCCAAATCCCAGATTGACAGCGTGCTTGCTTCACCACCAACTATCAAGGTCCGCCCATCAGGGAGGAGCTTACACGAGCGGATATAGTTGTCTCTATTCTGATTGGAGTGGAATGCAAAATATTTAGCAACGTCAACGTTTCTCTGTTATCGACTTCCATTGTCCCATAAAATTAAAGCAATTTAGTTGTGATAAGGATCATTATCCATATTATACCTTGATTAACTGCACCTGTCTGTGTGTGTTTACACTTACCAAACAGTCGAGTTGGGCCATCGGGCTCTTGCTGCCCGGTTGGCTGATGTCCCACACTTTGACGCAGCCTTTGCCACCGGTGTAGACGTGACGCGTGGAGGTGCTGATGGTGACCGCACACACAACTTCTCCGTGACTGAGGGTGTGGATCTGACGGGCGTGTCGTGGGATACCCGGTCCGAGGAGGGCATCAGGAGGGAAGGGCACAGGCTGCATCTGACCATCAGCACTCACGTGAAATGAATAAGCGCTGGGGGAGAGAAAGAACACACGTCAATTAAACATCGAGACAAATAATGTAAGACTAAGTGGCTGCTTTTTGGTTACGATCTTTGAATTTGGTTGGAGAAACCAAACGGATCACTACTTACGGTTTTCCGGATGCTGCAGACTGCAGGCCAGCGGGTAATCCCGGTACTCTCATATGGGGGTGAGGAGACTCATAGCCCACCTTAGAAAGCAAGAACACAGATAGATGAATCCTGAAAAGTTACATTTAGATGTCAGAGACACACACATAACTTGCAGTCATGTTCCTCACCACAGGCGAGCGTCCGTATCCAGCTGCAGCGGCTGCTGCAGCGGCGGCAGCTGCGGCCGAACCGTTCATTTGAGGAGAGACGAGGTGGAGACCGGCACCATACCCCGCGGCTCCCGCCAGCTCCCCGTTAACTCCCGGGGGAGGCAGTCCAAAAGCACCAGGGGGGTACGCGCCCTGCACCGCTAATGGATTCCTTAGACCTAATGCTAAAAAAGTCAACAAAACAGAGTTAAGACTTTTTCTCAACATTAAATACAGTCACAATACAAGTCAGTAGATAACCTTTTCTTAACTAATGAATGTCTACCCAATAAAATATTCTACAGCTTGTCTTGACTAAAAATATGTTTACTTGTTATAAAAATAACCAAATACTAAGAAATATTTAGATATATTTTAGATATTATTATATTTTACTTCTATATTGCCTCTTTTGGATAAAACATGGATTCATTTTTATACCAGAATCTATTAAATAAACAAACTATCAATATAACATGTAAATAATTGTTATAACGTTGAATTTCTTTTCAAGCCTATGTTTAATATTATTTAAAAAATACTACAAACACTAAATAATATGTAATACAATTATGATACATGTATGTAATTATATATTATAATAATATTATAATTTCTGCACTATATAGCATGTAGACCATGCATTGCATTTCCACTATCTATATGCACAGATGACCTATGATGTTTTCCACTTACACTATTTTTGAAAAAAAAAAAAGGAGGCAATATCTAGTGTATACTGCATAGTAGGCTAGTGTTCCTTTCCAAAACATCACTTAGAATAAAGAAGACCACTACTGCCCTCTGCTGGCCGAGTAAACAAAAACCCCGTAATAAACACGTCCAATCATGGTTGTACTAAACCGTCTTAAAGTTCTGACACTGAAAGACTTTAACTATTGATCTCACCAAGAGGGTCAACGCCTGGTTTCCCAGGAACAGGGCGAAACTGAGGTGGGACGCTGGGGCCTGGGGTGGACGACTCCTGCGACATGGGCGTGCCAGGCTTCATCCCAGGAGTGCTGGACTTCTCTCTCTGAGAGATTAGGAAATACATTTGCACACATTAATTATTCAAAGAAAGGTATATAGAGTCAATGAAAACTGAGAAAATGCGGAAAAGGTGCGGTAGTTGCGAAACACAAGCTGTCTGTATTTGCGTTTTTTAAGTGACTGACAGCAAAAGCATGAGGGTGGATATTCTTTACTGCAGAACAAAGGTGTGTGTGTGTGTGTGTGTGTGTGTGTGTGTGTGGACAAGCTACTTTGCTGCAGGAGGTGGAAACTGTATTACAGCCGACGGCCAGGAAAGTGCCCTTGAGAATTACACGAGTGTGTATTAGTTACTCCTTAGTTTTAAAGTAGAGCGGTGCAGAACTTGTTTGTTAAATGAGATGCATTCGTATCACATCAAAGATGCGTTTTTGTGTGTGTACCGGCGGAGGCTCCTTGCTGCGTGAGGGGGAGGCGGCACTACTGGAGGAAGCCAACGAGGTCGGACTGGCCTGAGGCAAAGACTCCTTACGGGAAGGGGGGAGTTTATCTAATCCGTTCTCTCTGGAGGAATAAGACTGCACGCTCCGTGGAGAAGAAGGATCCTGAGGGCACAAAATACAACAGGATGGATTAATTAGGGAAAAACGTCACGCTCCAAGGGCCGGCCTTGTGTTTAGTTTGTTCGCAAAATAAACTGACCTCATCAACGACCAAATTATCGTCGCTTTTCTCTGCGTCACTGCCCTGCAAGAAAAACTCGAGAGGTAAATGCATTCCCTGCATGTGCTTAAAGGAACAGTACCCCCCAAAATGACAATTCTAGGCTCATTTATTTATCTCATCCTAATCTTGTATTAACGATTTAACGATAAAATCCAATATATTTGAAGAATATATTGGACTCTTTTACATAAAATAAACAATGAGAAAAGATAAAATCACCAAAAAAACATAAAATAGATTTGTGTAAAGGAAGAATATGAATAAAATATTTATGATAACGGTTGTATTGAGTTATTTTTGTATTTTATTTAAACCTCAATAGTTTAAACATTAAGAGCACCCATGATATTAAAAAAATTACCTCAACATGCAAAATATCATAATTCAGGTTTGTAATGACATTCATTTTTGAATGAACAGTTTTTTTATATAAAAAAACAACAATAACAAATGTATTTTTATGTCATCTTTTATTTTTGTACATCAAAAAGCACCTACATAGTCTGTCATAAACTCCTTTTCATCTGCTTTTCTCTTTTTTCCATTGCTGAGGTAGTCTGAAGGCCTGCCTTTGTCTCCATTTGAGAGGGAACTCTGGGAGAGAGAGAGAGAGAGAGAGAGAGAGAGAGAGAAGAACAGAGATATGAGAAAATGAGAGTGGACGAGGGTGAAAGGAAAACAGCAGAGTGAGAGACAGAGCGAAAGTGTGTGTGAGAGCGAGAGAGAGAAGAAAGAGATAATGATGTAGGAGACGAGGGATAAATCAAATCAGCTCCATAACTGCTGGACCCACAGGCAATAGAGTTGCCTAATGCATGTTAGGGAGGGAGAGAGGGAGAGAGAGAGAGAGAGAGAGAGAGGGAGAGAGAGAGAGAGAGAGAGAGAGAGAGAGAGAGAGAGAGAGAGAGAGAGAGAGAATTTGATAGATGGACAGATACTCACTGGTCCAGGTTCACGGTCTAAGGGCATCATGGGAAGGGCAGGTAAACGTCCCCGTGGCCAGTCAAAACAAACCAAAAACAAACAATGTGACTATGACTGTCAAACAAAAAGTCACGCCTCAGTCAAAACATACTTTTGAATTTGCTTGGCAACTAATAAATAAAAATCACATTTTTTTGTTCAAACCCACTGATGTTTCAATATACAAATAGAATGGCAAAAAGGGTCAACGTTTACATTTTATGTATTTGGTAGACACTTTTACCAATCATTACAGTCAACAAGGTAAAATCCTAAACGTGACTGCCACACAAAACCTTATCAAAATTACTTTACACTAAAGTTGAACTTAAAGGGATAGTTCACCCATACCATGTCATAATTTTTAAACCCTTATGTCACTCAAACCCTGTATATGACTGTCTTTTGTGGAACACAAGAAGATATTTTGCAAAACGCTGGTTACCGGCACCCATTGTCCCTTGTGTCCATACTGTGAAAGTGAATGGGTGCCGGTAACCAGCGTTTTGCTAAATATTTTCTTCTGTGTTCTGCTGAAGCAAGAAAGTCGTACAGGATTGACACATGAGGGTGAGTAAATAATAAAATAATTTTTATTTTTGGGTATCATTTTGAAATGTATTTTGTATTTTATACAGTGGACACTCATCTTTAAACACCTAATGCACTTATTCATCCGTTCATAATTTTAGGATGATTTTATTTGTTGTACCTCTATGGTGTTCAGCTGCGGCCGCCGCAGCCACGGCCTCCAAATGGGCTCTCTCTTCTTTAGAGGCCAGTTGGGCCCCGAGGGCCCCGGAAAGGGCCAGCAGCCCAGAGCCGCCCCCCAGAGCCAGACCCGGGTGAGGCAGGCCGGAGGGGTGAGGGGCCATGGGCAGGCCTTGAGCTGCATGCTGGGAAAGATGTTGGGCTTGCAGCTGTTGCTAGAGGGAAGGAGAGTAAGAGGAGTATGGATGGATGGGAGGGGTCACAGAGAAGAAAAAAAGATGAAGGGTGTGTAAGAGATAAAAGAGAGACACGGATTAAAGTGCAGTGAAGAAACGGATAGCCAGAGGAAATGAAGAGCATGAGGGGAGAAAGGGAGAGAGAGAGAGACAAACAACACAGTTAAGACTTGGATCTGCACCACAGCCCAGATAGGCTGTTACAAAGGGAATGCATTCATGACCCGTTCCCAGTGTTCTGGTAGTGTGAGAGCCCTTGTCGACACTGATGTCGACTTGCTTTAAAGCCTGCTGTAGCGTTCGCTAATGAGCACAACTTCAAAATAAAATCAAATAAACATCACTATGACTTAAGGAAACTAGGCCAGTGAACAATGAGAGAAATCAAAACAAATAAAACAAAAACAGATATGGAAATCCTATACTAACTAACCAACCAACATTTATTACAGACATTCGAAGCAAATTCATTTAATAATTGCAACAATTTGTAAATTTTGCTTCCGTTTCGCCATCTCCATTTGAAACATAAAATTGCAGTTTACTGTACGTACTTATTTTTACACGAGTTAAAGGCAGATAATCTGTGAAATCATACAGTATATCGTTAATCGACATCTCAATTAATCAACCATTATTATTAGTTTAGAAGCTTACTGTTGTAATAATAATAATAATAATAATAATAATAATAATAACAATAACACTTATTATTATGTACTTGCAAAAATCTTTGATTCAACACAGATTATGCAGCAACCAATGAGAGTACAGACAGTTGAGATCATGTGATCTACCATACTAGACACTAGTCCACCAAGTAGGAATCACCAAATAGTACCGGATTTTAAATAGCCTTTTCTAAAAAAAAACGTGTCATTACTAGTTACTATCTAAAACCCAACACCCCCTCTCCCAAAACTAATGAAAACTCAAGATGAATGAAATAAATTAAATTAAAAGGATGAGAAGATGGAAGTACACACTGTGGGAGGCAGAGGGGGGAGTCCACGTACCCCTATCGACGCATTCAACTCCCCCATAGTCACCTGTTTGGCGCGCTCCATGGCCTGGACCACCTGCTGCTGGTGCTGTAGATGAAGGTCAAAAAAATAGCCGTCAACGATAAACAACCAACAAAAAGCAGATGGTCAATTGTGCGTCTTTGGGTTGTATAAGATTTCCACTCATAGTTTAACCTCATGTGTACACATTCACAGCATTTATTTAAAAACACACACTTAAAACACAGGAAGTTGTTTTTATCAGTCAGGAAAAGCGATGGGCAAACTGTGAGCATTTTTGTGGAAGTGGGTTAACAAGAATAACAATAAGCTTCCCAGAGGCATCCGAATGAGACTGTAAGAAAATATGAGAGGAAGTAAAAACAAAATGTGTGTGTGTGTGGAAAAGTGAGAGAATTACATCAATCACAGACTGTCTGAACGCAATGTGGCATGTGTGAGTCTCATGATGTGTAGCTGTGGCACTAAACGTGTGTGTCGGGCTTATCTCACCTCCTGTGACAGGAATGGAATGAGCTGGGCGCAAATCACGTTCAGCCGTTTGGCGATCTCCGTCTACAGAGATATGAAAGGAGAATGAGGGATACATGAAAAAGCGAGCACGAAACTTTTATATTCCATTTTATTGAATTGGAAGAACATGAACCAAATTCTAATATTAAAGCTGAATTATACTTCAGGGGCTGCTTCATTCTGATTGGCTAGCAAAGATCATTTAGTAAATGCACACCTATAATGTAGTTTCAGGTCTGCTGACCACATTACATTTCCATATTACTTCCACAAGGCTCACAAATAAAAAACGGTATAAAGTACCCTACTGTGAATCACGGCAACAACTGCCCCATGCGCTTGATTTTACTTTACAAATGTCAAACCTTACAATTAATGGAAACGTGCAGTTTAATTTCAATAAATAAAGCATTTCTAAAGCAAATTTATAAATAAATGAATAAAATAACAAGTTTGGCTTTCAGTGCTTATTGTTTTTTGCTTTATGCTGATAATATAAAAACAGAATAAACAACAAAACTCCCTGTGGACAAGCAGGTCTTTATTTATTTTATTTATTACTAGATAATAGATAAAATATGAAAAATACATAAATTGACTTTTTTGCCAAACGTGCATGTGCACACACACATATTTTACATTTTAAGGACAATAATGTGACAAATATTTTGAAAGAAAACATCTGAACAATACTGTGTGATGTGGTAATCGCAGTATAAGAATAAGAAACAATTGACTCTGTCTGTTAAAATATTAAAAACACATTTGCACTCATTTTCTAATAAAACAACATCCCATGTATGTTACTTTACAGCTACTCTCACATAGCCATACATTAATCCATCAACAAAGTCCAACTTTTGATTTTTATGGCCAAGAACATCCTACTGAGACAGAAGGAGACCATCTAACCGACACGGAAAATGTCTCATTTGAAATTCACTCTAAGTGTTTATATTACAATATTTTCTTTACCTGAAACTGACCTTTTCACAGATTCAATAACATGCCTTGGCAAATTTTGCGAATGCATCGGTGCACATTTTGCCCAAGTCTGACACTACAATTACATATAGTTACAGGCTGTAAATATAATACTGTAATATAACTATAATATAATATAATACTAATATTGTGATTTTGTGGCTTTTGCTAGATACAATTCTGCCATTTGATCACAGTCATGTTTCAGGAACAGTAAAAAAATATCCAAGATGCTGCATGAAGTGTAACCTGCTACCTCCACAAACAAAGCTAGTAAATATTTCAAGCCTCCACATCTGGCGCATGCTAATAGTTGTGCAGTGAGGAGAGGGAGTGCCTAAAATATTCATGCCCAGCATCTGCTGCCCCGGTCCAGCCGAGAGGAGTGCCGCCTCCCTCTGTGAGCTCTGTACCTGGAGGTCAGTGGTCTTGCCCCATTGAGCTCATCTGCTGTCTTAGGAGGCTATTTCTGGACCATTGTAATCATTTACCAGCTACCCAAATAACCCTCCCCAGCTAATGGCATGCATGGTAATGGTATGCACTCATCCATCCTCATGGTTGTTCGTTTTGCCAGCAGGTAGAATAACGGACTAACGCAGGCATGCGCGATCGTACGCCACAAAATTTCCTTTAAGTGAATTACTGGCTGTGTGAACACCCCCCCCAACCCTCCAGAGAAGAGGAATTGTCCCCCTCCCCCCTCTTATATCCATCCATCACAGCCCTCCCCAGGGAAAGACAATGATTTCTTGTTAGAGAACGGCAACTACAAAATGACATCTTCAGAGGAGAGAGTGGGGGAGGCTGGGAAAATGGGAGGGCGAGGAGGAGAGAACACAAGAGAAAGAAAATGAGAGAAAGAGAGAGAGAGAGACAGAGGATAGAAGAGAGGCATGGTTAAGAAAATTACAGAGTGATGGGAGATGCACAAGGAGAGGCTGGTGGGGGGGTTACATTAGGAGACGAGAATTCGTGGAGCATGTCAAAAAGAAGTGCAATTGAAACGGAGGGAGAGAACAGACGCTCAGAGAGCACTGACCTAATTTAAACTGACCTGACATCTGCGAGAGAGAGAGAGGGAGAGAGGAGGGAGAGAGGGAGAGAGAGGGAGAGAGGGAGAGAGGAAGAGAGAGAGAGAGAGAGAGAGAGAGAGAGAGAGAGATGTAGGCAGATGTAGTAGCGGACACAATTTATGAGAAAGGAGAGTGAGAAAATAGAAAACACGAGAAAAAAAAAAAGAGAAAGTCAAAGCCAGCATTTTTTTGACAACCAAGTATGTGTGTGTAGCGGACCCGGTATTTGTTGATCTAATTAGTTTGTTATTTATTTTGGAGCCAGACCTACAGGAACTGTATAAAAATGCCAGAAAAGTCTTCACAGATCTCGGAGTAATTGAATTTAAATTATAAGCCCCACAAAAGTCTGACTAAGATGAGAAAAAAAGATTAATAAATAAACGCTGCACCACAAATTACAACTTGACTGTCAGCACTGGTTAAAAAGATCAGCTAAATGAAAGAATATTTAAGATTTTATGATCATGGCCTAATCAGGCAAGGAAAAACACGTTTTCTGCAACTAATATAGGCCAATAAACACTAAAAGTGCTGTTTAACGCTATACATGACACAGTTAATCATCAGGAATGAACTGGATTGTAAAAACTAGTAATCATAAAAGAAGATGCACAAAGTAAGAGGGATTGGTGAGGTCATCTTAAATGAAAATTGTTAAAAAGAAAGTCATTTTTATTTGTGTGTAAGTGCTGGAAAACAGTGATCTTACCTGTTTGTGCATTTCTATGTTGAGGCCGTAGGACATTTCATAGTACTGAAAAAGAGAAAGATATCATTACACATACACTTTGACAGCAGTAAATGCATTAAGTAAGGCACAGCACTGAAGTCTGCTGTTATTAAATGGTTAATTAGCCACATTATTTCACATATTAGCTCAGAAATCATTTTAAAGGACCAAAAAACATGTAGAAAGAGCATATCAGACCACAAATGATTCTTTAGCACTGATCAAAGTGCATGTGTGTGAAAATGGCATCCTGAACTTTAAAGATCTTATAGGAACAGTTTAGGAACTTTTGTACAGATTAAAGCTACATTCTGTAACTTTTGCCTCTCTGTTCTTTAAGTTACTTGGAAAGTTATGTTCTACATGTGGGTTGAAGTAAAGTGACGTTATACGCGTACCCAACAGCTCAATTTATAAATCATTACTATCAGCAGGTTGTGAATCAGGGTATGGTAAGGAGACCGTTTCGAACACTGATTTTCACATTTTACATGCACAATAACAGATTTTTGTTTTATTTCTTCAAAAAACGTTACAGGATGCAGCTTTAAAAACGATGACATCACTGATGTCCAAATGGCATTGGTGTTTGTGTGTGCAGTACGGATGTACCAACTTCCTAGATGTGGGCTAAATAAAAGCTTTAATAAAAAACCAATCTTATTTACACAAACCGTGAATATTGCAGAAATTAATGAGTTAATTAAAAAAGCTTTTACGTAAAAAGCTGCAAAATCATTTTACAAACAAGATTGTGTTTTACATAAAAACAACAGCATACAGATAAGGAACAACATGGAGGGGAATAAATAATTGCAGACTTGTTTAAGTAACCCCTTTTCTTTAAAACCAGTTTGGTCAGCCGGATGCTAAACAATAACATTTCACCGGGAAGAATAAATCAAGTCAAAGGTAAAAGCAAATGCAGATAAAAATGGGCAAAAGAGAGAAAAAAAACAAGATACAGAGGGATAGAAAGGCTCTGGCAATAAAAGAAGCCATCCTGACAGCTGCCTGTTGTATTCACCAGCTCTGCCAAAAGCCCACGGCGTTGCTAGGCGACTCCCACACTAAAAAAAAATTACGAGCCAAGAAGAAAAAAAAGAGAGAGAAGAGAAAACGGCCAGAGAAAAAGGGTTAATCCGTCTGCCAAGAGCAAATGGCATGCCAGGCACACATAGCTGCCATATCTGTGGGCACTAGGGCACATGGCACAGACTCAAAATCATACTCGGTGATGGGCGAGCTGTGTTTGAAGAACTTTTGATGGAGGGGTAGAGGAAGATGTCTGATGTTTGGATGTGTGCAGCATCCCATGCCAGATGCAAAAACAAAGTTGGTGTGTGTGTTTGTCTTACCATGACATAATGTCTCTGTATTTCGGTCTTCTCCGTGGCCAGCTTTTCACACTCCAACTTCAGACTGCGAGCGAGAGAGAAAAAGAGAGAAAGTTGTTTTGGATTGCAGGAAAGAGATTTTGTTGGATCACTTTGATTCGGCTCTGACATGCTGTATCAGGTTTTATTTGTGTCAAGCCAATTTAAATGAATGCAAAAACTATTTCTCGGTGGACTGCTTCATATAATTTGCAGTGAATGATTCAAAAGATAGTTTGACAATTTTATTAGAACAAGACTCTTCAATTACTCCAGATTATCCCATTGAAAACTCGAGGGGGACAAAAAGGTTTAGGGTAATTAGATTTTGGCACTTTTACTTTTGTTCTGCAAATATTATCAATTAAACTGACTAAGAATGCTGTTGACTTGCATCTGCATGAAACAAATATAAAATGTGTGCATGTATGCAAGACCCAGTACATTTTGTGTGCCTGCCTATAAAAACCAAGGCCAAAACCAAGTTTTTTACTGTTTTCTACAAAATCATCCTACATAATGTAAAGAACATTCTGTGAGTATTTAACATTGATATATTTAATATTGTTTGAGTAAGGTCATGTCAAATATTGAAATCATAGTGAAATAAATAGGTGAAATAAATGTATTTATGCTCGTTATCTCAGAATTATATTTTTAGACTTTAATCTGGTTTTCACAGACCACGTCACATTGGTCTTTCGGTACAGCATAAAAATAAAAACAAAAACATTTTCATTCGTCTTTAAAGTTTCATCGTGAGAGAGACATTGTGCTGATAGATGCCATTTCACCTGCATCTCATCTTTTTTTTAGATTTGGATGTTGGTCAAAAATCTTCATATAAGACTAAGACCGACATATATGGACAGACAGAAAAGGCTTGATATACAACACATAGGTAACCTTTTCTATATATAAAGGTGAAATAGACAAGCTTAAAAAGAAAGACAGACACCGATCCCACAAGCCAAGACACTATGATCAGCTCACACACACACTTTTATCTTCTGACTATATTTCAACACTTTAGACACACTGACTTGTTTGCAGGCGTCAGATTTATGCGAGCGTGCGGGAGGGCCTGGGAAAATTAGAATATGATTAATACTGCAACATTACCGCGCCGCAACAGGTAATAACGGCACATCCGCTCTCCTTCACTGACTGCGCACAACCGTCGATAATTGACTCATTTATCACCGTGAGTGAGGAGAAGCACGGGGAAAAAAAAGATGATGGGCGTGGGGTGCAGGAAGTGAGAGAGGGAGACGGGGAGGATTAAATTCATTTCCCCCGGTAGAATTTATTACGCTGGAATTGCCTCACTGCAAAAGTCACCCCATCGCAGCGTTTCCGAGAACTGACAAATCTATCGGTGCGCTTTTTGCCGAGACTGTCGTCGCTTATTTATTTCCCCTCCCGCCTGAACGAGTTGGCCTCAATTATGCGATGCGGCGAAGACATCGCTCCCTCGTGCAAAATCGAGGGGAAATATGAAGAAAATAGCGTGACGGCTCCAACGATTGTCAGGTTCGTCGGATAAAGATGCTGGATCTGTTTCCTGGCATAGTTACATTTAAATGCAATCATTTATATTCCGCAAAGTCTCCCATGTGAAAAGGTGCGAAGAGTTCAGTGTGCCGTGAGGCTGGAGTGGATTTACAGAGGTAAATCAAGGCTAATGTGGAATTAAGATTTGAAAGGTCAAATCTGTAAATGTAAGCACACCACCGGTGCCATGCAATAAACAGCCGTGACCGCACCACCACTGATGATTGCTTGTATGATCGCCTACAAATATTTACCATCTTAACCTTAGTTACCTTGTTATCAGCCACAACTGTCACCAAGAAATAACTTTTTTACATTCAACATAACCATAATTGTTTCTTATACATAAGGACATGATTGACACTTCAAATTGTGTGGTTTATTGAAAGGAGGTATGCTAATACTCTTATAAAAGAAAAAAAGAAAAAAATTTGCATGGCAGATGATAAAACCCAGTGGAAAACATCCAGTAGACTTGCATTGAAACAAGGACTGGAAATATTTAGAGGGACTAGAAAATCATACCAATTTGGAAAATCAACCAATACTAATCATGGCCACCCAAGCATAGTGGTGACAAGGTTTGCACTAGGGGTGGGAGAAAAAAAAAAAAAAAAAAAAAATCGATGCATCTGGATTCTTTCTCTAACGATTCTGAATCGATTCTCAAAGATTCAAAATCGATTCTATGTCAGAACTTGTTCATCCTGAATATAACTTATAATAAAAGCAATAAAATTAAACTTCAAGATGGGAATACTGTCAAAGAGATTCTAACTATAAACAAAAAGCATAAAAACTCTTTATTTATTTAAAATGCAAATTTATCATATTTGCAAGAATTATATGAAGAATCGTTTTGGAATCGGATCGTGAGTCCCAGAATCGGAATCGGATCGCCTAGTACCTAAAGATTCCCACCCCTAGTCTGAACAGGCAAGTAGCACATGTTTTCTTTAAAATTCTGAGGATATTTAGGTTTATGGAGTATTAAAAATATTAGCAAATATACAAAAATCACTTTGATGGTACAGCAGATGATATTGGATTCTTAATGCTATGGCATTAATGATGCCCCATTTGTTGGGTTGCTTCTCATTTGTGAATTTCAATTCACAGAAATTCTACAAAAGTCTTGTCACATAATCCACATCACATGTACATTTTTATTTATTTAAATAACTACTTGTGCATAGACTGATGTTTTATGGCTGAATTCTAACAACAGACGACTCAATATAATTAGTAATAAATACATTCTGTGGGATTTTATATTTCAAGTTTTGACTGAAAATGTCACATCCATAACGCTGGAATTGACCTCCTTTTATGTAATAAATGTACCTTTGTATAACCCAAGATTAAGTATGCATCATGGTTTTTGTAGCCGTCGGGGGACTAAAACACAAAAAATTAGTAAAGGGGGTGTGAACATGCCTCGTTTATTCCTTGACAGACTATGGGACAATCTTCAAAATGGTCAACCAATCAGTGGGCTACCTGCGGCACACAGTTCTGTCAGCATAGCACCATCACTTCAACATGTATATGCACACTAACAGCACTTTTAATCATCTCGCACAACACCGAGCAAATTCATAATGCGTAACGCCTGAAAGTGAAGTGTTTGAATAAAAAATTTGACTGAAAAGCAAATATTCCATCTGACGCTGAAGAGCACAGTCCAATTAGAGGAAGTGAGGACACTTCCTCACAGATCTCGTCTTCATTTGCCATGCCCGCACCTCATTAGTAAAAGCCCTTGTGTCTTCTGTGTTCTCTTAGTGCTTTTTCATCTCTCTGCTTCAAGCGCACGCACACACAGTGATTACTTAGTGAAATAGTCCAGTTCAGATCTAAATTAAACCCCATTACTGCCTGAGAAAGGATTGATGAAGATTTCGCCTTTTCTGCAAATTTGCATTAGAATGAATAACTAGCATACTGCATTCTGCTTACTGCGCAGTACACGCTGCCTGTAGTGTGCTATATTTTAAAAATAACATGTAAGCAATATGCAATAATTAGCAATGAACTCATTTCTTTGCACGTTTACCTCAGCAAATGACATCTAGTAAATACCTCAGAAAAAATAAAATGATTTCACATTTTAATCATGGGTAATTATGGGTAAATGTCATAACTCCCGACAGTCTAGTTAAATAATTAATACGGAAAGAAAAAATACAGCTTTATTTATATTACTAAAATTTGTCAACATATATATTAAAGTCATGTTAAGCACATTGCATTGTGGGATACATTTAAAGAAAACATACCAACTAAAAAAAAATGTGCAAACATGGTCCAAACAGTCTAATGATCACATGCATTCCTGCCGAAAAACCCTGTCGGACACACACCAACATTAAAGTGCAATTACAATCCAAACCACCTACCACAAACACATGCGCTTAAATACACACACGCTCAGCAGGGGAATGCCGGGCCACACACATACGGAGACATGTATCCACCACAGTAGACACAAGCCACAAACCCCAGACTTCATCATAAAGATGCCTAAAATCCACTAAAAAGTCTGCTATGTGTAGGCACAAATAGGTATAATGGGTACTGGTATGGTTGTTTGTGTGCGGGCGGCAGCTTGTGGGTAGGTTGTCTGAGCCACAGAAAAGCCAGGGGATATTTGCAAGGAAGGTTCACTTGTGTGTATGCGTTTACACGATTTGAAAAGGGCTAGGCAAAGCAAGAACTTCTGTAATGAGAACCTCCGGTCTAAAGCCAGTCGGTAGGCTAATTAGAGACCTTTACATAGAAAACCCCAAACCTAAACACACGTCAGCAAACACACACAGGACATGCGCAAAACATGGTGCAGTGAGCTCGGCCTGGCATGCTAACACCATATGAGCCAGTTTTCTTTGTTACACAGTTCCTGCCCAGTTCATATTTCCTGCCGGACCATACGCTGTAACATGACCTCGGGCTAAGTGTGTTTTTCACACAGCCCAGCAGCTACACACACCCAAACACACCTCTACCCAGCTCATCTTGCCAAATCTCTTTCCCATCCTTTAATCCAACACCAATCATCCTCCAGACACAAATTACGAGAACTAAAATTAAAACCTAAGCCACACCGTGTATAGCCAAGAGCTGTCTGTGCCTGTCTGGTACACCCCTGCCATGTTCCACCTGGTGCGTGACCAGCTCTGCGGTGCTGCGTCTCAAGGGCCACAAGAATACGATGGTAATCAGGTTCTCTGACCCAGAAATTGAAATCTGAATTCTCCCTTGTTTTGTCTTGCTTTATGCAGGTCCACACAAAGCGGCATTGTGGGACAAACTACATCGCTTGCAAGAAATATAACAGCCAAGCTGTAAAAAAAAAATAATCACACATAAAAAAAAACGACTTACAGACTTTGACAGACATATTTTAATGCTGCCTTCATCATTATGTTTACGAGGTAAGTGTGCATGAATGCCAGTGGGACATTGGGTTTCTATTGAGATCAGAAATTGAAAACTTGGTTCAAGTCAATTAAAAATTCATGGCGGAAGCTAAATTGTATTGATCATTAATTGTAGACTTTGTATACTGTTGATAAAGAACAGTGATAAAACTCTAAGAAAATTTATTAGGCAGTTTTTGCAAGCTTGCACACCTAGACTAAGCCACTTAGACCGAGACTAAAGCATCAATTACACATCTAAGGTGCACCCTTTGCTCTTCTTTTGCTGCAAGAATATGCAAAAACATTTATTTTATTCAGACTAAAATTAATTAAAGTCCCATACATCACAGATATGATTTCTGCCTTTCGAACTCTCAACTTACAAGCAACATAACCCTCATAAATATCACTATACCAACTTTTAATTGGCTTATATACAGTCTCAGGAAATTAACATTCAGTTCAACACTTCTACAGCAACGTGTGAACTCATTTGAAATAATGTAACGGTAATAACTGTGCATCCAACAGTGCTTTTTTGTACTATTTGATGACAAATGTATAGGTATTTGGCCCCCTACATCAGGCTTGCACCAGTTGACTGTCTAAACCAAGAGCAACTAAACAACTCAACTAAAATCTTGATCTACTAAACGTATCTGGAACGATACACAACACCTGCTTAACAGTAGGTCTCTGGGAACATTTTTTAACAAATGCAGCTATGACTCTATAGGCGAATAGACGCATAACACCAGCAGCCATCAGGAGGATTGAATCCTGTTTGTACAGAGGATTTTTTTAGCTTATTTGACTGAACTCTGAAGGTGGGAAGAGAGGAGACCTAACAATAGGAATGCGGGGACTCTGCGGATTTGCCGATTCTGGCGTGAGGAATCAAAGCTGAAGCTGTGTGAAGGCATGCCAGCAAAAAGGAGGGGTGCGCGGGTGTGCAGAGGGGCATGGACTTCTGGAACGGATGCCAGCACCTACTCCCCAACAAAAAAAATAAAAATCACACGCAGGTCATGCCTGGTCTGGCCACATTCCTGAGTCTCAGAGTGCACATCAAACACAAACCCACTGAATCAAGGGTGCATGTGTGTGCAAGTGGTGGTCCTGTCATTGAAGTATGGCAAATCAACAGAAAACCAAAAACCTTTTACAGCCTCTTAAAAAAATCTTAAAAAACAAAAACTGCCTAATTGTAAAGTGGCTTGACATGTTTTTTAGCTGTTTTTATCTAGGTATGCCTAGTAGACCAGCTTCAACCAGCTACCAAGTTTCAATCAACTTGGGTATGACTTTTCCCAAGCAGGGCTCTGACTGGGTTATAAATGACATTTGAACCTTTTCTTCTTACAAATACACCAGCAATCCCACAAAGAGATCCTCCCATGGGTCATCAGAATAACAGACCTAAAGCAAATGCCTTTGGATAATATTGACATTGGACATCTTAGACCTTAGTGAGTGTATGGATTGCCAAAAGAGTTGTACCTATGATACTGGGTCTGCAAGAACTGGAACTCCTCCTTTATACGATCCAGGGTCTCAGGGTAGGTGAGTTTCAGAGGTTGGGTTGACCCTGATGCCGCAGCAGCCGCGGCAGCCGCTGCTGCTGCTGCGGCCGAAGCTGATGACCCGGGGGGTGGCTGCAGAGGTGCCTGCAAGAAAAAGTACGGTTAGAACGTCTTGAAAGCATAAACCAAAGCAAAACAAATTTCTGGCAACTGCAAAATGCTGTCAGTCCTGATTTAAGAACAATTTCAGCACTAGCCATGAATCTCTGCACAAAGTTGCCAAGTAATGCATCCTGAAAAATCAGACAGTTCCTAGTACAGATAAGAATCATTTACCGTGAACATGATTTGAGAAGCACATTGCATAGAGGACTGTGTCACTTTGCAAGATAGAGAGTGCTGTGCATATAGCAGAAATGAAGGACACTGATGAAAGACAAGCTTCCCAGAATGAGAGACAGAAAGCAATGAAAGAATGAGAGAGGATGGGGGTTGGGGTAGTTCCATGACATAGACTCCATTGTAAAGGGATAAAGCATTACAGACATATGCGTGTCTCTATCACTATAGTTGTGGGTGTGCCAAGTAGGGGAGGGTGGATCGGGGCGAGGACCACGCTCACTGCTAAAATTAAGACATTTGTTTAAAATTATGCATGGATTAGAGGAGGGCACGACAACGAGGACCCCATCCGGGAGGCTAACCGAATACTACCAGCTCCAGCAATTAGGAATTTGGCCTTAGGGTAATGCAGACAGACAGGCAGACAAAACCCTACGTGCCATACAGTAAGGCCTGTCCATCCATCTATCTGCCTCCAAGCACCTCAGCCGACAAAGGTCCTCTTGCTTCCGACTACACCTTGCACTTCTCATGAGAATTTCTTCTTCTAATGAGCTAAAGCACTGAAAGGAATATGACTGATCAAATGTGAAACTGCATAAAGCCCCATTACTTCAATTAACATGGAGCATTTGCTTTTGACGGTAGTTGCACTTACTGCCAACTACAGCAAACCACTGGAGAATGTCATGGGATATAATAATCGTGTGTGGCCTGTGTCAACATGGGAAAAGCCTTGACCTAGACAAGAAAAAAAAATTGGTGCATGGACAATTTAAGTTTAAAGCTCGTCTTTGATAGACGGGGACAGATGTAGCTGGAAGTATCAAATGTGGTGGGGGTGTCTGTCGGTAAAAGGGGTGACCCTGTGATGGGGGTTTGGAGTGAACTACTTGGGGAGGGGGAAAAGGAGCCCCTTGGACTTCGCTCACGGGAGACACGATGCATTGTTAGTGTCTCTAACGAGCTCCTCTCTCCAGTCCTGCATTTCAATCTGCTGTCCAGATCCCCAGACTCTCACAAGCTCCAGCCTAGCAGGGAGCACACACACCACAATTACTCCTCGCAGGCCAAAGAAAGGGTTATGGAGAACAAGAGGAGGAAGGCCATTTGAAGGGGGGAGGCGGGAGGAAGAGGGAATGACACTTGGCTCTATTCCCTTCATCCTCTTTATCTTCTCTCTCTTCTCCACCCAGCTTCTCACTCTGATATTCACCTCTTTTTATTGAATTTTGCGTACAGGTGCAAAGGGACTTCCGGAAGAACATAAAAAAAGGAATGACAAAGAAAGCGGGCCTTTGCTGAAAGGGTAAGAGCAAAGAGCTAGTCGTACTGCCTGCTCAGGAGCCTTGAAGTTTATTAATTAGACATTATGGTTGCTTTTAAGTTTCTCCCTACATTAGAGGCTATTATTGCAGATCTGTGTATTGTCCAACCTCAACACGGCAGCCATTTTGATTCAAAGCTATGATAACCTGCTTGTTGGGCAAAACCACCTTTTAGCTAAATCTTCTGTGCTATTTTCTTGACAGTGGTCGATACAAATGGATCACTTGACCTTGACAGTTTTGCAATAAGATTTTAACCTGCCGTGGCTTTATCAGGGCATCGTCAGTATTGTGGGCTACAGTAATCTGTACTTCAACAAACCACAGAACACCTGAGTCGATTAGAGCAATTTAACCTCCCTGATTGTGCCACGGTCATGGCTCAAACAAGAAAGTCCCTTTGGACTTTAAATGCATAATCCCAAAGAAGACCTTACATGACACTTGGAAAAAAAAACAGCGGGGTTTAAAATAGGAGACTTTTCAAAATTATAGCTTGAACATTTTGCCTACTATTAAAAGACCAATATACATACATTTAAGGCACATCCAAGTATATTTCTCTTACACACTCACACACACAACAAGTATTCTCAAGTGTGAGCATGCAATGTTTTAATTTGCTTTTCTCTAACTGCATGTTGTGTTGCATCAAACCATTATGATCTCACAATCCCTCCTGCCCACCCACTTACTAAGACACAAAACAAGGAAAACGCTGGTAAACACTGCAGCCAATCATACAAACAGAATTGTTTTCTATGCCCATTGGTCTGTCCAAACCACAGATTTTCTCCTGTCAGAGGTCAAGCTGGGTGACATACATGACTCCCACATGGCCTATATTTAAGAAATGCTACCTAGTATGTGAAATTCTGTGGCTAGAAATGAAGTCCAAAACCCCAAAAGCTGTCAGTGCAGTGACCAAACCTTTGATAAAGCTGTTTCTCTTTTCACACACAAATCATTCGGAAAGAACTGACCACACACTTGTATTTCCATTCCCAGAAAACAGCCTATTGTGGAATTATTCAAAACTTTCTAACTCTGACTTTCTAACGCTGAGACCATTGTTAATGTAAACAATTTTATACTCTGTTTAAGGTTTTTAAACTGGCACACCAAGTGTTGCCAACGAGGACCATCAAGATCACCATTTAAATTATAAGAAAACATAATGAAACATTCACATAAACAACCAGGCTAAGAAAGAGAAACGAGGACTGAAAATAAATACAATGGGACTTTTTTCAGATGTACAGATTATTCCAAGGAACCAGTCCATGCCTTCTGCAGCAACATAAGTTCAGGCGTTGTATATGAAATATCTCTCAACTACAGTGTCAACAACCGCCAGTCATTTGCATTTTAAAGAACCTCCCCGGGAATCTGACCTAGGCGCGGCCTTGTTTCATTGATTCTGTACTCTCCAGCAGCACGAAGCTTTAAGGAATGCCCCAGTAATCCCTTACTTGTGTGTGGGAGGAGGGGTAAAGTAGCATGGTGCCAGGCACCTGTTTCATTAACATCACACATCTTTTCTCTTCCCTCTCCACAAGCTCGTTATTCAAATTTCCCCGCTGTCAGGATACATTAGCGGTGCCGTGATGCTGGCTTGTCAGCTGTGGTAATTGCTCTAGGTGCTTCCTTTATGAGGTAACCCGCTGCCTGTTTGTTCTTTCTGTTTTAAGAAATTCCACACTTTCTTCCAGTGACTTTTGTAAACCTAGTCTAGAATGCTAAAGGTGCCAAGGCATGTGCCATGGCTGCAATAGGCCATGCCCTGACATCACTCGGATTCCCCATTAAGCAGAAGGCTGGGGGCATGGGAAGGTCACAGAAAGGAATACTGACAAATACCTCACATAGGAAGGATAACGGCACTAACTGTAGCAGATCATTCCAGAAGTCGGATTTAAGGCCAGGCAGCAGGTGTTGGTGGGCAAGTTGTAGGAACTTCCCAGTGCACCAAGTGGCCAATTTTCAAAAGTGTGCCAGATCTATCTACAAAGGTTGTTTAAACAATTGTGGTCATAGTTTATAGCGCACATTACTCAAGTACCAATATAAATACAGGTGCAAATAATTTTCTCTTACCTGAATACAAAACCTATATTTAATCACATCAAATATTAGTATGACAAGCCCATTTTGTCAAAAGTCAAATTGTGTACAACAACCACTTACTTTCCATTCAAGCACTTAAAATAACTGATGTCCTGAATAATTAGCATGAACTATCAAACAAACAGAAATTTGACTCAAGTCATCAACATGCCTAAAAACAAACAATCTTTGTACAGTTGCTCATTTTGGATCTAATAACCTCCCTCACACATTGAGGAATGTTCGTTCTATTTTGTGCTTTAAAAGAAGATATTTGTCTAAATTAAAAGCTAAGACCATATCAGCTCAAATACTACTTCAAGTTTAACATTAACTATGCGTACACAACCAATTACATACACAATTTTCCATGTTTTATCCACAACATATACTAGGATATATAGATAATATTAACAGCTTTAGGGCCATTACTTGGAATGTGACATGAATCTAGAAGATTGTTAAGATAACTTGTAAAGATGAGGGCCATGTACAGCTACAGTACTGGACAAAACTGAGTTTTTACATCCCAATCACCGCTGTTTAGCCGTGAAGGGTAGTGAAAAGCCTAAATTCGTATCCTGGGAAAATAGGTCGGACCAATCCCTTATTCTTAAGACAAATAAGACTCAACCAGGTCAGTGTACAGAACAACTAAAAGGGGTGAAACCCTAAAAACACTATGTATCCTTCAGATCATGAAATTGCACACCCCAGTGGAATCTAATTTCCATCCCTTAGGAAATGAATGTCAAAGCATTCTTGGGGAAAGATGGGGTGCTGGGGGAGGGGTGTATGATGACTGTAGGGAAATCTCAGGAAGGATTTTAACACAGTTTGATAAGTTCATAACGCATTTAGCGATAACTGACACATACTGGAGGCCAAAACCAGATCCATTAAGACATGCTGCATGACTCACAACAACATGCAAAGAGAGCTTCAGTACACAAATTATATTTGAGTGCACCATAAAACAAACAAACATGTCTAAATTAACATAATAAAACTGTAGCCAGTCATGTTGAAGGTTTGATCACGCAATACAAACTATGAAAATTCATGAAACAATTTTGTGAAGGATGAAAAGACAATAACACACAAAGAGAAAACATATAACACTAAATATAGCACAATTCATAGTGAGTTCTCACCTTTGGTAGGAGAAAATAGCTAGAGATACTAGCTGTTTAAGCTAAAACGAGGTCAACAACAACAGCAAGTGCAAACTTTCCCAAAAAGCAACATATTCCGGCCATACATCCATTGATCAAGTGTCGATTCGTGATACCGATTAATTTATTGCATCGATTAATCGATTAACGGATGGAAAACAAACAAATGTAAAAGCACAATTCAGTGTGGCTTGCTTTTGATCTCATCAACCCTTGATAAGCCGCACCACACGACCAAACACAGTTTTACAATCCACGTGAATGTTTACCTAAAACAAGGCTTGTTTTTACGTGAAACACATTAAAACGCATTGCGCAGACGCTCGATTGTGAAGTATTAAAGCAACTTACCGGGGGTCGATTCTGGGGAAACATTGTGAATACCGGGATTGCTGCGATTCGGGTATCTTCCAGTGTTGTGTTAAACGTTGTTTCAGAAGAGTTTGCGCCTTTTTGCGGGTCTCAGAAGAACATTTGGCCCTGTTTCAGCGGCGCATGGCTCGGCTCGTTCATTCCTCGTTCAAGACTCCCTTTGTTCTGCTTTAACGCGCAATATAAGATGCGCCCAGTCCTTCAATAAGACGCACCTCGAAATATCAGAATGCACGAGCTCGGCCTTCAGAGCTCCACCGCCCTTGATGCGTTTTAGTGATTAAAAATAATGAAGAAACGAAGTGGATGGCCGGCTATCGTGCTCCCAAGACGCCACACTGAACGCAGGCGCAGCTTCTTTTGTCTGCTGTTCCACTCCTCGCGCAACCCCACTCTCTCTTCATCCGCTCCTTCCTTTCGGGTCCTCAGCTGTTTTACAATGGGACATGCGAGTTGTTTTCTTCAAGAGAAACGTATGCCCCCCCAACCGTGCAAAAGGAAGGGGTTTGGCTTGAAAGAGTTAAATTCTCGTGTTACACTCTTTTAAGCTGTGGTGGGAACAGGGATCTAAAAGACATATGGATTAATCTGTTTAGTGCTGCATTTGTTAATGTACGTGCAAGATGCAAAAAGAAAATCTTTTCGAGATATATATTGTCAGTAAAATAATTTAAATAAAACAAACAGGTTCGGTGTGATATTTCTAAAATCAATATCTTATTGTGTCTTATTGTGAATACATTTTCTAGGGTATTCGCACACACACACTTTACATTGTCTTAATTTTATGCACAGGACTTGAAGGATTTCGATTGAAAAATAAGGGTGCAGCTAACTGTACAATGATTGAATGAAATCTCCACGTGGGGTTTGACCCAGCTACAATCAACACTGGCGGAGCTAGCCAATCGGCGTCGGAACGCCCCACGTGGGGTACGCTGACCGTTCGCCGATTGGTGCGCGTCACGATTATAGAACCCCGAACGTCAATCAAGCGTTGAGAACTACCAAGAATACCGTTTAACTCTTTCGGTTCTCGCACTGGAGACATTTGAATTCAAATGCTTTTGTGATGTAAAACACTTTTTTCTTTTTTATTACTTTAAATCGCGTTCTATTGTTTCATGACGCACACAATGAGCCGGTTTAAAATGAAGGCTTATTTGTAAGTAATGTAAATGACGTTTTGTTTAGACCAGCGACGTGATTATGAAATCTCGTTAGATTTCATGATTTTTCAAATACATAGATATAGTTTATTTTTTTAACTTTGCTTTACACAACACACAACATAAAAGATCTCTTCTCCGAAGGATAACATGCCCCAGGGACCAATAAGAAGCAGCATGTGACCTAAATCAAATCTCTTGTGAGCATCCTTGTCAGGGAATACAACTTAATATGCCCACAAAGACATAGTCACCAAGGAATTCCAAGAAATCTGCATTATCTGACTCAGCACGCAATATCACATTTACGTATTTGACAAGTCAATTGCTAGAAAGACATTTGTGACATATATCATTTATTATGCAAACTTCCTTTCGGTGTGAAAAGAAATACAAAAATGCTGGAGACATTTATTAGTATTCCAGTGGCATGACCCCTTTAGCTGGGCTCATAATTAGAGAGGCAGATATTGAAAAAGCAATTTTCCCACTGTAAAAATCACTACCTGGCAGCAGAGCAGCTGAAATGCACAAAGAAGGGATGCGGAGGAGGAGAGGAAATAGAGGAAAGGAGGAGTATGGAGAGATCTGGTTAAAAGAGAGATACAGATTTAAAGGGTGTATGGGGATTGGAGGGGGAGGGGCATTATTGCTATTTTCCCATGAATTTTAATGCACAGAGTCGGTCCTGCTTCCAGCCTCTGTGGTCCATATGTTTAGAAAATAGTCATAAGGAAGTGACATATTATAAAGTCATGCTGCAGGATGTCTGATGATGTTTGGTGTGTATGTGTGTGACTAGAGAGAGAGAGAAAGTAATTCAGCTCAGATTTTACAAAAAACTTACACTCAATAGCTCAATTTATCCCTGTTTTTCGAATCAGGCAAAATAAAAGCTTTTGTAATGAGGTTCCATTGAGGGTCGCGAATGCTTGAACCAACAGAACAGCAAATTGCAAGATCTGCAAGATTTTATATTTCTTTTTTGAGAGACTTTTGTGTACTTCAGTGATTAAAATGATCAACTGCTGTAATTCACTTTCTGAAGGACAACTGAATGCAGACATGTCATAACATTACACTTTGCAATCAACAAAAAAGAGAGCACCCCGTGCACCAAAAGGACCTTATAAAAATACTACAAAAGTGGTATATACAACCTGCCCACTATATACACAGTATAGTAAAGTTATTTGATAATTTCAAGACTTTTGGAACACAAACACAAAAGAAGCTTTTTTCTAGACAACATATATGGTTTTAAAGGTGGGTATGTGTTTCGTGCACAAACAGAAATCCAAATCCC
This sequence comes from Beaufortia kweichowensis, assembly GCA_019155185.1. NCBI lineage: Eukaryota > Metazoa > Chordata > Actinopteri > Cypriniformes > Gastromyzontidae > Beaufortia > Beaufortia kweichowensis. Next base: position 5,255,690 of record CM032818.1, on the reverse strand, counting down.
ACAGCAAACATACCTGCGCACATATATCAAACCGACAACAGCTTATTACAGTACTATATTTAGAGCTAAAATCATTGCTAATTCAGTGACAGAGAAATTTGTTTGCATTATAGCAATACTTTGCTCTTGATGTGGCTCTTGAGGTTTAATCTTGGTACTTGACTATATGCGTAGGTAATTGTTCCAATACATGCAACTGCAAGACATCGTCCTTGCCTGCCAATAGAATAAATATAAATGTGAATATATATAACTCTGCCAGCCAAAATAACAGATATTTTATAAAAATAAAAAATGACATGACAAGTAAACAATACAGATCACCAAACAGCCCACGTGATGTATCAACCGGCCAGATTATTAATAATGAATAGGTGGTATAATGAGGGTCTGCGGCCATCCAATGGAGGCATGTTCGCATGTTGCCTGGCCGGTATGAGGATGACTGGCAGCTAGACAAGGCTATGCTGTTGTTGTGATACCTCTCTACGCACACACATACACACAAACACACCCCTCGCAGACAAGTCTCATGTCAGCGCGGAGACGGCAGGTTGATTTATTGGACTCTCCTCCCCTGGGAACCCCCCTTTCCCTCCCCCCACCTCACCCCCATCCATCCATCCCTCCTCCTCTTTCCTGTTTCCCCAGGGGGGAGAGAAGGGTAATGACCCACATCAGCAGCTCACACAAACTCACACACCATCATTAAGGCGCCCACATATACAATATCAAACCTCAAAACACAGGAATCAGAAATTCCACTGCGCCAGTTACTCCAATGATAATTAGGAGCAACCAAAAGCTTATGATTCATACAGGCAAAAATGATGCTTGAATCTCATACATATAGAAACCATAAAAGAAAGCATGGTTCTGATCATATGCATTTACAGAGGTTTATAAATGTATAAACATAGATCAACTAATCCATTCTTTGAACACATTTATATCCAACTTCATATTTGGCAACGTACATTGTCTGTTGAGAGTGTGTATAAAATGCATGTTTTATGCACAGAAGATTTCTTTTTTATCTTCTTTTTTATCATTGCATTGTATGAACCAATTCAAATGAGTTTTTTTCTCAAAATGTTAATTTATTATCTTTGCTAATAAATGTAATTCGTTTAGTTATATGGTTTAATTCTTTGCTAAACAATTGATTTATTTTTATTATATCTTGTGGTGTCATGTTGAATAATTCAAACAAGAATACACGTGATCAACACTGGTTCTAATCAATGAAAATGTCATAATTTCATCTAAATATCTATATTCACTGTAATGAAAACATAAACGAGATGTGTCACGAGCTCCCCCTAAAGTTCAAGTGCAGTATTGCAAAGGGGGACGTCACGTACAGATATATTAAAATTCATAGAAGAGGCGTTTGTGTTATTAACATGTTGACTGTGGGCGTAATTTGCAAATCTGACAGTTTGCTTTGAATTTCCAACATGATTTTTAGATCTTGAGCACTGGACTCAATACAGATATAAACATGTTAATGTTATTCCGCTGAAATCGTTTGCTTTTTATATTTTACGCAAAATACTATTTTCACTTTAACTTTTAGATAGAAAAGTATATATCTTGTATTTATTCATTATCGTTTTTATAAGAACATCTCTGTTACTGTCATTTAAATGCAGCTGAGAAGAAAAGATTATCTCACAATGATAAGGTAGTTTCATCGTTTCATCGTTTTATGAAAAAGCAACTAACCCTAACGCTAACCCTAAACCTTAAACCAACTAACGTTAACAAATGTTCTACATACATACAATAACTCTCACTAATTAGTACTGAGAATATTACCATAGTGCGCCGTCATGCATTCACGTGGTTCTATGGTGTAATGGTTAGCACTCTGGACTTTGAATCCAGCGATCCGAGTTCAAATCTCGGTAGAACCTGATTTTTCTTCTCCCTTAATATTGTATCGCAAACGCTACTAAACACCGAGAAAACATCTCGGAACAGGATAACGTTTCTAAACAAACGTATTGAAGACAACAAAATGTGCACGAGAGACACTTTCTTGGCTATGTTTGCAATACTACACAAGCATACTACACAGTGTAAAATACGGATCTAGCGTTTTTTTAAGAAAATATGAGTATGCAGATACAATGTTTGAAACAAATGTTTCACATGGTAATATGTAATGCTACAGTATCTTATAACCTCACTAGATACAGTAGCAATAAAGCAGTATTACATCCATCTATACTAGCGGAAACACATGGAGTTCATATAAAACATTTCAACAAAATGTATTTTTGCAATTTTATTAAGTCTAACTTGTTATCATCTGTACGTAACATTTTGCATTCTATTAACCTTAGTAACAGTGTATTGATTAATATTATTTTGAACAAAGTCCTTTTATTTTTTGTTAAGAACCTGTAATTTTATGAACGACATAAGATAATTTTCCTAAATAGTGTTACCTGAAAGGTTTACCTTTTTTTTTAAGGGGTTACAGATTAGGAAGTTCTTTGGAAGTGAGAAACCACTTGTAACGTGTGGTAGGCTACAGAAAAGACAATTTTACCCATTTAGTGTTCAGGATTTAGTCACGTGACCATTCAGATGTTATACTTTAAATGTCCAGGAGGAGTCAGTATATCACATAATACACAAAAAATCAATATGCAGCTGCTAATGGCGAAATATGTCAGATATATTTTTACACATTCTTACATATAAACATATTAATCTACATTCAGGTAAACAATGCTGATAATCTTTTATTCATGTGGTTACGTCAGTTTAGGCTGCATGTAATTTCTTGTGTTGTAATTAAATTCAAAAATTTAACGAAAAATATTTATTTATGTATTTATTTACTTTCCAAAACGTGTTTATTTACCTCAAGAGTATTGTATTATTTGTAAACTGATAATTTTGTAAAGTAACCCACAGATGCCTTTTTACATTTATTTATAGATTTTTTGACTTTCTGAGAATACTTTAATTTTCTCATCAATGCAGATGTATTATCTCATACTTTGCTCTTTCCTCACTATCAGCAGTCTGTCTGGCAGATGAACAGACACACTGAATGTTCCAGACCTGAGCTATTGCTGTCCAGTTCAGGTGTTTCTTCAGGTCTGAAACTACTTTGTGGTTTCTTTCATCCTCACAGTACCAAACATTCTCAGCCATGAGTCAGAAGGGTTTCTTTTTAGGTTCAAAGACACGTTTTTCCAACAGTCTGCAGATTTAAACTCTAAATGTAGCTCTTTTCAAGTATTCTTATGGACATGGATGTACTTTTTTTAATTATCATACCATTTTTATTGGTCATCATAGTGTGTTGACCCTTACCTGAACCTGTCCATCATCACATGTGCTCACATAAGTTCTGCCTCTCGTTTCAGCACCTGGACAATAATAGTCACCGTGTCCCTGCATTAGAAACGGACCTACAGTCACTCGCAAAATTTACAAGCAACCAATGAGTTTTGGCCCATCGTGTAATAACTCTGCACAGGGCCGCAGTTAACGGCAGCGACAGCGAGTGAGTATAAATACATAAACCCATCAGGCCGGGGTGGTGAGGATGGCTAGGAGCCAGACATCACTGACCCCTGGGCCGAAAGAAGTGTAGCATTGTCCCTCAGGGTTTCTGGCTCTGTGCATTTAAAAGCTGAACATGTGTCAGGGGCAAGTCTCTTCTGGATTATTTACTTTTGCCAGTTTATGCCACATATCAAAGACAGAGACACTTCCAGTGCCATGTCCCTAAAGAAGACCTCTTTTGGTCCATAATGAGCTTTACATAAAATTACTCTTAATAAACAGCTGGTGGTTATATGGTTTAGCTGGCATACCAGTTGGCCATGTGAGATACAGCTGGAAAGTGCCAAAAACTTGTAACTTAGTATATATATAAAACTTCCTGATAATACAGAAATTTGTCTCCTAATATTTATAAGTCGCTTTGGATAAAAGCGTCAGCTAAATGCCTAAATGTAAATGTACTGGAGATTGAGCAAAAGTTTGTAATCTTGACAAATGATATGTAACCAACATAATAATATAACATAAGATAAAACCATACCAGCTTAAAAGATCCATTCTGGTTTTGGTTACTATTGTGCAGTTTTAAGGTTGTGGTGAGTCTAAATGCTTATCTTTGAGAGTACAAAACAACTGAAGGAGGGATGTGGGATGCTGTTAAATAAAACAAGCTAAAAAAAGATTTATTGGCTAAAAATGGAACACAGAATTACCTCACAATTAGCTATTGGGGGAATTACCAACAATAAACAACCAAAGGCAGTGTGCAAATTGACCTAGATTAGCCACAGAGGGAGAAAGTTGGAAAATTTCATTTGACATCATCGAAATACCAAAACCCTTAAAAAATCTTGCATAAGGCGACAGGCGTCCGGCCAGCTGGATACCCACGAAATAACAACTTGCATTTGAGGTCGAAAGAAAGCAACACCATGCAGAGTAGCAGGAAGATTTATGGCTAAGCATAGGAACTCAAGGGTAGGATGGAAGCATTGTTACTACACTGGTTAGTTGTTATAGTGCAGACTAGGCTTAGAATACTTAGATATTTTAGGACATGGGCACGTGCATGTGATCATGGATGGGCCAGGGCTTGGCTAGTCTCGCCCAATCAGCACACCCATCCAAACAGTACATCATTTTTGTGTCTAAGATGTCATTTGTGTATGCAAATAATACAGAAAAGCCATCTTTTCAGTTGCACCTATTTTTTTTAAAAGGCCAGCAAACAATTCTGCTTATACACCAGACTGCATAAGTGAGACTAAAGCAAGATTTAAAAATGTGACATCAACATCAGAATAGTCAGTAAACTTGATTTACATTTACATTGTAAAGTGTACAACACTTTAAGTCTGTTTTAGTTGTATGAAGTATACAAAAAAGTATATTAGAATCATCTAGATTAATTCGCTCTATAATCTATAATAGTCTATAATCATCAGAGGTGGGTAGAGTAGCCAAAAAATTTACTCAAGTAAAAGCAAAAGTCACTCTCTTAAAAACGAGTAAAAGTAAAAAAGTATACAATAACAAAACTACTTAAGTAGCGAGTTACTTTGAATCTGATTATATAATAGTAATAATATTGGTTAGATAGAAGAGAAAGGTTATCCCTTCACATACATGGGTGAACTATAACTTTAAGGCATTTGAGAAGACAGTCTGACTATCTCATTTATAGTCATAAAGCTGAACAAGACTTGGCGACTGCAGTACTAGACTGGATGGAAAGTGCCAAACAGAACATGTGAAAAATAAACAATCTGCAAACCTAATAAGATCAAAAGTGCTTGACAACCACTTCTGGCTGATATGTCTTTCATGATATGTGGAGCATGTGGAATAAGCTAATTTTTGCCTACATAAACTTATACATTATTTGCAAAGTTCCTGTGGATCAACATATGCTCACTGGATATGCAAAACGTCTAGATATGCTGCTGATATTTTTAACAGCATGCAAATTACAATATTAAGATTTGTATGCCGCAGGAATAACTGGAAATAGTCAAAGATAGTGAGTGTAAATAGACCAGAACTACCAACAAGGAAACTATTATTACAAATATTTAATAAAAATTTGGACAAACAACAACTTACAAAGAAAAATTGCAGTAAAGCCAGCTAAAATGTTTTAAAATTCAAGGCTTGCGAAAGCTGTAGTGGTATCTTAAGTTTAAATTTTAAACATAGGGGAACAAAATTCATTTATTTTCTATTCCATTCCATTCCATTCCATTATTTTGCAGTCAACACTGGGTATCAAAACCCTGTTTAAAAAGTGGGCCAGATGTGCAAGTATCAAGTCTAAGGCACATAATATTTCTGATGTATTACGAGCTATGCTCATGTAGCACAATATGCAATTCACTTGGGTTTGTCAGACGAAAAAATGCAAGCCATCCTGTAAATTATAGTTCAGCAAGATTTTGTACAGTTCAAATAAAAAAGATTTATGCCTATATAAGTTCAGATAAAACCTGGTCCAGTATACCAACTTTAGTCTTAAAAAAAATCAATTTTGCTCAACATCTGGAATCCTGCAAATCATTTTGATTAATTAAAATTGATTAAATATATATATATATATATATAAAGAGTCTTTCTCTCACACACAAAGATATAGAAGAGACGCCAAAGGGTTTTTTTCAAGGTGGCTAGTGCTGCAGGACTATTTTGAGCATGTGCAGTCTTGCTGCGCCCCCTCCCGTCAGTCCAGTGGTTTGTGGGAGATTCGTGTTGGGTATTCGGTCCCGTTTCACTCACACAGGTCCAGAATAGCCGTAATGGTTATTGTGTTCCACCTCTCCCACGTGTAGGCTGGGTTTGCGCTCGAGAGCCTCTCTTTCAGGTGACTCTGGACTTGAGCATTGAGGTGAAGGACGAACCTTAAAGAAATCTGATACATATTTCACCTGCAAGAGATAGAGACGATTAAACGTGTAAACCTCGTTCCAATGCCATGTTTACGTCAAACCTGTTCACATCAGTGTTCCTAAACTAAAGAACACCATCATAAACTCTAGCTGTTGAAGAGAACAAGCACAACTTACAGTGAGCATCGCAACCAGCGCCCCCTGGAGGAGTCCAACCAGCACGTCGCTCCAGTGGTGTTTATAATCGGACACGCGGGTGTAACCTACATACACGGCAAAGGCCACCAGGAAGAATTGGATGGTTGGCCTCAGGAGACGAGCCCATTTTGCATTTAGTCTAGCCTGAACATAAAACTGAAGAGAGACAGGAAGATGTTATCTATAAACTTTTGTTTGTACTTCACGGGTGTAATGATGTCATGCTTAAAAGTGCGCAAAAACAAATCTTTAAACTATATGGAGTGTGTTTCATGTGTGCAGCCAACATAGCTAACAAATTAAAATGGCCAAATTAATGGCCACCCTGAGCACTGACTGGTGTCCATGCTGGTCTTATTATCTCAATTTTATAACTGGATTCAATTGTGAGCCACTTTATTGGACATTAATTAACAGCAGGACTCCACTGACACAGCCTACAAAGATGACAAAGACTTTAACTCTCAATGAAAAGCAGATTTTTCATTAGAGGAATCTCAATAAAACTTTATATGTTTTAAAGATTAGAGTTGGACACATGCATGCATGGAAAAAATGACTGTCTAAGTCTGTGGAAAACAAGAAGTTTACAGCATCTGAAGATTTGCCTATTAGCACTTTACTGTATTTAGAAGTTTAAAATTTAAAAAGTGTATATTTCTATCAAATTCATTTTACTCTGCAATGTTTTCTGTTTTCTGGCCATCAGAAAATCTTTTTGTAGGAATGATGGAAAACCTGTTTCCAGAGTTAATAAAATGCAGTTATCATAAGTCGCAAACAGTCTTTCAAACAGGTTTCCCAAACATCTTCCGCTGGTTAAACAGACAATCCCGCCTCCAGACTCACACTATTGGTTAAGAGCAATTCCAGCTTAAAATATAAATTCTCACAGAATGTATTTATTACATATATATTGAACCATCTGTTTATATTTTCACAAACCCCAGATAATAGAGTCCAGAAATTATCAGTCTATACACATATTTTCTATTTAAGAGGAGGGAGATATATGTGTTATGGATGTAACATAAAAAACACACGTTTTTGAGAGGCAACATACTTTATAGGATTTCTGTGAATTAAAATGCACAAACCAGAGACAATAATACCCAACAAATGAAGAATAGATGACTCTTCAAAGAACATAAAATTCATTTTTACATTATGGACATGACAAATCTGAAAGCAGCACTTTACCTGACTATGGAAAATCATGCTTTAAAAATAAAAAATGCTTTAAAAACATTAAGACAGACTTCACACGGGTATTTAAACCACCAAATATTGTCATCTAAGCTATCGGTATGGTACAATCCTTTCATTAAAACTAGTTTTTTGATGGTAATATTGACATTTGCATGGAATTGCCTTTGGGTTTACAACTGTTATAGCACTCACCGCTAGAAACAGCATACAGTACATCCCAAAAGAGGAATGCCCTGAGTAGAAGGATAATCTATAACACACAAATCATTTACAATTATAAAAAAGTGGTTTACAAAAATATAACAATGTTTAGTGTCCATAGAATTTGTTTTATCATCCACTAGGCAAAAATCATAGCATCATTATTTAAAAATGTAATAACTCATGTCTTAACAAGTCACAAGCACTGAGTATGTCAGTATGTCGTTTACTACAGGAATGGGTGAAATTCTCATGAAACGCATACCTGGCTTCAGTGACGTCTCGAGGGTCGCCAGTGCAGTTGATTGTTGCCATGTATCCTTTGCAGACTTTGGGAGCACACACCGCCAAAAAATGTGGCCGTGGTCGCCCAATAGTGTACTTGGCCAAGTCTGTCAGTGATTGGCTGACAGCTCCTCCAAAGAGAAAAGTGCCCAGCACCTTATAGATGGCTGCCACATACTGATTAAAGGTTGAGTTGGAGTGAATTTTTTTACTGTACACTAGGTACGCCTCACCTGATGATATCTAACAGAAAACGGATAGAGAAAGTTTGTTAGTGTTGTGTTTTATACACAGGTATATACTACATCAACGTCTCTTAATGTGTGTAATAAAAGAGGCATGAAGGAAGACATTTTTGGAGCAATGATGGAGAGATGATGGAGGCATTACTCACAATAATCACAGTGCAGGTGATGGTAACCGCAGCCAGCGTTACGTGTGTAATGGTGTCTGACCTTAACGGGTAAGCAATGCTCTCGTCCTGGCAGTAGATGCCCCGCTCGTACGGCTGAGACGCAATATTCATGATCACGAAGGGCAGAGAAGCTATAGGACAAACAATGAGATGTCAATATAAATAAAAGTGATATCTGATGTTAAAAGTATGAGCAATGAAATATTTATATTTTATGCGAGTTCATTTTACAAAATCTGTTGGGAACATGGCCTGGGGATATTTCAATTGTAATTCTTTTTGCCATACATACATACATAATAAAATTGGCCTTAAATTCATTTAGTAAATTTATTTAAATTAATTCTGTAAAAAGTAAAAATGTAAAATAAAATAATAAAAAAATGTATTGTAAGTAAATTTAAAAATATATATATTTTTTAATTATGTCACAATGCTAAAATAAAAACAAACAAAAAAATTAACTACTTATTCTTTATTTTTACCATCATTAATTTATGGACTCCAGCTTTAAAATTTAGCCAAAACAAAACCCCTCCCTAGAAAAAAATAAACACTGTAACACTGAAAATCTATCTTATTGCAATTATTTCCACTTAGGCATAATAGGCGTTTCCATGAAATCCAGACACAATTTTCAGCGAAACCTGGCAGACCACCAGAGATTTTAATCTAAATTCAGCTGTGGAACAGTAAGTATTATTAGCCAGTCACATGAAAATAGATTTATCCCACAGCCAGGAGAAAATCATCTGACTGCACAATCTTAACCCAAAACACGTTGTGAGCCATATCAAATGCCCATACACACCCACAGCCCAGACATCCATGCCCCAACCTCTAAGCTGGATGTGGTTGTAGATGCACATGTCTGAATGTAGCCACAGCGTGATCTTTAATTAATGGAAAATGTCCTTGGGATGTTCGGAAACGTCGCAAAATCCCTAATCGACCATGTGAACCTTTGCATGGAAAGAGTGTTTGTACTTCCTGTAATTCCACTTCCTGTCATTAAAGAAATGACATGGTTCTCTAGCTGAGTTCAAGAACGTAATTTCTAGTATTTAAGGTAACTTATAATTGTAATGGATTTACTCTTTCCCAACATATCTCTGTCACGTAACTCAGGGCCTTAATGTAATCCGTGTGATAGACAGGGTGTTAAATGTTAATCAAGCTACCAAAACCAAAGCAAATAAGGGATACACAAAATCCAACCTTACTCCATTGCTATGAATTTATACTACTGCGGTATAATGATGTACAAGAGGACATGAATCTTTGGGAAGGGTAAATTAAAAGGGTTCAATATTATTCTAAGCACACACAATAAACTCATAATCTTCCTCTATAAGATAAATGTAAGTTTAAAAGTAATAATACAATCTGATCTCATGAGAAAAAGTAAGTAAGTTAAGGTGGTGATGTGAATAAATAATACACAAATTTAAAATCTCTAGAAAAATCAAGCATGAAGGTCCACCTTGTCACCTTGATCCCCTTAACCCCAACCCTTAACATAAAAAGTCATACAAATTCATACAAATTATCCACCAATTCGCTAAAACTAAAATAGTTACAAACTGCAATGAGACTGTATTGAATAATATTATCTAACATCTAATAAATATTTGTATAGAGTCCCTTTTATACAAGATTGTAGGTCAAAGTGCTTTGCAAACAAGTAAAAAGCTAAGAAATTAACTAACAAACAATTAAAATAAAAAATCTAAATAACTAACTAAATAAATGCATACCCTTATTCAAAACGAAAATAAAAATTGTGTGTAATTATGAAAAAAAACAACATGTACAGAGTAAAAATACTAATATAAATCCTGAAACACATTCGAAATCATTGTATCATTGTAGTTATGTTTTCAACACAACAAAGACTAATATAGTCACAAACTGAAGTTACTTAAAGAGATCTTAAGAATTAAAGAGGTCCTTTGTGTTTCAAAACAAAAGAACAATGATGTGTGAAATGACACTGTATTTCCACAGACTGTAGTCTGGACAGTAATGATGCATTAAAACACATCATACAATGATGCCAAACTTTAAATCAAGCATCCACAGACCATGTTACCATGCGCAAAAAAACGATTAAACAGAAAAAAATTATTACATAACTAACTGGCATAACTATTTGGTACAAAGTCTTTCCACAACATATTCACACAGCACATTGATTACTTGATACTTGATAACAAACGTCTATCAACTATTATGAGTCCAGACTCAAGACTGAAACAGATGTGCCATTCTGCTAAATGTTAAAGTGTTTTATCAAATGGAAAACAATAGTTTTATTGCCATTTTTCTTATTAAACAATGCAAAAACAATAACTTAGAGCACACTGTTGACGGATACTCCAAAACAATGGCAACAGATTTAGCAATCTATTGAGATCCAGAAACACATTTCAAAAGAAAGACTAAAGAACTCATGCAACAATCATTTCTATGGTCAATGGAAAACTGAATAATTTTACTCTAGGGAAGTATTTTTTATCTATTAAACAATCAATTAGTAATGACAAGCAAAAAACAAAAAACACTATATTTTGATTCTCATCATTCGTAAGTATAACTCCAGACTACACAGTCAATAATTCCAGAAGTGAATTCATAAGTATTTTCCAGACTGTCTACTTCAGGGATTCAGGCAGCGCTTAACGTGGAAGAGCTTCAAACGGCTTAGGATCAAAGCCTCTCTTGGCAGGTGTGAGTTTGGTGGATGTTTAATTGCAACGAAACAGGACTGCAGGGAAAGAGGCAAAGTGTCAAATGCAAGCAGCGTGTCGTCAAATTCACACGCAACACGTCGCAGTATCAGTGTTGATGCCAAACGTCATTTTCCAACCATGAACCCTGAGTGAATTAGTTCCATTTGAAGGTACAGGAAGTGAAATTTCCTGTGAAAGATTAAGGGCCCCCGTTTTTGTATGAGCTGTTTTTACGAGTCTATAGACTGTTTTTCTTCTTGCTACGCAAGTAAAAGCAATGTACTGTAACTGTTAAGAGAGAAACCACAAACTCCTAAAGGCGAAAACCAAATGCAAAGCCATTTTTGTGTATATATTATGCATACTAAGCACAGTACACAAAGCTTCTGTATTCATTTGCAAAAAAACAAACATTTAAGCTAAGTAAGAATAGCTCTGTATTTTTACACACATTTTAAATAAATAAAAAAGCCACATTTCTTTTTAATATTGATATTCAATGCCACTCTGTGTATTGCACAATATTTATTACATACTAACATTCAAGCTAACGTTCCATGCCAATCACTAGTCTACTGTTAAACATGAAATGTTGATGGACTTGAAACCTGCCACTACTGCAGTCTCCACCTCTTCATTCACATTTTCCTTCATGTTTGCCGCATTTTACCCCTCCTTCACAAGCGCTATAAATACAGAGCAGAACTGTTGCTTTATTTAGTCTAAACTGATGTGCAGTTACCATTTGTGAAATAATTGGTTGGCAATCTGAGTAAACGGTCAGAGTTTGAAACAGTCACGCTCGCCTTAAAACGGCTGGAGGAAAGCCAAAGGAATTACTTAACTAATGCTCCAGATTCTTTCAGATTCATTCAGTGTACTTGTGTCTAAACTACCTCTGTCAACTGAGTTTATTATGTTAATATTGCAGGATACAGTGTATAGGCGAGTAAATCACAAAAATATTTAGTAGCTATACAGTAGCTTAGTTGTTAGTGCAGCTTTTTGCATGAAACTTTGGCTAATGTTCTTTCAAAGTAATCATGAATCATTCTTGGAGTAATGTTAAAAAAACATTTTATCATGTCAATGCTAATCTTTCTAAAATTCTTTAATTCACTGTTAGTGGAACATTTGGAAATAACGTTTTTATAACGTATGAGAATGTTGGCAAAATGTTCCTATAACGTATTTGCGTTACCTGGTAACTACTTTTTCCAACACTGTTGTTTTTTGTCACTTTATTTTGCAAAGTGAGCTTTAAAAGAGAGCAAACTGAGGTGATCATCAATTTCCAATTTCCAACAATAACTCCCTTTCATGTAGCTCTTACAGTTTTCCTTACACAGAAGACCTTGTGTAGCATTCTGGATCATCTGATAACTACATATTAAGCTATATTTTGTTTGTCAGCATGTTATAAGAATTATCAAAAGAATTATCTCAAAAGTAAGATACTTAGTGCCAGAAATATGCATCTTATTTGGTTTTGACTATACTACAGCGTGTAAGGGGAGTGACCTGTTTGCTTAGTCCCAGCTTTGACCTTCACCCTGAAAGTAGTTCAATGCATTTCATTATCACCCACACCCACTGTTTTTATTGACAGGGTTGGTTTAGCCATAATCTAACTTGTTTGCGGGCGAGTTAACAAAAGCATTTAGCTTTTTAACACCAGGCTTGATTTAAACTGACTTTGTTTCAAACAGTCAACCTACTCGAGAAGATAATGAAATGTTCTTGATGTTTTGTGGGTTTTTTAGGAGGTTCGTTGTAAGCGTTTCAAAAATACAACCCTGTCGCCCCTTAAGTGTGAGTTTTCAGGGCGGTCTGTCTCGGCTGCACTCCCTCGACTGTAGTTTGGCAAGGCCATCTGACTCATTTGGAAGCTATGTGCTGAGCGTACAACCTCGACAGGAGAGTCTGCAATCCTACTTCAAACCAGAACGCCCTCCTTTTTCCTCTCTATACTTTCAATGTATTCCATATTCTACCATTCCTGCCCCTCCACCTCCCCAATGCTAGCATGCAAGTGTTGGAAGCCGTGACAATTTATAACAAGCCTACTGGCTGTCTGCTAGTACACATTTACCAAATGTGTCTCACAGATAATATTTGTTTTTGCTATTAAGAGTAACGGCATCATTATCTTAATAGTCTAATGACGTGACCAATTTGTGACCAATTTTGTGGATGTCGCATTACCATCTCGTGCTAACCTTTCTGAACAAGTTGTACCAACAACCTGTTATATAATAATGGGGGTTTGTACAGCTTTTTTCATCACTGCAACTCTCTCGTATTTCACCGCTAGACTGAATCCAAAATATGTGGCAATATGTTTTTGTAGGGTATTTCACAATGCTAAAAACTGATTATGTGATTACTGAATATCCTCGTTTTAACAAAATTAACAATATGGTTGCCAGATCCCCAAAGCATCTTTTCTGTAAGTACAATAGTGACTTGACCATATTGGACAAAAATATGTGTAGACGCCATAGTAAGTACAGATTACTTCATTAACTTAACTCAGAAAAGCAGAACATACAGTTCTGCTCATGGGAATCTATTTTACTTGCTACTAAGAGCCACAAACAAAACTCTGAATCATTCAAAGATTTTATGTTTGACTCAAACATCTCTTTGTCTGGCACAAATCACATGAAATCTCATGATTATGGAGACGGCTAAAATAAAAATGTGTGTGCAAACGTGCAAATGCCGGACACATAAAAAACAACAGATAAAAGGGTCTGGAAAGTCCTTCAGTCTGTGCCAAAACTTAAGTGACCTCAATTTCACTTTCCCTAACAGTTAAAATGCTGACCTTACAATTCTGATCTATCTGTATTGGTACAATGGCTTTAGTCTTCAAAGTCAACGTCTGCCTGTGTACATCCAGAGGTATGTCTGAGGTAATCACACAGGGAGTAGTAAAATACAAACCGAGCTAAACCGACAGCCAGACTGGGCTTATGTGAAGGGAAAGTTTACTTAGAGAGGGGAAAAAGAGAGACGAGGGTGGGGGACTGTATTGAATGTCAAACACAAGGCTGGGAAAAGGATATAACAGCCCAGAAACGCTTACAGAAATTCTCCAGTAGCTGAACTCAACTGGACTTTTTGTTGTTACTTAAGCCACCTGAGAAAGGCTGATATTTATTTTACAATGACTGATTGATTCCACCTGCACTTGGGAGAATTCTGGGCATTTCCTCCAAACTAATATCTCAACCTCACACAAATCTGGACTTTCTTTTGTAGATCTCAAACTTTGACAATCACATGTGGTTATGGGTAACAAAAAAGAAGATATTATCAACATCACTAGAAGAATACATGTCTAACCTGATCTAACAAGAAAAAATAACTATTTTACAAGGTGATGATTTTATATAAATTCATACAATGTGACAGACACATAATTATTAGAAAAATGCAAAAATAAAGCACTAATGTCACTGGACATCAAGCAGATCATACTAAAATTTACCAATGAGATTATACAAATTCATATGAATTACCATTTTAATTTTTTAATTTGTCTTTCCAGACTGATGGTAAAAGATCATGTCTGTAACCTCATGAAATATAACACTTAAAGTTAAGAGACCAGACACAACAGAGACTTCAAAGGACAGGTGCAGAAGTAACTTCATCTCGCTAATGTCACAGCCGGATGACCTCATGCAGTGGAGGAAAACAGACAAAAACACAACATTTCCACAGGAATCGATGGTAAAGACAGAAGGATATACAATCCTTCTATATAGGGTAAATTACAAATTACAAGATGCGAGAGGAGGTTTATGGTTATTGAGTTGGTCTTCCAATGTGTCTTCAAGCAAAACCATGAATAAAGTCATAAATGCAAGACGAGGAACATTTCTGAGGGCCAGCGCGAGCTGCCAAACACTAAAGGAAATACTGACAGGCTGGGATCGCATTTCCATAAACAAATACTCAACTTCCTGTACGTGTGCACATATCCAGCAAAATAAGGGACAAGAAGCGAGGACAAATGCAACGTTTCTCCTTTTCTACATGAGTAAACACACGTCCAAATAAACGTACAAACATGAAAACCTTCCAAGGGCCCCAACTGTTACACAAACACACTTAACACGATTACAAACATTTTAAGCCTGGCTAATGTCATTCACAGCATATATAAGTGAATTAACAAACGCAGAATACTAAAATAAATCGGTCTTGAAAGTACAAACGTTTACACACATTTCTGGAGAGTGTGTCAGAATTGTTTACAGCAGTTTGGTACAAAGCCAAAGCAGTTTTGCAAGGCTGTGTCCTTATGTAAGGTTGTGGAGGAAAGTAGGCTAGACTTGTGGAAAGCAAGTAGCTTGACAAACAAAATACTGCTGGATACCTTAGTATTTACTATAATAAACTGTAACATTTTATAATAATAACTATAGTGAATTTAAAACCTGTAATAAATACTGTAATATACTTATTTATTTATTATGGTGACATTCAAAACACTATTATATCCAGAAATTGCACTCGTTTACTAGAACAAATACTAATAGTAGCCAATACTACAGTATTTTTCACGTGGGCGTGGCTTGTTGTATGTATTTGTAGTGTCATGAAATGTCTTGCAATGACAGAAGTGTCGTTCGTGTGGCATGAAATAAATACTTCATATAAACTACTTTACATTGTGTCTCCCATGCATTTATAAGACAGGACACAACAAACTACAAAAAGATAACAAGTTACAGCACTTTAAACATACACTTTCTAATAAACATCTACATAAATCTAACCTAAAGTATGCGTGTTGAATAAAACAGGTTACTATACGTGGCATGTGCTATAAATCTATTCAGTTACATAAGACACAATAAATCACATTTGAGACATGAAAAAAGACGTGAAATATATAACTGAAGCAATTAACCACTTGAATAAACAGTTTTGCATTAGATGCGGATTAGAAAATAGAAATGAAGAACAGAAATGAATACGAGACATGAACTGAAACATATTAAATGTGTATTTGCTTACCTACGACAACACACAACACGTCCACCACGACGAAGATTTTCCTTTTTCTCATATCCGTCATAATTTCTTTACGTTTATGCAACTTAAAACTAGAAAGTCACTTCATTTATTTGTCAATGTCAAAGATAATCCACTTGGAAAAGGAAAAACAAACTCAACTCAACCAGTATTGCGAGTTCTTCCGGCTCCGCGTTTACCTGCCCTGTATGGATGCGCACTTCACTTCATAGGTGTCGGTGAAATACGCGACTTTTTAAGTTTAGATTTCAAAGGGTGCCGACTGTCCCCCGCAGGCGCGCATGTTGCTATTGTAAAAACGGGCTGGTTTGAACTCCTCCGGTTGATATTTAAGGACGCGTCCGCTCCTTTCCTAAAAACACGCCACTATGTCTCGCTCGCGTTCTCGCCGCCTCCGCACCTTGAGCTGATAGTGTGTGGGACGCGTCTGCGCAAACGCGCTGCGTGGCAAAATCACAGTCTGCTGCACTTTGAACTGGAGCGCAAGTGAACTGAACTTGGGAATGTGACACGCGCATTTATGGTAGATCATTTACCATCTCTGAACGTGATCGTTTATTTGTTTTACATGAACTGTATTTATTGTGTATTTAAGCATATATTTTTTACAATTATAATATATAGGCTGTGCATAGGCTATATAAAATATCATTAAATTTACTTTAGATTTAGATAGATAGATAGATAGATAGATAGATAGATAGGCAGGTAGGTAGGTAGGTAGGTAGGTAGGTAGGTAGGTAGATAGATAGATAGATAGATAGATAGATAGATAGATAGATAGATAGATAGATAGATAGATAGATAGATAGATAGATAGATAGATAGATAGATAGATAGATACTAAAAAATTAAATAGACTAAATAAATTTTATACACAAAATTCATTAAATTATGAACTGGTAAAAGTAATATAATTTTAAGCAGAGACGTGTGAATCTGATTCTGTTTGCTTGACATTTGTGTGTAGATCTGCCCTCTAGTGGTTCTTAATACTGTATTTGTGAACCGCATACAAACTTATTTGATTGTTAATTAATTGAAAACAAAGTATTTACAAAACAATTTGTAAATAATTTAGCAAAATGGTGAATAGACAATCAACGTCTGAATTAAGTCTTGGATAATAATTATTCATCTGAATTGAAAAACAGATCATTTTACAAATGTTGACAATACTAAGTAGCAGCACCTAATGATGTAATTATAAATGTAAACAACGCAAAGAAAACATTCATCCTTCCCTATAAAGACTTGTAAATAATACAAGTCATCTTAAGAAATACTTCATGCGATAATATTAATATACACAAGCAAAGGATTTAGTAGCTGCTTGTATTTATTTAGGATGTTAAACCAGTTCCAGCTTTGGCTCATTTTCTGACCTCACAGTCAGAGAATAGTTCACATTAGTATTCACACCCTCTGAGTCAACACCCACATAAACTAATTTATGCAGGCTTACTCACATCCAGATTTTCTTCAGCTTGTGCTAATTTTTTATTGCCAGGCCGCATGTTATTTTTACATGATGAGAATCAGAATAATCAGACTATATATTTCTTGTTTAACAAGAATTGAGGTGCTCTGAATGTCCAAGAAGGATTTTTAATGCTAAAATATTTTTTTATGTTAAATGTTTTAGCTTTTAAAAGCTTCAAAATCTGTAAGTGTAAAATAGTTAAAATAAGTTTTGGTTAAATATTCTGGGCCCTAGATGTGGCATTCCCCTTTAAATGAAATACATTTTCTTATTTTCTTGTCTGGCAGGCAAATAGTCACAGAAAAACTCTTTTTCACCTCTTTCCAAAAATATTCATGATTTAAGGGTTAGGGTTTTTTATAAAGTTTTTAAATTAAGACATAAGACGGCAAATTCAGAGACTAATAAACACTAACAACAATGCACAATAACAATGTAAAGGCAATGATTGGGTAAAACATTCAAAACAAGGAAACATAATTCAGTGATCTCTTTACTGACAATTATGACAATTTTAAATGCGTGATGTAATTAGGAAGATTATAAAAAAGAAACATAATTACAAATCACAATCACAATAATCACAATCTGCAGCCGCTTTTACACAGCCATGACATTATTGTCAGTGCATAGATTAAAATGTTTAATTCAATATAGGCCTTTGACAGGCTGTGAACATTTGTTCACAGATAGTGCAGTAATCGATGTCATCATAAAGATGTTTTATCATAATAAAGCTACTTGTGCAGGAAAAAATAAAGGCTGCTTTATGTACTTCAAAACTTAAAATATAGTTTTGCCATCCGTTCACCTTGCTATTGTGTATATCAGTATACAGCACCTTAAGCATTGGTGTTTTATTCAAATAATATTTATAAAATATATTTTATTTAATAAATTCACATTTTATTGAAAGTTTGTGTCATAAATACTTTTTAAGATTACATACTTTTAATATTCATTTGATAAAATTACCAAAAGCTAAAATTGTAGTGTAAAAAGTGTAAAAATAAATTTGGTTGAGGTTTGAAGTTTGTTTACTTTTTTATTTACAAAATATAATAACAAGGACAATAAATCAGTATAACAGGAGCAGTAATACATAAACTGCTAAAATAAAAAACATAATAAAAGTCACGTAAGCAAAGGCAGTGTTCGTCTCCCTTTTGTATCTTCTGAACCTTGTGTAAACTAAAAAACAAATCTTAAAGCAGTCTAAACCAATAAGCAACAGGCAACAAATACACATGAATCGCTACATATGCAATGCGATACAGACAATGACACGTGAAGCACTCCTTCCTGAATAACAGAGGTCATTTTAGTGGCACCTTAAGTGAATGAGGTACTACACTGGATCTAATGGTGCCAGTTTCTCTGGGTGGTAAAGGATTTTGGGTAAAGGGGCGGGCTAACGGGTTGGAAAGTTCCCGAACTGTCTGCAAACCTGAGAAACTTTATGCAATGACTCCGCCACGGTACAGTTTTTGCTCGCAACACAGACAAATCAGGATTGTGGACAAGCCATATGTGGAGCTTATAATGAAAAACCATTCATAAACCCTCTTCAACACTTAGTACATAAGTACTGACGGACCAGACCGAGAGGGAAACGATCGGAGCCCCTGAGAAACTTGAGTTCTTTATTGCACAACGGGAAAGCTAAAGTCCCACAATGGGTAGTAGACTGCATTAGTAGTTCATTGTGTGATAATACCTTCTTAGGAAGATGCTTTGACAAAAACAAGCAACTTTAAACAACTAAAAATAAAATAAAGGTTTTAGCCCTGTTAAAACATTTTTTTAAAGATTTTAAGAACTACACGCAATGAAAGGAAGAATTTATAGCAGTTGACACTTTAGTGACACCTCTCGTATCGGTATGAATGCTGCCATCTTATCAAAAAATGGAATTAGGTAGGTAGTATTTAAAAAACGCTCTCATTGCATGTAGTAGTCTGACAGAGATGACCAACTCTCAAGTAGATTTAAACCTAAAACCAAAACCTAAAAGAGGTGAAATTCTAGAAGATCCACGTAGTAGGTAGATACAATACTATAGCCTATTTCAGACAATGAAATTCTTAAAAACATTCTTTGTCTTCGGTGCACTACTTCATTAGCAACGTTTTTCTGTCTGAAGATGAACAGCAGTGTCATGCCTGGGTGCATAACACTCATCACATTGTTACTGTAAAGTTATTTGCTTATATCTGGAATGTTTTTCACTGCGTTTAGGAACAATGGTGTCGGATAGGTGCGGAGCAGATGGCGGAGGGTGAACACCATGGGTCTGGGACGGCAATAAAGGGGCTAACAGAAGACGAGACAGGTATAGAAAAGTCAATCTGAGATATTCGGGAGGCGACATACTCCGAGCAAGCAGGTACAGCATCTTTAGAAAAAGATCCCAGTTGAAGCTTGTAAAGACCTGCGCCCAGGAGCCCTGAGTTTGGATGGGAAGAAGGGACGGTTTGGCTACTGGGGAGTGAGGGGATGTAAAGCTGGGTGGATAAGGATGTCACGCCTGGACAATCTTTGACAGATGTTTGGAGAACTTGCAGGGGAGGCAAAAATTGGCTGAACAGCTGCTCCCCCTGTTGGCTACAACCAGAATCTGCATGCAGTTCTGCATCCCCAACATCTCGCTCAGAACCTGCAGGTAAAAACATTTAAAAGATGCATTACAGAAATGGAGTCGACCATTCTGGTTAAAACAGAAACAGTGTTTTGTGGAACCATGAAATGCAAACTTCTTTTCTATCTATAGCCGTTTTACCTGCGTGTATGTCAGTTTTAGGCTGTCAGTGAGTAGCAAGCTCAGGGCTTTAAGAGGAAGCGCGGTGTGCGTTTCCGTCGAGGTCGACCCTGAAACTGTGCCGCGCAATTCAGGCTCTCCTCTGGATCACATGACCAAATGAAAGATCACGAAACATAAAAGAACACAAACACAATGGGCACAAAGCTGGCAGATGGAAAACAACAGTGAAACAACCCTCAATGGCCAAAACAAACAAAAATGCATTAATGAAAGATGTGTACGAATAAACACAAATGAAGAAGCTGGTGCCGGATCAACAAGCAAAATGGAAAAGTGGTTCTAGCAAATGTAAAAAAAAATAGTAAAGCACCTTGTTTGTCCAGCTCCATGACTGCAGGTGGTGATGGAGGTTGGAGTTGAATGGAAGATCTACCTGGCAAACCTTGAGTGGCACCTTCCACCTCACCAATCTCTCCATCAGGCTCAGCATCCTCTCTAAGACACACATATCATCAACCGATATCAATCAGTGACACCTTGCCTCCCAAAAATAGTGCAGAAGTCAGCCAACCATATTAAAGAGGGTGTGATTTCAGAATAGGCTCTGTCTAGTTTTATAAACCATTTGCATGAGGTGTCTGTGAATGAACACTGAACTAGTCAGTAAATTCTTGGCTTGGCAGTGTAGTGTTCTGAAAACACACTGTGGTTGTAGAGAATGAAAATACTCTCATTTCCACTTCCTCAATGTATATACGTGTTGGTTATATGTACAGATGGGAGATACAGTATAAGCCGTGTTTTGTAGAAACTGTTAATGCTTCACATACGCTTCACTTTAAATGCCGTCTTGTTCTTATAATGTGTATGCACAGAGATGTACTGTCATGAGGTACCTATGACACAGAGATGTACTTATTTTTGGAGACCTGATGTCAATATCATATGCTTGATTTATTTAGCACAGAATGGCTCTTGATACTTTAATCTATGGAGTCCCACAGGGCTTTATGCTTGGATCATTACCTTTTAGTAGTTTCATAAGTTATACAATAACCAGAGGATTGAAAACTTTAGATCAAACCTTGAGACCAAATTATTTTAGTTCTTAATGTGAATCTGAATTAGCGTGAATGATACCAAATCCTGCACTAAACAGCCCTCTTCTGTAAACGCAATTACTGATTTTGGTGTGAAAGATCTTGTCTAGATCGAGCATTATGTTTTGTTTACTATTAAGAATATTTCTTAATAGTAACTTTTCTTAAATTTTCTTCTTTAATCCTTTTTTACAGTCTCTGCATTGTTTTATAACTACCCTTTTAATGTTTATTGAGACCACAATAAATCTTTGGGAAAAAAAGACTACTAAAAAAGTAATTTACTCACATGTTCTCAGGTGGCATATTGTACTTTTTCCGACCCAGCTTGGTGGCCTGCTGTGTAAAATACTCATGCCGTTCTGATTTCTTCCACATGTAGTAGTACTCCACACACTCACCTACCGAGCGTGTGCGGACCTGAGAGAGAGAAAATAAATGAGACTGTCACTGACTGTCTCTGTTATAAGAAAACATATAATAAATAAATAATAAATAAATAAAGCCACTCACCTTGTTGGCTTGTATAAGGTGAAAGTTCTTCCCATGGGCACGGTAGCCATACTCAAAGTTACGACACTCATCCTCGCTCCAGGCACAGAGTTCTTCTACAACATTTTTGACAATTAAATGAAATAGTTGTACATACCACTCAGAAAGCACAAGTATTTTTGTGACTGCTTAACAGGTAAAAGAGCATGTAAGTGACTCACCACTGAAAACCTTGACATTAAAACGAAATCTTCTAAGTGCCTCTTCTGCATTGAAGTTGCATTTCACTAGTTCATAAAGAGCCTTAAAAAAAATTAAATTCATAAATACATTCAACTAATGACAGCATTTTTATAATTTATGACATTTTTTATTACAAAGAACATTCTTCAATGGAGGCAAGCAAATCTAATATTTAGTTAATATGATCAATTTCAATATTTTGCTCTTTTGATTAAATGGCACAAAATCTTAAATATTACTTCTTACATCATAATAATACTTTGTCACTATAAAACCTAAAAAGGTGTGTTTATTGTCAGGTTTAAACATTTTCAATAGTTTGTCAATCTAAAAATGTTTTGGACCACACTGTGTACATAATTATGAGAACTTCTGGGTTAAGAAAATTTGCCACGTTTGATTAATTTTGCACAGAACAACATTCTAATACTGTCATTTATGGAGTACCACAGGGGTTTATCTTTCAACCACTATAATTTTAGAAGTTTGAGACACAATATTGTCATACAATTGAAACAATTGAGTGAACAGGCAAGTGTAAAATACAGCCTTGAAATGTGTGATTCAACCCAACCTGCTCATTATCTTTGATTATGTCCCCTGTGTTTGTAGCTCCATTGTCACTCGCTCTTCTCTGGACTTCAAGCAAGAACTCCTCTACAGCTGGATTAGACAAGACATCTGGGCTCCACAACAACTGGTCCTCTTTCTCATAGGCTGATAAAAGAAAGCAGGACAAGTGTAAGTCCCAGTAGGAATTAAAAGTTTAGTGATGCAAAACAGACTACGGAATGTAAAACATAGGATACCAGACTACTAACTAAAATTATTTTTATTTATCTTTCATTTACAACAAAACCCTATTACCCTTATGCACATATATCACATTTACACACATACAATACATACGGATAAACAGCCACTCATAAATTAGACTAATTTAAGTTTCAAGATAGTATTTTAACACAGTAGGATAGAAGGTTGTGTATTTACTGTCAATATATAATTTTTCTGTGCCAAATATTTTTTGTTATATGCAAACTTCACAATTTCGCATCTCAATGAAATTTTGTTCCATGGCTTTACATATTCAAATATTAGTGAAGGAAACACTTACTCACCTCTTTCATTAAAAGTGTCTAAACAGAGAGAAGGAATAACAGCCTGATACTGAAAGCCCACCATGATGTCCTGATAACCAAAACATGGCACCAAAGTAATATTATTTCTGCTATGAGCAATTCATCACACTGTTCTTTATAAATGACATTTAAGAAGCATTTTATATACATATCATTTTTGGTGAAAGTGACTAATTTTTCACCTTGCGGCCATCGCTGGAGGAGACAGAGTTGCTCTCCGAGTCGTCTTCTGACGAGCTGACTGAAGTGTCTTTGTCATCACCTGGTAAAGAATGAACAGAGAGTCAACCCAAGCAGAAAATACAAGAAATATCTAAATATATGGTTGATTCTTTAATGAGTTACTGTCAGACTGCATTCTTCTGTGATTTAGAAACAAAAAATGTGTCATGGACAAAAAGGAGGAGTTGAGAGACAGTGAGAGTTATTGTAGTTGTGTGTGATGTCATACCTCTCAGGTGACATTGTAAGAGGTCAGATTCATGGGACGTGACAGAGAGTGTGAGGTCATCAGCAGAGGTATGTTTTTTATCCTCATTCCTCTCTCTTGTGAATAGACCTTTACCTGTCTGACCCTACAAGATTTTATGAGTCAAAATAAGTCACTCCCCATGTTTGTTCAAAAGCGTGTCATGTTATAAATTTAAGGGACGCAGTCAAGGCAACAGTCAAAACAGAGGAGTTTCAAAAGATGAAATTTGGGAATAACAGCATATATATTCATATTACAAATTTAGAGCAAAGTAAATTTAAAATGGATGATTTTGACTCAGACAGTAAGAAAACAGCATATGGGAATGTTCTCTCTTTTACTACTATTTCAAAAGCATAGAGTGCAATATATTAAAACAATTGTCTGATTAAATGCCAAAAAAAAAATAATTCTAGACAAGGAGTGACTCTACTAAAGATGATGAAATATAACAAGGTAAAATATATATACTGTTTTATATTTAAATCTTTTATCACTTCCAAGTCTCAGAAAATATTATTTTACTCTATTCTTACACATTTGTATTATTTTTGTAAATAAGGCAACAGTCACCTTGTCCAGTGTGATTTCAGGCAGACTAGCTGCCAGCTCGTTGGGTTCCTGTTGTTGTTTCAGGACAGGATCAGACAGGTTGTACCCATAAAGTGCCAGCAACTGTTCAAGGGGCATCTCACCACCCTGTAAACAGGTGAACAAAACAATAATGCCATATCTATCAATACATAGTGTATTATAGTAAGCTTCAATTTGAAAACATATAATGTTGAATGTTATAGCTCAACAGGTTTTTGGCAGAGTGATAAGGAAAGTCAACACTCACGGTGTGGGACTGGGTCGCCATCTTTGCCGGCTGCCTCCGCTGGACCACCAGGTTCCTGGCCTGTTCCTCTAGGAACGTGGTTGCCCGGGGAACAGCCTCCAGTGGCACCACATAGCCCTGGTGGAAAATGTCTACACGACTGTGCCGTTGGTCCTTGGAGCCCATTCGCACAGCTATGGTACAGTAAAACAAGCCATCCTCAAAAAAATATTATTCAATGAAATCACATAGTAAATAGCAAGATTAACAGTTTAAATGAAATGTTTTTTTAAAAGTTAAGGCCTACATAAATGAAATGTTCACAATAAAAAGTAAAAGCCTATATCTAATGGAATGTATATAAACCCATATGAGCTATGCCAGATTACCAGCATTATCACAATGATTGTTTTTACTGTACAATTATGATCAAAACTATCATAAGTTACTATAATATAAAAACTAGAACTATGGCAATGGCATTACTATAAATGTATAGTATTACATCATTACATCAAACTATAAAAGATGATATAGTAACCTCTACATATACATACCACAAGCCTTCGTTGGGAAAAATACTTAATGACACAATTGAACTATATTTTGACTTGATTACTGAACAAAAACATGATTTCAAAGTATCTGTCCTTGTGTTTAATTTCTTATTTGATACCAGTGGTTGCTAATACCAATTTACAATGGTTTAATAGTAAAAATATCAACTTCAGTAACTGGGATTTAAGTTGAAACTATGGTTATACCATGATACACTTTTATAAGGGATATAGTAAAAAGCAATAGATGTATGGCATTAATATTACTAGAAAAGACTCTACGTCACTTTTAAAACAAGCCTCTCTTGGAAAAAATACTTTATGACACAATTTAAACGTAATTTCACTTACTGACAACATGAAAACAATTCTGGACCTGCTCTAAAAGTCAGTCAAGGTTATTTAAACACACCAACATGCAAAAGTTTCTTGGTAACTACTTGGTAAAACGCATTTATACGGAGCTTTCCTGAAGTTTGCTACAGAATAAAGCAGCAGTAATTCTGCACCGGGCGCTTTCCTGCGAGTCGGTGCTGAACGTTTGTGCCGGTGCGAGAAGGAAACAGTTTTAGGGAAGTCCTAAAGCCTGTGACAGTATCTCATGGCATGCGTCCTAAGTCACTTTTCTAAACTTCAGACCTGACACACGTCCCAGCCCGGCGCGCACCTGGGACGCAGTTCAGCACCACGGTTCACGCCGGTGCGCTTTTGTTTCGCGTGGCGCACGATCAGGCGAATTAAACACTCGTTTAGAGACCGAGAGAGCGAGGCGAAACGCTGAGGAGTGCACCGACTTTAACTTCCTATTTATTATTCACCGCGTTTCTTTACCGTTTTCGGACTCGGTCGATTAGATGGCCGGGCTCCTAACCTGTCCGTTCGTGTGCGACCCGCGGTTTCAGCGCGTACCGGAGCGCTCGGTTCTTTTAATCGGTATGTTGTTCTGTCCCCGAACCCCGCAGCCTACTTACCTCCGCCATTCCGATTCTGCGCAAGCGGCGGAATGCCCGGATGTTGTGTAGGACGATGCGAACTGCTATTGAACTTACACTCTAACTAACAAACTAGTTAACCAACTAACTTACTGAATTTAATGATAGTTACTCATTTGTGTTACATAGTCAGTGCGTGTTACTTTCCAGCAAGTTTATAGATGCATTGTGTCAGTGTTAAAAGAAATGTTTGCTTGAAGTATGGTTTTAAGAATGAACTATATATTATTTTTTAGGTAACTCACTATAAATGTTTCAAAGTATTCAAAGTTTTTTTTTCATTATTATTTTTTATTTTGTCTGTATATTGATAAACATATAAATATTTATTATTGGATATTTAAACTTTGATGCTTGTAGATGATGAAGAATCCACATGCCACATCCACATTAGGTCACTTTACAAATAAAATATTTTTACATTTTTATCTTAAATATAAAGTAAAACACAATCCGAACAACGTGAATGTAAAGTCCCAACTAAAATGGTTTAAAGATCTGTCCACCTTACAAATAAAGCAAGCTGAGATGTTTTCAACCCAAAACAAGATAAAACAGGGACAGAACACACAGCTGGGTTATATATCTTTTGTTACCCAAAAATGGGTCTTCTATCCATATTTAACCCAGCAATTTTTAGAGTTTTAAAAACACGTTTGTGACCCTGCCTTTGAAAACCCAGCTAAAATCATATTTGTGATTTACTTTTTTGTGTTTTCCACATCAAATCATCCTACATAATGTAAAAAACATTGTGTAAAAAAATACAATCTTGATATATTTAATATTGACTAATGGCATGTCAAAGATTGGCATGCCTAATGCTTGTTATCTCAAACTTTTGAGAATTTAGCCTGGTTTTCACAAACAGGGTCACATATTTGTTAACTATTTGTTATCCAAAGACTTGGCAACCAGATCGCTTTTAGACATACAAAAAAGTTAGTTTTACACAATTGAGATATCCATAAAAAACAATTTCCAAGAATGCATGACTCTCAGATAAATGCTTACAGAAGCAGTGTTGTTTCGTCACTGGATGCCATTTGGACGTCATGTGATCCACTAATCAGATATAGAAATTGATTGGCTGGATGAAGGGGGGAGTGGCGAGTGTGTTGCTCACAGATAAACTCATCATTTGTATCAGTGTGTGTGTGCCATAGTTTTTCATTTTTGCCCTGATGTTCTGTAAGCTGTTTTCCAATCCCACGGTGACTAACAGACACCAGATAACTGGTTTCAGATCAGCAATGAACTAGAATGTCTGCAGGCACCTGTGCATCAGTTTGTCGGAGGATGTGGTCTAACTGGGAGGTGCTGACAATCATAGTTTGCTGGAACAGAGGTCTTCCCTGAGGGGAAAGAAACAGTTCTTTGTAGTCAGTCATCTTTGCCTAGATTCATTTATATTACATATATTATAAAGAATACTCTTTTTTAGTCACTGTTTTTTCGCTTGACTAAGGAAGGTCAAATATTTTGGTATAAAACGCCAAAATAAAAACCCTCATGTCATTCAAAACCTGTATCTGACCTTTTTCTTCTGTAAAACTCAAAAGAAGATATTTTGAGAAATTTGTGTCAATACAATGGAATTCAATTGGGGGTCATTGTTGTTTGGTTACTTAGATTTTTCAAAACAGCAGATGAAAATGAAATGAAATTTTTTCAACACTATGTCATATTTTAGCATCTTCAAAAGTAGTCACCCTTTATAGATCAGGATACATGGGAGGCGGTTTTGGACAGGATCCACTCCTCATCTATCTGCGCGTGTCATTGTCTTATTCAATGTAAGGTGGTTCATAGAGTTCATTGGTCAAAATGTAAGCTTGCACGGATTGATCCATCCATCGACCCAGAGTGTGACAGGTGTCACTCAGGTTTAGCCTCATTATCCCATATGTTTTGGACCTGTCCAGCTCTCTCTTCATTTTGGGGGGCAGTATTTCATTCTCTTTCAGCCATTACATCTATAGTCATAACGCCATCACCTATTATTGGCCTTTTTGGTGTGGTGTCCGCTCATTATGCCTTGCCCATTCATTTTTTAAATTTTGTGGCCTTTCTTACATTGCTTGCTAGGCGTGTTATCTTATTAAATTGGAAGAGCCCCCAGCCACCCTCTCATGTACGGTGGATGAAGGATGTACTGTTCTTTATGAAACTAGAGAAGATTAGGCATTCTCTACAAAGGCCTAACAGTACTTATACTAAAATTTGGAAGCCCTTTCTTTCTTATGTTAAAACTCTCCAGCTGGACTTGGACTGATCTTCCCCGCCAACCCCTCTACATAATATGTTTGCTGGTTAAGTAGCTTGTAATCCTTTTTTATCTGTAATTTGAATATTGGGATGGGTGTATACATGTCTACATGACTTTTTTATTTTATTTTATTATTATTATTATTTATTTATTTTATTTATTTATTTACTTTTTGTTATTGTTTTTTGTATTGTCTTTTTTCATGCTTGTAATATGTTTAAAATGCTAAATAAATCATAAAAAAAAGTAGTCACCCTTTGTAAAATCATACTCTTGACATTTTATCATCCAGCTTCTTGAGGTCTCAACTTCTCAGCCTCTTCATTATTTGATCCAAGTAATCCATGTCAAAAATATTTTTTTAAAAACTTTTAGTTTTGGAATCATGAATACTAATGAAAGTAATGAATATGTTGAAATATGTTGAAAGTTATTTCAAAAACTGAAATATTAAACTTTAGATAAAAAGATTTTTGTGACATTTTTGTCAAATGTGCCCAAACTGGTACTGTATATTCAGTTTAAAGGTAAAGCGTTCAGGAGTTTTCTTATTATAAACATAGTGTTGTTATCGTATTCTTCTTGGTTTTCTCAAAATGTGTTTGGTCTGACTGTATTGGTTTTTTTAAAGAGATGATCAGTCCGTTTAGCAGTTTAGCTTTTAACTTCTGTTAACGCACATAAAAGCTTTGTTGCTTCAGGCTAGACTGCGGACTTTTGTTTATGGACATACAAAACAAGGCTGCAAAACCACATGTAGGAGAAACAGAGCATGTTTCAAAAATGTCTGTATATTTGCTGTTGTCAGGTGATTTACAGGAAGCTTTTATTAGAGCTAACTGAGTTTGTTTAATATCCTGCTCACTGATGCTCAGAAGAGATAAAACACATTGATTGCCGACATATATGGAATTTGATATGTGGCTTCAGTTATCCATGTACTGTACAAAACCCATCTCTATACAGACTGTCTTTAGGTGGACACTAAAACGGTTTTAAAAAAGGAAATGCAAAAAATATTTTTATAATTATTGCTCGTTGAATTGAAAATATAAATGTATATTTCAAATCCAGATTTTACTAGCTTTTTATATTCATTGCAATACATTTAAAGTGTTATATATTGTAAAAACGTATATATGCTACATATCAACATCTTAATATAATGTTATGTGCTATGAGTATTAATAGCCAGCAGAGGTCACTATCTGCTTGTTGATTTTATTACAATACAAAATACTAACAGAACCACATATAGGCATTCATATACATGTACATACTGCTTGAAATGCAGTAATCACTTCTCTCTGTCTGTTTTTGGAAATAAAGGCAGGTATTCATTCATTGAGTATAGTCTAGTTTCATATACCTCACATGGACTATTGTTTTTTGTTTACCTTCCCATGATTTAGTGACTGGATTGGCTTTGATAACATCTGAAACAGTGATTTATTAAAGCATTAGTACTGATTGTTACCTCAACTGATATTTGTTCTAATTAACTTTCTGTAATGGGCCAGATTTGCCAATGCCAGCGTTATCTTACAATTTTAATATATGTCTTTTTTTAACTGATATCATGGCTTTGTTGCTCAAATGTTTACAAGGCACCTCATATATAGAGTAGACAATGTTCGTACACATCCTATGTGACCTCCCTACAGAGATATTAGATATTAACATCGTTGCTGAAATAACACAGAGAATCATAAAACACCATTTTTATGTTTTGTTGAGACTAGTGTACCTTTTATTATTGTTGCTGCCGTTATTTTCCAAATACTTTTTCCATCTTAAAAAGGAATAATGTTAAACATATCTATTCTAGGTTTAATCCATTAACTAAGTATGTAATCTCACAAATATTTGGACATATTTTGGTTCAGCAGTGGATTCAGGATGTTGGAAATCACGTACGTTTGGTGAACTGCGTAGAAAAACAAATGATTTAAGCTTTTAGCTGGAACATATGAAGTGCTGATAGTTTAAATGAATGAGTCAGGCCTTTAAAACATAAATATTATTTCCTGTTTTTTGGCAGGTTTCATATCAAAATGAAAGCATATTTCAGACGTTCATTACGATAAAGATAAGCAAAATACATACAGAATATTTGCTTAAGAGCTTAAGATCAGCTTTCTTATCGTGTGAAAAATATCTGTGCATAAACATTTTTTCAAATGTTTTTATTTGAATATATTAATATAATATCAGAGATTTATGTTCTTAGTCTTGTTTGTTTTAAAGTCTTGGCCTGCGGTGTGTGACACCAACACACCGCCAGAAGAGGGCAATATCACCAAAAAGCAAGTGATCTTAAAATACTTTATCACATTAAAGAGGTTTTAACACTTTTGACAAAACTCACAAGATCAAGATTCAGATCATATCACTCGCCTAAAAAAACCTATTTTATTCTGAATACCCTCATGGTGACCGCCATGTTGAGATCACATTGATCAACAGAATACTATTGTATCCTTTTATCTCGGTAACTCACTATTTGGGACATTTGGTTAAGAAAAATGGCCAATCATGGCCAATATAGAGTGAAAAATATAGAATACAGTGTAAAGTCCTGCTGTCAAAGACGTCACATTGTCCAAACGGTCCCCAACAGCCTTTTTCCTGTCATTGTGTTGAAATATTACAAACAAAGTACAAACGTGTAGACAATTAGCTAAGTTGTGATTTTTTGTTAATATGAAAATCAAAGAATAAATATACCTTTCTCTTACCTGACAAGAGTAACTCTTTCCTGTAATGTTTTTATTATTATTTGTTACACAAGAAGACTATAAATTATACATCTAAAATTGTGGATCAATGAATCTTTGAATCAGTCACAAGTTCATGCAGAGATCAGTTCAACTCTGTTAATCTTTTAGGGAAATAATAAACAAAATGATTATTGTAAAAACATGACAGCACATAAAATGAGGAACATACATAGACTTACCAAAAGTACACATTTGTGGTCCATGTTTTCTGTGGTCCAATTTGTGAATGTCACAAGTTCAAGTCTAAACATCTGATTGAGACCTTGTGCCTGAGGATTACATATTTCTCATGTGATTAAGTCAGAGGAATGGATGGTTTTAAAATGTATATCCTAAATGTTATTATGGAGAAATAAAAAATAAAATCAAAATTGTTTGCATATGAGGCTTTAGACAAATATAAATGGAAAATCTCTGAAATTTAAATCTCTAAATGCAAGTTTTGATATCCTGGCAATTCTGAACACATTAGATACTGTTGAGAAGTCTTCTGAACAAACACATAAGACACATACTGTATGAGATGACTAAACATCTGAAAAGCAAGAAACATTTCACTTTAATCTCAATTCTACCTATAAGAAAAACCAATCAGATATTAATAAGATCTTATTTATGTTTTCTTATTTCTTTGGATTTCATAAAGTTGCCTTTCTAACATGCAACATTTTCTTTTTTGTTCTCCCAGTATAAACAGGATGTTTATGCCAGCGCAAGGCCCACAGACAAGCCCAGCGCTGATGGTCAGATAGCCTCAGTGAGTTCCCAGAGTAAACCTCATCCTCCAATCTAGATTAACAGGGATTTAAACCTCCATTCTGTACGAGTTCAGAGCGCCGCAGGGCTCAGCTGGGCTGAAGCTCTTCCGGTAGCGGTAGTTACCATGTTTTAGGATCAGATCCCATACGCCTGTGTATATTTCACTGAGCATGAGTTTCTCTTTTCTTTTCTGAACGGCAATACCGAGTCACATTCCTTAAAAATACATTCCTTACATACATTCCTTAAAAATATAACCTTGATATCTTTAATATCTTTAATATTAAGATTTAAATCATAGTGAAATAAATAGGTGAAATCAAATTTGCTGCTCATTATCTCAAAATTAGATTTTAAGACTTGGTTTTCACAGACAGTGTCACAAATGTGTGAAGGTTTGTTCACAGATATGTTCAGAAAGTTACAGAGGCACTGGAATCTAATAATGCAAAAGTGGTTACCATTGCAGATTTGAGAATATTAAATAAAAATGTACCCTCATGTCATTCAAAACATGTATATGACTTTCTATCACACTAAAGAAGATATTTTGAGAAATGTCCACAAAGTGGTTTTGTGTCCATATAATGGAACTATCACTGTAAGCAAATAACATGCAAATGAAAACTGACTAGACAAACACAACCATTTCAGTTTAAATGTAGTGAAACTGGTCTGATAATATATCTGTATTCTTAATGTTATTAAAACAACTATTAAAAAATATAGTTTATTTTACTAGTTGTGCTGATTGTTAAGGTAATCATTGCTATTATTTAGCGCTTACACTTCGGGTAGGAATATATACAAACTCATAACTATAAAGATTATATTTTGTCGTGCAAATCCAGCGGAAAGGTGTGATGTTAATTTTCCAAGCAACAGGTTGTAGACCACCCTGGCAACCATATTGCAATGTACTTACATCCTCTCATACCACTAAGTCAACACACTCTAGCATCCTAACATCATCAAGTTTTGCAAGTACACACGTTTAAAAACAAATGAAAAACCAGTTTTACAACACAAAACTATATATCTTCATGTGACAATTAAATATGACTGTAATAAAATACCTGCCAAGTTGTAAATCAACATGGCATTTATTGCAGTTTTTATATAGTTTTTTTCATTATATAGTTCATTGTAGAATGTCTGGAGGCTGTTTTAGCGAATCCAGAAGTGGCAATATGAAAGAGCATTTCCCGTAAGCAGCAATTAAAGTTGACAATTTTACCCAGCAGTCTCTCTGTTTACAAGCCCCTCTTTTTCTCTTCTCATATTCTTCCTCTTTCAGAGTAGTTTGTTCTCACGTTCCCGTGAACAGTAGCCGAAATAAAAAATCAGTGTACTGAGAAGACTTAACGCAACAAAATATGTTGATAGGTTTACCCATGTAATGCTAATCTGCCTCTTGATGTGAAACAAGAGATTCAGTGTTGCAGGACTTTAAGTGTTATTTTTCCAAACGTACGCAGCATGTTGAGGGCAATTTGGGAGGCGAGTGTGTCATTAAATCGCTCAGACACACGGGGCTTTCACTACTTAGGTGTACACAGACATCTGACACAATTCTTCACTTGTGTAGGATCTGAACTCAAGCGGTCAGAGTTTGTTCATTATACAACATTGTTGATTTACTCAAAGTGTTGTGGAATCATTCAACGGTCATTTTCAGCTATGAAGGTCTTACACAGAAGACCGACTGAAATGCAACATCTTGAAAATATTCAGTGCCTTAAAAGTATTTTCCAGTGCAAACATAACCTTTAACACTAGCTAGCATTTGATCGCATTTTCATCACCAGTTTTGGACTTCACTGAATTTATGTTTCTCACGATCTTCGAAACCTTTCAGTTTGTTTAACATTTTTGTTCTTTTCATACTCTCACCCATAGTTCCATTTGTGTTATTTCATATTTTGACAACTTTACTACTAATAAAGATCAAGGTGTGTCCTAAAACTTGACCAAATTCAACTTATCGCATATCCTTAACAAAACATAGAAAGCTATTTAAAGGTATTAATATCTCGTCACACTTTCCGAATGAGGCAAGAAAACCCGAGTCGTCCAAGAAAGTCGTGACCGTCAGCCTCCTTCGAGGTCTCTGTTCTTAATCTTTTGGTTCCAGTCCATAGAAAACAATTCTTCAGAGCTCATCTGAAATGGATGCCGTGAGAATCAACAAGCCTCTTGCGAGAGCATGATTTGATATGAGGCACTTTATTGCTGATAAAACTCATTCCCAGGAGGCATCTCAACATCAACCATTTATGGGTGTGCTGACCAACAGCTAAAACTACTTTGGAGCTCTGCTGTCAAATATCACAGACCCTTTCTAGGATTTAATAGACCTTTACAGGAAACTAACTGTATGATATGGGCCCTGTGGATTCCCATTGGAAAGAATAATCACAAATAAGATCTCTTTAATGTCTCAGAGTGTTCCTTAAGACTGCAGTGAGACCAAATGCAAATGAAATTCTGCTGACGTCTTTTGCTTCTTTTGTTGAGAAAAGGACCCCAGTTGTCACGTATGTTTCTTCAAGATCTGCAAAAGTAAACTCAACAATCAAGTCTTCAAATAAAATCTGATATTTTAAAACTCGAGCTTTTTCATTTGTCTTTCATTCATCCATTTTCTCGTTCTTTCTCTCATTTTATCTTCTCTTCTAGACCTTATCTTGTGTTTCTTATGATCTTAAAAACTGCTATTAAGTCAAACAAAACCAAATATTTTAATATAAACTTAACCTTTCTTAAATTTACTTTGATTTTCATTATTCTTTTGTTGTTTTATACTTTCAATGGTTCAAAGTTTATATAATGAGATACAACTTAAAACATAAATTGAGTATTCTAAGCTTTGAAAGATAACTATTTCTCTTCATATGCAAGTCTTCTCATGTAAAGAAGTTTTCTCTTCATATAGGAAATGCACAAGTTTCTCCTAATATTCAAATTTTGTAGCAAATTTATCTTTAACCTGTTACCTGTCACTGCTTCACAGGAGGAACACTAAGGTTATTTCACTACTCACTTTAATATTTCATAGTAAATTCTAATCTAAACATGACATACTATATATTGATGAAAAGGTCTAAGACTTATAAATAAATATTTGACAAATTTTCATTACATTAAACATACTAAAAAATGTATTAAAAATGTTTAAAAATAATAATAAAAATAAAAATGTCAAAAACTGTAGTTTGCATTGTGCATTTTTATGTATATCATCAATATGTGTAGTGACAACTATCAGGTTAATTTTAAGTTTTAACTCTAGTTAAAAATGTAAATTAAAGCTATGATGCCATCTACTAAACAAAGTTTAGGAGGAAGCATGAAGAAAGGATGAGCTCATTAGAAATATAATTCCACATCAATACATTTCTTTCTCAGTCTCTTTTCTTCCCCACGCCCTACCAAGTACTAAGTTTATTTTCACACCACATTCTCGTAAGAAACCCTCCCATTACCACATGACCTTCCAGCATCTCAACAAACAAACCTCCACATCTTCACCTCACCACAGATCATTCCAATCACCCATTCAAGCACGCTCGTCTGCCGCTCATCCCCGACGGAGGACAAAAGACAGTCCTGTTCGAAGCCACGTGTTTAAAACAACATCCTCAGACTCAACGTTTGCAACACAGAGATATAAACACAGGTGGTCAATGTGCCGACATGGGTGGCAGGTAGAAAATGTGCCATACAGATGCTCTTCAGAGCACTCGAAACTGACCCGAGATGAGTTTAACCAAGTCTTTTGTTGTGGTCATGGGATGTGTGGACTGATTCTAGACCAGTGGTGAAAGGCACAGCGCCAGATTTCATTATCTCAATGCCGCTTAAAATGTTACAGATGAGCACAGAGTGAATTCAGCGCGAGGTGATGTCATCTTTAATGTGTCACAGATCACAACCTGGGAGGAATCTCATGCTTATTAAAACTGTATTGTTTATATTTGTGACGGAAGACATGCTTCTCTGCAATGATGTTGGGGAAAAAGACCTTATTAATTTATACTTGCTAACAAAAACATTTGCTATTTTGGAAACACCTCATCATAGACACATTTGTCAGCGAAAATCAATTTCTTCTGCAAGTGAACGTGCCTAAAAATAAGCCATTAGCTTATTAGGGCAAAAAAAAAAATTTTTGTACCGCTAAATCTTAATCTAGTCTTTAGACATAGGCCTGGTCCCTCTTTTAATGTAAATCTGTTTACATTACAAAACTTACTAATATGATTGATCAAAATCACCATTTTCTCAACAAGCATATCATTCACAAACAAGAGACAAGAGTCACAAAACTGTTGAAAATCTAGGGCGAGTGATTTGCTCAAATTTGGCAAATTGACAGTTTTTTCCCCTAACAGGCATTTGTTATCAACAACATAATAATGTAACAAATGGCTTTGAAGGATAAATTAAAAGTCTGGAAAGTGGAAAATCTGACATAGTTGCACTATTTTCAGTATAGAATGTACCTTATGCCATTTGCTTTTTTAAGCAAACTATCACAAAACTACTTTTAAAACTGGATAAACAAGTTCCTTATTTGGTTAATAAGGATTTGCTATCTGGCAGGCTTCCTTAGTGACTGGATTCTGGAGTTATTGAGGGTAATGCAGCGTGAAATGTTGTTTTTAGCCCTTTAGTTGGTGAGGGACAGTCATGAAGCCATGGAGCTTTAGGAAGGTCAGTTCAATAGCTAGTGAGCTCAATAGCTTGATCGGATACAGTGAGAAGGTCAGCGAGGCACGTGCAATCTCAACAGATTTTTATCTACTCCAACTGGTAGAAAACCATCAACAAACGGTTTGCTCATGGTATTTTACCAGTTACTCAATTCGCCTTTTGTCTTTCTGTAGGCAACACTAGAAGACCATGAAATAATAATGAAAGATTATGTTATAAATATGATTTGATGCCGGTTTTTATAGTTACCTACTTAGAGAGCTGACATACTGGAGAAACCTCTGACGTTTGATGGATAGGAATGTGTAAGATCCTTTTTGAGGGCTTGGAAAAAGGCCAGATCTATATATATATGCCATACATATATATTTGCCATACTTTGCTTCCTTCCTAATTTAATAATTACTGAGGCTTTTTTTACAATTAAAATTTAACTTTAAGAAAAGCTCAACTGGTAGACCATTGAAAAGCTGTGGGTCACGTTTCCAGGGAACAAAATTTTGGATCAAATTTATAGCTTGAACGCAAGCCGCTTTGGATACAATCCAGTCCAGTTCTCAGATTCTATTCTTCACACCACAAAAGTATAGAAAATACTCAAAACTGAGAAAGCACAAACTGTTAATTATGAGGCAAGATGAAGACATGGTGATGACAGGATTGAATGTGCTTCATAAAGATGCTTGCAGTCTATGTCTGAACTTTACTTGGAGGCCTAATGAAAGACATACTTGTCCAGATGTTTGACAAGACATGTGGAGGGTCAAGACCGGAGAAACAGTGAAAGTTTGGATGACATGGAACATACTTTAAGACACATTCAAAATCGCTCCAGCCCCTGAACACCCTTGAGAGTGACCCTGTTTCTATACATAGATCTACTTTTGTTTGGATATATGGAGCCAAAAATTCATTTTTTTTAAGTACCAGTGGAGTCAAATTGTTTTAATGTTTGGGGACTGAGGCGGTCTGATTTCATGGAGAACATCAGTATAGACCTATTTCCACACTTGACCTCTATTAGACATGAAGGATGAACGTCTCATAAAATGGACACATGCAGCAAATATGTCATAACCCCCCCGTCCGTTTGAATTAGGAATACATTCCCAGACTTTTCCGAAAGTACGGAGGATATTCAAAGAGCTGGCTGTTTACATGACAGCAAGTTTTTTCCAAACGTTATTTTTAACGGCAGAAATGAGTGTTTTTTCGTGCAGAACGAAATGATGACAAGCAAAACAAGTTAATGTTAATAAAAATGATCTCATGATTCAGTTCATTGTTGCAAAGCAGCTTAGACACAAGACTGTACATTTGTTTTATAAAGTTTGAAATTTACATTAATGGTAAAGATAATGCTCAACACAAAATGATAAACGGTTCAGCTGGCTAAAACAGACCCTTGGGAGACGCTAAAACAAACGTCAATTTAAGTCTTTGCAGCTATTCTTAGACGGGGCTGTAAAAGGCCTCAAACTTCACAGCAGATAAGAGACAAGCCGAGATAACTTATCATAACCTTTCAGACATGCAAATCACAAAACCTGTGAGAATGTGATTGATATACAACTAGAAACCTGTTCCTGGACCTTTAAATGACCATGAGAATGTTAATGTGAGAACAGGCTGCAACGTTCTGATGTGGCGTGTATGTTCTTGTGATGGAAAAGGAAGCCGTTATTGATGGAAACTATTAAAATGTGGTACGTTACTGCATAAGCAAAAGCCAGATGTTTGGTGTCTGAGCGCAAGGGGTGGGTGGCGGGTACGAGGTTGGGGCAGTTAGGATAAAGGCATGGGCGGGGGCAAAAAGGTGAAGGCCCAGGAGATTTTTCTTTTTCCTACATTCATAAACAGTTCCCACTGAACTTCACATTCCAAGTGCATTCGGTGTCAGGAAGTCTTGACTCACAGCAGTACCCATAAGCATACCAAACACCAGTACAATAAATCTAACACATGTTGCTATTAAAACATTCCTATAAATGACTGGCTGATTACTCCGAATGGCCATTTGGACGTCTACACCATCTCCTTTTCCCAAACTCCAAGTTAAACAAAATGTGGAAGTCATAATCACAAAGATCGTAAAAACGTCTTCTGTGTGTTTTTATTGGTATTAATGACCTCAAGCAATCAAACAGCACATCACAAATAAGTGGATAAATAAGTGGAAGTGATAAATGAGAATTGCGTTAGTAGTATATGCTATGATAATTCCCATTTAAACCTACAACCTCACGTGTCATTATACATTACATTCCCATCACCTAGTTTGAGATCTAACTGGACTTCAGAGAGAAGTGGAGAAGATCAAAATCACGGTGGTCATAATGGGCTATAATAGGGCTTCACGCAACCTCCCCCTTCCCAAACATTCCTTTGCCAATGCACCATCCCCAGGCTGGAGTGCTAAATTGGATGTCTTTTGGGAATACTGTGAGAATGTGAAGTTTGGTTTGCATGCAGCATGAGAGAACAGCATCAGAAAAGTGGTGTGAGAGAGAGCTTGGTTACACAAGAAGCTTTTGAAGTTTCTTTATTTATCAATCATTGTGTTGAACAGATGGTTATTTCAGAGCTGTAGACTCATTTTAAGCAGCCCATGAAACAAAGCAAGACTTATTTTTGTGTGTATGTGTGTGTGTGTACAAGCTGAGGCTCTGGGAGAGTGATGACCTGCCGATGACCCTGATTTTACCATGAAAAACAATGTTTGATCAAAGAATGGATATGAAATGTTTTAACTGCAAATGTTGTGGGTCTTGGTTTGCGTTCAGGAAAAACATCAAATGAGGCCAGTGTTCAGTCAATAAATAAAGTCTGTCACATACTTATGGATGGTGTTCTGCATGCCCCTATTACAGGTATACATATACACATACACATATGCATAGGGTACATAAATACCATGCTAATGAATAATTACAATATTCATTAATGTACCATGTCCACTGCAATAACATAATACGTTTAGGGAGATATATAAATTTGACCAAATATTATTTCCGCAATAAATATTTGAGCATGACAAATGCTCCAAAAACTTTATTATGCAACATTTCAATATCTTATTAATACTATTAATATTTCTTTTTCCTGATGAAGACCTTGAGGTAACTATTTTTTTTAAGTTGGAATAAATGTGCACTTTCTTAGCATATTCCTCATAAAACAACCATATTAATCACTGTTTATTTCATATTAACAGACTAAAACTGACATATAAACTCTCTCTCTTTCTCTCTCTCTCTCTCTCTCTCTCTCTCTCTCTTTCTCTCTCTCTCTCTCTCTCTTTCTCATTAATTCATTCATATTCTCTCTCTCTCTCTCTCTCTCTCTCTCTCTCTCTCGGTTTCCTGTAATGAGAAAATAAAGTTATGGTTAGTATGGTATAGGAAAAAAAACATGATTAATTTTCACAATACACAAATTGTGTAAAATACACCTTTTAGTCTCAAGTCAGGTGCCATTATGATGACTTATTTGGGGTTAAGTCATACTGCGTGACTTTACCCAGTCATTTCCAGCAGTACGTGGGATGCAAGTATAATGACACACATGAGTGGACATAAAAACACAAACACCAGAGGATGCTCGCGCACGTGGCTGTTTGAAACATTACTGCGCGCTCACGTCAAACAAACTCAGATTCATAGGAGTTTAAACGCAGACGGCGTAACGATCGTGCGCGGCGTGAAAAAAACAGAAGCGCTGCTCAGTTCCCGCCCAGACTGAGGTGGAAAGTTGAGGAAAGAAGAGTTTAGGAATAGAAAGACGACTCGCAGGTCATTGTTTTTCTATAATTAATACTTTGACAGCACAGTTTTTAATTAGTTTAATTAGTTCTGGAAAAGGCAGGGAATTAAAGATATTACACACATCGTAGAACATGCTGGAAATTTCAAAGATGTTGGAGCATCTCAAAGGAGAAATAAACTGTAAGTCTGATTTCCTTTCATCACATCAAAAACGTTTATAGCCATGTAAAAATGCTGTTATTTTGTTAGTTTATGCTCTTTCTGTTTTTATTGTATCGTTTATCATGGGATTCATTAACCCTTAGAAAAATGAACCATGTCGTATAAACTGTAGTGAGCATGTTCTTGGCAGGTTGATGACCATTTATATGACCACAGTTTTACCACAAATATCATGATTAATATAGAGACCATTGTAAATTTATGGTTACTGTAGTAAGGGGCTTTCGCAATATTGTCACGTTGTAAAAAAATCTTATGCTGCGTTACTGACATCTTGATTTTAGGATATTTCCCACATCAACCCGGACATAATATCTGTTACGGCGCTCTTGTAATGTTACTATATATTTAATATGTTTTGATGTTACCAAATCATGTGTAAAAAATAATATCTTAATGTTACTAAATACTTTCAAAGTTACTGTATCCAGACGTTATTACCGCGGGTTTGAGGTGGGTAATATCCTAAATCCGAGCTGTTTGGAACCATACCGTCAGTCAGTTTGGCTTCTTTATGGCATTTTAGAAACTTTTGTTATCATGCCGAATGTAAGAATATAAAGTTTTTATTTCAGACGAGGTTGTAGTTGGAGTCCTTTGATTCGTAGATTAATAACAAAACAAAGAACAAACGATCACACACAGAGTTATACAAATATAGCCTGTACTAAATGTCACTGTAACTCAACTGATAGTCATAACCTTTTTTTCAGTGTTATGTCAGCAAAATACACTTTTTGTTCTGTCTTCATGCCAGATGTTAACTATAAATAAATTGGTGCTGCAAAAATACGTTTATATATAGTAAACTGTCTAAACATTTCAGAATCCCGATAGAAAGCATCACTTTTGATCGGTTGATATACGATCATTTAAATACGTATTAGATTCGTTCGTTTAATACATCAAAAATGCCCTTGGCTGTATTATGGTAAAAGTGTAGTAATTATGTTTTTGTCTGATTAATTAGCATTTGTACAGTATCATAGTTAATACTATAGAAATACTGTGATTAGTTAAACCATGGTTAATTATATAAAGCGTGTTTATAAGCAATATGCAGTGTAACATAGTGGCTTTGTTATTAGCACGTGAAATAAACATAACCTCAAAAGCGGTTTTACAGCACAAACCCAAACCAGATTTCCGCTTTACAACCTATTTGCTAACAAACTGACGTCATCTGATATATTTTCTTTCTGTTTTTGTTTCTTTCCGTTTTTAGGCCTTTCAAAGAAAACCATAATGCGTGAAGTGACAGATCCGCTTTGTAACTCTCTCATCAGCAGCCGCTCGTAGGCGCCACTTGCTGTTTGAAAGCGGTAGTGCAACGCGAAAAAATGGATAACGAGTTTGAACCAGGGATGAATGAGATTATAGTGAGCCACTACAACCACTCCGGTAAGTGGGGCAGACCAAGAAGCACGGGCACATGCAAAAAAGCCTTGCTAATTTTCATCTGCGTACTGATAGTGCTGGAAAACGTAACTGTGTTACTGGCACTATGGCGCAACAAGCGTTTCCACAGCCGCATGTATTTTCTCATCGGCAACCTGGCACTGTCGGACTTGTTGGCTGGAGTGGCGTACGTGGTAAACATCTTCACCTCTGGTCGCAACACCTTCTTCCTCACTCCCAACCAATGGCTGTTGCGAGAGGGGAGCATGTTTGTGGCTCTTAGCGCCTCTACGTTCAGCTTGCTTGCTATTGGGATCGAGCGTCACATGACGATGGTTCGCTTGCGGCCGTGTGAGGCCGCCGGAAGAGGGAGGTTACTAGCTCTCCTGGGTGCCTGTTGGTTTGTTTCGGTATTTCTGAGTGCCTTGCCCAGCCTGGGCTGGAACTGTCAAGGCAAAATGCACACCTGCTCTACGGTTCTACCGCTCTACGACAAAAGCTACATAGCCTTCTGCATCAGCGTATTTACGGCCCTGTTGGCAGCCATCGTGGTACTATACGTCCGCATCTACCAGCTGGTGACGTCTAGCGGGCGCAGGGTGAGTTCCCGGCCGTCGGATCGCTCGCTCGCCCTTCTGCGCACGGTGGTGATAGTACTAGGGGTTTTCGTGCTCTGCTGGTCTCCTCTTTTCTTATTACTGCTGTTGGATGTGGGGTGTAGCCCAGAGCAGTGCCCAGTGCTGTACGAGGTGGATTGGTTCATCGCCCTGGCTGTGCTCAACTCTGCCCTAAACCCCCTCATTTACACGCTCTCCAGCCGGGAGATGAGGGCCGCGTTCTTCCGTGTGCTGTGCTGCTGTTGCTATCACACGCCTCTGGACTCTATGCCAACAGCGGCAGGGGCGCAGCTTCCAGGAATAGTCATCCACACAGCGGAAAACAGCAAATCTAGCATGGCTGGGGCACAGAGTGGTGTGGCCAGATCTACTCTGATGAGAAGTAAAGTGCCCACACCGACAAACTCAAACCATCAGCATGGGGACACATCACCAGCACCCGTCACACACCCATCAGGGCCTGGTGACCTGCTGTCTGCTGTGCTTATTAAAGCAGGTGCACTTCCATCTTTGGGAAAGTTCTGAAAAGCATGAAGAAAAACAGGATACTACAGTCTAAGCAAATCCAACAGAGATGGATTTTATATTATTACTCACAATGCTTTGTGATGGTTCCTTGAGCGGAGGATTACAAAAGTTTGGATTTGCTTTCACACAAAGGCCATCACTTGAAACCTTGAATTTAAAGGGAGAATGGACCCCATTAAAGCATGACTGAACAATTGCTGACCAGACTGAATTTACTTTCTACACGTATTAATATTTATGAAACTGAGTGTGCGCTTTGTGCACAGAAGAGCCACTAAAGAATATAATCACTCAAAACGCTTAGGTGTGCAATCTGAATAATCCGATTTGTAAAGACAGTATTTTAGTTTCTAATGAAGTAAAATGCCTTAACAGTATTATATGTGTTATTATACTCGGGTGTATGACTGACCTAACATTTTTCCACAGTTCAGCTAGCTATGATGGACAAAAACAGTTTGGCATTCTTAACCATTAAAAAAGTTGTATATAAGGGCGTATATAGGGCGTTTTAAAGAATGATATACTGTTTAGACTGTGGATGTTTATGGTTATACTGTGGATCGGTTTACATAAGGACATTTCTGAAGGAATAGATGAAATGGTTTCACTGTGAATGTGTTTAACTTCTTATTGTTTGGGTCAGTAGCATTTTTAGATGACTGACATTAAATTGTACGAATCTAAAGCATGTGTTTATATGCTAATGAACACAATGTTGAACAAAATTATTATGTTGTGGCAGGACAGGCTTTTCACTGTCATGCTTATTTGCTTGTAACCACTAGAGGGAACTGTAGCATCACATTGAAACAGACAACACTACAGATAAAATGTGGAAGCAATTATGTGCACAATCATTCATCTTGTATGAATCTAATCTGAAGCACTTGTTAGATAAAGTACCCAATAATAAACTGCTTTTGATGTAACAAAATCTCGGTCCATGCCAGTAATCACTAACCACAGCTGTGCGCAAACATTGTAGTTTAGATGATTCATGGCGATTCTAAAGATGTTGCTATTAATAATACTAATTGCACTAGATGAGGCTTGAGCCCAATACTGCTTAATGTGCTTGAAAAACAGGTAATGTCGAGAACATTGTGAGAACAAGTGACATTTTGTTTTTTATGGAATTTGACACGT
This sequence comes from Beaufortia kweichowensis, assembly GCA_019155185.1. Classification (NCBI taxonomy): domain Eukaryota; kingdom Metazoa; phylum Chordata; class Actinopteri; order Cypriniformes; family Gastromyzontidae; genus Beaufortia; species Beaufortia kweichowensis. The sequence continues at coordinate 5,210,924 of CM032818.1, read as the reverse complement.
GTGACATTTCAAGTAATTCACCATCCTAAGCTGTACTCTCTCTCTAACACACACACACAGTGATATTTGCAGTTAGGTTGAGGCACAAAAAAACATAATGACAACGTTAACACGAACCTTATTCATTTACAAAAATCATTTCTTTGAATCTTGCATGTAATAAACAAACAAACCATGTGTCAATGTGAACCACACGATTCAAGTGCCACAATCAATATTACCAATCAGCAGTGACGTCCAAGACGTTATTCTATAAACTGTAACCTTGAGCAGTTACAAAAAGACACCGACACTCACAATTTACTGTACAGCAATGAACCTATAACACAGTCTTTGAAATCCGCACATGCCGTGCGGACATTAATCCTTTAAACTGAGGCATTACACGCTTGCCACATACAGTATTCCTCTGAACCTCATGTTATGAATGGCCCTTTGCCACAATGGATCAAAGCACGGACCACTGAGCTATTGTGCCTGGCCACTATTGAGGATATTCATTTGGCTGAGTGCTTGTCAGGGCGGAGGGGAGTCTGCGGCTGAATGCATCAGGCTGGCACCTTGCTCGGCCCTGCGCTCTGTGAGAACAATGCCTCCATCTGGACGTGAAGCTCAGGATGAGACCGTGCAGTAGCGCTCAATTGATTTCCTCCCACTCCCAGAATAGAGGTCACGTTTAACAAGCTTTCACGTGTTGATTGAGGTAGATGGCGTTTGTGTGTACGTGTGTTGTTTGGAGAATGTGTCACAATCGAGAGTCCAAAAATGCTCATTTATGCTTTTTGTGGATGAGGTCTGAAATTGAAGTCTGAAATCTTACTAATGAGACCTGAATTTATAGCTGTACTTTTAGTTTCTAAGGTGAAGGTTGTAGTTTGTTTGAATGACAAAATATCTTCCATCTTACTTGAATATACAGAGATCTTACAGACTATTTTGCAGAATGTCAACAACACTGGTCCAGAAGCACTTCCTGTTTCATTTATTATTTCACATCTGTAATGAAATTTTAAAGATGTTTGTTAAACTTCGATTCCATTGTAAATGTTCTGTTGGTTGTATTTTGTTCTGACATTTGTGTAGTGTTAAAAAAATGAGACTGGAAGTGTTTGAGGATCAGTGCCGCTTACATCTTGCAATGTGTCTATAGTCTACAGTCAGTTTAATTCTCTGTAAAGCATTCTGTTATCAAAACATTAGCCTGTTTTTCAGACACGGAAACATTGGTTTTTGCACATTGGTTTTTTAGTTTGGTGGTGCTGGTTGCACAGATATTACACACTTAACGTTTAACAGGATAGTTCACCCAAACATAAAATATTCTGCCATCATTTTTTCACACTCATGTAATGTTATTCCAAGCTTGTTTATGACTTTATCCTGCAGATCACAAAAGAAGATATTTTAAGAAATGTGTTTTTGTGTCCATAAAATGGAAGTCAATGGAGGTTAATGTTGTTTGGTTACAAACATTCTTCCAAATGTCTTCTTTTGTGTTCTGCAGAACAGGTTTGAAATGGCATGATGGTGACTAAATAAAGTAATTTTTATTTTCGAATGACTGATCTTTAAAGTCGAATCAACATCCTTATCATCCAGTAAGATTACAGGGTTATGCAAGGAGCCGATGGTTAACCTATCACTGTCCTTTGATTTTAGGGGTAGGCCTATAATTGTTTGATAAGAATCTTGCTCCAAGACCAGCATAGGCCCGTCTTAAACTTGGCTAAATATCATGCTGAGATCTGGATGACTAGACTGAGAACTGGAATTTCCATAGATCAGTCATCATCTATCCTCATCCTCCTCTGCTTTTAAGTAGAGCAGAGGATACATGCAGTCCTCCCCCAGATCCCTGCGTCTTTTCAATCTATTCACACGTATGCGAGCTGCATCTGACCGGGCTTTAGAGATAAGCTCTGCTGGATGAGGTCTTTATCTGGGCCAGCTGCTCAGCAGGGATGGAGGGGAGTGCAAAGGTCATATGTCAGTAAATTAACAGACCGTACGAGTTGCCGTGATAAAATCCAGTAGACGCCTTGCGTTAGAGTGCCGGTAACACGATAAGGAAATTCGCAAGCCCTTGAGAAAGCAAAAGCGTGTCAATTTTTTTCCACACTTCACCGCACATCTGGGTCTCCCTTTCATCGCTCGGCTTTTGTCTGAGCCTGCGGCTGAGAAATGCACGTCTTTGTAAGGCCTAATTATTCCATGACTAGTAAGAGCCTAATTACTAGAGGAATTAGCGCTGCGTTCATTGTGAGCGGGAGATGTCGTACGGCTTTCGAGCTATCGGGCATGGCGGACGGCTGTGATATGGAATGAAACCCCCCTTCAGCTGTTTAAAATTTGAGCAATCTCTGGTTACAGTCCAGCAGACACACCTGTCGAAACGGCTTTCCCTCCGAGAGAGAGAGTGTGGTGCATGTCTGCGTAACGTCTGAGCGAGATTAATGTGTCTGTCTCTGAAAAAGTGGCACACTTGTGTCCCACATGCCGACATGCTTGTATGCGAACGTGCGTTTGTGTGTCAGAGCAGCTGGGAACATTTGGTGAATTCAGCCCACATAGAAGTCACTGGCGTTAGATGCCCTGAACCTTAAGACCGAATGTGGGCGTAACTTGCATGTGTTGCATGTGGTAGACGATTCTGTGGTTCGTGTGTGAAATTATTCCTGGCTCGGTTGTGATCGCAGGTGGTTCGGTTGTGATCGCATTAGATAGATTACAATCTGTTGCCAATTGCACACACATCCTAAATTGCAAAAAAGTTATTCCATTAAGATTTTTTTTTTTAAATCAAGTGTAATTTACATCCTCGCTAACAACCTTTGATTTTCACCATTTGACTTGCTAACCAAAGTCAAGAGGACAAGAACTTATCTGTAGCTTCTCCTCTGCCCATCACACCAGTAAATCATTCTTCGCAGTTTCATTTGGCACTGTAATGAAAGCAATCCCACGATGCTTCGGTTCGGCAGAACTGCGATAATGAGGACACGCAAACGCAGGCACTGCTGCTTAATTTACGGAGAGCGACTACCGTGGGCCGCAATGGGAAAAGCATGAACGTTTACAAGCGAGCTAAACGTTCAATCTTGGTGATCTTTTCCAGCGTGGCATGTGCTCCCTTGAGGAACAGCAAACAGCAACTATTAACACGTCTGTCTGTCAATGTCTTACATCTCATTGGTCTCTCGATAACAGACAGCTTTACAGTAAGAGGCAGAGCGAGATAAAGCAATTAAATTTATTACATTGCAAAACATCAGCATTGCTAAGAAATCGAGCGTGAAGCATCCAGTAAAACATTTTATGGAAAGCTGGTTCTTAATTACTCTTTAGTTTATTATACAACACATTTGAATTGGTTTAAAACAGCAGCTAAGAAACACATTTTCAACATTGTACGGTGTCGGTTTCATAATATATCAATAACAAAATTATTTTAAACTTGGAATTGATGAAATGCTATCAGCTGGTATCTGTTCTTAATATTACATTTACTGATCTACGACCAGCCACACTGACAAAGATAAAGCCTAAAAATGACAACGTTTAATAAAATTGATACTGAAGACTTTCTTAAATGGACCAGATCGCATTTGTGTGAGGTCTCAAGGGTCTTACAAGAACCAAGCGACTTTACAAACTTTAAAGGGAGGACAGTCGTAAACCGTTGTGTTGAAATGTCTTTACAGCAGCTATAAAAGAGCAGAGTTGTGTCTGGTTGACCTTAAGAGACTGCTAATTGATCAATATACATTAAAGATGACTAATCCATAGTCCCAACGGAGAATATCAAAGACAGACGGCTGAAGCCAAGCGACAGGTCTCGCCGCCGACAGTCTGATACAGTTCACAAGAGGGTCATTTTGCAAGATTGGAGATTGTGAAACAACTGATCAAATTTAATCTGACACGTTTAAAGTTCATTGATGATGTTTAAACAGACGACTTTTTAATTAGCATAATGATTAAAACGATATGTGGTTGTCAAATTTGTTGCCAAAATCTTCAAAAATTTCCTTCCGTCAATGAAGTCATAAAGCACTGAGACCTGCAGTGCTTCGACCAATCAGAGAGTCTGAACCAGCACAGGGAAAAGCAGGGACAAATGTTCGGCTCCTTTAATAGGAAGTTTGTGTGTGGTGTAATAGTGGATGACTTCGGGGATAGTCTCGAACGGTGGGCTGTTCTGACCCAGAATGTACCGACCGTCTTTGGACTGTGAGAATTTCATGTGCATGAAACCTTGGCAACTCCTGAAACAGAGCAAGAAAATGACATTATTCATAAGTCCGTTTGAATAAGACGATAGTCTGTGAAAACCCATCTGAAGTTTGATTTACTGTTTTCCACGCAAAATCATTCTACATGATGTAAAGAATATTCTATAAAAACGTAACCTTGATAACTTGAACTTGAAAATGAATATTTAAGATGCCAATTTCTGGTATTTTTGTGCAAAACAGTAAATTGGTGCTACAGGAATCTTTAATCATATGGTACCGCCACAGTACTTTTTCAGAAGAGCAGAGCCCAAAAACCAAGGATAAAATTGTAATGAAATAACCACAGATATAGTCAATCATTTCATTGCAGTTTGACAGCTTTAGTATAACACAATCCCTAGGTGTGGTTGTGATTTTCGTATGTGGGTCACCGCTGAACAAAAGATGACCTACGATAAATAGGACAATCTGAGTAATCGGTGTAAAAGAATATCAACACTTTAACACACCCCGGTGTAATGACTTCCCCTTTAAGACCAAAATGCTGGATTTCTAAGTATAGAAACAAGAAGAGTTGTGTTCTGTAATTGGCGAGTTTGAAGCTGTAATTACACAGTAGATTATAATTCACATCAGTGTGAATGAAAACAGAACGATTCAAAGTATCACACAACAACGCTCTTTCTGAGATCACATGGGGGAACGCTGCACGATTTAGCGGCGCATCATAATTCAGGTCTTAACGTGTTCACAGAGCGTGTCACATCCAATGGGGTATTATCTACCAGGTACGTGACGAACAGTGTCACTTATAGAAAGACTTGAGGCTTGAAATAAAGCCTCTGGCTTCTTCAAAGCTCTCGGCGTTCAGCTGTCGTCGCTTTGATTTTCTTCAGACCTCCATTATGGAGCCTGTTGGCGTACTGGTATTATAATATCAGATAGTGCCATTTAACCATTCTTGTGCTTTTTATACTCTGTTGTAGTATACAGTGTTACGCAATGTTGTACATTTCACACTACACAAAAAAACTAAACCAATAAAATTTGATGAGGGCTTGGGAACCTGTCTGAAACCAGTTTCCTTAAGAAGTAGCTTCTTACAAAAAGCTTTCTGTTAGGGCCCATTTAGACCAATAATGATTACCTATGAAGTAAACAATAACTATATTAGCATCCACATCTACACACAATAACATTTATTTGTGTATTAGAATATATTTTGATTGGGTATTGATGTTTATTGTTCATCAAAAAAAAATCGATCTGTAAGTCATTTAAACTTTTTGTTTCTCTGTAGCATTATAGTTATGATGGTGGTGTATAGTCATTGCCCTTGGTGAGAACAAGCCTTTATGCTAAACATGCAACGTAAAACAAACGAATTATGGAAAATACTACTTAGAAATGTAAATTGACCATTCAGATGCAAAAAGCATTTCCAAAAATACAATTATATTGCTCGTAAAAAAACCTAGACAGCGCAAAATTTGAGTCAGAAAATAACATATTTACCTGCCTAAACAAAGCCTTAATGTTCTGTGAAGTGTATTTGCATGCGTCTACAACTATCGCCTGCGTTTGCGAAAAACGCCGTGTGTGATTACTTATGTGAGTTGAGGTGTGTAAGGACTCTCATTTGCGTGTCCTACTGCAGGTCATTCATATTCATTAAAGCCGCCAGGAGGAGTTTTGTGAACTCGAGAGCTATTCACCTTCCTGATTACAGCTTAGGGAGAACAAATGAGAAGCAGAGAGCAAAAGACGAAAGTGGGGGGGTGTATGAGGACTGGATCAAGACGATAATTGGAGGAGCTAGATTTGACCAGATAAGCACTATCGCTCTAGCTGATAGCTTATCGAAAAGCGCATCAATGTGCAAATGAAGGTCCGTGATAGAACTGAAGGAGGAGGCTGGAGGGTGAAAGAGATGAAAGGAAAAAAAGGTGGAAATAAAAGAACAAAAATAACAAAGATGCAGACAACTAAACGCAAATGAGGCAAAACACGAGGCAATTAGTTTAAATGAGGTAATGGGGAAGAGGTTTGCTCACTTCATTTACCAGTAATGGAGGGGATGGAGGAATGAAATGATGCTGAGGTGGGTGGTGCAGGGTTATACCTTAAAGAAAGAGAGTAGTCCAAGCGACTTGTCTCGCTGTTTCGTACCAGATAGCTGCACTCCTTGCACAGGGTCAGCAGAGACTCCGCCTCCGAGCGTGACAGCGAGCCGTGATACCACCTGTACGAGAATGTAAATATTATTTGTATTATGAAAACAGAATGAGTATGTTTTCCTTTTGTCTTTTTAAGCAAACAAAACATTTTTCACTCGAAATATTTACGGGAACTGAGCTGCAAAAAATGGGCCAGTCAGAACTCACCATGGTTGTGATGTAAACGTGACAAACGATGTAAAGTTTTATTGGAAAAAAGTAACTTGCTACTTAAAAAGCTACTGAAAAATGAAGTTTTACTTTTTGTTTTTCTTTGCTACACTTAGCTGGTTTCTCCACCAAAGACATTTGAAGAGAGTAAGTGTGTGTGTACATTAGTGTGTGTACGTCTGCTTTGTGTCACATCCCCTATGAGACCACAGCTGCCGTCTGACTGAGGATGATGTATCGGGGAAATTTTCGTATTCAGAACAGCTGACTAATTCGCAACAGTACTTCACTGGTCTTTCTAATGGCCTGATCGCGCACCCCATTCCCATATATTAGATGTTCCATTTATAAAACCCATACCACACTAAATAGAGTTTCCCAAATGTGTGAGATGCATAACACCATAAAAGCATCACTGGCATCTAACATCCAACTACTTAACTTTAAAATATACTCAATAAAAGTTCGGTAATGTAAAGAAATAAACAATATCGGTAATGTCTGATCATTTCGAATTGCACCACTGAGCAAACAAAACCTCACGTACAGTTACATGAATATACTGACATGCTTTTACACTTTGACTGAATAAATGAATAAATATTTTATTTGGTATGAGCTTGCCAAAATATGCACATTAGGATAGTATCTTTTAAAATTAAAACATGAAATTTTCTAACTGTAGGCATTTAGAAAGCATTAAAAAAGCAGTTTCTCTGTATTGTCTCTATACGTTTTAATCTCTGATTGTTAGTTGTGATGGGATAGACGTACACTTGTTTTTCCAGGGGAAGGGTGGGGTCCACTCTCTCTCCGATCATGGAGTGAGGGTCACTGGGCTTGCGGAGCTTCATGCTGCCCGTGGTTGGAAGAGGCCTGCAAGACCTCAGGCGCTCTGTTGGAGAAGAACGATCCCACTCGGCACCTTCAAACTGCACTGTGAAGGGTAGAGAGATGGAGAAAAAGAGATGGAGATAAAGAGAGAGACAGAGAGAGATAAGGGATAGAGATAGAGAGAATATTATATTTAATGAAAATAGCTGTCTCAAAAACACACAAACCAAACAAAAATTATAAAAACCTAATTTATATTGCAGGTGTCTAACACCATGTCGTAACCAGGTGTGATGTGAAAAAAACTTTAAAGCATTCTTTGTTAATCTTAGTTTTGTTCTAACCTGCCATGAACAGGCAACAATTAAAGATAATCTGAATAATCACTATTAATATGATACTTTATTGTAAGATTTTTAAGTTTTTATTGTTTTTGTAATAATTATTTATGTCCATCTTAAACAATTATGGTATAGTTAATGTTAATAATGATGGTAATGACTGAAAACACTCACAAAACCTGGTTCAGACATGTGACCTAAGCGTGATTATATGATCATCACATGCAACTGTGATGAGATCACCACTGAGCAGGAGTCAAAAAAAGAGAAACCAAAGGAGAGATTTAGAAAGATATCCACGTTGACAAGGCAAATGTAACACGGCTCTGAAATAATATCACAATATAATGTGAAAAGAGACCTGAAGGCCAGTGGGAGGAGGGGTTTGAACCAAGCAAACAAACCAAGTGTGGAAACAAAACTGCCCACATGTCCACATCACATGCTGCTGGGATATAAGTCAATATACAAAGGGGAAGCAAACACAAGGTTTCTAAGAAACAGATGCCCTTAACAAAGCAATACAGTGACTCGGAGAGACGAATTTGAGGAGCAACAAATATTAGGACAGATGCAGGACGCTGTAGGGGCAGGAATTGGAAAGAGAGGTCAAAGTTCACCTTGATCGCCAAAGACAGCCTCCTCCTCCAGCTGTCCAACCGGAGGAGGCCATGGCAGCTCGGCCAGATCTTTCATATCTGAGTGCAAGTGATAGAAACAGTGAGATGGAAAGAGAGAATGGTGAGAACACTGCTTGAAATGAGAAAAGACGGAAGGTCAGACAGGGTGTTCGAGAAAAAGGAGAAAGAGAGAGGTATAATGCAACAAGGAGCGGAGTGAGAAAATGCGTTGAGAGAGCTGACTCAACATCCAATTACCATCACAATCCCATAATTGTCATTACCACCGCACGTGCTGGGGATGAGCATTTCCTCTGATACTCAACAGATAAATCATTCAAGTACTTGAGTACTGCAGGGGAAGGTTGTACACGTCTGCAAAACTGTAGACGTCTTTTGTCTAGCGAGTGTTTTTTCATTAATAAGGTAATTGGCAAGTTGCTTCGCCTGAAAGCAATAAACACACAAACACAAAATTTTATCAGTATCAGCAGCAAGCTTTGCTCATCACTTATTTGGCTTGTCGCATAATTCCCATAAACTGCGTAACCAGTTACCAACATGTGTATACACGTGGCCTGTTGCAAAACATACAAGCGTATCACACCCTCAAACAGGATTACAAGATAAAGAATGGACCCAGCGGGAGGTGTGTGACATCTTTATACACAAGACCACCACCCAACACCTCCACCCCCCTCATCGCCCCCTCGAAAGGAACACGACCGGGTAATATTTACAGAAAGAAGCGGATGGACCTATACATTTCCCTTCTGAATAGTAAATTATTAAAGACTGAATGTTGTAGACTTATTCGCCCCTTTTCCTGTGCATTATTGATGCCGGGTGTGGTACAACGGTCCCATCTGGAGATCCAAGAACAGCCTGGATCGGATCATAGAGTGTGGCCTCAGCTAATCCTCCTTTAAACACGGCTAATCCTGTAAATAATCCGGCAAATTTGACTAATAACTCGGATGGTTTCACAAATAATCCATCCTAATTCTCAATGAACCAACTAAAACAACTAATCAGATCATTAAACTGGTCTTAAGTAATCGATCTGAACCTACAAACCTAAAATAATGGAAGTACAGCAAGATTTTTTCATCAATAAAACCGCAAATTACTTGCTTATAATTTAAAAATAAGAGAATAAATGTAACAAATAATATTTCAAAAATGTAAACAAAAATATGAATATTAAAATATTAACAAAGTAAACATTGGTATGACATTATAAATAGTTATAGATATGTTAACATGATAACTGTCACTGCATACAAATGAAAAAACACTATACAAAATAAATTTTATAATTATTAAATCATATTTTTTAATTTGAGTTTTTTTATATTTTGTTTTTGGTTTGTGTTTATTGTTATAAAAATGTGTCAAATATTTATTCTGGAGTCTAAGACCTTTCCATCAGTATCATGATTATTATTTGTCATGATTAGATTATAATTCAACTATGAAATATTAAAGTGAATAGTAAAATAAGTGTTCCACCTGTGGAACGGTAACAGGTTAAACTTCACATTATTTAACAATACTTTACAAATAACCCATGTTAAAATCCAAGATCACAAACTAATTTTAATTGACTATTATTTCATTATTCTGTATGTCTAAGGACATATCAACCTATAGACTGATCTATAGAGCTACAGGTCCACAACCGTTTACTCAGACTCGAGACCTCCCCAGTCTTTCACTGTATGATGCTGATGCTCTGCATTAACCGTCCTATCAGTCCTGTGGTTCCAGCATGCCTGTCAAACCCTGTCAGACTTTCAAAGGGCACCACATCAGTGCCTGTTAGCCAGTGTCTCGCACAAAACCAACACTGATGAGAGCGAGCCACTCACCACAAAGGTCACATCAGGGCTGCGATGCATCACGCTGGGACAGATGGCCGCACCGTTACGACAAAAGCTAAAGCCTCTGCAGCTAAAGACGAGAGCACCTCTTGCCAGAAATGTGCAAAGCCTGCAGAATAATCTGTGTGTGAGAGCCCATCTGGAATAATCAAAGTCTCATTTGAGCATCTAATAAAACACAAACTATATCACACCACTGGAAAACTGTGATTAAGTCTCGATTTATAGGAGAGATGTTATTACCGAAGGTGCAAACAAAGCCTTAATGCTCTTTTATGCATCGCTAGCACTTTACATGTAATGTACAATCTCGTCTACAGCGGGTTTTGCTGGCATCTGGATTCAATTAAAGTATTTCACTGCGTCTGATGTAAATAGATTTTTCTGCTAATTGCGAAGGCTGGGCGATGTAACTAACAATTTTAAAAATGAATATTTTTCTGCTTTGACAATATTCCCTTGTGTTCATGTTTCATTTTCTCAAAAGTGGCTAAAATAGACGATTAAAACTCAAAACAGTAAAAATTTAGTTTTAATCAATAAGCATGTTTACTGAATGAACAAATAATGATAAAAAGATAATGAAACCAGTATAATAAAATGGTGTTTAGGAATAAAGACATTTAAATAATTGCCGTATTGCAAACAAAAAAGTATCGTAAGCAAACTGTGAATATTCTGACACAATTAGGAAATTATAATGGTTCATTTTTTAACATCAGTGTATATTTACTTCACAAAGACCATTATTTGAAGCAAACGCAGCATTTTTTATACGCTTTGTATTGTTTTCGGCAATTTGCGAAAAACAATGATAAAATCCCATTTTTCTTCTTTCACTGCATTTATCCTTTTCCGCTCCCTTGTCTGAGCTTTTTATCTTCTGTAAACCACTTACCACCCTCTCTCCTCTCTCGCTTTCATTTCTCCTCCTAAGTGAGATGATACCCGCCGCCTCCCCCCATCCATTTCTTCCTCTCTAGCCTCAGTGTATTTGTGAGAGACGGAATTACTCAGGACGTGTCTTTTCATTACTGTCACTGAGAGAAAGAGAGAGGGATAGAGGGAAGTAAATTGATATAGGGGCTATTCTCGCTTCCCTTGGGCTTGCTTACAGCAACTTGACAGACCAGGACATGGGAGCCAACACTCTCTCTCTTGCTCACTTGCTCTTTCACTCCATGTTTCTTAAGAAGGCCTTTCAGCCATACCACAATAAGATGAAACTGATTTTACCGTACTCAAAAATATCACAATTTACCCAATTTACATTAGGCTTTTAGTCTCATTATGAATAATTGATCAGTGCTCGTTACAAAATATTATATTTAATTATATAATATATAATGTTATTATGTTAATATTTAATTATATAATATAATGTTATATATTCTATAATGTAAAATATTACTTTATTACTGTAATCTTTCATCCAAACCTAATAACTTGCTTTAGGCCATTTTAAACTAAAAATTTAAACTAGGCTACCTATCATTTTATGTGATGCAATCAATAAATAAGTCCCATCTTACATTCTTTTTTTTGGGCCAAATATTGTTTATCATTCAGAAACACCAACCTGATCTCACTGCAATTTGTATGCATTTTACAAAAGGTGGCTAATTTGTATTAATTTTTACGATGTGAATCATACAAAAAACATTACTGTTAGAAAAATGTTGTCATGTGCTCATGGCTGTGATGTCGCAACTAACGATTTTTCTTACGGTTGATGTGGGTGGACTGCAAAAGAGCTTTGTTAATGTTAAAGCATGTCAATATAGTACATCGAACACTGGACGAAAATATCACGGCTTTCCACAATTCTACTCCTTTGAACCCCCAATGCCGTCTCACGACATACAAATTCGGACAGCTGTCATTATATGGTGCCACACAAATACAGCCACAACAGTATTCGCATGCTCTGTTGCTCTGACCGGGTGAAATACAACCGGTGGCGCGCTGCTGAATGCACGGCTGCGGTTGATTAGCGTGGTAATGAGAGCAGAGAGGCTGAACGACGTGTCGAGCGGCCGTGTGGCTTAAGTGATTGTAGTAATTGAGTGGATAGTGACAGCTTTGCAATGGCCTAATTAAGAGTCGCTGGACTTGGGCCAGATATTTCCTTCACCGTCACACAATTTTAACAACTGAAGCGAGACTAAAAAACTGAGTTGAGATGCAAATAAGATGAAACCATCTGTTGTGATGGCATGTCAAAACACAAGCTAGGGACATCATCGGATGAAGTTACAATCAGTGCTCACGGTAATGGACTGTGCATATAACAGCTTTGCCAGTCATTTTCTACAAATTTCAGCAATTTAGTATCTGTGCAGCAAAACATAAAAATTATTTAGTTTTCTATGATCATTCTGCACCTTCTGTGAGATCCTTTGAATCGCATGAACAGGTTGTTTATGGTACTGTACCTTTAAGATCTTAAAGGGACAGTTCACCCAAAAATCACCCGAAAATATTATCATTTAGTTACCCTCATGTCATTCCAAACTTGTATGACTTATGCAGAACACAAAAGAAAATATTTTGAAGAACGTTGGTAACTAACATTGGCCCCCATTGACTTCCATTGAATTCACAAAACCACTGAGATATTTTTCAAAATATTTTCTTTTGTGTTCCATAGAAGAAAGAAAGTCATATACAGGTTTGGAATGACATAAGGATAAATAAAAAATATACCACACAAATATTTGCTAAAAGTTACTTAAATTCTTGTTTTGAATGAGCAAGTACCATTCAGTAACCAGTTTTGACAGCTAAGCATCTGATTGGCTGTTGACTTCCAATCCAATCACATTGTTCCACAATTCAAATTTGAAAAGGTTTTCATGATAAAGATGCTTTATTCTTTTCATCTCTCAGTCCCCCTCGGCTCATCCCGTTCTCAGACCAGTTGTCTTTTTCACTTCATCACTCCCCTGAGTGTGATAATCACCACTGCTGGAGGGGCGGGGGGTGAGAGGAGGGGACTAGCCAATCAAAATGCCCTCTGTACCCCCGTGGTGGTTTATCAGCCTGAGTGTGTCAGCACTGCAGGAGGACAAACCTGTCAGAGCCGAAAGGGTGAGAGGGAGAGAAAGAAAGAGAGAGGTTGAACGAGAGTGGAAGTGTCAGCGTGTGACTGATTGCGGCCCGCCACTCGCAAGGCCAACCCCTCCTCACAATTACCCGCCTCTCACGAGCACCACACACAAATCTCTTCACACAAAGAAACACACCGGCATTTTCTGCATTGCTAGTCCGCGGCCGTGCTGTGCAGCTAATGGGGATGTACTGAACAAAACAATTTTCAAAATCGAGTCGTTGGACTGCATGGATGATTAGTCGCCTTGCCGCTTTTTAGCAGGTTTTGGAAAAGCTGGCGTCAGTCAGACCATGTTTAGAATTTGCCGTTTGCTCAACTGAGTTTAACAATTTAGTTTTAAAAACGTTCTTGTAGCTCAACTGGTAGAGCATTGCGTTAGCCCGAGGTTGTGGGTTCGAACCCCAAGGAATGGATACACTGATCAAATGTATAGGTTAAATGCACTTAAGTCACTTAAGCCAGTTTGACAAAATGCATAAATGTTAAAAAAAATGTGCTCAAAAACACAAAAATACGCAAATGCCTAAGTGGTCTGCATGTGCTTATGTTTGAATGTAAATCATTTATACATATTAGAAACTTTAAATCCTACAACACACATCACGTTGTTGGTGATTGTCACTTACTTTCCCTGTCTATGGGAAACACAACATTAAAGAAAAATGTGATATGTGATAATTGAAGATAATGAAATAATGAGATATACATGAGATATAGAGACACACACACACACACACACACACACACACACACACACACACACACACACACACACACACACACACACACACACACACACACACACACACACACACACACACACACACACACACACACACACACACACACACACACACACACACACACACACACACACACACACACACACACACACACACACACACACACACACACACACACACACACACACACACACACACACACACACACACACACACACACACACACACACACTTGATCATCTTCCATTTCTGCACATGCAAGCACACATGTTCCAGTCGCTCTGCTTGTTGTATTAACCTTAAAGCTCGACTATAAATAAGTGTTAAATTCATTGTTTAAATAATTTTAATCAACTCCTTTTTAATAGAGTCCTACACTGTCACTTATACACTACAGAGACAGCTACAAAAGCCTCCTCCGCTGTGCTGACATCAGTTCGACAGTAACCACAGACCCCGTCTGCTTACTTTCTCACTCTCAGCTAAAAATACCCACGCTTTTGTGGCTGTAAACTAATGCAATTTCGAAGGTGTTTAGTGCTGTGCTCATCCATGGCACTGCAGTCCGCCAGCTTTGGCCTTAATTAACGGAAAAAGTGTGCGCGTGAGAGGGTGAGCGCGAGGGAGAGATGATTTATTTCAGTGTCACCTTGACCCCTGACTCAGAGATACAGCTCTATTAAACAGGACTGGCCCCGCAGCAAAGCTCTCATCTACTGCCTACAACTTCTGTATCGTCTCTGCATGACATACGAACAAAAGGCCAGCTTAACTCAATTTAATAAGATCCGTGTGGAGAGTGTGCTTCTTTTCCAACACCAAAAAAGCCAAAAATATGTTAACAATCGAAACCAAAATAAACCAAAGATTCTGTATACTGCCAAAAATAAAATTTAGAATAAATGCGTAAACGTTGAAAATCATGAATTGATTCCAATAGGTTGGATCGGTTATAGGCTATGGTTTGGTTCTTCTGTAATCTATAATTGTGGTACTAGACCAGATTCTGTTTCCATAACACTGGCGTGAATCTGAGACATTTTAATGTATTTGTAGAAAGTGGCTTTTTACTTGGCTGGCACATACAGAGAAATACATGACCTGGATGAAGCCACATAATTCCAGAATCATTTTTATTGAGCCAATCACCTGATCCGTAAATGTCACGACTGACCATTGCATTTCTCTAACTTTCTTTAGCAGAAAGAATAAAAACACTACTTATTGCCGTTTAGAATCCATCAAAAATTTGACATTTTTGCAATTTATTGTTAATGATTATTTTAAATGGCCGTTATAGTTCACCCAAAACTAAAAATTCTTTCATAATTTATTTACCCTCCTGAATTGTGACTCTTTCTTCTGTGCAAAAAAAATTTGTTTGAGAAATGTCTTAGTGGTTTTGTCTCCATACATTGTAAGTCAATGTTGTTTGGTTAACAACATTTTTCAAAATATCTTTTTTGAGTTCTGCAGAAAAATGAGTCATACAGGTTTACAAATTACATAGGGGTGAATAAATGATAACACAATTATCATTTATATGTGTACTATCCCATTAAACCATAATATTGTAATCTAGAAAAACAGGTTCTAAAAAAAGCTAGTTGTCAACACAATTTCCCCCATGGGAATTTGCATCATGTTGCATCAGTAAATGGCTTGTCTGTTTACCTGCGAACGCTTTTGAAATATGTTCCTTCTTCCACTCCCAGGGTTGGTCGTATTCGTCGGCTGGCCTCTCGTCATCTTGCGGCAGCCGGCTTTCTCTACCCTCTTCGGGCAGATCTGGCTGTCCGGGGACCCGTTCCTCGTACGGGGTGTCGTAGAGCTGCACCTCCCCTCTCCCCATCCTCCTCCTCCTCCGTTTCTCCTCTGCAACTCTGCAACATCCATTAAACCTGTTACACTCATTTACATAAAACTACGTTTTCATTTGAAATGATTTTGAACGTTTCCCAGCATTTGAACCCACAACCACATTAAAACAGCAACTGTGGTTGGTCACTTCACTTGCCAGTCAGACAGTCTTCACCTAAGTGTGCGGTTCTTGGCCAGCATAACGTACAATAAAGACCAGACTTTACATCAATAGTCTGTCTCTGCTACTCTCGTAGCCGATCGTAGGTTTCGTTGCAGACGGTGGCATGTGCTCATTAAAACGTTGCGAGACGGCCCGCGCTGTTAAATCAAGATGCAACAATAAATCGATATGTTCCCTGTGCTCCACAGCTGGGCTCCCTCGCCTGGGCCACATTAATTATGAAAATGCCTGCTGACGAGTGGCGGGGTATGAATCCGAAGGAGGAACAAATTGTGTTTGCACAGCTTGGCGGAGGCTCAGGGTTTCATACGGGAGGGCTTAACAAAGAGATTGAGGTGTGGAGTCCAATCTTAAGGACTGGGGTCTCTCGCTTCTCCTGATGGGCATTTTCATTTTCATTATTATCCCTCTCAACCAACAAACATCAAACCACCAGACGTCTGAATGACCTTTAAGTGCTTTCAGCACAAATTAAAGTCTGTCAAAAATTTTATTAAATATTGCAAACATAATGCTTCCATTTCAGCTAAATACACATGAATATGCAGAGACAACCATCATAAATTTATAGTTTTGTTTTGTATCTATAAAAAGTGCAAACATTGTGTTGCTATTAAAACACTGCTCTGTTTGTCTGATCATACTGACATGACATACCATTTTTTTGCAAATATGATAAATTTGCATTTTAAATAAATAAAGAGTTTTTATGCTTTTTGTTTATAGTTAGAATCTCTTTGACAGTATTCCCATCTTGAAGTTTAATTTTATTGCTTTTATTTTAACAAAGTTATATTCAGGATGAACAAGTTCTGACATAGAATCGGTTCTGAATCTTTGAGAATCGATTCAGAATCGTTAGAGAAAGAATCCAGATGCATCGATGCATCGATTTTTTCTCCCACCCCTAGAAAACAACCATTACTTCTACAGTTCTTTTTAAAAAGAAGAGTTTTTGCTTTTTTTACTCTTAATGGTAAACTACATTAATGTCAAAACTTTGACTGAACCAATGGCATGAGTTTGGGGTGGGACTATCTGTTTTTGTCTAATCAATGACAAATGGTGAAAGTAAAACCTGTTTCATGACTCATGACTTTTGCAGCTCTGTTAGAGAAGTAAGAGGTGTGGTGTAGTAAAAACATTATAACATATTCGCTTTAATCTTTTGACACTTAATGACAGGCTACAAAATCATTAAAACGTTCAACAAATGGCCAGGCGTGAAACCGAACAGACCACGTGTTGGACGGATTGCTTCAATAAAAGAGAAAAAGCAGGACAAAGAAAAACAGAAAGCCTTATATTAACATGACAAACTTTAACCTTCACACATCTTGCTTCTATTGGGCGCCTTCTCTGTATCCATAGCGACAAAGAGGCGGCCCTGAGGGACAGACCCTGAGGTAAGGGGGGGCTGTGGGAGAGCGCGCCATGTGCTGATGTTAAACGGTTTTGACGCACGAGGGAGACGACTGCTAGATTTCACCGCACCTGAAAACCGACAGCGAATGAGAGGAGAAATTAACCTGTAGAGACGGATTGAAACTTAAATGAGACTGCCTTGAAGGCAAGATAGATCTGAGGAGAAATTTAGCTGGATGCTAGAGGGCTAGAATTAGAAAATGGGCTTTAAAACACCTTGAAAATATACAAGGAAAGACTTTGGTATCACAATTTTAAGGGCTTAACAATATGGCATTGCATTTGCTGGTCCATTAGGTCAGATTTTTATTGGTCCTGATGACATCATCAATCCACAAGACCTTTTCATGACAGGGTCTTGATCACCCTATCTGGGTTTATTCTGCTATTCTATTATTATCCTTATGTATTATATGTATATTTATAAGTCTACGAATTGAATTTGCAACTACAAAGAACACTGTAACTTTTTCAAACCAGCAAATGACAAGAGATGGTCAACAAATGGATTTACTATTTAAAACTATAGCTATACCTTAAATACTGTGCTTCCATCGAGGCAATTTTCCGCAAGTTGCTCAGGATAAAAGCATCTGCCAAATGCTAAATGTAACTCGTAAAGAATAAAAAATGGGACAGATTACATAAACACGTTTAAAGAAGCTTAATGGGAAAATTAACAGTGAGTCATTGTTTAAACCGTGGGGTGTCTGACAGCGCCTGAGGAAGTCGCTGCGAACAGATTCATTTTTTAGACACACTCAGAGCATGTAGCTATATGAGAACTTCACTCTTTCCATCACAAGATTCCCACCACGAGGGAAAATACACCAAAAAATACAGGCAGATGTACAACATGCGTACATCATTAAATTTAAGAAGACTGGAGGATTGTTCAAATTGTTATGCGATCTCAACACACAAGATAATATATACAACAAAATAAATGGACCCTATTGACTTTCCATAGTAAGAACACTCAGGTCAATAGGGTCCATTTTTGGGTGAACTATTCTTTTAATGTGGCATCAACTGTACTGTAACCTTTGTTTCATTGGCTCATGTTGCACAGCTAAAAACACTTTTTTATGGTTGCTTTAGCTACTGTGCATAGACACAGGTTGGCAAGTACCTGAAGAGACCCATATAAAAACCCTTTCCCCAGAGAATATCAGTCTTAATCAATTGACGATTGGCACGTTTTACTGGAAGGCGAAAATCCCTTTGCTAAAAAGTTGCATTGCCCCCCATTCATAGTAATGAAGCAGTTCTGTCTGTTGTTAATATCTATTATCTTTGATTTAACCAAACAGATAAGTTTCGGAGGGTGTTTAAAGTTATAAAAGTCACTTTTAAGTACATTTTCATTAGAGAGAAACTGGACTGACCTGTGATCACTTTTTGGGCCTCATACGGCTCCATATAGCCATTGTTTTCTGGAATGGTCAGGCCCTGGATGGTTTCAGGCCGCAGGTCCAGACGAGCATCGAACGGGTCGGAGTAGTCATTATCTCCCAGGACTGGAGCTGATGGGACCACCTGAACAAAGACAAAGCGTGTGACAATCATCTACACCCAGAAGCAAGACAATAAATCTATTTATCCATCCATTCATGCTCAAAAATGGTTACATACAGCAACACCACCATACAGCACAAAGCATCGAAAACTGTCAGACGTGCAAAGACACAACACCTTCTTCTCCCGCTCGGCAGAAGGAGGTGCTTGGGAAGTGTTGATGAGTGCGTTAGGAAGTACATTTGCTTCCCAATTCATGCACAGAGGAAGTAAACTGGCACTGGGACAATTACAAAGGCGGCCATATGGTCCCTCAAAGAAGGGCTTTGGCCGACAACTCTGGGCGTCAGAATTCAGCCTTCTATCTATAAACCACGCAATGCAACAACCTCCTGATTTCCTACCAGTCGCCATGCAAACAGCCCATTGTCTGGTTGATCTTTAACAAGAATAAGGGAACAATAAATCCGAAATGTTCATTAGGCATGCAATAAAAACTTAATGAGCATTACGATAAAAATTAATGAAGGTTAACGCGGATTGATGCGTTCCAGTCATCGCACGCTGCATTTAAGACAATGCGCTCAAAGCGTTTCACTTTAATTGCGATTTAAATAGATGGCACTGGGCTAGCAGCAGACCTTTTCTCAAGCCAAACCAATCAAATCATTCATCACTGGCACTGATTACAATCAATACGTTCCCACTGAAGCATCTACAGGCTGTTCTCTGTGTGTGTTTGGGCACCTTAACCGCCTGCCAGTATCGGGTGTTTCTTTAGTGTCTGATCACAGAAAGAAACCTTCCTGGCTCTTGTGAGTATTCTCAATGGGACCACCCCCTCCCACAAGCCTAACTAAACTCTTATGTATTATTCAAGGGCTTTAGCTGCGGTGGATCAAGGAGTTTTGACACCTCGGGAGCTCAGAGTGAAGAAATCTAACGCGGGGTTAACAGTGGGGTTTACATGAAAGATTGTTTCAACAGTACTTGTCTGACAGTTTGTTTTGTGTTTCGTAAGCTGATAGATTTGCAGTATTATTCTACTCCTAATTATTTCATATTTGCAAAACTTACCGGATCTGTCGGTTCCTCCAAAGACACAGAACTCAAGAGAATCTTGCTCCGTCCCAGGTCTTGCGATTCCACTTTTATGAGTCGATGTTTCGGGGAAACCACTTTAATATCCAAGCTGGTCGATTTCAGAGGCGAGCCAAAGCCACAGTGAGACACTTCATTCGGCCCGTTGTCATTTCTAGCCCTGTTCTCAAAGTCTTCATACGGGTCCTCAAAGTCCAGGTTCTTCTGGGCACGATATGCCTTTAATATCTCACTCTCAGTGTAGTCTGGTTTCGGAGGTTGAGGGGGGACTCGCTTGCTCCCGAAACTTAAATAATCCTTAAACCACTTTGCCATTTTAATCGGTTACTATTCCTTTTATTTAGAATACAAAGGTGAAACGTACCTGCTCTGTCTCTCAACCCTCGTCTGAAGAAAAGACGAGTAATCTTTGATTTTAATCAGAATATCTTGGCACCGGGAGCATCTGTCACACGGTATAATTCATGTTTCAGGACAAACGCATGGCAGTGGTCCTCACCCAAGGTCAATCCCTGGGAATAATGACCAGGTATCACAGATGGTCCATGGTTGTCACTGCTCTGAAGATCTGGAGGGTTTTAAACGCCTTTTGCAACAGTTGGCCATCTGAAAATGAATGACTGAAATAAGCATTTGATTCAATTTCATTTTACTCTTATAGCGCTATGTTTTGTATTGTTGCAAAGCAGATTTACAGATAGTAGAGACAAAAGTAAATGCTTGCAATAATAGGAAAATATAGAAAAAAAATACAATTTATCAATAAGATGTACATTGACGAAATGCATATGAAAACAAAGGGCAAGCAAGAACAATAACTTACATAGACATTATTATGTCTGGCAGGTAATTTGACAATGTACATGCACGTATTGCCCTCTGTACGATGTTTTAATTATAACTGCAGATTTTATGAGGCTCGTTAGCTTTTTATTTTGGCATATTGTAAAAGCTGGGGAGAAAATGAAGCTTTCAGCCTGAACTGATAACTGTATCAAGCTCTAGAAGAACAAAAGCAAACAAACTAGTGGTTTCACACGTGCTTCTGATGCGCAACTCTGAAATCTCGAGGACACAATAGATCACTTCAGTTTCACCATCAGAAGATAACAGTTCACTAACCTCGTCAAAACCAACATTAGCATTAAACCCAAGAGACAATCAAACTGAATAACCTCATAAAATATCAGCGCAGAAGTTATTAAAACCAAACGCGAACGCGCTTTTGCGATCAACCGCCACACTTTTATGTCAGACGAAACATTGTACAGTTCAACATGACACTTAAAGCATCAAGCCTGATAAACAGAGATGATTTTAGTCTATGAAACAGCGTTACGAAAATCAAGTTACTTACATGATTTTATTTCTCGTGCAACTCCAGACGCGTTTCAAATGTTACAATGTTTTACAAGAGTAACTGAAGACGCGTCAATGAGATAACGAAGACGATTTTCTCTCCTAGTGCATGAACATTGAGACTCGTCTGAACGCATCTGATTGTAACTGAGCGAGTGGACATACACACATAGATAGAGAGAGAGAGAGAGAGAGAGAGAGAGAGAGAGAGAGAGAGAGAGAGAGAGAGAGAGAGAGAGAGAGAGAGAGAGAGTACTGGAGCGTTTAAAGGGGAGGTGCTTCTATCCAGAGGTGCTGGATTTCCCCTTGGCCGATAGACAGACAGAGAGATAGATAGTATTATTGCTAAGATAATTTAAGCACTGAAATGGTTCCTATTATACTGCCTGCACTGCCGTTGACATGTGCCTTTATAAGACAGCTGGTAAATGAGATTCAAACTAATTAAAAGGGAAAAACACCTACTGAGGCGTTCACACCTGTAGACTGGTTTGACAACATCACAGGAATATGACAGGATCCCAAATGTGTTAATGATGTGAAGGTGTGCTAACAGAAATCTCTCTCAGTAAACCACACATTTGAAAAAAATAATCTAGGAATACAAAAAATGATCATTTATAATAATTTATGATACTTAAATGCATCTTGACATAATTTACAACACTAAAAGATCACATGTGCTGCTTCTGTGTATATATAATCTGTGTAATATATAATCTGTGTGTATATAAAATCATATTAGTATGGTGAGATGTTTATACAGATTTGAATGAAAAAACCCTGTGTATACATGTATCCATACATGATTTGGCAAGATTTTTACTATATAAATAGGTCTTTACCACCACCATGATCTCACTCTTTCTCTCCTCACAGAGATGGAGAGATGAGGTCATAGCAGACACCAACCGCCACCCCCAACCAGCGTCGACACACATCTTCCGCTCACTTTTCTAAATTGCCCCTTTCAATCGGGGACACGTTAGAGAGGAAGGGCCTCCTGGGACAAAGAAAAGACCAGGAGAAGCCAGAACAGAGATGGAAATTGGCATTTTCTAAAGAGAGAGTGAAATGGTTAATGTCTCTGTTGTACTTATTGATATGAAATAAAAGTCATGTTGGCATTTTCATGTCCTCAGGCATTTATGTACCTGATATGTTTCCATACTGTTATTTACATTTAGGCATTTAGATGACGCTTTTGTCCAAAGCGACTTACAAATATTAGGAGACAATGAAGCGACACATCATAAGAAGGCAACAATAATACGAAGAAGTGCTTTACTATGTTTACAATGAATGACAGTGCTAGATACCTGTAGCATATATATTGTATGAGTGTGTATATAGTATTTATCATCTGTGTTTGGGAAATTTTAAAATGATTTTACTACCAAGCAAGGCTTCTGAATCTATATCTGATAAAAGCTCATAAAAAGTCCTATTTTTGTCAATGTGCATATTTTTGCCATATAAAACCAGATGTGTAGTCGATGCTTTGTATTTTCCGCCCCCATGTGGTCACTTTTGTGTATTGCTGCAGAAACACAGTTTTTCTTTTCTCAACAACCACTAAAATGCTACTTTTATTATGTAACTCTAAATGCTGTCTATTTTATAGATGCCAAAATAACCGCAAGTATTATTTATTAAAAACGGTGTACTAAAAAGATTACAATGTAATATACTTTTGAATTAATTTAAATAATACAATAAAACAATACAATTAAACAAATAACAATCACCTAAACAAAAGATTTTAAACCGTATTTCCAGTGCATGTAATGCTATGCATGGGACTTGTGCGCTGAAAATGACACCCGTCTTTCACGTGAATAGTGATTGGTCACTGAGAATTTAAAACCGTTGCTGATTGGCTTGAATGTATTTTTAATATTTAATCTGTACTACTGTAGCTCAGCTGCTGTATTTGATCATTTCTATCATGGTCAGCGTCTTATTTTATTATATAACAGAGAAAGTGGCGCGACTCAGTAAAGCGCACATGACACCTGTGTGTACGACATGCGGTGCTCAGACCTGCCAATCAACGACTCTACTGCCCGCCCCTCGTAGCTGATTGGTCCGATTTTGTGCCCAGTCAGGCAAATCCAACAGACATGTGTTTTTGCAAATGACGTCATGATCGGACAGGGCATCCCATACTGGGCATTATACAGCAGATCTTACTACACCAAGCAATAACATAAACAAGCTTTTAACGTAAGTACCTTCTTTTATTCACAAATTGTATATATAGAACATATTTGTTTACGCTTTATAGTGTTGTGTTGTTTATAGTACAAACATGTGGTTGGTATCATATCAGGAATATTTGTTATGATACAAAATAAACTATTATGTTAAGACATTATTGCTTTAACGTCATCTGTTTTAATGTAGTGATTTAAATTCCCTTAACCGCAGACGTATTGATCGATCTTTAATGGGTATTAATATAAATCATGATATAGTTCAGAGGCACTTGTGAGGGAAACTATATAAATTCTTAATGTTTGTTTTATACATTACAGTTAATGCATATGCTTTAAGACGAGATGAAAACGTTAAAGGCAAAGTTTAAGAAGACAGAGGTAAGATCCAGACATACTGAATGTGTTAATAGTTATTTAACTTAAACATTCAACATTATTCAGTGTTTATCAATACTGTAAATTTACTGTAATTCTTTATTATGGCTTCTTTTGGTACGTGGTAAATTAAACTAAGTATTACAAGTCAGAAACAAATGTCGTTGACCAGTAGAGGATCAGGCCAGCCTGCAGACGAGAATCGTAACCAGAGATCCCTACAAGTGTTTAATTATTGAAACCCACTCATTCACACACATGGTCACAGACCTTATGCATGGTGTATACAGTGTTTCTGCATTGCTTCAGTTGGCTTTATTAATAGCTTTAATTCAAGTTTTTGTAATACATAACATTTGTATACATTTGTCAATCCATGCATTTAGTAGAAATCAAACCATGACCCATAATGTTGCTAGCCATGATCTAATAGTCAAACAAAAAGTAAAACATTATGTTACATGATCTCACGCTACTGTGTGTAGCCCAAATACTAATGCTCTGAATTGTTCCATTATGTCTGTTTGCCCCCAGCTGAGGTGCTGTGTATCAGATTTGGGGTTGCGTTGGGATGAACAGATAGGTGACCCACTCTAGGGGAAAGAAAGTGGGCTGATTGTTTTCATCTCTTCTTTCATTGGGACCTCATGTGTGGGTCAGATGTCCAATTATACCGTCTCTGCCGATGGAGGGGGTCTGAAGAAGTCAATCATGGATCTGTCAATCAGATAAGGTTTATAAGGTTGTGCTTCTCTAAGTGGGTGGATCTTATATACAGTAGACAAGTCAAGATGCATTACATCCTAAAATCAAAAGAACAATAATGAGTGTGCATATAAATGAGAGCATTTCATTGGTACTTAAGTACAAGATGAGTCTTTATTAGGTTTGGTCTGAAAGGGAAGGAGTTTTTTAAACTTTTGGTAAGAGAATGTTATGGGATCAATCCCATGGATTGTAGAAACTCAAAGAAATGTATCTATAAAAGTCACTTTGGATAAAAGATTTGTTTTGCAAAGTCTTTAAGGTTTATTGTATCATACAGTATCTGTACAGTATCACAGGCAGTTTTTAATATACAGTAGAATAAGCTGACATAAGAGCTTTAAGCTAGTGTGTCAAAAACCTCAAACCACTTGGACGTTGCAGTACCTAATTATATTATTTTGATACTTCACTTCAGTCTGACTGCTGACTGTGCAGTTCCCCATTGTGATTGCTGATTTCTCTTATGCTAACACACTAGCTGGCATCGAGGAGCAGTCGGCTGGGATGTGACACATAGGGCACAGAGAGGACGGTGGAATAAATGGATATGGAGAAATTGTGAGGAAAACCATAAGTGGAATGGATTTTATGCAAAAGGAACATTCGGTTCGGGTGGTTTGTGTGTGTATGTGTGCCTGCCAGAGACTGCAGTGTGTTGTATATCACTGCAGAAAGCAGAACAGGACCGAATAGCAAGAGTTGCTCTCGGGAAAGCTGCGTTTAGAAGACAGATTTTTGCCTTCAGGTTTATAATCGCTTGCAGTGATATTTAGATGTTTTATCTGCATTGGCGTTTAGGCCTTTAATTAACCTTGTCCAGCCTTAACCTTGATCGATATATGTATGATAGCTGTTGGATGAACGCTTGAAACATAGGTAGAAGCACGATTTAAAACTTTTTTGGGGCATTTTGACTTTTTTGGCTACTGTCGGGACATTTGGCTAGTAGAAAGTAGCAGAGGTTTAGTATGTCCTCTGAGCTCTATGGATTCTCGTGCCGTCTTCAATCCGATGAAACAGTTCTGCATGTGTTACGGCTTGATTCCGGTATGTACAGTTTCTTTCTGCTGGACACACTCATGTAGACTTGAGGCTTAAAAACATGCTTTGAAAACATGTTACATTTTACTTTTTAAAACTGTTATAATTTTTATGTATATTATATGTATTTCTGGTTATTATGGTTTGTGTGGTTTGTTATTTAGTTGTTTACAAATTTGTATACAAAGAATATTTTTGTTCATTATATTCCTAAAAAGGTTTTTGTTATTTACAATTTTTTTAAATAGATTTTAAAATCTATTTATATTTATTTATTTAATAAATTAATTTATAATTTAATTAATTTATAAATAAAAAATAAATGTTTTATATAAATTTATTTCATAGATTTTTTGTCATTTCGTTATATGAAATATAACAAACAAATGTTTTTTATAATTTTAGTTTATTTAACGATAATAGAATTTTCTGTACACTTATTGGTTTAAATGTTCTTTATAAAAAGTTTGACTTTAGACCTTTTTTCTCTCCCTTAATTGCGTATAAATTCAGCTTTCTGAGATGGAGAGATATTCTTAATAATTAATGTGATTTATATGTTTATTTCTCTGTTTTTCTAGAGTCAAGACTGGAGTAAAACTGATGACAGACTGCTGCAGGCGGTGGAACAGAATGACCCAGAAAAAGTGGCAATGCTGCTGGTGAAGAAAGGCCTCTGCCCCACTAAACTGGACGTGGAGGGCAAGTCAGCGTGAGTAGATTTGTTTTTAACTTGGATGTTAAATCTTCCTTTGACATCAATTATGTGTCAGAAATACTGCGTGAACAAAGAAGAATATGACATTACCTAATTTACAGCTTCCATCTTTGCGCATCCCGAGGTCGACTTGAATGTCTAGAAGTGATATTGTCTCATGGGGTGGACATCACTGTAACAGATGGCACAGGTAAGGTTATAATGTAGTAATCACAATTTCAAACTATATAGAAAGTCCTTGTAGCTTTGACTTTTTGTAAGAGTCAAATCTGTGATTTTTACATATGTGAAAAGTTTTGATGATATCTATTCTTCACTGTCTTTAGGGTTTAATGCTCTCCATCTTGCTGCTAAGAATGGACAGCCGGATTGTGTAAAGAGGCTTCTTCAGGTAACAGTCATACACCTTAGTCCTAAAGCATTATTAAAATGCAAATTTTATGTGAAATACATTTTCTGACAGTTTAAAGAGAATTGTGTGGATCTTTATACAGTACAGTATCTGCGCTACATTGTATATGTGTACATTTCTCTGGAAATAGATTTTTTTCTTGAATACTTATTGACAGCTTTTAAATGCTTTTTATCCAAAGCAATGTAAGGTATACATTTTGTAAATATGTTTCTGACTTTTGCACTGTAAAATTAAATTTGTAATCTTTGTAATCCCTTTAGGAGAGAATCCCTGTCGACTCCACAGACAGCTTTGGGAGGACTTCCTTACATCATGCTGGTAACTTGTTGCACAAACCACAGACTATAGATTCAAAAGACTTAATATTTTATTATATTGGTAGTTCATTTAAGGCTGTTTGTTCATTTATTCTGTATTTGTCTTTGGAAAGCTGTTAGTGGCTGCTTATCCTGCACTGAGATTCTGTGGGACTTCAAGGCCAACCTTGATGCTCAAGATGGTGTAAGTTAATTTAAACACAGCACAATGTGTAATTTGCAATTACATATTTGCATATACGACCTACAGTGCCTTCAAGTTTATCAGTATATATGTTGCTTTTGGCTTTGAACCCATGACCTTGCGGATGTTGACCTAATAGATATACTTGATTATTTTATTTGGAATAGAAAGAAATGTTAAGGAAGTCGAAAGTTTATTTATAAAGTTTCTATCTTCCTGTTTTCTTTCAGGATGGGTCAAGTCCCTTAATCTTAGGAGCCCAGATGAGCAGAATGGAGCTGTGCGCTTTCCTTCTGGAACGAGGAGCCAATCCTAATATACAAGACAACCAGGGCAGGTAAATATGAGTTTATCAGTTGCTGTGCAAAGTTAAAAAATAATTTAGGGTAAAAGAAGCTTTGGTTAGTTAGCCATTTTAATACACTGCAAATCGCAATGTAAGAGCAATAACATGAGTAATGCAAATCAAACAGATGCAAACTGTGGTTAAATAATAAATTCATCTATTTAAAAATGATCTTGATATGCTGCGAGGTAGATCAGCTCTGATGTTGGCCTGTGAGAGTGACAGCATGGAGACCGTAGAGGTGTTACTAAAGAGAGGAGCTAACCCACACCTAACCGACGCCCTGGGGCACAACTCCACCCACTACAGCATTTCTGCCGGCAACCACAATATAACCCAGATTCTGCAGAATGGAGGAGGCGGTGCCACAGGTAACCATACAAACACAAACACCCATGTAGCCCTCACCTTTAAATCCTCCAGGACAGATGGACCATCTGGAGCCGGGTGGGTTCCCCTGCCCTGTTCTTCTGATGTTTGGCCCCAGCTCCATTTGGGTACCCTTGTAACCTGAGAAGAGAGACCAAAAAGCAGATGTTATGTTGGCTCGATGGATAAAAACAGAGCTAACTCGAGTTACAAAGCGACTGATGGAAAGCATATGTTGGGCTGTAAATGAATACTGGTGCTAATAAAGAGTCCTTGTGGTCGTACCACCTGACAGTGATAAACTGTTCCCTGCCCGCTTTTATGTTGCATCTTTTAAGTAAAATGATGTGCATGTGGTGGAACGTGAAGATTATATATAGTTATGTGTTTGAACTTGGCTTGCGTGTGGTTACGGGATGATGTTGTGTCTCATCACATTGCTGTCTGTTTCTTATTTCTATCCCATGCTTTCACAGCTGCTGAGGGTTCAAATGAGGAGGTAATTGTTACAAATGGATTCAGGCTCTCTCTAAACATTTTTACATGGGTAAAAATACATAAACCTCAAATAGTCCTCAAGGGTAGTCAGGGATGCATTATACTAAATTAATACTAAAATAAAGTTTTTTTACAAATTGTGCTTTTTTATGTTATAATATTGGGATGAACAATGCTGCTGCTTGCTTTGCTTTTTAACCGCCAAACTAACCTGCTGAAACCCCGCCCACCCCAGCAGACTCATCAAACCCCTCCCCCCGCTGGCGGAACCACACCCCGTAAGAGAAGAGCCCCGCCTCCTCCTAAATCTCCTGCTCAGGTACATTATGGGATTTAAGGATCCCATGATTATAGTCCTACTTACATAAGCATGGCTTTTTGGAAAAGCAGATAGATAATTCTGCAATTCTGCAGGGCATGCCCCCTTCATCACATACCTCAGACACACCACCTCCCCCTGCTCCCACCCAACCTGAGCCGCAGAGCCCTTCCCCGCCTTCCCCCGCCCCCCGGACCCAGCTGACCTCATCTGAAAATGCTGTGAGTAGTGGAATTTGATTGGCTAATTTGATGCTTCGCTTTAACAATTATGCATCTTTGTTATTAAAGGGATAGTTCAAGCTAAAATAACCAAAATTTTGTCTATGTTTATGTTTTCAAATGTATGTTTCAAACTAGTATTATTTACTTTTTTAAGATAACATTATAGTTTTTTCTGTACGAAATACAAATGTATAAAGAAAATGTCATCCAGTCTATCGTTATGTATATTTGAAATGGCAACAAAATTTTCATTATTGAGTGAACTAACCCGTTAATAATCTGCATTTTGTTTTGACACATTTAGGTGCATACTCAATCAGAAAAATGTTTTATAAATAAAGTATGAAAACAATGCAAATCATTTTCAGTTAGGGTTATTAGTTATGTCTTTAGAAATGTAGCTTTATATGACCAGGATATGTAAAATGTGTGTAAGGTGGAAGATGAAGAGGTATTTGAAGAGATTCGTAAACTCAGATTAGAGAGAGGTCGTCTGCTTCAGAAAATCAAGATTCTGGAGCAACAGCAAAACAGCGCCACCACTGCTCTAGAAGAGGTACTGCACTTTAACTTATATTACAAGCATTGCTTATTACTGTTTATTAGAGTTTGGATTAATAAATAAATAAGAATATATTAACAAAACAATAATAAAGTAACAAATAATTATTAAATAATAAATAAATACAACTACTTTTTCTGTAGATTGAAATATACCCGTGTCACATCCCAGCTTGATAAACTTAATTGATAAACTCAATATTGCATTTTTGTGTCTCAGCTCAACTCTCTGAAGGAGAGACTGAGTAAAGCCGAGGCAGAGCGCGATCGACTGCTGGCCGAGCTGGAGGAGTTGAAAGCGTCTCGGGTGAGCGGAGTGACCTGTGAATCAGAGGATGGAGAGGACTTGGATGACATGTTGGATTTCCCAGGTGAGCTCCTACGGTACATTGAAAGAAAACATCAGTTAAACATGTCTGCTAAATAAAAGGCAATTACAAAAAAGTACATTAACTCAAGTAACAGATCAAGTGAGTGTTATTTGTCTGGTCATGTGATCTTAAATACAACAACATGACTGAATTATCATTGTATAATTTTAAACATTTGTTAAGCATACTAATTTACATTTATGGCATTTATGTACTTAACAGTGCATTTAAGATATACATTTTATAAGTATGTGGGCTTCCTGGGATTCAAACCCATGACCTTTACACTGTTAATGCAATGCTCTACCAGCTGATCTACAAAACACAATTTATACATAAATGTTTTTTATAAAGGAAAAATTAAGTGAGTATACCTTTAAGATGAAAGTGAATTGTTTTTTCTTCTGTGTATGTGATATCAGGAGCAGAGAAGTTGCTGTCTAGGCAGTCACGAGGCCTGAATGCTGATTCGTCGGATGAAAAAGAAGAGGGTGTGTCTCAGGGGAATCATGCCTTTGTAGAGCAGCTTCGCAGAAAAGTGGAAGAACTGACCTCACAGAACGCAGAGCTGGTTTTAAAAGTGCAGGTGCAGTCTTTCTCCTTTAAACACAGACAGACCGTGCAGGCAGGCCAGACGTAGACTGCTGACAAAGCACTAAATCACAGGCATACACTTACATGCAGGATGCTTGTACGTGTACCTGATTGTCCTTGTTTATATGTGTTTACAGCAGCTTCTAAAGGGCTGTTGAGATGTATGTAATAAATACAGACACACATGCACAAACTGTGTCCGACAGCTGTTTCAAAAGAGCCACAGCTGCTATAAAGGTTTTTAGGTGTGAAAACACAAACATACACTTGTTCAACCAGATATATTTGAGAATATAGATGACCCTGCCTGTAAAACATTTTTTGTGATTTATTTTTTTCTATTTAAAATCATTTTACATAATATAAAGAACATTCTGTGAAAATATAACCTTGAATTCTTTAATACTGACTGAGCAAGGCCATGTCAAAGATTGAAATCAGTGTTTGGG
Source organism: Beaufortia kweichowensis (assembly GCA_019155185.1). Lineage (NCBI taxonomy): Eukaryota > Metazoa > Chordata > Actinopteri > Cypriniformes > Gastromyzontidae > Beaufortia > Beaufortia kweichowensis. The sequence continues at coordinate 5,179,554 of CM032818.1, read as the reverse complement.
AAGCCAACTTTTATTAGTTGTACAATATTTTTGTGCAAAATAATACATCATAGTGTCAATAAAACACGCTTACGGTATTCGGGCCAATCACAGTGCAGTGGATCGCTGGCCAATCAGAGTACACCACGCTTTTCAAAACGATAAGCTTTGTAAAACTTGACATGTTTTAGAAAGGTGAGGCATAGAGGAGCAACAATAATCTCCGGTGTGTATAAAACAATGACTTTTAAAACCCTAAAACCACATAAACACATTGCATTAAACCAAATAAACAAAATAATGTTCTTTCAATAATGTTCATCATACCCTTGAAGACTTGCCTGGATTTGCCAGACAAGGTCATATATTTGTTTTAATTTTCAAATGAAACCTGCATTCTGTAACTTTTAGGTTAAAAATTAACAAATATCAGTTATTGAGCAGTGTAAAAAAACTCTCATCAGTAGGGTTATAATAATGATTTATGATTTTACAGAAAATGTCAGTTTGGCATCATTTGACTTTAAAGGGTAGTTCACCCAAAAATAGAAATTATGTCATAATTTTTCACACTTATGTAATTCAAACCCTGTATATGATTCTTTCTTTTGTGGAAAGAATCATATACAGAGGTTTGTTATACAGGTTTGACATGACATGAGGGTGAGTAAATAATAAAAAGAAATTATTTGTGGGTGAATTATCCCTTTAAGATGTAAAGTAACCTGCAATTCTATGTCATAAACAGAGATGGCAAGAATAGGGAGACAAAATGATGGATTACATTTGTCAACAGACAAATAAATCTTGTATCATTGCATTTAAGAAGGAACCTAAGCTACATAGGTATTAGAATATCAAATAGTCATGGTCCAGTCTTAATGATCATACATCCCAGAAACCTCCAGTACACCTTAGCAACCACATAGCAACACAAAGAAAATGTAAGACAGGTGCAAAACACTGCCCAGTGTTAAGCTATGGCAGAAATTCCTATTTATAATTGGATATGTCATGGTATGAAGATACAGAGCACTTATTTATGGTGCTAGAGCAGCTGATATTATATTAGCACTGATCGGAACAGTGGGACACTGGATTCTAGTGCTAAAATGTCATCTGTGTTAACCACTAACATGCTTAAAGCATTCCTCTTAACGAAATGTGCTAGCCAGTGTTATAGCATCAAACAGATGACAAACAGTTTTTACCACATATTAACTAGGTGTCTCATAAATGAATAGCTTTTGCAAGGTTCTCCAGTAAGTGGGTTAAATAAACAGATCAAAGAACTCTAAGAGGACATTGACTTAGACAATGTATTGCTACTACATGTGCTTTTTTTACCAGCAGAAAAACAGTAAACTGTACTTTACTGCAGTAAAGGACATGGATGTTGTGGTCTGCAGATGCTAGAGATGTTTGAGAAGGATGACACGGATATGCAGACCTCGGGGCCAGACTTTGTTCCCACAGCACAGTACGAGTCTTTGAGAAGAGAGTTTGAAGAACTGCAAGAGAAATTCTCCAGAGCTCAGACTGGCACTGAAGCCTCAAGTATTGCAGAGGACCCTGGGTAATGTAGTTCAAATGTCCTTTTGTGGTTCAGACCTTTGTAATAATCTAATAAAATACAATTTTTAAAACTGTCAACGTTTCACAGGTGGAACACTCGGGTTATTTCACTATTCATTTTGATATTTTATAGTTGAATTCTAATCTAATCATGACAAACTATATAGATGAAAAGGTCTAAGACTCAAAAATAAAAATGTGACCAATTTTAATACCAATAAACATAAACTAAAAAAATAACAAAAATATGATTGTTATTGTTAGTGTAATGTTAGTGTTAACCTAAATTTTCCACAAAATTTTTTTTGTAGTTCGTTGCATTTTTATGTGCATGCTCAATATGAGCAGTGTTTACAATTTATGCTTTGGACCTAAATGGACCTACCATATCCATCACTCATTTACATTTGCTTTTTTAGTCATGAAAATAAGTTATTTCCTTTTCAGATTTGATGAGAAGCCGCAAAAAACTGGTGAAGAAAAAGAGGAAGAACAAAAACAAAGAGCACTGAAGGAACAGCTGGCTAAAGCCCAGGCCGAATTAGAGGAGCTCAAAGAACAGATGCAACTAGGCGTCTACTCTGTGGAGGAGGCAGCGAAGACCGATAGGGGTTCAAAGGAAGCGGACAACTCAGAGACCCAACAGCTGAGAACGAGGGTGCAGGAGTTGGAGGCAGAACTAGCCAGCAAACCAACCGGAGGGGAGGGGCTTAGTGAAGGCGACGACAACACAATCCGACAGCTGAAGCAGAGGGTGGAGGAACTTGAGGCAACCCTGCAGGACAAGAAGAAAGGAGGAGAGAAAGAGGAGACAGTTGACAATCTTAACAAGCGAGTTAAAGAGCTTGAAGAAGCCCTGGAGCAAAGCAAGGTGGCAGGGCATTGGGACGGCGAGGACGTGCCAGTGAACGGGTTGCAGGCGCGGGTGGAGGAACTTGAGCGGGAGTTGAAAGAGAGTGTCCCAAAAGGGCAGCTGGAAGAGGTTCAGGTCACTTTTAGTCTTCAGCTTGACCAGCTAGCTCGAGAACGGGCCGAAGTGGCTACGCGACTCAACCAGGCCTTGCTGGAGCTGGAGAGGGTCCGCCCCCCATCCCACATTGACGGAGAGGATGATGAAGATGATGATGAGCCATCTGAGAGCTCGGAGGTTTCCATTGCGTCTGGTGAGTACACCTGTTTGAGGCTTAGACAAAATATCTCATTCTAGATTTTAAAACTTACTCAACACATTTTCAACCAATCAGATATGTTGCCAGGCAGCCGGACCCTGGCGACAATAAAGGAGGAGCTGGAAGTTGCAAGGCAAGAGGCGGCGCAAGCTCTAGACACCCTGTGTGCTGAGAGAGAGAGCAGAGCTCAAGATGTCCTACAGCTCAGGGATGCAGTACCACTGGCGAAACACCAGGAGGTGCTGACGGCAGTGGCACAGCAGCTAGCTCAAACAGAGAAAGAGCTTCAGACAGAGAGGGCCCTGCGTGAGCACGCTCAAGCCGAGCTGACCAGACTGGAAGCTGAGCTGCAGGTGGCGCAAAAGGAGTCAGTAAGCAGAGAAGAACATGAGAGAGTCAAGGTGAGTTAGATAAGAGTGGTACTTAAAGGGACAGTTCACCCAAAAATTATTATTCTTTCATCATTTACTTACCCTCATGTCACTCCAAACGTATTTGACTTTCTTTCTTTTACAGAACACAAATAAAAATATTTTGAAGTGATGTTGCTAACCAGACAACATTGGCCCTCATTGACTTCCATTGTTTGGGCACAAAACCACTGAGACATATCTCAAAATATTTTCTTTTGTGATTTGCAGAAAAAAGTGTCACGTGCAGGTGTTGAATGAGATGGGGATGTATAAATGATGACATTTTGGCCGAACTATCAATTTAACCTGATAACTGTCACTGCACATATTGAGCATACATGAAAATGTGTATGTTAAAAATAACATTAATATTTTTTATTACATTTTTTTAGTTTATTGTTATGAAAATTTGTCAAATATTTATTCATTCTTATTTATTATTAAATATTTATTCTTAAGTCTTTAAGACCTTTCCATCAATATATTGTTTGTCATGATTAGATTAGAATTTAGCTATGAATTATTCAAGTGAATAGTGAAATAGTGGACAGTGTCCACTAAAATAATAATTAATTTCCAAAAAACAGACAAGATGCTAAAATTTAGTTATGTCTAATTCACGAACAAATCATTCTTTTGTACTAGATCTGGTAAATGATAACTGTACACTGATTTGCATTTTGCAAGACAAATAGACAGTCGCATGATATGTATATAATAAGAATGTGGACATGGAATAAAAGACAGCATTTAAGCATTAACAACATTTACCTAGTTAACTAAATATCTATTTGATAACATGTAAAATGCTATTCTTTTAACTTTGAAATACTTTTTACTTTACTTTGCTATCAAAATCAACCGATTTGCTAAAGTATACTTCTGCATACTTCTCAGTATGTCATTCTAGCTTTCTCATTACAGGTGGATTTGGAGCGCTCTCTAGAGGAGAGTCGACAAACCGCATCAGCGGCGCAGGAGTCTCTCAGCGAAAAAGAGACAGAGTTGAAAGAGTTGCGGTCTCAAAAAGCTTTGGAACAGGGACTAGTGTCTAAGGAAGACCATGAAGCCCAGAGACTTTCTCTACAAGCCGAAATCAACACCCTGACAGCCCAGCTCGCTGATCTTACACGCAAACACGAGAAGACTTCTATTGAGGTGCGCAAATGTGTGTGTGTGTTTGTGTGTAGTCATCTCTTCTTTACAAAACACTGACTTCTGGTTTCTTCTCTGAATGCATGCCCAATTTTTCATGTGAGTATTCCCTGCTTTGAATAAAAGCAGGTGTGCATGCTCAATGTTTGTGTGTTTGTGTTAAAGAATATTTTTTTCATTTTAATGGCATAGTTCACCCAAAAATAAAATTATAACCATGCATTCATGTAATTTTCAAACTGGTAAACAGACACTATAGTCTTAAATAGACTAGCATACCTCAAATTTGCATACAACAGGCTTCACTTTTTATACAGTAAAAGTAAATGGGGACTGGAGGTGTCAAGCACCAAAAGAACCATAACTTTATCAAATAAACATAGAAGTATTATAACCATAGTCCATCGGACTTTTACAGCAAAGTTTTATGTTAATGTGAGTATGTCAGTTTAAATTTTTGGGTGAACTGTTCCTTTAAATTGTTTCCACACCATTGACCTCAGCTTTCTTACATTTTTGAAACAATCTTTACTTGCAGGTGTTCCAGGTACAGCGTGACGCTTTGTTTAATAAGAGCGAGCGTCAAGTGGCTGAGGCTCAGCTGGAGACGGTTAAAAAACAGCTGGCAGATCTGCAGGCCGAATCCACCCACATCCAACAGCTGCATCAGGACATCCAGCACTCGCAAGGGCTCATCAAGGAGAAGGACCGCAAGGTGAGGACGAATGTCTAGGTCATTATTATAAAAGGTCTAACCTTTTGATTGTTCCGGTGCACAAGGCATGATGGGAGATTTTTTTCCAGATCACAGAGTTGTCCAAAGAGGTGTTTCGTCTGAAGGAGGCTTTGGGGGCCCTGACCCCCCCACTGGGTCGCTCTCCCTCACCACCATCCTCAGGTGGGATACCTGGACAACAGCTGGCATTGCAGAACCGTGTGACCGCACTTACACAACAACTCCAGGTGAGCACCTGTCTCAGTTCATAGCAAAATATATCAGTATTTATCTATATAATTGTAATATATAAAACATACCAGATATACAATTACATACAATATTAAATATTTTTTTGCAATTTACAAATTCAGTTGACATGCTGAATGTTCAATTTGTATGTTTTTCTATGGTTTATTTTAAAGGATAAAATCCATATATTTTGTCCATATATTTAATTTTACATAAATGACACACAAGGTAATTCAAATTCTTATGTCTCTTTCAGGACTGGGAACGCAAACACAAAGCCGTAGTGTCGATATATCGCTCTCATCTATTAGCTGCTGTACAGGTAAGATCCATAATCTCCAACTAATTTTACTACACATACTTACCAGAACATCTTAATAATAAAATAACTTGTGTTTACCTCAACAGGGTCGGATGGATGAAGAAGTGCAGGCTCTTTTGCTTCAAATCCTTCGTATGACACAGAAAGGTCAAAATTAATATGTATTAAAAAAAACTTAACCAACAGCAATACACAAAGCTCAAGCAAAGTGACTTCTACGTATCTGATACTTCCAGGGCACTTTTGCACTGAATCGTATCAACACTGTGAACAGTCACGACTGTTGTATATGTTAGAGATCTGTCTGTGAATGAGAACTATATAGTTTTGGAAAATGAGAGAGATGACTATATTTCTTGTATCTGTGACGATTTATGTTTGGTCTAGAGGGGAAACCTGAATAATTTTGTACCACATTTCAATAAACACTGATAAACATCGCCGCTTTGTACTTTTTGAAACTCAGTGACGCTTTTATCGAAGGCTTTGTTGACATCTCACTGTATGTCAAATGTCACTTTGTGGTAAACAGAAAAATGCCCATGTTGTTAAAACGATACAAAGCCTTCCATGAGCAATCTGCTACTCTATTATATGTTCTTAATAAGCTAAGCATGTTTATTGACAAATAAGAAATCAATAAATATTAAAAATAAATATAATAAATATACCAATAGTCAGTCTGGTGTGACCTTAATTCTGCTGTTGGCAGGCAGACTTTAGGGCCAAGTTTAGGGCCTCTGCCCACCGGTCATTAAAAGTATTTATATTACACATATTCTATTATATTATATAATAAAATTATCATATAATACAATTATAATATAAAAAAATAAAATAAAAACTTTGGACTGATGATGAATGAATAGTCAGTTTGGTGTGACTTTAATTCTGCTGATGAGAGGCAGACTTTAGGGCCAAGCGGAAGCCTCTGCCCAGCGGTCATTAAAAGTATTTATATTACACATATTCTATTATATTATAAAATTATAATAAAATGAAAACTTTGGACTGGTGATGAATGAAAAGCCAGTTTGGTGTGACTTTAATTCTGCTGATGAGAGGCAGACTTTCAAGCGGAAGCCTCTGCCCAGTGGTCATTAAAAGTATTATTACACATATTCTATTATATTATATAATAAAATTATAATATAATAAAATAAAACTTTGGACTGATGATGAATGAAAAGCCAGTTTGGTGTGACTTTAATTCTGCTGATGAGCGGCAGACTTTAGAGATAGCGGAAGACTCTTAGCCGGTCATTAAAAGTATTTATAGCACATATTCTATTATATTATAAAATTATAATAAAATAAAAACTTTGGACTGGTGATGAATGAAAAGCCAGTTTGGTGTGACTTTAATTCTGCTGATGAGAGGCAGACTTTAGACAAGCGGATTGCCTTGCCCAGTATTTATATTACACATATTCTATTATATAATAAAATTATAAAATAAAATAAAATAAAAACTTTGGACTGATGATGAATGAATAGTCAGTTTGGTGTGACTTTAATTCTGCTGATGAGAGGCAGACTTTAGGGCCAAGCGGAAGCCTCTGCCCAGCAGTCATAAAAGTATTTATATTACACATATTCTATTATATTATATAATACAATTATAATATAATAAAATAAAAACTTTGGACTGATGATGAATGAAAAGCCAGTTTGGTGTGACTTTAATTCTGCTGATGGCGGCAGACTTTAGGGCCAAGCGGAAGCCTCTGCCCAGCGGTCATAAAAAGTATTTATATTACACATATTCTATTATATTATATAATAAAATTATAATATAATAAAATAAAAACTTTGGACTGATGATGAATGAATAGTCAGTTTGGTGTGACTTTAATTCTGCTGATGGAGGCAGACTTTAGGGCCAAGCGGAAGCCTCTGCCCAGCGGTCATTAAAAGTATTTATATTACACATATTCTATTATATTATAAAATTATAATAAAATAAAAACTTTGGACTGGTGATGAATGAAAAGCCAGTTTGGTGTGACTTTATTTCTGCTGATGAGAGGCAGACTTTAGGGCCAAGCGGAAGCCTCTGCCCAGCGGTCATAAAAAGTATTTATATTACACATATTCTATTATATTATATAATAAAATTATAATAAAATAAAATAAAATAAAAACTTTGGACTGATGATGATGGTGGCAGACTTTAGGGCCAAGCGGAAGCCTCTGCCCAGCGGTCTATTTTTCTGCCGTTCGGTCACGTCTCCGGTGAGGAGAGGAGACGTGACATTTATCGCGGGTATTTATAACGGCCACGCCCACTCAACTACAGGGGCGAATGTTCTAGCGGTTAATATTCATGAGTTAGATCAATTTTGATATCGTCATCACGCTCATGTTCAGTGAGCGCGTGTGTAGAGGTTTTCATGACATTTAAAACTTAAACCTGGGATGAAGAAAGTAAGTATGAAGCCTAAAAGAAGTAAAGGGTGTTTTTAACGACTGTATTATACACAGAATATTGACAAACAGGCAGGTTTTAGTCTTAACTGCTGACCGCGTCTGCCCACAAAGCTTCTGGTTGGAATTTGTTGGTTTACTGTGACAAAATAATTTAAAGAAGGCATAAAATACTGCACAAAAAGACTTTTGCGTATAGTTAATCCAAAATGAAGCCCTAAAATTCTGTCATGTTATACTATTTTATGTATCTTTGGTCATTTTTGGAGTTCAGTGTGGGAAGCAACATTGTTAAAGCTGCAAACTGGTTAAAAAAGAGCAAATATCATCATTTGACTTTAACCTTCAAAAAGACAAATAAATATTTAACAGAGATGGCGATATAGAGGCAAAAAATTACGTCACAGAGATTTAAAACGACATTGTAGTAAATGATAAGTAAAAAAAAATAGTAAACGATGATAAAGTTGTCGTTTTTGTGTGAACCTTCCTTTTTGTTGTGTTTTCGTGCACATACCACTGGTTCACATGAAATCAAATTGTTTACCTGACTAAACAAAAAAGAAAGTTGGCATGTTTGTATGATTCATTGTCTGGTATATTATGAAGTATAATGCATTTCTCCATCGCTTTAAAAAAGACTAATATCACATGACCCAATGTCTGGTCTTGAGTTTATAAATTAAACATACATGTGCATTTGATACGACTGCATTAAAGCTGAGTTTATAAGCTTCATATAACGTCCTTATCAAATACTGCATCCTGAGAACAAATTGTTGACCACGATTGTAAGCACAACAAGAGACTGATGTCCAGCAGTTTCACAGAAGTGATCACCAGAATAGATCATAACCACAGTTACTGAATACATCACATTTAGAAATAGCAGTCCATTCAAGACGAACGCTCATACGGATGTGGAGGAAATGAAGAGATTAAGACAATTAGTCTCATGTGTTTCTCATAAGTTCACATTTTTGACAGGCAACGATGGGTCATCACTAATAATAACAGTCTGCTGGGAAATTGAATTATTGAGTTTGGTTTGCACAAGGGAAAAGCACTTCTTTCCCAATGTCAAGATCTCAGTTGGGGTGTGAATGTCTTCTCGGTTGGTTGTGGGTTAAAGAAGGGGTTGATTGAGCAAGGCATGCTGAAAGCTGTAGTTTGTGGTCAGGACCAGCGATATCCCACAAATCCCAGTGGAAGCTCAGAGTCTGTATTTAAGGCAAAAGTGTGGAGCATCTAGATTGACGGCACAGGGTACATCCTCGCTCTCTGAAATAACAACACAATTTCATGTTGTCATCAGTACTTTTTTAAACCCAAACTTTCTCACAACAACTCCCTATCAGATTTTTGCATGTTTTGTAGGCTTCTCACCAGGTATATGGTCAGTGCTTTCTACAAACCACCTGCTGGAGGTGTAACTCGCTTTCTGCCGCCACAATAGGGAGCTTGTTGGTCAAGTGATAGTTGATCAGGTGACTGATGCTCTCAAATAGCATATCTTTAGTACGAACCTATTGGGAATATAAAAATGCAATGAAGTAAATATGCAAGAAAATGAATGCAGATGTAAGATCTAATTTAAAACCTGATGTTTTAGTTGCCCTTTGCAGTAAATTGAATTCTGCATTGTCACATTTTTAGTGGTTTTTGTTGTTAATGTTACAAGTAAATTAAAAAGTCTCAACTACAGTGCAATTTTATTATTGTCATAAATAGAAAGTCCACCCAAAACTAAAAATGAATTCATTATTTACAAAAGATGATATTTTGAGAAATGTCTCAGTGGTTTTGTGTCCATGCAATGGAAGTCAATAGGGGTCAGTGTTGTCTGATTACCAACATTCAACCATTTAAAATAACTTCTGTAGTGTTTTGCAGAAGTCATACAGGTTTGGAATGACATGAGTGGGTGTAAATAATAGAGGAATTTTCATTTTTGGGTGAGCTATTCCTTTTAAAGCCTATTTAACTGTTCTTGAAAACGCCCTTAAATCTTTACGAGGGGAAAAACACCACCCACCACTCCTTCTGGATCCACCAGTAGCAGATGTTTGGGCATGCCACACTGCATACCCGTCAGCACATACTGGCCCGGGTTAGTCGCGCTGTCCCGCACTAAAAAATCTCCATCTCGGCCTAGAAGCTTCTCTGCATCCCTGCGGCTCATACGACCGTGGTACCACACTTCACGTCGAAGTTGGTCCTCTGTGGGGGCGACGGGGGCCCGACGGCGCGGGGGGCTCGGCCACTTGTCTTCCAATACGCAAACCCCACTGGCCTCGTGTAGACGCAGAGCATCCTCAAACGGCCCTATGAGGTTGTGAAGAAAAAATGTAAACTTAAAACACAATTCTTTGTTAACAAATCCCATTATTTGTGTTGTACTGTTGTGCTGTTTTTATTCACAGAAATTAAACTTAAAATGACAGCAAACAACAAGTTTCTAAGCATCATCTAGTGTCATTAAATGCAGGGTCATTATTATTTTTATTATAGTAGTGAACTTACTCATGTCAAATATGTCTTTCTTAGGACTCTCCGGTCTTCGTCCTCCTCTGGTGTCTGCTGATGTCTCCACGGTGTCCAGATTCTGAGTGTTTACATACAGGTGTTCCTCATAATCGCGGCTGCCAGGTGGATGTCCATCCGCCCGCAGGTAACCATCAGACGTCACACCTACAATTGAAAAGTATATGTAATAGTTTTTACATTACATAAACAATACAGTAACAGTATATCAAGATAGTCACATAATATTTATTATCAACCACTAGGCGTCTCACTTGAGCTACTGTTGTTCTCTGTGTCCCAGTGCACTTCATAACACAAATGGGCGGCAGGAAGGGTGTTTGCATCTCTTTTGGCCGGTGACCCCACCTGAAAAAGTAAGTACAGGTTTCAAATCATTTTTTGCTCTGGGTTAGGCTTAAAGATTCTGGATTCGCAAGCCTAACAATATAAATCTCAGCTTGTTCTCATTTGGACTTCATAAAACAAATCTAGCCATTCTGGATGGCATAGTACTCAGTAATATTCACATTAGCTGGAATATAAGCTCTGTAAGATGGCCATGCATGTTGTTAGTGAATCGACCAGACCACTAAAACAACATTAGGGACGTTGTTTCCATTCCAAACCAGAGCTGATGTTAGACTCGCGATGGCTGATCGGTAAGTGCCAGTGGGTTCACCCGAGCGGTAAACTCACAGAAGGTACTTACAGAAATCAAATGATGATGATGAATGGTTTGGCAGAGCAGGATTAAGAGGTTCAAAAGTTCGAGTAAGATGACCTTTGATATGTATTGATTATTGATGAATTTCTCATTTCTTACAAGTGGCAGATGGGCTATGAGTTACATAAACAAAATTAACTGTGGCGGGTCACTGCTTATTTTACATGTAATTCAGACATCCAGTTTTTTTGTGGACATTTTTTAACCTGAATAATCTGAACCATATTTGAGCCACACACATCTACTTTTTTTTTTATCTATCCAAGATCTTTATTTGTACCTGAGCTGTTTTGTTGTGTGGTTGGGTATGTACGTGACCCAGTGGTCCCACAGGAGGTCTAAGTCTAGAGTCCACCACTCCACCGACTGGAGGTTCCTTGCCTGGGATGCTGTTGTAGTAATCATGCTCGGACGATTCCTCATCATCACCCCACGCCGACTCCTCTGTTCGTATATTCCTATCGTAACCATTAAAAAAAAAACATAAACATAATAACATAAATAACACATTGTATGTAACCTACTGTATATATAACCTACTGTAGCTGTTTTCCAAAACCTATTGAATCACCAATCTAAACAACATTTTAGAGCAGACAGACTCTATTTGCAAGGGCTATTTAAAATACATGCATGTCAGTTCTGATCATAAAATATATCTTTCATGTATGCAGCAATTCCAGCCTGATTCCTCACATGAATTAGCATATATTTTACAAGGTAGCTAATTTATATAAATTCATACAGTGTGAATCTTAGAAAAACCTACAATTATTAGTAAAAGGAAAAAATAAAGCCACAACCCTAACCATTATTGGCGTAAGAACAGTACTAAATAATCACAAGATGTTCAAATTCATATGAATTAGCCTTCTTGTAAAATAGTTATAAATTACCATGAGATTATATTGGCAATTCCAGCTAATTAACCCGTTCTTCTCTGGTACGTATATTATGCTTATTAGAGCATCGCATTGTTTGCATAGCAACAAAGAGCTTGTGCTGATGCTATTTTTGTACTGCACAAGGATGTTGTGTCTATATAGAGCATTTAATATCAGTGAGGTCCCAGTTACTATAGAATCTTGTCCATATAGAGCGCAGACAGCATGGCGGTTTACTAGATTTGGAAACCGAGATAATAATTACAAAGACGAGAGAGCGCATATAAAAACAATGACTTTAAACGGAACAAAGCAAATGATCCGCAATTGATGTGACACTAAGCAATCCTGTGGCTTTTGAGAGCCTTATAAATGAGTTTAGCTTTAAATAACAGTCTGGGATCAAAACATGATGGCGATATGAAATACAACCCGTGTGTATCCTGTTTCAGTCATGTGAACAGCACAAGAAAAGTGATTCTGAAGCTCTTCATGGGCTGCAGGTGAAGTAACACAGAAACAACTAAACAAGAGTCCGTTTTAGTGCACGTTCTTCACATGTGTTAAAATATATGAAACATCTATGATAACCCTGTCGCTAAACAGTATTTAAAAACCAAATATACTGTAATTGGTTGCTTTACATGTTAATCAGAGGCTAATCTTTCTGTCAAAGTCAGCAGTTCTTGGCCAGAAAAAAGGTCTTGTTATGTGTATTTACAATACATTATTATATCTCACCTGTCCATAGTGGGAATGGCTTTGGGTGGGCTGTGTAAATACTGTTTAAACTGCAGTTCGAATGCCTGTCCAATGGTACTGATCACATTCTGGGCAAGACCATCACTACATTCCAGGATATGACAAGCTGGAGGAACAAGAACCAACCAAAATGATTTACATTTAAATCTTTAGTATAATCCATGACACAAAGAAAGATGAAAAGAAAAGTGGTGGCGATGATGAGATCAAATACAACACAACCAGGCATCTGTTTTACTTTAGTTGGTTACTAAAACCCAGGTACAAGTGCCTTTGTCATAACCAGTACAGTATATGCAAGAACAGCAGCATAAAATACCTCTTTGATTAACAGGATCTTTGGCCACATAGGCGACATAATCAGGCGTATCCTGCAAAAACAAGATAAAAAATCTGTGTCAGGCTCAGAATTGATCGGAAGTCTTGACATGAACAGAAGCAAAGCGCTGTAAGGGCATTAAGCAAGCACAAGCCTTTCAAATGTCTCACCGAGTCTCCACCAGATGCGAAGGAGATGGACTGCATGGGGTGGTGTGCAATTACCTAAGAGCAAGAGAGATAGAGAGAAAGGGTGTGATGTCTGCATCAGTCTGAATCAATAAAGTCAGCACTACTTCAATACGAAGAATTCAAAACAAGAGATATTATCATCTACAGAATGGCATCCACATCTTGTGTTTTGCACAGTTGAAAAATAAACAATGTGAAATTAATATTGCTTGTTAAATGATTCGAGGGGGGAACTTAAATCTGTTTTAAAAGATGGTTAACCTGTCTTGTGGTGGGAACCAGCAAACTCAAACCATCGATGGAGATGTTGACGCCGATGCTCATCCCAGCAAAGCGGAGGTTACTCTTTCCCATGATGGACTGGAGGGTTTTGTTGACGGTCTGATAATGGGACAACAAAGTAAAATTAGCAACTGGATGTTTAGTAGTGGCAAATGAGTGATGCAAGTTATCATGTAGTGTAGAGATGTTGTTGTAGCAAGCATTTTATTGGATGAACATTTTTGTAGTGCAGGATGAGTCATCAATCTTTTTTATTTGTTTTTCTGGAAGAAAAAGAATGCTGATACTTGAGTCAAATACTTGAAATAAATTTCTTACATAGTGTTTTTGTATTGTTGTGCAGTATAAATATATAATATATATATTATTAAAATATTTTATTTTAATAAAAATATTAAGTAAAAAAATAAAAAATTATTAGTAAGAAATTCATTGCAGCGTTGTAGGTGTACGCCATGATACAGATTCCTTTAAAGCTAATTTTGAGGATATTTTTACTCAAAAGCACAACATTTTTTACATTAAGATGAAAATATAAAACACATCCTTACTTTCTTCTTCCAAGCAGCTTTTCCTCCAGGTACAGCTTCACACAACCTGTTAATGGCCTCCCTGCATACAAACAGAAACACAAACACAAAGATATAATGAACAGTGTAAGTGTCACCAAATACCACAGGCTCCACACTCCATACAAATCCTGTGATAAACAGTTTGGCTCAGTGAGACCACAGTGCGAAAATATGTCAGGAATGAGTCTGATCATTCGCACACAGGTCAAACCGCTCACCGAAACTGCCGGAGTGCTAGAATAGCGCTTACTCAAACCAGGCCAATGAACAACTGCCTGTTTCGGTTTACTGTCACCACAACGTTCGACAACATACTGTATGATGAGCAAGCAGTCAACTATTGTGAACAAACAAAATGTGCCATCAGTGCTCCATATCTGCATTTGTTTCCCTATTCTTAGCATTTTGTTTGGTTGATGTTCTGGGGCTTTGTTAGCATGGTAATTTCTTGTCTCAATAAAAGTTCCTATGATATTCTGATCCTTGGATCCCTTCTTTAATAAAAGTAGTTTTATTCACTCGTTTTATCATCCACTGACACCATTGTAAATATGACTCAAATTAACAGGCCCACTTCTGTTAAATAACTGTTAAATAAATATTGCAATATCATTTACACTCATAGCGCAAACATTACAAATCACTCTACATTAAGTTTAAGCAATAGTCAAAGTGAACCTTGTCTTAATGATAAAACCACACAAAAGTGTAAATCTGCAAACAGTGGTGAGGTGAACCTCTGCAGGGGGCATTATGGGTTATGAGGACACCAGACTGAATTCTGACTTTACTGTTTTCTACATAAAATCATCCTACATAATGTAAAGAACATTCTGTAAAAATATAACCTTGATATCGTTAATATTGACTAAGTAATGACATGTCAAAGATTGAAATCATAGTGATATTAATAGGTGAAATTAAACATTGATGCTCGTTATCTCACAATTTGATTTTGAGACTAGACTGGTTTTCACAGACAGGTTTGAGGCCACAAACTTTTTCTAATAAAGTGACCAATGCCAAACTGTTATTGAGCAAATTTTAGTTTTTGTGAAAGCTCATATCCATTGCACACAAAATGACATGTGTGTTTTTCATCTTGGATCGTACAGAAAT
Source organism: Beaufortia kweichowensis (assembly GCA_019155185.1). Classification (NCBI taxonomy): domain Eukaryota; kingdom Metazoa; phylum Chordata; class Actinopteri; order Cypriniformes; family Gastromyzontidae; genus Beaufortia; species Beaufortia kweichowensis. The sequence goes on along the minus strand of CM032818.1, from coordinate 5,164,168 downwards.
TGCCCGTTGGCTGCAGTACTTGACAATGACGAATGAGCTTGCCCACCCACACGCCCTCTTTCCCCGCAGCGCCGCACATCAGCTGATTTACAAGCAGTTTCTCCTGCAAAACATTTTCTAGTGTAGTCTTTTCCAAGCATTCCCATTATAACCAGTATGACGTACACTGTAGCGCTCAGCTCAAAACAAACCACTCCTCTCCAATCCTCTGTTTATCACATTCTAGCTCCATCCCATGCAATCTGCATCGTCTCGGGTCCCGGCAGACTTCTATAGTCATTAGTGGGAGTCATTAATAATATATGGCTGTATCACTCTCTGTCCATCTCGCCTGTTCTATCTGCACTTTAGCCCGTCGTGGGCCACGGGGTTCGAGTTACTGCCGATCGATGAGCAAGGGCAGGGAGAGGGACTCCGCTGTTGCCCTCGGGACGCTGAAGCTCCGCCCCTCCACCTCCACTGCAACACACATGCTTGCACACATATACACATCTGACCTAATGCATATGCGGTGACATATATGAATGCACATGTGATGTATGTTAGTACAGATAAAGTTATTGTAATCACTCACACCTAATGTGAACTAATGTGAGTTTTATGAGGTGAGAAATTTGTACAATCTTATTTGTACATTTTAGTATATTCTGCTTTCATTTCATTATTGCTTTTTCTTTATTATCACATTTTTCTTAATGATTTGTTTGCTTAATATTTTCATTCATCATACGTTTGTATGTTTGTTACAATTAATTTTGTACACATTTATACTAATTTTCTACTTCATAAAAAGTTATGAATTCCTGGGGGATCAGGATGGAAAAAACGTGTTTGCAGGAAAATAAGATAGACCAAAAATAAAACATGTAGTTTAAAACACAGATAGAACTTCCAAAACAATATTGTGTGTCAAAAAGTTTAGTGCAATCCAAACAACAAACAAAGTTTACCTTGTAACCTGTGTCCTAGTGTTGAAGTCCAAAGATCTCATCGATTTCAGAACCTCAATGCACCCCATGTACTGCAAAAGACAAAAAAGCACATTACTTTCATTATGCCTAATTAGTCTTATTTCCCAGAGGTCATCATTGCTTCATGGAAATATGTATCTAATTTGTCTGGCCGGAGCCATGATCGAGATGTTGAAAACAAAATCAACAATTGTTTCTCTCTCTCTCTCTCTCTCTCTCTCTCTCTCTCTCTCTCTCTCTCTCTCTCTCTCTCTCTCTCTCTCTCTCTCTCTCTCTCTCTCTCTCTCTCTCTCTCTCTCTCTCTCTCTCTCTCTCTCTCTCTCTCTCTCTCTCTCTCTCTCTCTCTCTCAAAGTTAAAATAAAAGTAAGATGTATCTATAGAATTAAATAGAATAAAAAATTTAAAGAATAAAAGCAAAATATACATTCAAGTAAAATAATACAGTAACAGTAATATAAGAGCAGTGTGATATAAAATGAGCATCAGTTTATCTACACATGTGTGAAACATCAGATCAGATCAGGACAGATGAAGTATTTTCTCTTTTGTTATGACAGGCAGACACATATTGTGCTGCTAACACACAGCAGTCCTTGTGTTCTCCTAACAGATACGGCAGCTTCTCATCGTTTGATAGAGTTTCAAACGTGTGGTATATGCACTTTTTCATTTTTCATAAAACACTGTCCGAATGTCTGTATATTTTGTGCATTCTGTTAGGAAGTGCAGTTCTGTCTCGATCTGGTTCAGATCGCAGTGTTGACACAACCTCTCGTCCTGTGGCAGCCATGTTTTTCTGTGTCTGCCCGTCTCTATAGTCAGCTTGTGTCCACTGAGTCTGTATCTGATCAACATGGCTCTCAGTTTTTTATCTGACACTGTGTACAGATAGTCTGTCATACAATATTCTCTACTGAGGGCCAAATAACATTTCATTTTACTTTGTTGTTGTGTTTGATGTTTCCAATGACTAATGTAATTTTCTTTCATTTGTGCTGTAATTAGATTTAATTTAATTTTGTCAGTATTGTTGTGATTCAGATCATCAGTGTGATGATTGTCAGTAGATGTTAGTGAAACATCAGGACTGAAGTTCTGGATCAGATGAGAGATCCAGATGAGAGATCCAAAGTTCTGGATCTCTCTCTCTCTCTCTCTCTCTCTCTCTCTCTCTCTCTCACTCTCACTCACACACACACACACACACAATATCAGTACGATGTACCTAGTGTTGCATATGTGATTGTAGCCTAACGCTATGTAATTACAGATAAGTGTTAAACGTATAATTTCGTCAGGGCAGATTGTTCTGGAAAAGACAGCCTAATAGCTGCGCTGGGGAAGGTAATTACCGCAAAGTTTGAGAAGACTGCCGGCAATAACCGCATCACGGCTGGTGAGGGTGGAGCTGGGTAAAAAGTATAACTGCAGTTTGGCCCTTGTGGGATGTGAAAAGTGCTCAGTTGAAGTTGTGTTGGGTATTTAGTCACTAATGTGTCACAAAAGGGTCACAAAATACTAATGCGTCTTTTCTTCCCATCCCCCCTTTACCAGTGGGACATATGTCTTTATCATGGGGCTGTGAATAGCAGTTTGTGGTTACATCAGATTTGTTGATTTAGGCAGAGAAAAGGGTTTGGGGATGCCCATCTCGACCCTAAGCTCATGTGATGAACGTTAGATAAGATGGAGTGACACACTTATGTTTGTGGTTGAGTCAACATTTAGGCCACTCATTCTTCTTGAAATCATTTTCATGTGCTTCTGTTTGATAACAGTGTTTTGGGGAAACCCCCAACAACTTATGCTGACCTTGATGTATTTCTGTATGAATATATATGAGCACCTTAGTGTGGCGGTTTTTACAGTGTTGCAATCTCACCTTTACTTGCATTGCTCTTTGCGCTTATTGAAGCACAAAGACAAAGTCTGTTGTCCTGTTTTAGGTCTAGGTTGGAATATACTGCATGTGTCAAGCCCTTTATCACTATTCACTATTCACATTCTTCAACTGTTCTCTTTCAATGTTCAAAAAACCTTTCCAAGATGGCTGTGCATGTGCCCTAACTAGAATAGTTAACAGCGGGAGGTGAGAAATTTTTCTTCTTTTTTACTCTCTCTTCCTCTTTTTGACAAAGACCTCTTTGTTGTATTACTATACACAACCGTTCAAAAGTTTAGGTGACTTAAGTGTTTCTCATGATCTTAAAATCAATAATCTGAAGGTCTATACTTAAGTTTGAGGTTGTTTTTGTTGACAATATAAGTGACAATTTTTTTATTAGAAAACTAAATGTTATTTTTATTGACATTGAAATGAAGAAAAGCAGCATTAAAAACAGGAAATAGAAAAGCAGAATAAGGCCAAAATAAAGTGGGAACTCCTGGGAAATATTGTTTTAAAATAACTTAAAAAGCTGGCTTATAAAATGCCAAGAAAACATTTCTTCAAATTCTAGTCAAATGCTGACTACACTAAAACTGATCAAATATAACATAGTTTTCACATAATTTCCCAAAGTAACATTTGTTACTACATCGTTATTTCATAGTTTTAATGAGTTTCTATTATTATGAAATCTGTGAAAAAAAAAGAATGCATAAGTGTAAAGAAATTTCATCCCTGACACCACAGTCCAAAATATGTTCAAGAAATGAAATAATAGGACACGATAAAGAAAAATAGAAAACAGCCACCTCCACCATCAACACCTTCACAGCTAGTAACATCAGCGAATGATCACTTTATGTACTACATTTAAACTGTTTTCTGATTTCTTAAAGAAAACAGTCATCTAGGAATTGCACAAATTACGCTAGAAGTGTCATACTGTTATGTTGCTTTGAGTTTATGTAACAGCAACAAGCATCCTATTGATTTACAAAAATGTGGGTTAGTCTTTCAAAGGACATTTGCGTAAACAGTCACTAGCTCTTAATCAACATGCTAGTTGAATAACGCACAAAAATATAAGGTCAATCTAAAATCCCTTTGTGGTATACCAACATGCCAAAGTGTTATTGGACTAAGAGCCCCCACTGACCTCCACCCCCCAACCCCTGCTTCCTCTTCTACACATGTGATACAAATGACTGTGATTAAACGTAATTGAATAAGCGAATGAATGGTGCCTGTGTAATGCAATTACGGAGCGTTCGCAGGCTCAGCCTGGGCTAATGGAGAGAGAGCCGTGTGGTTACAATAGATGCTGGGGTGTAGGAGAGTGGATGGGTGGGAAACAGGGTTGAGGGAGGATAGCTTTCATTGACGTCAAATCGTCTGCCAACATTTGTAACCCTTGATGAAACAAGATGCTGCCCAGAGGCCCAAGATTTTGGCTTTTATCTGTAGCATTGAAAACTGTATAGTGTTTGGTTATGTCATGTTGTCTTATAACGAGATTTGTCTTACAATTACAATGAAAAAACAATAAAAAACAATATAATGTTATTATTATTAACATGGCCGTGATCTTGAAGTCTTGATCATTGGTAAACATGAACAATCTGTTTTTATAGAAGCATGCATTTGTTACCTTTATTAACTGTAAATAAATTCTGTTGTTTTGTTGATTAAAACTGGCCTTAAAATCATATTCATGCACACTTACATATAACCAGAAAACACATTAAAACACATAAAAGTACTTTTTTTATTATGGCTTAATGATGTAATTGGGTTGAAGACTAGACTGCAATCACATATTTGAGATAAAATGTTTCAGTATCAGCCATTACAAACTACAGCTGGTGATCTATTGAAAACTCCTATAGTCTCCATCAATATCTAATTACGGAATAGTTGCATTACTAATATGTAAACAATGCATGCAAATATAAAAAGAGGCAATATTGAAGTTTGAACATTTTGCAATATTCATTCTGTGATCAAGTATAATTTTTTGCAAAATGCAACACTGTCATAACCAATGAACCACCCCCACCGCCCCACCTCCTTAGCTATAGTTGAGTTGTTTATATCTGCAGTTTGTTTACCCACGTTGCCCTCTGCTCTGACGCAGTTGCTGTACCACACAAAGCAATACTGTATATCTGTATTAAATTATATATTTCTCAGTTCCCCTCGAGCAATGACATTCATAACCAGTATGCTGTTGTAAAGAAAGCCTCATTGTACTCTTATCATATCCAGTTTTGCACAAATCTAGTTGATGTTGCTGGTGTTTATTAGCTTTTAACAGAATTCTTTTCTACAGAGCTGCAAAAGATGGCACAGTGATCGTAAACACATGATACAGCTTATCTAGAGATGATCTAGTGACTACACTAAAGCAATATTGAGACTATTGCAGAACTAAAAAAAACAGAAAGGCACTTACCCTGACGATGTAGGACGCTCCTGTGCTGCTGATCTTTTTGTCTGGGTGCAGCCACCCCTGGGTTGGCTTGTTGATGAAACTTCCCTTCTGGGTGAAGTTATCTCCCAGCCATATGCCCTCCACCCTGGTCCTCCGGTTCATCCCTGTCCTGAAACTCCCCGAACCTCCTGGACTCCCTTCAACGACTCCTAGACTCGAATCTCTGGGACTGGCAGTCCTCTGCCGCCTAACAGCCTGTAGGGAACAAGGGCCCGCACAAACAGGGTCACAAGAGTTGAAAACAGCTGCAAGACTAGCCACAGGACCGCTCGCAGCGGTTGCACCCCCAGAAGCAGAACTATCCGCCGTAGGCGCCCTGCCTGAGTCCTTGCTAGAACCGGAGCTGGAGCTGCTGTTGGAGGGGCTACGGCTTAGCAGCGAGTTGGAGAACTTCCATTGGGGCATCTTGGGAATGAGCATGCAGAAGGTGGTGGTGCCGTCCTGCTCGCCATCCAGCCCGGGGGAGTCGGCCAGCACCTGAGCCGAGGGCGGAGGAAGAGCAGCGGTCTCCAGGGGCGGCAGCTCCAAGCCAGGCGTGGACGAGGAGGCCACCGCCGTGGCCACCACCTTCCCGCTCATGGCTAGACTCTGCATCAGGTCGTCGGAGGAGGTCACTGAGTCGTTCCGGAAGCGGCCATACTTGGGCTTAAGTAGCATGCCCGGAGGAGCGGTCCAGAGCGGAGAGGAGAGTGGGGGGAAGGAGGGAGGGGAAGGGGGGATGGCTAGGGAAAGGGAGAAAGGAAAGCTGCAGCCAGAGCAAAGGAGAAATCCACAGGAATCCACTGGGAGGTGAATCGGCTCTCTGTGGACTGAGTCTAGCACTGTGTCCTCTTGCACACATAAGTGTCTCCCTCTCTCGCTCTTTTGCTCTCGCTCTCTCTCTCTCTTTCTGCTTTGCTGACAGCTTGTTCTGTCCCTTAGAGTGGCTGCTTTAATCCCACCCTCCTCATCTTCCCTCCCTGGCTCTCTTTCTCAGCTCACCCCCACCACACTCTCATTATGATGTCAGACTGTTATGGTCTGTATATTAGCCCAACCCATCCCAGCTGCGTTCTGACAGCATTAGCTAATGCACATCTGCCTGAGGACCTCCTCACAGCATCCTGCATATATTATTAGTGAAACTAACATGTACAATGTCATTTTTTAAATTTAGTTTAACCTGTTAACCGTTCCACACCATTATTCATGTTAATATTTAATAGTTGAATTTAAATCTAATCATGACAAAATATATATATTGATAAAAAGGTCTAAGACTTATTTGACAAATTTTGCTAAAAATAAACATAACCAAAAAAATTATTTTAAAAAAATGTATTTATAAAAATATAATAAAAATGTATATAAACATATATAAATATACTTAAAATTAAAAAAATTGTATGCTCAATATGTGCGGTGACACTTATCACTGTTATATTTTGGAAGTTAAAATATTTTCTCCCTGCTCTCTGAAAAATGAAAAACCTGTGGCTCTGTCAAAATATTGCTCTGTTTGTTTGAACATCCCACCTAGATCAACATAGCAACTTTGGCTTAACCAATGCACATCATTGGGAGTGAGTTGTTTTTTAGACTAATGGCAGACACTAGCACAGAAATTACTTGAAAACTTCTTTAAACTTAAGTGATTTACAGTCAGGCAACAAATTAAGACCAAGAATCACAACACATACAGTATATGAGCACCAGTACAGTACAGTACAGCACCAGTACCAGTACTGAAATTTTAAGGTACTATTAAATACAATAAAAACTTTTCAAATACCTCACAGAATTGTCTTCTCAATTCACAGTGTGTGTCTCGTGCAATATGAATAAGGAAACAGTTAAGTATTATTAAGTCTCGCACTTCTTCCCTTGCTGTCGGATTCAGTTAAGTCAAGCTTACATCCTAAGTTGTCACATTACAGGACTTGCGCAAGACGAGGTGCCTGTTTGTCAAACAGTCTGTTCCTTTTGCTCTGACGTCAAATTTTTCGCAACTGCCCAAAAAGTAAATGCAGAGAGTCCACAAGGCAAAATAAACAGGAAGCACCAAAATGCTCTATATTCCGTTACCGTTGCGTAGTGTTGTTAAAACCTCAGCTTTGTGGTGTTGACACTGCTCACACTACCTCTGTGACTCACAGACATGTCTCTTTTTTTAAACTCTGTATTTTCCTATATCAACACGCTGCTCTGCGATTACCTCTCGTGGGTCTTTTGATTTTCCATTCACTGCATTCATCGCAAGCCTAGCTGAGGTTATTTTAGTTTCAAGAATGGGGGTCACTGTGACCATTTTCAATTAGCATGAGTGTAAGTGCGGGGTCACGGTCTGGATCAATACTTTCAGTTAAGGGCAAAACAGTAAGTGAGAACACAAAAGAGAATGGATTCAAGAGAAAAGATTTTAACAGTCCCAGTCTCTGCACGGCTCCTTTGAGGGCCATAAATTGCCACTTTTTCGTAATTTACTTTTCTCTGTGTACTTTTTTCACAAGAAAAAAAAATTCTGTTTACTTTTTAGCTATGTACTAACAAAAGGTCTACAACGGGCCACACTACATGGATTCATAAATTATTGTCTGATTACAAAAGTAATATAAATTTCTTTTATTATGTTAACTTGAATAATGTTAAAAGTACAAAGCTAACTGTTTCAGTGTCCTTCTAAAAAAATAATTAAATACTAACATTGCTACACCATTGCACTCTTAAAGAAGGTGCTACAGAAGGTTCTTCGCCAGAATGCCATAGAAGAACCATTCACTCAGAGGTTACTTAAAGAACCATTTCTTTCTTACTTTTCATAGTCCTTTATAAGAACCTTTTCCGTGATAAAAAAACCTTTCGTAAAAAAATTTCCTGTTGCTCTGTTGGTAAGAGCATGGAGCTTGCAACTTCAAGGTAATGGGTTTGATCCCAGGGACTGCACATAGTCATAAAAATGTAGCATAATGCACTGTAGGTCAAATGTAAAACATAAAACAGAAACGTTCTGCGCATGTTAAAGGTTTTCCATGGAACCATTTAGCCCAAAATGGTTATTCTATAGCATCGTTAAGCACCTTTATTTACTATTTCTAGAAATAACTTTTTAAAGTAATGTTTGTGAACAAGCCAAAAAAATTTTCACTTACCCAAATACGCCTCTATAAAAGTCACATGTACATAAATAGATCAACAGGTGACATTTACTGCATTACATGTCTGCTGTTATCTGCTCTAAAAGATCATCATGACATTAAGCTTATTGTGGTTAATGCGAGTACAAAAGTTATATTAATAAGTACCTACTTAAAAATGTGACCAAATCAAAAGACACATGCCAAGCACATACCACATCCTCATTCAGAGGAAAGACCTTTGTATGTACTTGCAACATTTGTTGCAATGTTAAGCAAAATGCTAATAAATGCTTTTTTATTATTTAGTAATACTAAAAAACATCAAAATAGTAAAAGTTACCTACTACAACTACAAAATAGTTATGTATAGGAAAATGAAGGATGTAGAAGTAGGAAATACATATTAATAGTAACTCACCAACACTAGAGTTGACTGAACTGCAACATCAACTGCATCAAGACCCAAAACATCATGTAAACTGGATCATGGTTTGGAGTGTGAAAGGCATGTTAAAGTGTTTAAAGACTGAGAATTGTTATTGTATTGTTGAAAAGTTAAAGCTTGAAGATAGCAAAGTCACTCGAACCACAAGCTATTTTTCATGTGTCCTCTCTCATGAACAGCCACCTTTATACACACACCTCCACCACGCACACCTCCTCCAACGGCATGTCCAAAGATGTTCCTTTTTTTGTCAGATGCATTTATATGTCCATATTTCTGAAATTGCATAAGAAATAAACATTGCAGAACTATAAAAGATGTTTGAGGGTGATTGAGGTGATTAAAATTCTGATAGTGGTAGATACCGTTAAAACTTGTCGAAATCCAAACCATGTAACCAAGGAAATCTAGTTTTAGCATGTCTAAGTGCGTAAAAACCATATTTTCATTTTCACAAAAACAAACAGGCTCACAACATAAAATGTTAGTAAATGCACAGAGACATTACTCATTTGAATTCATAGCTTGAACAAAAGTAACGTGTGAAACGGAAACTGTGTAATTTATTAACAAGAGTCACCTACTAAGTTTAACCTTTGGTTAAAGTTCTAACAGGCCCCATTAGTTCTTTTAAACAACATTAGGGTACAGCATGAAAAACGCAATGAAATTACTCAAATGTGGGAGAAATGTTGAAAACTACTTATATTCTACATTACTGCATACACTATATTACACCAAGAACGTAAAATACAAAGCAAAAACAAAAAAATAAATAAAGTGTCACATAAAAGGGCAAATAAAATATAAAGTAGTAGGTGAAAAAAATCAGTGTAGTAGCTTTCTGATGCCTTCCTTCCTTTGTTGTTCTCGAATGTTTACTGCAATATGCGCTTGTTAAAAAGGTCACAGGAACACTGTGGTCAAATCAGAAACCCTGACATTAAATGTTTTAGCATTTAAAAAAGCAGTTAAACAAATGAAAGAAGCAAAGTTCTGCTACCACTAACAATATAAAAGTTACACAAGATAATCAACCTCGTCCAAACATCAAACAGGTATGTCTGAATTTTTGGAAAACTGAATTTTGACTTTTAATTGGGTGTTTGTTTTGGAAATAGCAACTTCTGAGACATCTTTACTCCTCTGGTGTAATATTGTTTTTGGGATTTAACTATACATTCATCAAAATGAACTATACATTTATTAAAAGGTATGTTTATTTATGCGTCTGCCATCTTGGAAAGGTCAGAATTTCCATTGCTGTCATCACGCACAGTAAAAAATTAGCAGATCATTTTGGATAAAAAATAACAAGTTAAAAATATATATAAAAATTATAACTATATGAGAGATAAAAACGTGTTTAAAAAGAGAAATATTAATGAGATTTATGAAAGATATAAATGTAAAGAAAAAAAGTAATAACCTTTCACGTGTGTTGGTTTTGTTTTTATATATATTAAATAAATAATACGTTTTTTTTAACTATGTCAACTTTTTAATGTTGTATTTGCACCTTGTTGTATTGTGTTACAGTAGTTTAGCAATTATAATGTTTGAGTCTACAAAACAGCACATAAAATTTGACGTCATGCATACAGTATAGCTACAGTTGCAGACATATACTTGCTCTCAATACTTCAAAGACCGGCTTTGACCATTCCATTATCATGAACAATTTGCGTGTAGCAGCCCAGTTGCTAATGGGGCATCTACTGTATGCATATACATCCATGCTTATGTTGAAGTGTTGTGGGAACTTGAGCTTAAAATTTTACAAAATGATCAATTTAGCAGTTGGACTATCCCTCTTGGCGAATTTTGTTTGCTTTTATAAACTGGGGATAATTGTTCTGTATAAAATGTATTAATGCATAAGTTAAATGTAACATTAATAGGTATAAGACGAACTAAATGCATTAATTGTTGTAGTGTAATTCAAGGCCATAAATGTAACTGCTTAAACGCTCTCTCAGCATGAATAACATCCTTAAGGTTTCACTCGTCTGTACCGCAGTTTCGACATTTATTACGTTTAAATAAAGGTTAGAAATTACTATTCTCGACAAATAAAACATTTTCAGTAACGAATTTTACTGGATATTAGACGAGAAAAAAAACAAAGCGATATAGTACACCATTGACAAGGTTAATACAATAATACAATAATACATTGTCTCAGATCTGCAGTACTGATTGTGCGCATGCTCGAGCGTTGCTGTCAAACGCAGGCTCGCGCACCGAGGGCGGGGTCTAAACGAACCGCGAGCGTGACGTATCAGAAGCGCGCGAGGGACCGTTTGAGTTCAAAACTGAGGCGCGCGCGCACATAGGAAAACACACGACAGTGAACGTGAAGAATTCAGAATTTCACATTGGATTTAGTTTTTCGCGACGATGTCTTCAGCCAAAAAGCAGATTTACTATTCCGACAAGTATTCTGACGAGGAATACGAGTACAGGTGAGGATATTAACTTTAAATTTCACTTACGTTTCACGATTACGATTCATAACGATCGATGTTTTGTCCGCTTGACTGATTAATTTTTCAGGAATACTTACAATAATGTCAGAAAACTCAGTATATTGCCAGTTAATTGTATTTTTATACGGACTTTTTACTGGCTATGGTCCTGATTTGGCTATATGCCTGTCAGACAGTTCAAGAAGCCAATACATATATGACACAAAACAATATAAATAAAGCTTCATTTGAATTAAACTAACATGTTTTCATCCTCTCATTGTACATAGACATGTTATGCTTCCCAAACAGTTGTCCAAACTGGTGCCGTCCTCTCATTTAATGTCAGAGGAGGAATGGAGAGGACTGGGCGTCCAGCAAAGTCAAGGCTGGATCCATTACATGATTCATAAACCAGGTCAGTATTCAGTAGTGTCAGTAGGGGCTGTTCAATTTGAGCTAGGGTGCTGCCTACCTAGTCAACAGTTTCATGTATATGGGCATTTCCATGCACATGTTAACCTAAAAATTACTTTTTCAACAGTTAGATATTATTGCTTCTGGTGTGTGTGTATTTTAATTCACAGAAATCCTATAAGTGTGTTACCTCTCAAAAACATCTGCTGCTTTTGTCACATCCATAGCACGTGTTTATTTCCAGATTTTAATAGATAACTCATCATGCATATAGACATTTTGTCTGATGTCTGGACTCTATTAACATGACTTTATTAGCAGATGGTTCAATATATTGGTAATAAATACTTTTTGTTTTGACTGAAAATGTCACATCCATAACACTGGACTTGCCCATATACAGTAGTGCGCATATGATGACTACAATGTTGTCCAGGAAGGAAGCTGGTTTTGAAAACTAGGTTTTGAGGTTATTTTAGAGAATGACAATATGGAAATGTACCTAAATTTCTGTATTGTCATTGTCTAAAATACAAATATATATTCGGGTTGTAATAATACCTTAAAATTGATACGATACACGATGCAGGGTTCATGATTACAATATTTTACAAAATTAAGCAACCGTATTTAAAAAAACATTTTTGTTGTACATATAACTTGTTATACAATTGACAACATTTAAGATTTAGCTGAACCTTCTGTATGTAAATGTATAAAAATTTAATTAAAACATTATATATGTTGACAGGTCATGTTAGCAGCCTAACCAATTACATTAAACTTAAAAATTAAAATATCATTGTAGCTCCACAATTCTTATCATAATCGATTTGTATCGCCTTTTTTGCACCACATATATTGTCACGCCCTACTATACTATATATATATATATATATATAATACTATTATTATTAAATTATATATATTTAATAATACATGTACATAACTAATATATTCTCTTTTGATGTAGAGCCCCATGTTCTGCTGTTCCGAAGACCACTTCCCAAAGAATGAGATGAAGATTATAATCCGAAGTTACAATATGTGGTCGGCTCTGACCGTGCGCGCATTTCTTTCCATGCATTGTGATTTGTATATAAGTTATATTATTTGCAGATCTATGGTAATGAAATGTTACTCCCTCTCCCCGACAACGTTACATTTGGCTGTAGGAGCTCAGAGGGGAAGAGGGTGACCCCCTCCAAATCTGTTCAGAAGTGTTTTCTTTAGATGTACACTGAAGTGATACAAAATAAGTTGAATGGTGTTTCAGATCTAGTAAACGCCCCTGTTATGAATAGAAGTAATAGTTTTGAGGGATGTTGACTGTACACTACAATGCTTTCCATCAGTAGTTAACATCTCACATTTACTTAAATGTTGACCAGTAAGTGCTTGTTTGCTCTTTATTTTTTGTTGACAAATCAATAAATGTTATTTTATTATTTTACTTGAGTCCTCGTTTGTAATACTTGTTATATTTTGTAAAAACAACAGTATTTACCCTTCATATTCATGAACAATAAGGGTTTATTGAGAGATTCAAATTGTGATTTTTAAGCTTAGAAGCAAATTTTAAGCAAATTAATAAAAAATCATGAAATAAGGAGTTTAGTTCTCTGAAGCATTTCTTTGGCTAGAAATTTTTCTATGTATTGAAATAATAGCTATTTCAACCATTATTATATCAGCCATTAATGTTTTATTCTAAACAAATCTTTATCCAGGAATTCTTAATGATTGTTTAACTAATTTCCACAATAGTGACTAGAGTTTTTGGCCAAAAAGTGTGTGATATACTCATAATATACAGGTACACACATCTCTCTGTAAGACAGATAGTACTAATCTAAAACTAAAGGGGTTACAAACTCCGAGTGTCTGATACCTAAGGAAAATGCCGGGGCTTTGGGCTTGTGCACTGTCACTTTCTCAGGGTTATGACTTCCAGGACCTGGTGCTAGTGTGGACTCCCGTGTAGTAGCGTGTCTACCCAGCATAGAGAAAGCTGGCTGTCTTGGGAGATAAATACTGGGATCTGTGCTGTTATATCTACCAGGACCTGGAGTTTTGGATAAGTCCTCAGCAGGACCCCCAGATTTGCATCTCCCAGAGATGGTGTAGCTGGCACTGGATGTCTTGGTCTGGATGTGTGAACCCATGAGTGAAGGAAGGGTGTATTTGTTTGGGGCGGGCACAGCGTCGACAGACCGATACTGAGTGCGGTATCCCATAGTGTAGGACGGTTGTTTGCGATGGATGCTGCCAAACGGCGCTTTCTCAGGGCTGTATGCTCCTGGTCCAGGAGTTCGGAAAATCCCTGCTGAAATTAAACACCAAAAATGTTTGGTTTTTGAACTAGTAAGCCAGCAAAACCTGTCAAACGCAGCCTCTTACAGCTAAATAGTTTTGAGATGAAGTGGATTAACCGACCAGTTATTAATGAACAGTTTTTGAGTCATATGTCTTACAATTGACTTACCTCGATTTTGCATTCTTCCATGTATGGAATAGGCCGGGGTGCCATCCCGTCCAAACCGAGTAAGTTTTGCATCAATATGATATTTAGGCCCTGGACTGCAGTCTGTGCAGTGCACTATACAATCAAAATAGAAAGAAATATACACACTTCACATTTAACAGTGCTGTTTCATATGCATGAACTACATGTAATTTTTTATTATTTCTTCAGCTGTTTTTTTAAACATTTGTTACGCAAAATAGCATTTTCCAATTTTAAAAACTAAAATTAATGTGTGGATATTGAATAATACAGTTTTTCATAATTAATTTACGCAAAATTGTTGTCTTGGGCAATTTAAAATACTGTAAATAATTCTAGATAATATATAAGCATAATTGTTTACTTTTCTCTGAAATCACAGTAGCTTACACAGTTTCACATATTCAGCTGCTTTTTAAGTAATTAAACTAATTTTACATTTAGTTTTTAAATATTGAAGATACCATTTAACCATTTTTTATTTAATCGTTTCATTAGTTGTCGTTTAAAAGATAACTAAAACATAATTAAGAGCAACAATGAAGATCAATGCCAATACCGTGATAATACTGTATATGATAAATATTATACAGTATTATACAGATGTTATAATAAAATATAATATTAATAAAATGAAAATTTAATACCATCACATGCTTAGTTGCAATAGTTTAACTTTACAAAGCAAAAAATAAGATCTGTCTCCCTCTAGTGGTGATATTAGCAAAATGCAGGGTTATGAATTCATAAAGTAATTAATAATTTTTTTACAAAAAAATTATAAAAAGGTAATATTTGAGTCATATCTTAAGTACTTGCATACTTACTGTTGTCATGCATTCTTCCATGGAAAGAGAAGGCAGGATTTGTCAGCTTTGTGAAATCATGGCCTACAAAGCCAATTGTCGGTGGTAGGATGTATCGCCCAGGCCCTGGTCCTGTTCACAATATTAAAAAACAGACAAACACAACAGTGATGTGCGTGCAGAGTTTGTTGATATGCAGTGATGAATTTATTGGCAGGCACATCAACAAGTGAGATAAGATCCACACCCTGTCGATGCAGCCCACCAGGAATGTGAGCTCATCGCAGTGGCGTGATGCTTTCTTCTGGAGTGGAGGGACAGACAATGCCTTTGGCTATTTTCTGTGATACTAGCAGGGGAATGTCATGACATCAGCCTGCAAATGTTTGTGTGCATGAGAAGAGCAAGCAGCACAGGACATTTTTTCACATATACTTCAGCATGTTTTAGCAGGTTATCATAACCTCTCTGTAAAATTGACCTTTGAAGGGAGTAAAAACTAGAGAACTAGCCCTAGAGATAAATGAAAATTGTATGAATTTTCTGCCAAGAAATGCATTGGAAAAATAGAGAAAAGCACCATACTGACTTAAAAGAATAGTTCACCCAAAAATACTTTTTTAGCCTCATGTCATTCAAAACCTTTCTTTAGTGGAACACAAAAAAAGATATTTTTTGGTGGTATTGTGGCCCTACAATGAAAGTCAATGGGGGCCAGTGTTGTTTGGTTACAATCATTATTCTAAATATCTTCTTTTTTTTCTGCAGAAAAAAAAGTCATACAGGTTTGGAATGACATGAGGGTGAATAAACAATGAAAGAATTTTCATTTTTAGGTGAAATATCACTTTAAAGCACTGTTTTCTACAAATATAAATATGATAAATCAGTGTAAATATACAGAAAACAACTCACCTTTTTCTCTGCCAGCAATGCTTGGACGTTTCCTCTCTGTTTCACTCATGGTCACAATAGCATTTACGATAAAAAGTTTAACTCTATACTATAAATTTAGATGCGTTTGAGTAAACAAGCAAATATGTTAATTCACATTTACATCAAAATAAGTTATTCCAGGTAAATTCCCTTTATAAGTAACTACTTCCAAAATCCCAGATATTTTTCTGATCTTCATATCATCAAAGTTGTAGGTAATTCCTTAGAAGACCCATAATTAGCCTTCTCCCTTTGAACCCGCACATCTTCAGATTGAAGGCTTTGTCATTTTAAATCAGACGTTCTCTGCAACACAATCAGGATTAAACCCTGACCTGTCTAATATCAGACAAGTCCAGTCAAGTTCTTCACCATCCACCATTTGATGATGTCAGAGCCAGAACCTTCCAAGTGGAAAACGAAACGCTTAGCAGTCAGAAAGCCTAGATAGCAGTCAAATTGGCTGACTCAATCAAGCCATTAAATATACACATGCATTTGAGAGACAGGTGTCATCACTTGAATTCATTTTCATGCAACATGATCTCATGATCACGGGCTATTCTCTTCTCTCTTCCTCTGCTTTGATGGACAGTAAATGCAAAAGAAGAGAAGCTTTAGTCAAGCATGGGTTGAGCCCGGGAGCCATGCAGCTGGGGGCCCTCCTGCAAAGCTGCACAGGGACGGTCCATTACCTTTGAGGACATTGCAAAATTATTCTAAGTCGATCTTGTTTTCGACTTTAGAAAGATAATGCATGTTGCACGAAATGCTTTGTAACAACTAAATTCTGTGAGTGCTTTTAAATCGCAGAAAGAGAAAGTTAGCAGTAGATAATTTGAGAACATGTTTACTGTTGTGTTGACCAGCATACAAACATTAAACATTAACAGGCTTCTGTTGGTTCACGTTGTGGTAACCAGAGATGGTTGTCAACATGGGCAACACACAAGCTGACCAAGCAGACACAGAAAGACATGAGGTCAATGTGTTACAGGAAGCATTGAAAAAAGTCCTAAAGCAGTTAACTACGGCAAGTAGCGTCTCTCGGAAACACTGCACTACTGAGGGCTAAAATGGCAATATTAAGATGCATTAAGATGTGCATTAATATTAAGATGTGCATTAAGATGATGTCATAAATTTGCGCCAAAAGGTTAGCCAAAAAATATGCATGGATGCATACTGCATAATTAACCAAAACAGTCCCAAAATTGTTATTTTGATCAGAGTAGTAGATAGTATGCAAATTTGAATTAAGCATAACAAATAAGCCTTCACACAAGATAACAGATAAATGTTAAGCATAAAATGTTTATTCTTGTTGACTTTTTGCCAAATGTTTTGCATTTGATATATCTGCAGGCTACATTCAGTTTAGGTTTATTAAAATATACAGTGATTTCAGTTACATGTAGCGATTTGTAGGCCCAGATAAAATCTGCTGATGTTATTTGCTCTTCTTGTGCTGATTTTACAGGGTGAATCCAAACAATTGTCTTTTATATACAAAAACTACACTCTTATCTTATCTATTTATTTGAAATATTTAATAAGTGAGCACACAATAATAAACAGTTGTGTGAATATCTGCAAAATATCTGTTGAAGTTTTCACTGTGCAGATTACAAGTGGGCCTGCCAAATCATTATGTACTAGTTTGGACAAAATAGCTTATGTTTGTAGTATTAAATCTGAGTATGATATGATGGTAATACATAATCTGTGATACAAAAGTAATTGTGACTACAGAGTAATTTACTGGCTAATGAGCTTATTTATTGGTTGTGGTTCCTCTTTGACAAATAAGGCTACTAATTTAAAATAGTTGATACATGTTATTTGCTTTCTGTATTACGCACTTTTTTTACGCACATTTCTGACAGGGTGTAAAACCTGTAGATTGTGGTTAGATAAGACGAAAGAATATGACCAAGGAAATGAGAAAATACAAAACGAACCAAACAAATAAATATCACAGATAGAAAACAAAATAATAAAATATTAGATTTTAGGTCAATAATACTTACAAACATAAATACTGGACTATTAAAACTAGATTACAAGAGGAATATGAGATGTCATACCATCGACTAAATGTAAAGAGCTATGACTACACGAGTTGCAGCAGATATAAGAGATGTGAAATCTCTCTCTCTCTCTCTCTCTCTCTCTCTCTCTCTCTCTCTCTCTCTCTTTTTCAGGACATACACATGCAAGACTGTCTCATAGCAACAGACTGGCTATACCTCACTTTTCCAGCATTTCTTTCACACAAACATATTCACAGAGAATGTACAATGGAAAGCTCTTGGCTTTGCTGCTGGCAGGCTCTGTTGTAAGAAATGTAAAAAGATAAACGTTAGAAATTTATTGTAATGCATAGTATAAAAATATATATTATTTTATAAAAAGATTATTTTCTTCGTCGTCGTCCTATTATTTTTACTATTATTATTATTATTATAAAAAAGGTAAATCAATGTAAATGTTCTTTTAAAATGTCATATTTCTTATTTTTAACACAAAGCAAAAAATTTTTGTGTTGCTTGTGTTGCCGTTTCTTTAAGTGACTATTTAGTGGGTTGCACTTGTATCTTACCATCGCTCAGGCGAGTCTTTTGTGTCCACTGTGAGGAGATGTTCATTTAAAGGCCTGACAGTGTCTGCTGCCTCTTCTTCCTCTTCTATAGGCACTAACTTCTCCTCGCTCTCTTGTAAAAAGGCGTCTGTCTCTGGGTCATACTCGTAAGAATAGTAGGACACTTCAGCCATGGAGCCTGGCTCCTCTCCTCCTATAAAACAACAGCAGTCAAATGTTGTGAAATCATCGGCTGTGTTTGATGAAAATGTTACCATGGTTTTGGTGTCCCTCAAGGGTGTGTATTTGGCAGGGGATTTTTCTTAAATCACACGTTTTTGCAAAAAGTAATTCTTTTTACAGGTAAATTCAGTTATTTGACCTGAAATGGCTACATTGACAGATATTTATTAATTGAAAGGAAAACTGAACTTAACATGTCCTGTAGAGGGAGCTCTTTGCACATATATAGCGCCAACTCAGGTTTACAGTACATATTTATATATATATATATATATATATGTACTGTTAGAAA
Organism: Beaufortia kweichowensis; assembly: GCA_019155185.1. Classification (NCBI taxonomy): domain Eukaryota; kingdom Metazoa; phylum Chordata; class Actinopteri; order Cypriniformes; family Gastromyzontidae; genus Beaufortia; species Beaufortia kweichowensis. The sequence continues at coordinate 5,145,007 of CM032818.1, read as the reverse complement.
TTAAGACTCATAACCTCTTGGATTATGATGCATTTTAATTACAGTGTTTTAAATGTATAATTTTACAAAAAGAATGTCTGCAGAGCTCACAAACCAAAGATCTATATAAAAGTGAACATAAGTGAGAGTTAATGATGTTATTATCACAGGTTAACATTACAGGAAATTATTGTTGATTTTAAGTTAAGTTACAAAATGTTATAACAGAAGAAATATATGTGCAAATGCGGTTTTCCAGCAAAAACTATAAAATTTTGTTGCCGTACCTCATCTGGTCGAGCATTGTGTTACCAATGCAAACATCATGGGTTTCATCCCACGAAACACACATACCGATGTAAGACATGTATAGATTGAATGCATTGTAAGTCACTTTAAATAAAAGCGTCTGCCAAATGCATAATTGTAAATGTCAATGAAACTGTGCAATATGCAAATCACGTTTTCTGCTAGGCAGGTGTTAATTTGCAATCACTGCAGACTATATATTTGAACTCTATTTTAACTTAAAGTAAGAGGCAAACCCACAGACTGTCACATCAACCACTGATATTATATAAACAAACTGATGCAAATGCAAATCACTGCAAAGGTTATTAGTAGCCAATGTAGTATGTTTTTCCATCATTTCAGCAACGCAAGAACAACGGCAATTGAATGCATCAGGAAGGGCTAATGCAGCCCAAGCACCACTGACACATTTTCTCTGCTCAACACAACACAGGGCAAGTCTTAACAGCTCTGAAGAGACGGTCTAATCAGTCTGGGAGTTTTCCAGAGGACACAGACATACCTAACACACACACACTCTTAGTTAAGAGAGCATGTGATATCATAACTTACCTTATGTGCCAAGTCCTCTGCTTAATGTTTTTGTAAATTACCGTTATGATTAAGGTAATAACCAACAATCAGTCAATAACTGGAAAACATCCCAACAAATATCTTCATTTGTTTGATTTATAGTACTATATGACTATAGTATTGGTCATGCTTTTGATGTCCCTTTGGTGTTTTATCTTAACACAAAAGTATCTGAAATCCTTTGATCTAAAGTTTTACTAAAATTTATAGACAAATATATGACACTACAGCCAACACGCCCCCAGCTAACAAGCAACTCGAGCTATCTCGAGATGCATCTCATGAAACTGGTTTAAAGAAAACCTACAGTTCTTTACACTTCAGTCTTAAGTAAAAAGGTATTTTGGTTTACTACTAGCGGTGTTGAAGTAACCGTGACTGCTGATATTGCTAATATTGAATACTACACATATGATAATATTGTAAATTTTGCTGTAGTATTTGGTTGACACTTCAACATAGTACAGTAGGTGGCAGTATTGTGCCCGTTTAACATTTTGCCATAAGAGCCGCAATGGTTACACATACTTACTCTGTCTCTCTACAACAACTACAAAATCAACAACAATAAATGTAATTTTAACTGATAGCTTCAATAATTGTTTTATTAAATTGAATAGCATTGGTATATGAATTCTTTTGGCCATGATAAAATTTAGTGAAAATCTGATCACCAGTTACTACCTAATTCACATAATTTAATTTGTGTCCTTTCGCCATTTTAGTTACTTTACAGTTATTTTGTTTTTGTTATCGCGGTTTTAGCTTTTAGAAGTAGTTGATTCATAAGATATCACAGCATAATAAACTTACACACCAAGCGACTTTTGCACATAGCTAATGCTGTACGGCGAGGGTAAAGGGTTACCGTCAGGAGACTGGGATACTAATTATCCGTGCATTAATGCAGTCTGGGCTGATACGCAGGTCTGTACATGCACACGCTTTCCTGCATGTAGCTTCTGATCGCTAAACTCTTTAGCACCTGCCCATGTGTGGCACACGCTCACACCTGCAGGGCACTTGCACAGCTGGTGTTTAAAGAATAAGAGATGATGATACCTGCAGGAATGAGTACAGGTTCCTGTTCGGGTTCCTCTCCTGTAGCAAGTTCTCGCTCTTCAACGACCACCCCTACTGTAGGATGACAACATGCGCACACCCACACAGAGTTAGATTAAGGTTGACTGCAATACTTCACCTATGATGTAGATACATTAGATGCTGATAAATTATGTAATTTCTCCATAAAACCGAAACTGAGATTTGATGATGATACACAGGTCTATAAGTGTTATGCTTCATTGCAAAAACAAAAAAGCTCTTTGTTTTTTGTTTGTGCGACAGAAAGGAATGCGACTCGATTTTGCGAATGCACCAAACCACCCCCACCTCTTTTCTGTCAAGGCCCTGGACAAAAGCGCTCTGTCATTTGGGATTCCCTTTAATAGACCGCAGGCTGTTTAGTGTATGTATATGTGTGTATTTATATCATCTGCAAAAGCAACACCTGAACAGCTGTTTCCACCAAGGGACTCTGGGGTTTGATTCCTTGAATTGGCCATGTCTGAACACGAATAATTGCGAAGGACTCGAACACTTTGATTCACCAAGTGTGTGAAGGTTTATTCTCGCATCTGATATAAAACCAATACAGAAATGTGTCGAGATCCAACAGTGGACTGTCTCTCCGTAATTCCTGATCCACATTAAGTTGATCCGAACCAGGTTTTGTTTAAGATTTGTTTGGCCGAAACATCTGTAGTTTTCGTACATGTTTGTGCCTGCGTGTATTTTATCTGAAGGTCCTGTGCGTGAACCTTTTAAGGGGAAGGAAGAAACATGTTTCTAATTATGCAACGAGCATGACTTCATCTGAGTGTCTGGGAAGGATAGCACCTGGTTTGCGATTGCATGGCATAAATCTTGACGAAAGCTAGTTTACTAATGAAATGGTTCCCAAAGAACTTGGATCTTCAAGTTATGTCAAAGAGGAACCCTTATCTCACCGACACACCTCAAGCTATAAATGAAAAGGTCTTGCGAATGTGACCTTTCTTTATAGTAGTTGCACCGAGGGAGGTCTTAAAAGCTCCTCGCTCTTCAATCTTTAACTCGGATACTACAAAAAGGCCCAGATCGTAACCAATTTAAGAACCAGTTTAGGGATTCTAGCTGCAGTCGGGTAGATGAACGATGTTGTAATTGACGCATATAGTCAAGCGTACTTTAAAAGTGCAGATAACGTTAGGGTGTGGGTGCACACTTACTCTGTCGACAGTGACTGAAAGGCATCTGCTCGATCCGTGTGCCGTTTCTGCAGGCGGACACTTCCATCTGGCACTGGTTTGGGTACAGCTGGCCATCAGATCCACAGACTGGCTCTCCGTCATAACCGCAGTCTCGATAACACGTACAGCGTTCGTAGTGTTCCTCCTCCGGACAGTCGAAAACGTTATTGCACTGACCACCCTGAACAAAGCCTGTCGGGGAAAGAGAAAGGTGGGACTCTTTATTAACCTGTTAACTGTCACCGTTCCTCTTAAGGAACACCAATGTTGTTTCACTATTCACTTTCATCGTTTTCATAGTTGAATTCTAATCTAATCATGACCAACTATATATTGATAGAAAGGTGTAAGATTCAAGAATAAACATTTGACAAATTTTCATAACAATAAACATAACAAAAAAACTTCATAAAAAATTTAATGTTAATGATATTTTTTAAAATACCTAAATTAGGCTTAAATTAAACAAACAAAAATAAAGTAAACTTCTAAAATGTTAAAAACTTCAGATTCACAGTAGTGCAGTTACATTTATCAGGTTAAAGGTAAAGTGTCCACTTTTTGTAACATTAGTGCTTGTTTGAGCATCTGTACCAGTCACAGCAACATTCATTCAACCTATCACATTACTTTAGGGTGGGACTTTTTGTTTGTTCGACTAAATGTTCATGACATTAATGTAGAATTTACACAATGCCTTTGAGAATAATGTGACAACATGACTAAATATCTTACAGTTTATTTAACCAGCAGATGAAATAATATAAAGTAAAAATAAAATGAAAAACATTAGAAGCAATAGATGTACTGACCCGTCCAATGATTGCTGGAACTCTCCACTTCATTACACGTAGTGCCGTCACATAGTTCTCGTGCGAGAGGACTGCTCTCGCTTACATTGTAGAAACGAGTGGCTTCGAATGCTGCATTCACACATAAACACTTGGTCAAGCAGATTAAAGCAGGTGAACCAACTTGAACAAACTATTTGTTCCAGTAGAGGAATGTACTGTAGGTCCAGACGGCACCTACCTGGTTCATAATAATCATAAACTTTAACTGGCACTGGGGCTGTCTTGCCCACAATATACTCCCTCACCGCGTGGAAGGTAACACAGGTCATACACTGGCTAGGGATCTGTGGAAAAACTAGACCTTAGTGAATCATTTTATTTGAAACCTTCACACAGCATCAGATGTATTTAATCAGCTCCCCCGACAAAACACCTGGAGTTATACGAGATACATTCAACAAACTGTGTAATGTTTACTGTGTAAAAGCATACTGGAGGTCTAAATCGAGAGCTTAAACTCACCTCGTCGAAGTAGAAGAGAACTTTCCTGCCATCCACTTCATACCTCTTCAGCCCCACTCGCTTATCTAACAAAAGCTGGGAACAGAATTATTAAAACATGAAATATGATAATGAAAATTAAGTATAACTTTATACTCTTAGTAATTTAGGCTGCATGTACACCACCAGCAACTTTGCATAAATTTTGCATAAACTACTTTAAATACTACTTTACTACTAATATTTTATAAATCAAATAAAAACTAGTTGATTCAAAACTGTTGCACTCAGAGTAGCTGCTTTTCACAATGTGTAAGATGAAGTTCAGTTTAGCTCAAGTCTTGTTTGAGTGAGAGTGAGAGTGAGAGTGAGAGTGAGAGAGAGAGAGAGAGAGAGAGAGAGAGAGAGAGAGAGAGAGAGAGAGAGACACGGACACAGTTTACGAGGGACTCAGTGTGAGCTGGCGCCACAAAGACATACACACAAACATAAACAGTATGACTGCAGCCACATATAAATGACAAACTCACTATCAATAGTTATTTGATTGGTGTAAAAGTCACAGCAGAGAGCATGATATCATACATATCCAAAATAAAGAGCAAAGTCTTGTTTGTTAACGTTGCTAAAATGAAATCCAAAAAAGTTGTTGCTTTAAGGACCGAGACACACAACAATCTTTATTGTACCATCTACTAAACACAAATATATCGATTTTCACTACCAAATATCCAAGAAGCAAACAATCCTCCAATAACAGCATCCTCCTGTTTACTATAAATTAAAACAATGAGACACAACGGTGTAAGCAATCCCGCTTCCCATAGCGAAACGAGGAATGTGAACAGCCGGGGTCATGTAATAAACATGGAGCCAGCCAGAGGTGGCCACGTAAAGCCAGCTTGTTACTGGCTAATGGCGCTAATGAGACACGTTCCACCGCGGTGAGGTTCGGAGTCAGTTTGCATTATATTGCTCCCGTGGTAGCGACGGTTTACTAGCGTGGAGGACATGAGGCCCGGGGCCTGTAACGTGACTAATGAGGGACAATGAGTTGATTGGGGACAACGAAGGTGACCTAAACCAACCTCAATTTACCCCCCTGGATGAGAGAGGTGATGGGGCAGGCTGACCCCCTTGAGCATTTCCTGTTTCAGGCTGCTGCTGTGGATGTTACGGGCCTGCGGAGGGTCTGCAAACTCAGCTAGAGCTCACTGGTCGCCTCCTGGGAATGAGGTCACACCAGCTTGCGGCCAGACTCACTTTTATACTCCGTAATAAACCTGCCTACCAATATTATTTACTGAACGCACACACACACATACCTGTGCTCCTTCTTAGCATGTACTTTAGTTGTTGCATGTTTACATTTTGTTCACAGTGGTGTAGAAAATTCTTCTATGCAGAATATGACATTTGTACATAAGTTTCTAAATTTCAAAATTTTGGGTATTTGTTACACGAGCTGGTATAGACAATTTTTTACATTTGTTTAGTAGAGGTGTAACATGGCACAATACATTGTGATACAGTAAGTTTGTTGAAGTATATTGAAGAGAATAATTTTAACAATATGACGTCTATTAAATCCTATTGGTTAAGATGACAACTTTCTAATAATTTTTTTCTTCTTGAAATTATGTCCAATTACTGCTTTAAGAAGTTCTCTCTAGGGTAGAAAGCCTTCTTAATTTTATGTCCAGGTTTTTTTTCAGTAACAGGACTATTCAATTTTTATTAGTTACAATCAATTAAATCTCAAACTCTTTGTATGCAAGTTGCATGTACAACAAAAAATGTTACTGAAAATTGTTTATGTTCTTTAAACATATTTTGTGATGCGAATTTCAGTTTAAATGTTTTAAGTTTTGTTCAAAATATCATGTATTATTATATCATGAACCCAATATCATGAGCTGAGTGTATTGTTACACCCCTACTGTAACAATTACAGTATTTTTATTATTATTATTTATTTTGTGTCCTGCCAGGAATGTTAGGACAGCATAGTGATCACTTATATGAAAGCTGTAATCTGTTTACTTACGAAATAACAAACCAGCGTTAATCTTACGCAACACAAATACGAATGTGATCTACAGTGTGTGTTTGTTTACATCTGTGCGTGTGTGTATGTGTGCTCGTGATAGAAAGCAAAGACTGATAAATTCCACGCCATACTGCCTCCTTTGAAATGACCTCCAGATGTTAACTTTGTCCATCTGCCAGAAGGACACATGCAGAGAGAGAGAGATAGAGAGCGAGAGAGGTCCACTGTGCTATCATAAAGACCAACACCCTTGTGGGTACAGTGTTTTTCCTTATTCGCCTAGATGATGTAAAGTACAAATGGGTGTGACAAAGGAAAGGATGTTCTGTGAGAGAATACAAAAACAAGAAGAAGAAGCCTCACCCTCTCCAAACTCTCAACATCCGCACGGAAACCAGACAACAGAGGGACTTCTAAGACAGCCATGTTGGATGAGCCAGTGTGCAGCCACCTATAAATAAAGCATTGTTTACATACCAAAGACTTCATAAAAATAGTTTGAAGGCTTTAATATTCCATTAAACAATTTTACACCAAGATGTTTTTACCTGGTGCAAACCTCCAGTGTAACACGGTAGTCTAGGTGATCCTGGTGGGCTGCAGGGTCCTCGTCGTCAACAGGAGCCCTCCGTTTGCGATTCAGCTCTGAACGGTTATCAGCACGAGAACGGGAGCGAAGGGATAAGTGACGTGAGGAAGGTGGGGAGTGTCGTTCCTGCCTGGGTTCCTTTAGGTCTACTTTTAGCTGAAAAGCTGGTTTAGCTACTGGATCGGGCACATTGTAAGATACATCGATCTAAGAATGAGAAGAAAAATAGCATGTATATGATATGTGGTTGCTGGGACGTTGCTATGCAGGTGTTTCGAGTAGTTTTTAGCATGTTGACATGAGGTTGCCAGTGTTTAGGGTGGTTGCTAGGGTGTTGCTATGCGGTTGCTAAAGTGTTCCAAGTAGTTTTACTGAGATGTTTAGAATAGTCACTTCTACTGTAGGTCGATACTAACTAGCCAGTAGATCAAAAGAGCTCAGTGTCAAATTTCTTTGACAATCTGATACCTAATCCAGGCTTGCGTTGTTTATGGGATGTTTTTTTTCACCCACCAGGAGTTAATCATAATTCAGCTCACAAATAAAAATAAATGTATCCTCAACAAGCAAATTTGATGCATCATTCAGTGTCCACGATTGGTTGCGCTAAGTTGATTACTTCCAGTAAAACTTTAAATTCAAAATCTAAGTACGAACAATAGCAGTTGTGATGGTTACTCTTAAGAAGCACAATGTAATCTTTGTGATAAACCCCAAGCACTATTTCTGTTAGGAACTATGTGTTCTGTCATATAACCACAGATGAGATAAACTTAAATTTTACATCTTTTACCCCAAACAACATTAGAACAAAACTTTCCAGCTGCTTTTGTGGCATAGTTAGAACAAGTTGTTTGTTCCTGCTATCTACAAAAATTATTGAAGTTGACTATCTGATTCAGGGGGTTGAATTTCGCCCTAAAGGGATTTGACCCTAGAGTAGGAAGAGTACAGCAATCATTTATCCATGGAGAGAATGTTGGTTTGGTCTAACCAGAGAACAACAGTACCTGCATCAGACAGCAGCCTTCTCCTTTAGCACTGACAAATAGTCCTGTTGGAATGCTGGGGATCTAAAAAAAAAAGAAGAAAAAAAAAAGAGAAAGCATGTAAGATTCAATAATCAGATTAATGCCACAAATGCATATTAACTGGCTGGCTCTGATCCAGCTTCCAGATTATACACATTTAAACTGACACTGCTAATCACAAGATAAGAGTGATGTGCCAAGCAGATGCTTAGAATAACAGCGTATCAAGTTCAGGCCCTCAATAAATGCTTGCTACAATAAAATGGAATTACTGTTATAGGCAGTGGAATGAGGGATGGAACTGAGTCACGTCTTATTGAGGATAAGATATGCCCCCATGTAATAAATTACAATAATAAATTATAAAAAAATATATAAAAATTACATTTATGTGAACTCAAAGATGCATATGATTAGAACAATTCACAATAATTAAATAAAAACCTTTAGTTCAGTTAAGCTGATAACTGTCACCAAGTATACACATGAAAATGCACTGTCCAAACTACATGTTTTTACGTTTTAGATTTGAGAAATTTCTGTATATTTATATTTTATTTTTAAAAATAACATTAACATTTTGCTGACTGAATGATTTAATTCTTATTAATTTTCAGTTCAAATTCTTGAGTCTTAGACCTTTACGTCAATATATAGTTTGTTTGATTAGATTAAAATTCAACTATTGTTTAGCAAATCAATATTTCAACTTTGAAATATTAAAGTGAATAAGAAAATAACTCAACTCATGTTGCTTCTGTGGAACAGGATAATGCACTGTGTTATGAGTTGCACATTTAGAGTAAAAAATTATTTTCTGATTATTCTAAATAGGACAGATCATTACAAATCACATTAAAACACACTGCTGACTGGTTAAAGCAAATAATTATGTCATTTTAATTTCTACCACTACAAAAATATTTGGGCATCCCACAAGTCTGCCCCCCAGTCCCCCTTCAATTTGAACATTGTAATTTGGGTAATCTTTACCACAGCTTTCTGTAGGATCTTCTGATTCTCTAACTGAAGCTCAAAGGTTTCTTGAAAGTCCAAGTTAGTAGAAGCCAGGGATATGGTGAGATTAACTCCGCCCACATATGACAGGATGGCATATTCAGACAGGGCTTGCAATGCCACACAGGTATCCTGTTTTCAGATAAATAGTATATATTAAACAATGGTACAAGTAAGCATAACATATAAAAGAAAACTAAAGGCTAAAGAAAATTATACAGATTTGTCACCTGAGTTGAGGAAAAACCTCCCAGGGCGTTCCTTTGCTGTGAAAGCCATTTAACCACAGGTAGGGCAGATGCAACATCACCCAGAAGTGTGTAGGTAAGAAGACCATAGGCTGTCATCTCAACTTCAGCTGACACCACTAACAAAGCAGAGCAAGAATAATACTAATACAATACATACAAACAAAGAGTTCAAAGCAGTAGCGTACACAACACTTGTACTAACTTCATCTGTTATTTTAAGAATTGCGTTAATTCACTGATTAATCGATAGACACCTGACTGTGAGAGGCCATCACTGAAGCCCATGAATCTGTCTTCATCAGTTACAGTACTGCCGGTGAGACTCCAATGAGTAAAACCATCTGCGAAGAGTAAATAAGTCGAGATCACCAACATGCAAAGTTTTAACTAACAGTGATCTGTTAACACGAGTTGAAAAATGACCTTGAGTGATGGCCATGTGGTTAAGTCGCCGGAGAGCCAGTGGGGCGTAAGGACTGCGTAGTAAAGCAAGTGCATATGCCGACAGAGCTGTAGTATACGGGTCATCAGCAGAGTACGTGTTGCTCTCTAGAAACGCCTTAGCTTTAGCAACCGCTCTCTTCTCCTCCTAAATAAAAAACACAATTCATAGCAACCCGTTAACTACATTTTAGGTCGTTTTTCTGCAATTTACCGTTTTAAAAAATTATTCAACATAATGTAAACACCATTCTGTGAAAATAAAACCTTGATATCTTCAATAATGACTGAGTAAAGCCATGACAAAGATTGAAATCAATGTTTAGCAAGACAACTTTCAGTATATTTAGTGCAAAATAATTCAACAATGTCAATAAAATCATTCATTACAGTGTTTAAAAATTTATAATGTTGATGTAAATGAAATTTTTGAGTACTGTATCATTTACAGCCTATTTTGGCTTTGAATACCTTGATGCTCTTAATATCATGATTAGATTTGAAAACTTTAGCCTGGATTTCACAAACAGGGTCACAAATACTTGAGAAGTGTAGGTATATAGAAACACAATGAGGAAAATACAATGAAATAGCTTAGCTCTGAGACCATTAACAGGTGCTTCCTGCTTCTAAACTACAAATTCGTTTTTAAGGAAGAATAGCAAACATACAGATTTATCTGTACCATATGTCCTTCTTCTCATGAACACTAGTCGTGATCAGCCATGATCTTTTTCTTTTCGTGATCTTTTCATTAGGTTGATTTGAGAGTGTGAGAATCTCGTCATTAAAGTGATTCATTCTTTGAGTATGAAGAACAATGCTACACATCAGAGGACTGATGTGAAAGACCTGGCAGGCTAACTATAACAAGATTGTTTTTTTTTTATAATTTGCATTATGTTTTGAAAATCAGGGATGAACTCAACCATACAACATTTAAGTCATTTTAGGTTGACTAGCTATGTTTTTCACTAGCGCCATGGTTTTCATCTACTTTTAATGGAAATGTCAAATCTCTTAGGTTTGAGACAAGGAATGTGGGCAGGGTAAAAAAATTCAGAAGAATTCCATTGTCTCTGCATGTTTTAATCATAAATCTTTCGATTTAGACAGCAGGCTTCCATATTAGATTACCCATCACAAAGCTGAAAGAAATACTGTTGATTCTCTGCCAGAACATCCATCATCTTATAAAGCAGGAATGCACGAAAAGGTTGTCTAAGAGACCTGGCTGAGAGGTGGTTTAATGGGATCGAAGATAAACAAGATGCATCACAGAAGATGTGAGAGTTCTCTCACCTCAGTTGTAATCCCGGTTTCCATAAGAGCTGCCACCACATACGCAGTCAAAGAGATCTTTCCATGAATTCCACCCTTAAAAGGAATCAGACAGGCCTATTATCACCAAAGTGATAACAAATAACACCTCTGTCCCACCTTTCTCAGTTTGATGTGAGCTTGTTAAAAGGATGGCTGTACACTTGGCTGTAGTCTTACATTAGTAACATTCTAAAATGTGGTAGAGGATGTCTTTCAAATAATCTCTCACAAATTAACCAAATAAAATCTTATCAATATCAACTTCTGAAATAATAAAAAGATCTCTGTTTATGTACCTGCAGGTCTTTGTTGAGTATCCGGCCCATTGCTGGAAAGGAACCTTCTTCTTTTTGGTGGGTAATCAACCAGGATTTAGCAGCACGTAGTTCTTCAGGATCAATGAAGATGAAGCCACGAGACTGGGCAAAGGATTTTAGTACGAATGCAGTCAACCTGGAGGAGAAAGAGGTGCCCAGCACTTAATTTTTGAACGACAAGTTAATTTAAGGGAACCTGTAAAGGGTTTGAAATCAGTATGTGTAATGATTGGACACCATCAAAACCCCACAGAAGTACAACACAATCTTTTTATTGCAACAATTCAACGGGTAGTCTGAACTGTTAATTAGTCAAGAATTTGTTTTCGTTGTTGAACTGGCCAAAACTTTTAAAATATAAAGCTTATTTGCCCAAACATTGGGAGGTTTCAAAAGTCAATGATCTTTGACAGATGTCAGAAACACCTAACGGAGTTCTTGAGTCATCCGACCCGTTCTAGCTCTGTAAAACATGCAAAGTGTGTGCTAGGTTTGTTTGAACTGCAACATTGCATGACATGACGACATTCCTGGCATCGGCCAAATGATGATACAAGCTGACATCATCGAAAGTAAAGGTCAATAAGTAAACAACTGGAGAGTTTTTTACAGCATGCGCAAGGGATTAAGGGACGTCAAGAGAAACACCCAAACGACACTATGGAGTCCTTGCATGCCTGGCCTGGGGCATTATGTTTCCCAAGTGACTGGAAAATTTTGTCAACAGGAATTTTTATAATAATAAAAAATACTGTGTCAACATCCTGAGAGCCTAACTGCCTGACTCAAGGATAAGATCCAAAAAGGTGTTTAAATGATATATAGACCTGCAAAATGAAGGGGACACCTGCAGCTTTCTCTGGTTAGGCTTGCCTAGATATCTACTTGGTGGTCTGCAAGGTAGTTTCCCAAAAATGATAACCTTTTTGGAATGTTGTGTAATCTTTGCCAAAACTCCCAAGAAAAATGAACATCCATGGCAGACCTTTTCAAGGAAATTAAAACTGAAGTAAAAAATGGTTGACGTTGTTAAAAGGGAACCTGTTCATTTTTCCTTTATTTTCGTTTTCTTTCTTTAAAACAAGTAAAATCTATGACTCTAGAGAGCCTAGTAGCTTAGTGTTTACAGATCTGGGCTGGTAAGTGGATATTTGCCACTTTGAACCTAGCAAGACCAGCATCAATGTATCCTTGAGCAAAGCTATCAACCCAATGTTTCTTGAAGCAGACCCTGTAACGCTGTCCTGCATGCTGCACTATATTGTCCTTGTCACCCTTAAGTATGTGACCTTTCTTCAAAAACACCCTTGCCAGGGAAAACTGATGGTACCTGAACATGGTCCTCTACTAACGCTGGGAAAGAGAGAAGATGCAAGTCTTCAAGTAGGCTTACAGGAGTTTGAGGGATTGCTGGGGGTTCCTAGGGGATGTAGTATAAATTACTACCACATGTGGCTTTCATTGATGCCAGAAGATGGGTTGCCAGGTCCGGTCCAAGGTCTAAACAACCTCCTTTCTTCATTAGAAAACATCCTCACACATCACAAAACTCATCTGCATCTACCTTCCAGGCAATTGTAAATGAAAGTTTCCACTCCCATTCCAATGTGTTCCAAAACATTAGGTGTTCATTTCGCTGAAGCAGATTAGTTTTGAAGGTCTTGGCATTACCGGGGCAGCAAGGCGCTGATGGGGACATTAAATACTTGCTGCACCATTATAGCCAATCTTTTCATTAGAAGCCACAATTTCCTGTCCTATCATTCAGCCCAACCTGGGACATATTAACTCCGCTCTGAAGCTGCTGTTAACCTGGCAATAAATGATCTGTATGAATATCTAAAACCAGACCAGAAACAAAAGGAGAGTTGTTTAGACCTGTTAGCATTCTTGATACGAGAAAGGCTTGAAAGCAAACCTTGTTTTCTCTGTGTCCAATGCAGGTAGGAATTGTTGACCTTACCGAGGGCATAGTTAATGATGGCTGTTCAGGACCATGGGAAGAAATCCCCCAAAACAACCAATAAATCTGTACTCTAGTGACTCGAGTCAGAGAGCTTATTAGTAGTTTGTTAATAAAGCTCTAGGGTACAGTCAGCTCAGTATTTTACAATCCAAGGCTCTAATAAAAGTCAGACAACCAATAAATGAATCATTTCAATTTTTGGGCTAAGCAAATATTTAGTTTTCTTTTCCATGCTGTGTTCCATGCGGAGTTCTTCGACAACACAAACATTACATGCTTCCAACCTTAGCTTCAGCCTCCCATAATAAATCACTTTGAGTCGCATAAAGTCACAATATGAGAATATTTGGAAAAATAACAAGTTCCTGAAAACCAAACATGGATGTCTGCATAATTCACCTTTCTCTGACTGGGGCTGTGGGTTAAATAAAGGTCATACTAGGAAAAAAATGGTTTGCGCTATTGGAATTAAAGCCAACTTCTGAGCAGACATGGCATGTACAGACTTCACATGGTAAATACTTACCACATGCTTCCGGAGGAATCTCTTTCCCCGAAGGCACTGTAGGAACCGTCCTGCCTCTTGTATGTAAGCTGCCTCTGATAACCTGCCAGGCACATTCGAAGACCCAAGGCATTGTTTGCACTGCATACGCACAGACCTTTAATCACTTTAAAATAATTCTTTAGATGATTAAGAATGAAGGCATGCTAAGTCTTGCACCTTGAAGTAGGTAGTCAGTGGCCTCTGCCTCCACCTCTGGGCTGAGCTGATGTGTTTTCTGAAGGTACCTGAGCACAAAGACATTGGGAGCGAAGTGGATCATATTTTGCTCTCCACAACCAAAGGGAAGGCGGAGAAGCTTGTCAAGGTTGTTGAGCGTTGGACCCATAACATCACCTGGGACAGAAATCAATCAATCACAGTAGATGAAACATCACACATTACAGTTCCAATCAGATTTATTGTGTGTTCAAATACATTCTGATATTTAATTAAAGTACTGCTCTGTTTGTTAGAGCTCTCCAACATGTCAACATTTGGCTCAACCAGTGGCATGAGTTCGGACAACTTTCACACCTTAAAATTTCAATTATAATTGAACATGACATTGGACAATTTATTCTTGGTTGGCACTTTCTGCTGTTGGCTAGATAAAGAACCAAAATGTTTCCATGTCTTCTCACCAATCATAGATGCAGTGGCTCTCTCAGAGCCTGGTACCACGTTTTGTGGGACTCCCAATGTAAAGGCCTCATTGTGGTTCTCATCCGCATCTTCTTTGCGCCAGATCCTGAACTCGCCAACAGAACCCCAGCCAGTGGAGAAACCGATATGCCGCACATGAGCAGGAAGTGGTCCAGCCCACTGCAGGATCAGGGTCTCGCTGGATGGCTCTAGACCATGGCCCACCTATCAGAAACAAGATTATGTAACTTCAGCAACTTGCGTTGGGTGACAGTATGGTCCTGTATCCAATCTTAGAAGCTTGTCACATGCAGAGTTTGGAAAATAAAGTTTTCTGAACATCATTTAATGGTAACACGCTGAAAAGGATGATAGGAAGAAGGGATGAAGTGATTAGCACATGACATATTAAAGATATGCATGTTCTCATTCGTAGGTAACCAAGTAAAGTATGACTACACCATAATTTAATAATAACAACAACAACATGGAAACTAATTAAGTTCTACTCAAAAAGCAGTTTGATGAATACTGCATTTTACAAGTACAGGGGACTCATAAAAACAATTGCCAAGTCTTGGCAAACAATGCTCACCTTAAGCTTACACAGACCCAGTTGGGAGTCTCCCATAAACAAGACTCCATTGGTACTGAATTTTGTCGTTAAATCTTCAACTACTTAAAATGGAACATGGTTCACCATGCTACATTGAAAATAGGTCACTATCAAAATAAATTTGACCCCAGTGCTGTATTATTGCTCCCTATGGAGGGCAACATAACTGCAGTGTTGGATCAGAATCTTTTTATGCCATCGAGAGGAAGTCAATAATCACAAATCACTGGGTCTTTACAGTGACATCATCGGGCAGAATATGATCTCACTAGTAAACCTTTACTACTGACAAAAAGTGCAAACACAAAGAAATACACAATCACAGAAAATATCTATTGTGTCCAGGCTACAACGTGATCATGACGTAACAGCATCCAAAATTAGTTAATAATCCACACAAACACCTCACCTCTTGGCAATGATAACTTTTGGTCTATTATTGTCTATTAATCAATCTATCACTTAACCGTAGCATTTTAAACAACCTATACCATAACCATACAATCAAAAACTATCTTACCTGCACACCACCTTCTGTCCAGCTGATCCAAAAGCTGCGGAACTCATCCCAGGAGAGGATGCCTGGTGTTGGGGCACTGGCAACCGGCTCCCCCATCTTACCCCTCGAGATCCATGACCTCGAGTTCTGCCGACCACCCAGCACAATCTCAACCATTTCCGTGCTGTCGTGGGCAGTGGGCGAAAGGGCAACATGGGCATCATTATGGCTTTTGACAGATACTTGAACATGCGTGACTTTGGCCGGCTTCTTCACGTATTGATACTCATATTTGTTGGGTGTGGAGATGTGAATTCGTTCTGCAAAACATAAGGATTAAAATATAAAAAAATAAATTTCTATTTTATTTTATGTACACGATGAAGCCATCAAAAGACTTGCTTACCATTTGGGCAGAAAAATACACTGTATGTGTACTCTCTAGGTAAACCTTCAGGCTAAGGAAGTCAAGCAAAAAGAAAGGAAAATTGGTACATACTACCCTTTCCAAGCAGATTTCAGTGAATTTGCTCATCAGTTTACAAAAGCAATGCATAGTCAGTGACAATGACATCCAGGATTCCCACCTCTACCAGCACGCTCCTGCGCACATAGTCCATGCCGACTGGGCTTCTCCTGTCTTCTTGTTCCTCTCCAGCTTTGCCACTTTTGCTCGTCTGCAGTCCTTCTGAGCAACAACTTGGCTCACTGTAGGCCACAGCTCGAGCTGCCACAGAAAAGTAAATGTGAAATGACAAACAGCTTGACTAAAAAAAAGTTTCACATGAATATACAAATACGCATGCAAACATGGGAGACTTCTGGCAGCGATTCTTTTTTAACAAAGCCCATAATGACCCTGATGGCCTGAGGATAACAGGATACACAGATGGCTCTGCGTCCGGATGGCTGCTTGCCAGTCAAGTCTTTTTGTATGCGTGTAGTGAAAAGGAAGGACAGGGTACGAGGACAGAGCCGTGGGGGGCCCATTGGCCAGCACTGACCTGAAAATTCACTGACATGCCACAAAGCCCTAAAACCACTTTCCCCTCATGTACATTTCCTCAAAACTGCCTGATTACCCCCAAAACACCATGACGAGGGTTTAACAACACTCTGATAAAATTAATCGCTCTGGAATGCCACAATGTTTACAAAAAAGCAGGCGGAAACAAGTCAAGTATAAATATGTGACAGCAACTGACTACTAACATGCCATGTTAATATTCAATAAATCTTTTCTTACAGTTTAATAATACGATAAATCTTCTGCTAACAGAAGAAAGAATAAACATACATTTGTCCAACATGTAGAATAAATGCCATACATACATTTGTACATTGCACAGTTTTGAAGACTTTTCTGCTCTAAAAATAACAGCAATAATAGAAATAGAAAATATTTATTTATTGATGTATTTAAGTATTGTTAAAATATTTAATGGACCAACCTGTGATGTTGGCAGTCACCAGTTCCGAAAAAAGCAGGACAATAAAGGTGGGGGTGGCCTCGCCAGGCGCCACACACTTTTTCCGGGTCAGATGGTGTTTCCCCGGGTGACCTACAAACTTGATCCCTTTGGGCACTGATACTTTCACATGGACCTGAAGAGAATGATTGTATAAATCAGTCATGGAGTTTCGCCATAGCACATAAACACATGCTCTCTGCATTCTCAAACTTATGATTTCCCAAGGGCTCCCAAAAGATTCAAGGGAATTTCTGAGGTGCATTGCACATTTTCCATGGTGCCTAACTCATGGCCTCCCATCGTTTCTGAAAGTTTCGACACCAAACCCTTCCGCACCCCTGCTGCAAATCTCTCTTTATATACCCAAAGCCAAGAATAGACTGACACTAAATAATGTTCAACACATTTTCATGTTCTTGGAGCAATATTTCTGTTATTCCAAGATTAGGCAAATATTCATGACCCAAATCAGATAAAAGCAAATGCACACTTTACCTCTGCGCAAGTAGGCAGGTAGTTGTACACCGTCAATGGGACTTTGGTCTGTTCACCACGTATGACGCTGTACGGCAGGGTAAAGTCAATGAAGAAGGGTTTAAATGTGCGCAGCTCTGTAGTCTGAGCCAGGCCAAGTCCCTTTTCCGCAGATAGACCAATAGCCTCCGTCACCCATGTGGTAATAGAATCAGGAAGATCCAAGCGTAACATAGCTTCTCCTGTGCCATTGCTGGCAATCAAATAAAGCAAAATAACCCAAATAATAATTAACCCAAATACAATCATTATTTTACTCAACCAAACTAATATATTGCTACCTGACATTGAAGCAGTGCCAAATCCATGTCTCTGGGAAGAATGTACGCCTGCGATTCTCTGCCCTAAAAACACATTTACACAAAAGACGCTAGTCCATAGATATGCAAGATGCATGTAAAATTAATCTTGGTGCCATTTCTGAACATTGTAATAGCAGTATATGTACCGTGTTCCAGACCGGGCATGCATGGCTGCCATTAGGGTGGAGCTGTGTGGTTGAAAAGCGGGCACAGCCTCATCTGTGTACATCCCTCCACTTTGCCTGTGATTCAGGCTCACCATATCCGTCATCACCACCAGTCCCGTCTCCTACAGCGTTTTAGAATTTTTAGAACATTATTTTAGAATTTCGCATCGACCCAATTACCATGGCGTTGCTGGCTTCATACTCCACCAGTTGAGCTACTGGAAAGCCTAACTGGTATTGTTAAGTAGTTGACTATAGATGTGACCAATATGTAATGCCCTCACCGTAAAAGCAAAACGAGCATCTTTTGTAATATCCCAGTGCCATGGGAATACAGAAGAGCGCCGTCGCCTTGATGACAATCCAGGCCACCAGAAGTGCCCCTCGTCTTTTGATACCCCAAAGGCATCAGATACATCAAATTCGACCAGTTCTTTGAACACCTGCAAAGTCATACATCAATACAGCCAGTAATTTTACCTCCAGAGTAGCACATTTTCCATCACATCTATAAAGAAGTGCTCTGATGAGGGCTGACCTTCTCAGGTGTAAGCTGAAAGCCTGGTTTCAGAAGGTACATGCTCTTGTCCACAGAAGCTACACATACACATGAGCCACTCTCTGCATGAACCTTCAGACTGACCGGACTGCCTGGCATGGACTCATTTGTGGACAAAGACACCAAAACCTGAAGACAATATAAAGGATGTGTTAAAGTTACTCCTGCATAAAATATAGCACTTTTAGATGCAAACCCACCTGATTATCAAAGTGAGGCTGAACAGAAAGTTGCAGACTGTCTGTCACCCCTTCGCCATTATCCCGCACATAGTAGACTAGTAGGCGGCTGAGAGGGGCCATGGCAGAAGTAACGTTAAAATGCAAAACTGACATACAGCTGTCCGTCTCGGCCTGAGTAGACGCACCAGAGTCTGGACAGAGAGAAAATACAAAGGTAGACAGGACAATAAAGTAAGAAAAAGTAAATAAACACCTTTATGTTTCTAAATTTAAAGGGACAGTTCACCCATAAATAAAAATTCTGTCATCATTTATAGTACTCGGTGTTGTGTCGTTTCAAACTTGTTTGACCTAATTTCTTCTTTGAAATTGTTAAGAAAGTGTTAAGAACAATATGATGGTGAGTAAATGATAACACAATTTTTATTTATGGGGACTGCCCCTTTAAATGAAGAAACTTAGAAAATGTACATACTTCCTTTATTTCTTTAAACATTTAATTTGAATATAACTTTTACAAAACAAAACTACATTAATAATATAGTATTCATTTTGTATGCTAATACAGTATTAATGTAATAACATCAACAAACGTGTCAACAAAGTCTTGAACTCCAGCTCATCTAGTAGTAAAACTGACCTGAGTCACGTGGTGGTTTAGTGGTGGTGTGCATGTTCGTGTCAAAGGTGACGGTAGCTCTCTTTTTGCGATTGGCCATGCTGTCGGAATGTCTCTGACCTGACTCCACAATATTCCCGCGGGATGCAATCTCGTAGTGCAAGGTGAAGTTACAGGGACAGGTGGACTTCAGCAAGATCTCAGCCTCCTGTCCAACCTAGTCACAAACACGTGGTTTCACAATTTAAAGTTGTTGAAACATACAAGGTACGAGTAAAAAAAAAAAAACTAGAGGGATGTTTTCTTATAAAATCCTGATGCTTGGGTGTGTTGTGAGTGGTCATCAGGACATGGTTATATGGTTTCTAAGGTGTGATTTTTTTACCGATAGAGGAGCACTGGGGCTTAGGAGCTGGATGTGACACTTGCTAGGAGAATACCAGCTACTGATGGATAGATAGTTGGGAAGATACTGGTCTCCTGCTGGTCTACCACTAATGGCAGTCACTTTTGACTGTGAGAAAAGAGAAAATAAATTAATATTAATATGATGATTTACTATTTATCATAAGCAAATTTTTTTGTCCAGTGTGACTTGATTTGTCCTCTCTTCCATCATGGATCTTCCCTTGTAGGGTTTGCACCTACAACTTTATGGTTAATAATCTAACCAGTTCAGCTATTTGTTAAACCACCTCTGAAAGAGGTTTTTCTACATTAAAAAATCCCTCCCACTGACCTCCAGCCAGACGTACTGGGCACTCGTGGGGATGGAGGGGATCTCAAAAACAGCCTTGCCATTGTGTGAGACCAGTTCGCTGGTATAGACGTTGTCCTTTGGGGTGAGTTCGGCCTTAACTCGCACCTGCACTCCATCTGCTGGGCTTCCATCTGGATAAGTCACCTCAATCTGGGGTCAGTGATGAAAAAATATTATTTTAAAATAGCATTGATGACAATGAAAGCCAAATTAAGCATTCTTAGCATGTCCGATTCTTTACTCACAATCCCTTTGTAGGGCAGGCCAGGCTTGAACTGCTTCCGGGTGTCTTTGGAGTACTTGATGTCAATGAGTTGCTTGTGGACGGGTGTTGAATCATCATACATGGTTTGCTGACCACCATCAACGCTGTTCACAGTCACCCACATGTTTACTGTACCCCGGAAATGGTCAGTAACTTCTAAGGGCATCATGTCTTTTATACAGAGGCTAAAGATGGCTGAGCCTTTGATCTGTGTAGAAGAATGGGGAAGTGACTAAGAGCTTGCAAATATTCAAGAGGTGGTCTTGAAGTTTTTGCTTTATCATTCCCTCACCTCCATTGATTTCATCACCGGGTGACCCACTTCATGCCTGTAGTAGCCAACACCATTCACTGTCATGTTAACTGTTAACTTGCCCGTCACTGGCTTTCCAAAAGTGTACCTGATGGAGATCAGGATGATTGTGAGATTGGTAACTTTTTTCAAGCAATTTCTGAGAAGTATAACAGATCCTTTGTCTTACCTTGCCTTGACTGTGACCTGTTCACATGAGTTAAGATCTCTAATGTAGGGAGGGGGCTCAATGATGACTTCAAACTTGGGCATAACTGTTCAAGAGAAGAGGATCCATATTTAATTATCAACATATATTTCATTGTGCTCCAACTAGCAGTTTTGAACACACAAACAAATCTTATGAAAAGTTTGTACCATCCCTAATCTCATAGAAGCAACAAAGCAAGGCAGCTTCGAGTTTATTGACAGTGTTGTCCGATAGAGTATTAATGTTTTGCAATTTTCTTACTTATGCTAAATGACTTACCATACTTCTGCACTTCGAAAGACTTGTTATATGTGTGGCCTTGCATCTCTGCAAAGACAAACCACTCGCCAAAGACTGGTTGGTCTGACAGTGGAAAGCTCATATTGACAATTCCTGACAACAAAGACAGGGAATATCAACACTACACACTTCATACAATGGTAACATAAATTACAAAAGTATGATTTGACATGTAACGCAACAGTAGCAGCTCTTACCACAACAAATAGACTTTACATCTTTCCACTGGATTATACGGGATCCTCTGGGGTCCTGCGTAAACAAATTTGGTAAAAATATTCTTGCTTATCGGCTTAGCTTATATTTAGATCAAACTTAACCAAACACCTTCCCAATCGAATGATGGTTTCAAACAGACTGACCTTACCCTGACTTTAAGGGCAACACTACATGAGCCCGTCAATCAAGGTAAAACTACACATACCCCGGCTGAAACTTCCTCCGGCAAGAGCCAGAAGCCGACGGTGCCAAACTAACATAAACATGGTCCCCTTTGACCAATTGCACAGCTTTCAGAGGAATGTTCTGGAACCGAGCAACATTGCCTCAGAGCTGCTTCAAAGACCAAGCAGCATGTGGGAAAGGAGTGGAAGTTAAGCATAGATCGGTGGGGGGCAGTGGCCCAAAAACACTCTCTCCCTTTTATCTCTCTTGTCGCCCGTTAGCATCTGCACAAGGGTCAAACCCAACACTGCTGGCCAGCTGTCAAGCTCTATAGCTGTGTAACATGGAGCCTGCTGGGAAATAAACACACTTTGAGTGTGCATCGCAACCTGTGGTCTCCTTTCTACGGCTTCCACTTACCACTATGTAGGCATCAATCTGTAAAACAGAAAAAATAAGACCTGATTAGGAGGGGAATTTCAACACATACAGCAGCATGATGGAAGCTTCTTTATTTAAAATGTTTGGATACTAAGTAAACAGTGCTAATTGGGATTATGCTTCCTATTATGAAGAACTGAATTTCTAAGAAGTTGTGTTACCTTTTCACTGGAAGGTCTCAAGTCTGGCGTGACGGCGTAAATATTTATACGAACTACAGAGAAGAGAAAAAATATTTGTAATTAAATTAATGAACATTAATTCAGATTCACTCTGTATCTTTCTTGTTTGAAACATATTGACTTTGACTGGATTTAGAATAGCGTACTACAACGTATTTTTTGTTGCAATTAAGCAGTATGTATACAAAGACTGCACAATATATCAAAATATCGCAAATGTGCATATAGAGGTTTTACTTTGATGCTCTAACATGTGGATCCAAGATATACACTGAGGTGTATATGAGATGTATATACAATCTTTGGTTTTTAAATATTTTTTATGTAGTTTTAATGTAGATTTTAAATAATTAAAAATATTATTGTATCGCGTATCATGTATAAGTTAAAGCATATTTTTTTCATACATTTTTCTTCAATACCGTGTAGCTCTAATGTATACTATGTAAAAGTATGCATATTTTCTGTATTCATTAAAAACTACAATTACAATTTTCAAAATGTGCCGTATACAACAAAAGTTTGATGTAAGGAGAGACCTTTCTGAAGAGGTTTATAGACCGGTTTGTCAGTCTGAATGAAAACAGTTGTCCCTTTGCTGTCCACGGTCACAGTGGTGTGGTTGTGGAAGATGTAGCCTCCCTCATTGAGCTGCCGGTTCCCCCAAACCTTCAGATGTGCCTGGCCTCTTAGATCTGATGGCACCTGAGCAGATCACAACAGTTATCCATAAAACCCCTACTAAGTTGTGCTATCTGCTTTTATATGAAAGTTCAACATGAAGAGGGTGAGCTAAATGTGTCTGATGACTTGACCGATTGGCTCACCTTTATTTTGACAGTGCCTTTATCTGAAAAGCAAAAGAATCCCATGTAAAAACACATCCCAGTAAACACGACTAGTGCATTTCCGAACCAACCAGACATGCATTTTTCAACATCAAAGCTTACTGATGAAACCAAGGGCAGTGACCTCTAGCAGGTTAAGATACTTCAGAAGGAACACATGGTAGCACAGCTGTTGTTGGACGTTATCTGTACATGCTGAGTCAGCTAGAATTTAGGTGAAGACTGCCATTCACAGTTTTGAGATACGAGACCCTGCATACTTCTCACCTCGTACTGTGCCGTGGCTGTGCGCCACGATCTCGCCCTTAACGCTGAGCTGCAGATGCACTTGTGTGTCTTCCACAGCATTGAAGAGGGTCACGCTCACAGACTCCTCCACGCCGGCACGAAAAACCGATGGCGCGGCAATCAGGTAACCCCTGTGTACAAAGAGATTGTTATGTGCGTACAACTGTTCAAGGTACCTATTACTTTAAGACTTTGTTTTGTCTGAGGTTTAAGACTAAGCTTACATCACAGGATACACAAACAAAGGAGCCTTACCATGTGACGTACTTAAACATGATGATCAAACACAACCTGGCAAGTGTTTTGTAATTAGATGTAATGACAAATTTCATGATTATAAACCTTTGGAGAGTTTGCACCAAAGACGAGTCTCCAGGAGGTCATGTTATTTGGAAGCCATATGGGATGGAAACATTGCATTGTGTCACTTATTGTAATGTAGTAAATCTGATTGACAGTCAGTACCACATACGGCACTGTACATTCAATAAACGTATCTATAAATCACATGGCTTGGCTGAAGAGCATAAACCACCCCCCAAAAAATGTACTATTTACATATCTTTATCTGGTCGTCAATGTAATAAAAACTTATCAGACTTGAAACATTCCTGTGAGAACTTCTTGTTTTCCAAAGGCATGTCATGACAAGGGTTAGGGCAACCTTATTACACTATTAAACACATTTTAACCTAATTCTTCAGGCGTTATTTGACACTTTAGAATCCAAGATGTCTGGAATTATGTTAACGAGAAAAGGACGCAGATAAAATTCAGTTACGACGACCCTTAACGTGGCCAATTAAATCAATGTAGCTTAGTGCCTATGAGGTTAATAGCATGCCTGAGTGAGAGATATCAGGTGGTTGGCATTACGGTTCAGCAAAGCCGGAGGCAATTTAAGTATCAAGGCATGAGAAAATCCCCTGCAAGGCATCTATGTGGGATTCATCGTATTTGATCCTCACCTAGCCATCTACAATAGTCTTATGTGTGCAGCCGGCATGAAACTCACTTACAAGATAGCTCAATCTGGTTAAAGGAAAGAACACCCGCTGGCTGGCTCTTTGGTAGAGCTCTTTTTTTTGGTTAGCTCTGTTGTTCTTAACACTTGACGTGTGTAATAGGTATGGATACTGCCATCGAGCTGTGCCAAATGTTATTAAAATGAATGGTGAAGTTCATTGACCCTTGCTCAAACGAATCATAGAGCTGACAGGTCCTACTTGGCAAAGTCATGGTCAGCAGTTAAACATTTTAATCTCCCAAGCACCAGGTGCAAAAACCATTAAGTATAACACAATTCTTGATAAGATAATGGCAAATCTGAGCAACTGTGCAAGTGTTTTTAAGGTTGCATTCTCAAATGAATAAACTGGGTTAAACTTTCATGCATTTCTTTAATGCATAAGAGGTGTTATTGGAATTGCAAAAGTGGGAATGACATTGAGGATCAAAAAGCAAAACTATGGATTGCTTTGAAAGAAGAAAACTTGGAAATTGAGGTTCAAAAAGCAAAAAACTCTTAAAAAAGGCAACTATAGTTTTGCCAAAACTGTGTTATTGTTATTGCAACAACAGTGTTTACATGGCCATTACAGTCATACAATTTATGGTTAACATAATTTGTGTAAGAGACAAAATGTTTTGGAAGAAAATGTTTGTTGCTGACACCCAGATATTTCAACAGCTGTCCTGCTTGGTTTATTTGTTGTTACACAAGCAAATATTTCTGAAGTGCTGCTTATGAACAGTGATAGTGGTAGGGATGCAGTTATCACCTGACTGCGCTGTCTATTCAAAACATTCAATAAAAAAAGACTGTAAGATCTCTGTAAGACAGACTGACCATCTGTATCACTGCACCTATCAAAGGTCAAAAGCATGCGTATTTGTATATCATCCATAACACTGTTCTGTTTAAAAGGACATGCATACTTACTGCCTTCCTTGTGAATGAACCCCACTAATAACACACATGATAACAGTCCACGGCAGCGTCCAAAAACTGTGCTTCACGTGTAACACCTTCATTACGCCTCATCAGGTTTTCTGAGTTTACGTCCCTGGAAGATTTCTGTTACTGTTGATATTTCGAGTTGCAACACACTTTAAAGTTAGG
Organism: Beaufortia kweichowensis; assembly: GCA_019155185.1. Classification (NCBI taxonomy): domain Eukaryota; kingdom Metazoa; phylum Chordata; class Actinopteri; order Cypriniformes; family Gastromyzontidae; genus Beaufortia; species Beaufortia kweichowensis. The sequence goes on along the minus strand of CM032818.1, from coordinate 5,119,340 downwards.
AATGCAAGTATCCAAACTATCCACGAGGGGTATAAGCACGGGCTTCCGCTCCGTCCGCTTCAGCGCGTGCGTCGCTTTAATCCCAATTGCAATTCTTGTCCGCGCGACTGATTTTTAAACTTCTCTCCACACGTAAAGGCAATCCCTCTTGGCGTGCCTCATTTATCCGCCTTAGTTCCGATTGCTCATATTTCAGCATTAAAAATCGTCTCCATCCACCCCACCCCTTGTGTAGCACGGTATTTGTTAATGCACATCAGATTCGGTGAGCTGAGCTCCACGGCCAGTAATGTAACCGGCTGCTGCTCGTCCCTTTGAACTCGTTCAGGCTTTTGTCTCATTCAGTGGTGTGTCAGAACAAGTCTAATGGAGCCCCTCTGAACTAGTAGAGGCAAGACCACACTGTCCTTATAAAACAAGACGTTTTACAAGTCCGACAGAGTGAAATTTCGTCCGAGTCTTTTTGTTTGAATATGTGCATTAACTTTTCATTCATTTTATAAACGGTTCATTTATGTGATACTATATTGGATTTTAATAGATAAAGTATGAATTGTTTTAAATAGGGTATATGACCATAATAAAATATTGATGTTTATAAGCAAAAGGCAGGAAATTATTAGTTAAAAGTAGAAAAGCTCGAATATGTCATGAGTTTTAATACGGAGGCATAATAAGAGTTTTATGTGACGTATGCCGCTGACTCCCTCTAGTGGTGGTTAAGCACGAGACACGTAGAGTTTTTATTCTTCATTTATTTCTAAAAGACGAGCAAGACAACCATTACATGTGCATGTTTTGTTTTTCTTAAAAAATGTAAATCAATTAATAACCAACAATAACCAGTTTTACCAAAACAAACAACAATGAAAGAACAATGAAATACACAAATGTTTTTATGTTTTCATTGTTTCGTTTTATGATAACAATGTGTATTTTTATATTTTAAAATTACAAATTTACAAATGATGTTAGGTTAGATTTGGTTTGTGTATAATTTAAATTTGTTAAATTTGATTTAAATGGGTCCGTGTAACGCTTCACAATTCAATTTTCAGACCATATAGTGCAAATGCAAAAATAAAATATTGAAACCAAACGTCCATTTTCCTTTTTTTCCGGATACTTATATCAATGGATAATTACATTTGTTCCAGTTTTCCTTGCTTTAAAATGTAAATTTAAATTAGTTTTTTAAATAAATAAAAAAAGAGTTTAGTTCTGGTCATGGTGCATTTATTTATTTTTGCATTTGCACTATATGGTATATGAAAATTGAATTGTGAAGCGTTACACGGAAATAATGTTTTATTTAAATGTATTTTTTTTATTTAAATGTTAAATTGAAATGTTATATTTGGTTTATGTGTAATTGAAATTTTCTTTTGTTGTTGTTGTCAGCTTAACTGTGACTGACATTATTATTTTAATGTTCTGCAATATTTTGATGTTTTGACATACACTCGTTGTAATACAAAAAAAAAACATTAAGTTAAAAGTAAATTAAATTTACGCATGCCATCATTGGATTTTTGCATTACGTACAGGCAATGACGTCACTCGCGTCACCATCCGCGATACTAAACAGGAAGTGAGTGTTTCAGCGTGACTGTGCCGAAACGGTACACATGTTGCAAATCAGTAAATGTATCAGCAAAGCTAAAGCATCAAAATTACGCTTTTTTATACAATGGTAAGTTATTGCTGGTGTATGCGGAGTAAATTGTGTATTATGTAAGCCTTTTGAGAACAGCGAATAGTCAGTATTATGTACAGAAATTAAATGTGTGTATATTAAAAAGTATATTAAATATATGAATCAGTTAAAATATGTCTGAAAAGTATATTTTTATATATCACTTATTAACGTTTTTACTTTATATATAACAAAACGTTATTTCTAACAAAACGTAGCGTTATTTGTAAATAGTATTCTTTTGGCGTACCACTCACCATAAATTAGGTTATTGTTCTTTACCATAGTATATTAACCATCACATTACCATAATATTACTACAGTATTTTTGTGAGCTGTGTATGTAAATCAATATCTGAAATATTGTATCCCTTCTGTTTTTTCAGACGCCTACAGATTTAAAAAGTTTGGTGCAAAGGTTTTATGTTCTTCAAGCTGAGCGTGTGGAGGCTTACAAGCTTTTTGATGAGTATGTTTTCTTCTTTTTTGTTTGTCTTTGGGGTTATTTGAGGTGATGTGAATCTAATAGTTTTTTTTTACTCAGGGGTCATGAGGCATACTTAAGGACGGGTCCGCATTATGACTTTGAGCACTACAAACAGCTGGTTCATGAGATAACAAAAGCATTCTGTGGCATTTCCAAAGAAGTTCTGGAGATTAAAGAGCAACTGCAGCAAGACTTCAATCAGCCTGACCTCTCCGAGCACATCGAAAAACTTCAAATTAAAGAGAAGGAGAAGCTAGAGCTGGTGGGCACTTATCACTTTTGCATTTAACTCCATTGTCTTTGAAAAATAGATTATAATGTTCATAACTAAATACAAGTATACTGTGAACTTCCACAGTATTAATGCATTTATAGCAAATGTTGTAGGTCATCTGGGTATTACACGCATACAGATTTGCAAGAGTTCAATTTGCATCAAGCATCAAGTTGCATTTAAACCAGATGTGTCCAATACTGGAACATAAAACATGTACTAAAATGCCTGTGCCTGTCCTTTCTTAAAGCACAGAACTGCGAATGCATTAAATCAAGTGCATCACAAATGTATATGTTAATGTGTATTCATGTATTGTTTATAGACAGCTAAGTTACAACTTGCCAAGCAAAACGTTCAGGATCACCCAGAAAACGAAGACTTCCAGGAGCAGGTGCGCCAGATAAAACAGAGGTAAATTGACATAGTTTTGCACTGAAATATTTTTTGTACAGGTGGTTTAAAACTATGTACAATTATGTATTGTGAAAAGCACAATAAAAATAAATGTGTTTTTTTTTAAACATTTTTTACAGAATGTATTTAATGATAATTTACTAAAGCCCTGTTGATAAACATTGTGATATTGTTTCATATATACTCATTGTGGTAGCTGAACACAAGAAATACTCCATGCATTGCTACATGGATTTTTTAGAAGAAAGCAAAACTGTGTAGATAAACTTGTGATTTGTAAATTTCCACTGATGCATGACATTCGAGTTGTGACAGATGTTTTCTTTAGTATCTCTGTCTTTGTTTTAAATGTTTCACGTCACTTACATCGGCAAGGGTCTGATTGTTTTTTTAAAATTTATGCTCAATCGTGTATTACGCTTCGGTTACCAATTAAGTTACTGTAAACTGGAAAGTTATGTATTTACTTGTTAAAGCCAAATTGTACACATTTTTAGCAATTGCAAGAGTTAATTTTGGACACTGGATCTCACAAATAGACTTACAACTCAAACCTTTGTCTGTTGTTAGTAGACCATTCCAGATTGTTTACACTAGTAGAAATTTAGTGGCTGTTGCTTATTGGCTCCGAGTCGATAACTAATGTCTGGAATTAAGCTTGTAATTCACTTCAGATTAAAAGCATCTGCTAAACGGCAAGTAATAAATCAGTGAAACAAATGAACCTGACAACATGTCACTTGCTGTATCATTAGACATTGTGCTTTTAATGCTCTCAGTCTGGTTTGAATGATCTTGGGATACCTGGTATTTATTACATGGCAATAATCCTAATGAAGTGTTTTGCAAACAAGGCTAATATCAGATATCAGGTTAATGATGATGACCTATTCTTCAGAACAGTCTTATTAAAGGTTTTTCTGTGTCTTTGTCAGTATAATAAAGAATAAAGCAGTTCTGGCTGATATTTTGCAAGACTTCAAGTATGACTCGGAAGAACCTGAGTGAGATGGATCGAGTCCTCTCTCAACTTTTTACATGGAGAATCATCTAAGGTATCAATATTTTTTCAGCTGCTGTACTTTGACATTGTGTTTGTCATTTTTTATTTTAGCATTTTGTTTGTTATGGTAAAATGTTTTTGTGTTTGTTGAACCAACACACAGTCAGTTTTGTAAACTCTTAACTGTAAATAGTTTTTTTATGCTCATATGCATAATATTGAAAAACATTCTTTAAATATTTTTACAGACAAAACAAGATGTTTACATAATGATACAGTATTTACATTAAGCTTTTGAATGGCACCTGTACCTGTAATGTGTCAATAGACATTGTGAATACTTGCAATGTATTACCTTTTTTACAAATTCTCACTTTGAAAAAAAACATTGAAATTGTTTAGTTGTAAAAGGAAACAAACATGTTTATAAAATCTATGTCTGTATGGAAAAATCAGTATGAAAGCATTTGTTAAAAAAAAAAAGCGAACATGCATCGAAATGTTTGAGTCAGTAACGTTATTTTTACGTTTGATCACTTAAATGCAAAATACTGTGTTACATACACCTCTAAATAACAACAAATTTAAATTCTGTGAATTTTTCACAAGATAGTTTAGTCTTTGTTATATATTTGTTTTATGTAACAGTTAAACTAACTGCAGTGAACTGCAGTCTTCGCTTCCAAAGGAGAGATTGTTTGGCTAAAGCAAATATATATACGGATATGGATGATAAGTAACATGTAAAAATGACATCGTACAGTCACCCTCAGAACAAATGACTAACAATTATAACAAAAACAACAAAATGAACATAAATAAAGAGCAAAACAAAAATTTTGTAACAGTACGGCATAATTTAATAATGGTGCAATGCATGCTTAAAACTTGCAAATTGTTATAAATATAAAATTCTTTGTTTAGGCAAGTTATTCAGATCTGTTAGGATAGTGGAGTCAACATTTAAGGTAATATCATTGTTCTAACAATATTCAATATGTAACAATATGCAGTTTTTATGTAGGATCAGTGACTCCGAAAACTCCATATGCAAGATCAAATGTAACTGCTTTTTTAGGATGTACATAAGATTGACCATGTTTCTTTGTTTTCTTCAAAGAATATCTACCAACAGTACATCTTGGCGCTTCAGCGAGTTGAGTTGTTTATTCACCATTTTTATTTCGGATGATAAGTCAACAGCGTGTGTGATCCAAAGTAGGACTGCATGAACTTTCACAAAGCCCCCAGTTATCAAAAAATACACATCTTAGATAAGATTTTGGTTTCTCAGTCTATTTCTTTGTTTTTAATGCCCTTATAAATATACATCTGAGACAAAAGCACTTCCTTTTCTGTTGTTTGTTGGGGTCTACAGCAGGAGGAGAACAGTAGATCATGTCATTAAACTGTGGGTTGCTTGTGGGTTCCTTCAGAATGTCTTGGCTCATCCAAAAGAAATATCCCGAGCACTGGAGAGTGATAAAATCCTTGTCGTCACAAGCCTCCGCAAACTCTCCTGGACGTTCTTTGGAGTTTCACTATGATTTACCGTTTTGTAGTACCTGCAAGGCAACAGAATGGCAGTTACAAGTAAATATGATGATTTGATATATGGATCGAATAAATCGTAATTGGTACCAGCAATTCTTGTAGCATAGAATATGCAGTTAAATAGTCTTCTTCAAAGGCCAGTGTGACTAATCAAACGAGCGAAGTCTTCCAATAGTCGACAGTGCCAAAGTAACAGTAACCGCTGCACCGGTTCAGAGAGCGTGCAGCGGATGTTGGTTACGATCAACTACGCCACTAGGCTTTTTGGACTCGATCGCAGCTGAATCTTTTGTCTAACCTAAAAGGAATTTATTAGCATTCCTGCTGATTACTTACACTGCCCGATCTTCCTCTGTTGTGGTAGCCGTCTGAAGATAATATGATTCTTTGCCATTAGCCAACGCAATCAAACGTGTCCATTGATCAAAAGCATAAACAGATATTTCGGTTTCCTTTTTTGTGGGTCACGTAAAACCACACAATGCTTTTTGCACATCCTTATTTTGTGTATGCCAACGGCAATGATTCGCATGATACGTGTCACAAAATAGTGGTTTCTCCTTACCGACCTGGTCATGCGTTTTTTGAGCTTTCTGTAGCCAGACTCGCCATTGGTCGTAGAGTTTGATGCTGACGTCCGTACAGCCATAGGAGTGTTTCCGCATCCAGCCGAAAAATTGCTTAAGCTCCCTTCTTAGCGTTGTGTTCTGCTCACTGGGCTTCGAGTCGCAAGATTGTGACCTTTCTGCAGAGCAAACGAAAACATGCATGATCCCATTAAAATTCAGAATTGACTTTATAGCAAAGTATCACAACTAAAGAATATTGTTGTTTTATTCAAAGTGAATTGCACGACATATTTTAACTTTACATTTTATTGGTCCAGTTGCTTATCTCTGTTAAATGGTTGAACTGTTTGTGTTTTGATTTTTTTCCATATAAATTTATAGTGCAATAGTTTAAACATATGTAGCCCTGTCTGTAAAAAACAGTAAAAAAAGAAAACTCTAAAAATCTAATTCTGAGATAATGAGCATCAAAATTTGATTTCTCTTAGTAATTTCACTATGATTTAAGTCATTTGACATAATCATACTCTGTCAATATTAATGGTTATATTTTTAACAGAATGTTCTTTGCAATATCTTGGAGGAATTCTTTTGTAGAAAACCGTAAACCACAAAGCTGGGTTTTCACAGGCAGTGTCACATATTTTCAACATTTTCTTCGTTTTTTCCATAATTTTGTGACCATGTGGTGAATTTACTGTTTTCCACATAAAAATAATGAAAATTCTCTAAAACTTTAATCTTGATAATTGACTGACTGTAAGGCCATGTCAAAGATTAAAATGTTTGGGGAGCCAACTTTGGTTTTTTCTTTGTAAGATAAAAAAATGTTCACTATATAATCATTAATTTAGTATTTAAAATGATTAACTTTAGTACTATAAATGAAAATTTGAGTACTGCACCTCAAAATCTAGCATATAATCTATCATTTAAAATAATAAACACACATTACCTATTTTTGTTCTTTGTATGGCTATGACTACTTTAATGCTCCTAATCTCATAATTAGATTTTGAGACTTTAGTCTAGCCTTGTCACTGAATCCTTTCGGGAAGCGAAGGCACAGCTATCTCGGCCACGTTGCCATGTTTTCACAAAGACCTTTATTAAAATCAGTTAACAACAGTTGCTTAAATGCTGTCAATAGTACAGGGTTGCCCTAAGCAAAGTGCACATACCCATGAATAATGGGGTGTTTACCAGTTCTTTGCTAATGAGCTCCAAAGCAATAAACATGGAATGCACAATAGAAGGGGTAGCTCAGACTTGCCATAACTTATATTGCACTCCATTCACCAGAGCTTAATAATTTCCTTTCACATGCCACTCAGGACATGTAACCAAAATCATTTCTTATGAACCAAATCTGTTTTCACTGAGTTCCGGGACAACCGCTCCTTTAATCTTAAGACTTTTAAATTTCAATCAATCTACAAAAAAACTCTAAAAAAACTCATCAATTGTCCCCTGAAGCGCTCTGACATTTCGCTGCGGTCTTTTGAATCTGCTTATGAGAGATCTCTATCTAGTGGCGTGACGTTTTGGTTTTTTTGAAGTTCTTCAGTGTTTACATATGGTTTGAATCTAATTAGCGTACGATGCAGAAGCTAAGCTTGAAGGAAATCCGTTTGCATCAATGTTTCATGCGAACTCACCGCTGCCAGGTGTGGACGCGGCCGTCGAGTAACTCCAGTCGCTCCAGATCCCGGCTTTCCTCGAGCCGTAGACACCGACCGGGCTGCAGCGCACCTGGACGAAATACACAGTGCCGGCCCTGAGACCTGCTAAACGACAAGATGTCTGGTTTCCAGCATCATCTATAACCTGTGGGGAATATTCACAATAGAAAACAAAATATTTACGTGGTTCACATTATTGGGTGAGTGGGGTAAGATGTACCATGTGTAAACTACGAAAACATGAATAATGTGTGACACAAAGTTTGTCGTTTTGCACCTCACCTTCCATTCTTCACTTTCTTCCAGACGATATCGTATCTGGTACTTGGCCTGAAACAGGTAATCTTTGAGGGCAGGAGGACTTTCCCATCGAACACTTAACTGGTCCTCCAGGTCTCCGACGCGACTCACGTACACATCAGAAGGTGGATCTGTAGTAACTAAACAGGCAAATATTGCACATCATCAAACACTTCACATAATCATATTTATGACAAAATGGACCGTTCATTAAACCGCTTAACAAAGATGGACTGAAAGGGTTGATAACCTTCCTCGGTCTATCATTAACAAAATAAAGGCATTCATAATTTAGCCATCACGTTAAACCTTTCCAGCATCGCTGCTCAATAGCCAAGCAATCTTCCATCTGTTGCTATAACATAGTTTCCTGTTTCCATTCTTGTTTGCAATTGGACATTCCTTTATTTTTTTAAACCAAGCTTCACCCTTAGGGCAGAACCAATCACACAGGACTCTGAAGATTATTATTTCTGTAATGCAAAAGATTAAATGAGGCTTTCAAGATGTGTCATTCAATAGGCATTCTTACTGGTGTAGTTTATAAAGAACCTTCCCAGATCATGACCGAAAATCAAATTCACTTCAGTTTCTAGCCACAAAAACTTTGTATATGCATTCAGTGTGGTCCAAAAATCTGAGATCACATTGAAAATGATATATTTTCTGTTTCAGTTTGAGAGAAATCAAAGATTTAGTACAAAATTGAAAACCAAGAAAAATGTATGATGCACAATAAGCAAGACATAAGATTCTTTGCTAATTCTGGCTTTTGGGCCATACTGTATGTATGTTACAGCAGACTTTTTTTGTTGTCCGTTGCCCTTGAAAATACAGTTTTTATGAGCTGCCTTTTGGAAATATTTCAGGTATTGGAAAGTTATAAAGTGATTTTATAGTTTGTAAAAATCCATTTTCACAGACGCGTGTGTGCGCACCATATGTGAGACATTCTGATAGTTATAAGCATCTACATGTGAGAGAGAAGTCGTTGATGTTAATATGAAGTCTAATAAAACACGCATTCTTTAGCTTTTACTTTGTTTTTGTCAAAAAATCGAGACCTCGTGTTTCTACTTACCCACGTCTAATATGTCCAAAGTGATGACATCAGATGTGACCGACCCAAGCTTATTGGAGGCTTCCACCCAGATCTCATATGGTGTAAAAATGGCCAGATCTCGAGGAATGTAGCACGTATACGGCTGTCCCGTGTTCTCCTCGCAGTCCTTCTCTTTACCGTACCATCTACAGAATTATCAAGGGAAGTTACACATTAAAACAGATTTTGGCACTTACTGCAAAATCTTTGCAGAGAATCTAAAACATCTCACTTGAGTTTGTACTTGAGGATATATTTGGTATTGATAAGCGTCTCTTCTCGACTCCCTGGACTCCATCTGCAGCTGAGGTCCTTGGTGTTTCGTGACCAGCATGTCAGGTTGACAGGTTTCTCAGGGGGCACTAGACATTAAATGAAAACAAAAGCAATGTGGGCAGCATGAATATTCAAAAACACATGTGCCGCAACCTTAGTAAAACTTGATCCGTGTAGGGTATCAGAGTCAAAGACTTGCTCAGCAAATGTTCACAAACTTCCAAAGTGTTCAACCCAACACTTACAACCGACATAAAGGCACGATCCGGCCAAAACTTCTCCGTTTCCACGGTGACAAACCAGGTTGTCCCCCGATTGCTGCAACGAACCATTGAGCTGATGTAGCGTGACGCTTAATTCGGTCGGGCTCAGCACCCTGTACGTGTTTCTAGCTAAGCGTCTCCCGTTCAGTGTCCAGTACAAAGATCTAGCTGTTATTTCCAGCTCGGCGCTAACCGTGCACACCGCTGTCAAACTCGAGCCAATGCGGAGCACCGTATCCTGGGGGGATATGACAGCCAAGTCTGGGGGTCAAAAGAAGAGGAGACTTCATGATTCAGGAAACTTTACAACCGGATTTATGACCGCAATGCTTTAACAGTTGGGTGATTGCTCGGAAAGGTCTCGCAAGGTCATTTTTCAACAGCTTAAGTGGTTTTCCATCCTCAAAATATTCGTCTTCTGTGTTAACAGAGCTCATATTTATTCATGTTTAAGACAAATGTTTGGAGGGAACAATGGGTGCGTTTGAAAAGATACTACTTCTGTCCTTTAGGGACCCCCGAGTGTTAATGTGGATCACTTCTGCTCATGGTGGGAGGCGGACAAGCTTTTTAACATGTGCCTATGGACCAGTATTGCTCTTAAACTAAATGAATATTGAAGATCAATGATTCCCAACCATATTTGAAAAAACATGTATAAGCATTGTTCTTTCGTGCAAATAACAGTCGTATTACCTGTATCGGTATTTTATATTTATGCCATTTTGAAAATATTTATGCAGTGAATTCCAGATATTTTATCAGTATGTTTGTTCCCTTAGGAACCAAACCCATGCAGTTTGGCATTGTTAATGTCATGCTCTACCTGTTGAGCTACACAAACATACTTTTTTTAAGCTTTCATGACAATTAAATTCCACCACTCAAGGACTGCAAATGACCATCTGGTTTTCATTTATTAATAAATTTGCAACTCATTCTTCTTAAACACTGTCTGGAAAAGATGACATTAGTGGATGAACTTTGTGGTAAACAACAAAGAATGTCCAATAACAATTGTGCAAAATCATTAAATCCACTCATCTTTGCATGGAGGCCTTGTATTCGGAATTTAATGGCTATCAGAGAAGTTTAAAAAATATTTTTAAAATTATTTTAAAGAATATACACATTAAGTGCAATAGTACGCCACAGTTATGTATTCAAGTCATTAATTCAAGTTCTCAGCACATTTGTGCTTTCAAAAGGCAAAAAGCATTCCAAAGCCCCAAAATTATATTATATCTTATTTTGTTTATATTTTTACGTAATGAAATGTTCAGTTATACTTAAAGGGTATTTACTTAAATTTACCGTAATAACTGAAATTTACCAGTTACTACAAAGTTAAGCAAGCTGTAATATATGGAAACCAGGGTTAGTTGTCACAAGACCTATATTTCAGTAATGGTAAGATTTAGAAATAAAGATCTTTGTCCTAAATTGTAAAAAACTTTATACTGTCTTGATTTAAACCAAAATGTAGTCCAAAATAATTAAAAATTTCAATGTCCTCATATGTTCGATATAGTAAAACTACACTAGCATAATTTTATAGGCCAGGGTTGTAATTGTAACATGTTTTTATGTTATACATTTGCAATATATTACAGAATGTTTTATGTTGTTTTACATTTTTGTTGTTTCAGGTGTTGCTGCAATGTCATAATTGTTTTATGGATGATCTAACTTTTTTGCCTATTGCCAGGTTTCACTATTTACCCCATCATGAGACAACACACCTGGGGCATGTTGTCACAAAAGGTCAGTGTCTATATCTTTTTCTGTGGAATAACAAAGTCATGTTCAATAGGTTTTGTGTTGACAACACAGTAATGTTTAATTACTTTGCTGTTTTATACAGGACTATACAGGAGTTTAAATTAACTTAATAAAACTATCATGTTCACTGGGGTAAAAGGTGTGCCAACTAGCCCTGGTCTCTTCTATAGCATCCCTTAAGAAAATGAACCATTGCTTAAATATATTAACAATAGTTTTCTGGTTTTATTTGTAGTTAAACCATAGAAACCACCATAATAACCATAGTTTAACCAGGACATGTTTTGTAAAAACTAAATGTACAATTATGGGAATATAAATGGTAACTAATCTGCCAACAAACCATCACTTTTCCTATAATAAAACAATGGTTCATTTTCTTAAAGGATTTTCGTATTATCTTCATTTTCTTCTCTCAAACATGAAGTCACGAACTTATAGTAAAGTTTAAAAGTGTAAGTAATTTTTGTGGAGTTAAACCAAATTTACTTCATTTTCCTTTGAAGTGAACTTAAACATCACCCTCTGAATGTTCAGATTAATGTGAAATTGTACTTACGTGCTGCGAGCGTGTACGGAAGAAACGTTACCAAAAACAACATTGCGATTGAAACGGTGCTATACTGTCTGTTGCGCGCGCTCTCGGCTCTGTTCTTGTCATGCTGATGGGAGCGCGCGCACGGGTAATCCATTCTTCTTCCCAAATAACAGATGAAACAGAATTGTCTTAATCACCAAAACGCTTAGTTGGAAAAATCATCGCTGGTCTTAAAAAGCACCATTATGCGGAAAGCACGCGCAGATTCACCTTCACTCTCAATTTTAGACAAGAATCAATAAAGTGCACGCCTCAAAAGTTTCTCTGAAGCCCCTCCCACATCTTACCACACAGCCACAAGTCATTAATAGCAGGGCATCAGCAGCCGATGTTTCCTTGACTTTTTGATAACAGTTACTAAATACTAATCTTAAAAGAAATCAAATAAGCCACACCATTTTTAGTTATTTACTATGTATTTCTTTGTCATTTACAAACACGAGGCTCATCTTATAACCTGTGTGTCTTTTCAGACCGTTTGGTCTATAGCCAAACACCATTCATTCTTGTCCGGAGGACAATTGATTATGGCCTGCTTTGTGCATTAAAATCCACACCCATTGACTCTTCAATATGAATAGCTGAATAGTTAAGTATAAGATATCAGTTAATTTCTTGTTTAGACAAGAAACTGTCACGTTTAGTTCGTATTTCTTTTCGTATTCCTTAGGAAAATTACCAATGGTTTAATTATAGTAGGCCTAAATATAGTTGTTTGTCGTGAAACCATAGCAACCACAATTTACTATGGTCTCATCATGATATTTGTAAGAAAACTAGGAAATACATCAAAAACATGTTGCTACAATTTTACTATAATAAAACCACGATTAATTTTCTAAGGGACATCACGCATGTCTAAGGTTGGACAGTCACGAATTAAAGTTTTCTCAAAAGCGGTATATGCCTCCAAATGTTCACAAGATATTCAAAAGGTATTTGTGCACCATAAAACTAACTTGGTAATAGATAAGCACAGAATATAATAGAATAGACCTTTCATTAAAATGCATTTAAAAAGTTTTGTAAGTTACAAACGAAAGAAACAGATTTTAGTTTATTTTTCATGGCAGCTTTACAATAATATTCGATTAGCCTAAAAATCATTATACACATTCTTTACTAAGGTATTTTATTGACATTTTTAATAATAGAAATAATTTTCTTGTTGCCTTTTATGTTTATATAATATTCATCCCTTTAAATCCAGTCCACTGCAATGCAAAGGACGGAGACGCGCCGGGAGAACAACAGCAGCGCGTGCGTGATGATGTGAAGAGTGACGACACGGCGCATCAAAGGCACGAGATCTCCGAGGCAGATAGAGCACGAACCGAAACAGCGGCAGTAGCAGCAGCGAGGACAGGTCGAGACGCACCGAACCCCGCAGACGCGCCAGTGCACGCCGAGACTGCGCTTACCGAATCCCGCGAATCAAGATGCTTCAGTTCGGCGGCAGGGTGCGCGGAGTTCCCGCGCTCGTTTCTCTTATTCTGGTAGCATTGGCGGCGGCATCATCTGATCTCTTTGACAACCAACTAGGCGATATCAATTACTGCAAAAAACAATGCCAGATGTCCATCAAAAACAAAAGCCCCGCCAAAGTAAGTGCCACATACCAGATGCTTCTGCAGTATATAGTGACGGCCTAGAATAAATGCCTTTACATCGAGTATGTGCGATTTGAAGATTTGAGTGAATAAAGAAATTGAATGTAGAAATCTACATATAATGTGTTAGATTCAATTAAACGGTTGTTTTAACACACACGTTTGCGCGTCTGCAGCTTCGTCACTGCGCAAAAGATGGGATCATTATTTGGCAGCATCCCGAGCCGATCTTAATCGATTCATGGATTTCTGTGCCCTAGTTCTTGGCACCGCATGGAAGCGTTACTGTGTATCCGCCGAGACAAGGCCGAGAATTATGCGTTATGACGCATGAATCATAACGGTCACTATGTGGACACGGACAATTGTCATTCCGTTCATTCGTGTCTGGCTATAAACTCGAGCGCATCTGCCGCCCAGATTTGTTTAAACCGAATCGAAACATTGCAAATCCTAAATGCGCAAAGCGAATTCCTTTGAGCGCGTTAACGCGATCTTCGCAGATCTCTATTGTTTGATGTTGGCCCATAAACCCATGCGAAGACGCGGGTTGATGTTTTCTCGAGAGCGAGATCATATAACCCCGATTTGTATCTTGTTTACGTAATGCTTTTTTTGTATTTTCACGGATCGGTCTTTATTTTTCCGTAGTATGCATTACCTTACCGTGTGATGCACCTTAGCAGGTGCGGTGCATTAAGGGAGGATATAAACAGCGTCCTGTGATATGTCTGGTGTTGGTCTTGGTCTAGTTCTTTACAGCTATATATCACCTAATCTTTTAATTTTACTTTCATTATCATAATTGCGAAGCTGCTGCAGAAGTCTGTTAAAGGCGCGTTGACTTGTTATTGCTTTAAACGTCACAGACAAGAGGTGTTGGTGAAATGCGCCAGTAAATTACTTTAAATTACACTCTTACTTATATCGTCTATTCAACCATCTGTCGGCGCTGTTTGCCTTTGAAAAAAAGCATGACATCTTGTTCTTGTATGTTTCTTTTTTAAAAACGGTTACATACATTATTAAGAAAATTTACGCTTTTAAAATCTATCTATCTATCTATCTATCTATCTATCTATCTATCTATCTATCTATCTATCTATCTATCTATCTATCTATCTATCTATCTCACTGGCTATAAGTTTTTAACAATTTTTACAATGTGGGTCAAAGTGTTACATCCATTAAATTTAATCTATTCATTGATTCAGACTTTTGAGACATCTTGTGAAGGCTATTTGTCCTTGAACAGTCAAATACTACTTTGCATGCAAGACACACCCGGAGCAACATTGGTTTATGTGCTTAAGGTCACACCAGTGATTGCTGTAACTATTCAGGTCATCAGCCCTATAGATTATCATTCTTCAGTTTTTTTCTGCTTGCTACAGTACTACTTGGACCCACTTTAACTCAAATTGTCATCCTCATCTTCACATCCAGAACGCATTAAACGTGTCACATGTTGTGTAATGATTTTCAGCATCTGGTTAGGTATAGCATAACAGATCTTATAATCGCGCCTTCATATATAACCACAACCACCCTGTGTAGTGAACATCTATTAAGTTGATTCTTGGAATCTGTACACATATAATTATTACTATACAAAGTATACAAAAGGATTTGTTTTGAATGCGACTCCATGTTCATACAGGACTCCATCATGAATGCCTGTCACCGTGGCTGCCGCCTGTACTCGATCTGCCAGTTCGTGAATGGAAATACAGGCATCAATACCAGCAAAGAAGAGTGCCAGGGAGGTAAGACTTCTATCAGCTACATCATGATGCAAACTGGTATTAATATTTATGAGCTATAAATGTTGTCAGTACAGTTAAGCCACAAAAAGTTGCCACAAAACTTTTTAGCGACGACATTTCCCACAATTCTCTGTATTGACAGGACATACCTAATGCAAATCCTGCACATGCTCTTCATGTAGTTACAGTAGCACTATAAAGCCTTTTATGTCTGTAAATGAAAAGAAAGAAATATTAAATTCTATTAAGCTCTTAAATATGAACTTCCCGAAAGAAGCGTAAGCGCAAGAACCACTAAATTAAATTGTAAAAAATTCAAGCGAGAAATGGTTTTAAAAATGAATCACATGTCAAAATGCATTCATTACGTTTAAAAGAAGCAGAACGCAAACATTTGACAGCAATAATGTTTCGGAATGAGGCGCTGCATAGCCCAAGGACATATATTGAGTGTGCAGACAGCCTGATAGCACTCATTTTTATCTGAAGATGTTATTGTGCGTTAGTGGCAAACAGAGCCATTCAATACAGCGCTGTCTGAGGGAAGCTGCTAGGCAAGAGGGAAGTTCTTTTATTGAAAATCAATTCTGCGCTTTCTGGTGCAAGAGGCTGATGCTCTGATGTTTGTTGATATTGATGACTGCTTGACCGTAGGGAGTGTTAAACTGAGATGGAACCGACCGTCAGGTATACCGTATGTGTCTGTTGTGTTTGTTTGCAGCGTGCCAGGAGGCCTACAGCAAACTGCTGGAGCAGGAGGCCTGTAGCACTGGGTGCGCCAGCCAACCCGCCGAGCCGGAGATCAAAAGGAGAAAGGTAAATTTTGTAACATTTCATCGTTTCCCAAGGATGGATTATAGCCCTGGTGTGCTGGCCATTTTGGACCCCATTGGAGAAAAGGGATAAACAAGACCACTGACATGACAAAACTGATTCATTTGATTTGAATAATTTGATTCCTTTGATTGATTAAAACTGTGACATATCTTAAATTACAATACTTAAGGTTAGGGTTATTTCACTATTCACAGGTTAGGGTTATTTCACTATTCACTTTAATTTTTCGTCGATGAATTCCAATCTAAAAATTACAAACTATATATTAATAATGTTTGACATCAAGAATAAATATCTGACAAATTTTCATAACAATACTTTTTTTAATTTTTTTTTAAATATCTAAGAATTAGGTTAAAGCGTTTGCTAAATGACAATCTAAATGACAAAAGATTACATTTCAGATCTAAAAATAAAGTACATATGCACTTCATTAAAAAAAGTATTAAAAAGCATAATTATGCAACTAACTACATCATGTCTTTAATACACTACAATGGTAACAACAGCATGTACAACAAACGTAACCAGTTTGCCACCAGACGACTGGTGGTCTCTCAGTTGGAGGTCCCTGGCATCCAGACGCCCCGGGACACTTTGGCCTGGGCTTTAATCCATCCTTAGTTGTGGTGTTTTGATTTTGATCTAAAATCAAGCTGAGAACAAATTGCTTTTGATATGATCTATAGCTGAAGGCCCTGACCAACCGCCCAAAACCCATCTCTGTGATGGATGCTCTGACCAGCTGGTGCAATGACATCGTCAGTTCCGCTCAGAGCTTCATTTCCTCCACTTGGACCTTTTACCTGCAGGCTGATGATGGAAAGGTTGTTGTTTTCCAGGTTAGTGCATTGTCGTCTCTGGTTTCTTTGTAAAAGAGTGACTCTCATATGCTCTGGACTTCAAGATCTGGTTCGTTTTATGAAGGTTGCGGTCGCAACGCTGGAGTATCTCCATCCACATCAGAGAAGTTGACTGGTACTAAATTAGAAGAAACTGTGTTGTCCTTGGGGATCTTGCAGTGAATTGCAAGTTTAGTTTCATATGGTTACATGCTGTTTCTGAACCAAATACAATCATTAAAACAATCCGGTAAAGTATGTTAAAGGGATAGTTCAACCAAAAACAAAAATTTATTTTTATTTATTTACCCTCGTCATTCAAGACCTGCGTTCTTTTTGAAGATATTTTGAGAAATGTCTCACTGGTTTTGTGTCCATACAATGGAAGTCAATGGGTGTCAGTTTGGTTACCAACATTCTTCAAAATATCTTCTTTGTGGACCGCAGTAGAAAAAAAGTCATACAGTAAATGATGATGCGGCACCAAAGTGTAGAATTAAACCTTCACAAGTTCTCAGTCTAATCACAGTTGTGATGAATTTGTGCTTTTAACGGCCGCGAGTGAGCCATCCTGCAGCTAGCCTAGCGCATGTTTAGCGGTTAGCTGGCAGACAGCCAACCATGTGAAAGATCGTCTGAGTCCAAAAGTTGTGCAGAACAGGGTAAAAAAACAAGTTTGACTGTAGCATCGCTGTTCCTAACATCTAAATCAAGCACATAAAAATAGAAGTTTGACGAAATAGCGAGAGACAATTTCTGGGGAAGTGGAAGACTAATGATGGGCTTTTCCTTCAGGCATCTAAACAAAGAAAAAACTGATTGTTTTTCACGGGACCTGCTGTGGTTTGCATTTGGCAAAGATGAGATTTTCACAGTTACATGGACCACTGCACAACGAGAATATAAATAGCAAGGCAAAAAAAATGTCTTTTATGAGACTTCTGGGTTGACTTTATGATCTGGCCCAGTGCTAGCAAAATTTGAAAGGTTTCTTTACGAAACATATGATTTATGTTCTAATCTGTTTGATTTTCTTGAGGGTGTAATGAAATGTTTTTTTTCTGAAGGAATGTCTGAGAGGAATTTAAACACTAAAGAAAAGCACTTTCCTGAAGTGTTTCCCAGAGCACTACATGCATTTCCCTAAAGTTTCATGTTAAAAAAAAACTAGTCTAGAAAATAACACGGTGAATCTGTCCGTCAGTGTTAATAATTCCTTATGAACCAGCTTGTTCAGCCTTTCATTGGTGTTTGATTGATGCCTGATGTTTTCAAACACCTTTTCCTCCAAAACTGCTTATTTTCAGTCTCTTATTTATGTTTGCACAAGGATGTAAAAAAAAGTTGTTAATCTAAATTGATAAAATATGTTAATGCTATGATTTTCGTGTCTAGAAACTTGAAAGTAGTGTTAATATTGGCTCGTAACTTTGCATGTTTTATGCTATTTCTAATGTGATATTTCAAAATATTTCGCTTACAGGACCTTTAATATAAAACGTAAATGGCTAATGTTTACTTGCAGATTTTTTAAGTGAGTTTAGTTCATGAAGTCTTATTACAAGAAACCTTGCACTTGTTCATTATTAACCTTTATAATGAGAATTTATTGAAATCTCTAACAGGAACCGTGTAGCATTCAACTCTAATTAAAAACATAAAGACGGACGTGTAATTGGGGGGACAATTTACTCTCTTCCAAACATTGGAAAGGGACACGTTGCAAACATTGGGCGACGTCTATGATCTGCAGCCCAGTTTCACATCAGTAACAGAACCGACATTTGACATCAGTTAAACTGCAGTCTGGGCTTAATGTGTGTCCTCTCCGTCCAGGGTTTTGTAAGTCCCTTAGAGGTAATCAAAAGAAATCAGACTAATTCCTCCGAGCTAAAAGGGTAAACACGACTCTATCGTTGACTAGCCACTGATTGGGGGATGAATTTTTGTTTAAATTCCGGACGAGTTCAGCATGGACGACCGCTACATGCGAAAAGATGGGGTTGGGAGAAAGCAAGCAAGTTCCAAATAAGGGAAACGGGATTGTTTACTACTAGTCTTTTTTGCCAGTCCCATAAGCTGCATTGATCACCTTTGGCGAGTTCTGCAGTAATGCGTGACAGATGCACGTCAGCCTGCTTTCACTAATGGCAAGATTCCATTTTTCTGTGGCCAGTCAACATTAACTTCCTCAGATGTTCATTTCTCTCCCTTTGATTCTCGTCTCTTGAAGACATCTGGATTCAATACTTTTGACAGCATCCCTTTCAATTAAAGCAACTGTGAGAGTTAAACTTTTTGCAGAGCTAAATTATCCATACTATGTTGCATTTCATGCTATGCCTTCATGTCTGTTTTTTTCTTGTTTTTTTTTTGCAGACACTTGTCTGTCTTTAATCTTTGGACATTAAAATTGTGAGTTTGTTACGTTTACGTTTATGCATTCATTCTCACTAGATTTGACAACATTGCATACCCTTTTTATATATATCAGTCAACGTTTAATACACAATCTTGCTAATGAAGACCCACCGTCTCCAGTCACAGATTAGTTATCGGTATACAAGAATAACATGACACTCAAACAGTTCCTCGGGTTTTCGTCTACAAATGCACCGACATGAAAAACCGTGTGTGTTTGCTTCTGCCGACCTCTCTGTGGTCATTTCAGAAGTTCATACGAGCCTCCCTTGAGAGCTTCTCGCAGATCTGCTCTGCTGAGTCCGTTTCAGAAAAATTCTGTGGAAGAGAGCAGAAATCCCTCTTTAATAAGATCTCAAGGGGAAACTAAAAATGCATTCTTTAAAAAAAACTGATTTACACAAACAAGACGAAGCGAAAAAGCAAAGGAGACTCATTCTAGCATAGACTAATGAGCCAGATTTAAAATCATGTCCTTTGGATCCTGTTCTCTTAAAAGCGCCTTTTTGAGTCAAGTAGTCCCCTTGCACTTGTCTGAGTTGGTGTCTGGTTTACTTTTTGACCAGCTGACTTGGCCCAGTGTGACTTAACGCTGCCAGACATCCATGTAATTGTGGGTGGAAAGAGGCTGATATGGTGTTTCACTTTAATATTTCATAGGTGAATTCTAATATCATGAAAAACTATTGATGGAAAGGCTTAAGATTAAATATTAGACAAATTTTAAATATTAAAAAATATTTTTTATAATGTTATTGTTATTTACCAAATGTAAATACCAAAAACATTTTTTTTAAATTGCAGTTTGGATGGTTGCATTTTCATGTGTATGCCCAATATCTGCAGTGACAGTTATCAGGTTAAATAAAATGTGAAAACTTTCAAGATTCAGTCTTGATTAGTATTATAATAAAAAATGTAAAAATATAAATAAAAATCTAAATGATTATTTTGATACAATTAAAATTAAAAGTTGTTGTTGTTGATGACTTATAGTTGTAGTTGACATTTTATTAAAGGCACTGATATCTGCTTGCTATGGTTTTCTTCACTATTTAGGAATGTGCCAAACTTTATCTCAAATACCAAAGGGGTCACGATCTCCTGTGTTAAATGTTATAGTGTCAGGTATTACTGCTGTTAACAATCGCTCTCTGGAATCTATTTCTGCCAGTTTTAGCTGCCCGCGGCAGGAGCTGCACTAGCGGTCAGTTTTTGAAACATGTTCTCTGTGTCATCATGTGTAGCCGTGCCATTCATCATCCCGCATGTTGCGCGAATCGCAACAGTTTTATGTCACTCTGCGAGTTTTATTTTCACACCACAGCGTTGAAAACTTCACTCTAACTAAAAACCCAGGCATCTCATTCAGAAGCCTTTCTGCTTAGTAAATCCCATAATACCGTTTCCTGCCTTTGACACTTTGTTTGTTGATTCTTCCAGAGCCAACCAGAGATTGAATACTCCTTGCCTGAGTTACAAGCCCCACGCTCCAACGTAGCTGACAAACCCTGGCCCCAAGTCAACTCCCACACACAGCGACCGCATACTGGTAAGAGTATCCACCTTCAACCCAGATGGTTGTTGACGGCTCTTTCGCTTTCTCTGTGATAGCTCATTTAAGAGGAGTCGTGGACCGCAGCTTGAGCTTTGACTTCTATTTGCGACACATCTATTTGCGCTGCTGCTGTTTGTCCTAGCTGAAGGGTCAGAAAATCGATGGTCACGAGTGCTGCCTCTGCATCCTTGCAGGTGGGCGTTCGCACGGGGAGCGGAATGCGGCAAAAACTGGAGCGAAAGGAAAGCACGTCAGCCAACACGCCGAGGACGCAGCTGCTGAGCATGATTTCCTGGGCTGCATGTCAAGGTGAGATGGACTGAAATGGGATGATCGCAGGTGTTTTTGTGGTGGTTGATGTTTTGATTTGACCATGCTTAAATGATTCAGAAATGCAAATCTTTGAATAAGTTCAAACCTAAAGGTGCACAAAATGATGAAGGTTGCATTTTGGTTGCGGTTAGGTTATGTTGCTTAATGTTATGTTTTAACATTGTATACATGACTCCTAAATGATAAAAAAATAAAAGTAATTTAACTAATAACATGTGGTAATAAAGTTTATAAAACACTACTAAGAGATGTGCTAACACAATGTTTATAAAAACATTATAATTATATACAAGTTTGTTTATTAAAAAAGTCATACAAGAAAAATTATATTTACAAACATTTAAAAAAGGTGTATTTTTGTTTTGTAAAGTGTTTTAAATGACAAAAGATGTGAGAATTATAGTCCAAGACCATCCAGCTATCAACCCGCAAATTCCTTAACAAGTTTTCGTATAACTTCTCAGTTTCTGTGCCTTTTTAAGGTATCGTATAACTTCTCGGCATATCTCTCCCGCAGACGCTCAGGGCTGCCGCGCTGGATATTAGCAGCGTGTCTTTTCCTGTCCATCATGGTGATGCTGTGGCTCAGCTGTGCCAGTCTCGTCACAGCCCCCGAGCAGCACGTCAAGAATCAGGTACACGCTTATACAGCCACACATATAAAAGCCAGAAACAGAATTTATTTCACTTTTTAGGCCATAGTGTTAGGATTTTACTTTAGTGTGGTATGTTATTTAACATTTTGGGTATTTAAACTTTTACTCAGCACATGGTTTGTGTCAATAAATAAAAGCCCTTTTTATACTTCATTTTTACTCTTAAAATGGCAGAAACATGAAAACATGTTTTCAATTGAAAAATCCTTCTCTTTTTTATGTTTGAAGGTTGAATGTGATAAGTTAGTACACAACTATACCTTCATTCTGTTGCTAATGTGTAAATGATGCAAATGTGGTTTATTTTACTTTACGAATCGAACTAAAGCTGCAGTTTGTTCATTTTTTGGTTCAAAATAAACAAACATTAGTTAATGAGCAAAAACAAATGCTCAAAAAACCCATGTTCAAAACTTCCATGTTCGCATCAAGAAGCTTATAGTAAGGATTTATAATTTGAGCTGTTGGTTATCATTTTATGGGAAGTGTCAGTTTGACTTCAACATCTTCAACTTGAAATTTTGTGTTTCAACCAGAGATGGTCATAGAGATGGAAAATGTGTAAAGTGAGTATAATATAGATTCAGATATCAGAATCAATTTGTTGATGATTTCAAGTAGATGTTGTTTTTACAGCTAAGCATCAATGGAGATAAAGAGTTCCTGGATGACACCCAAAAGGTCAACCCCTTCCACCTGACGCCGGTGATTGCCATGACGATCAGCCAATCGGAGGAGAGCAAAGAGGCGGGGCCGCTTCCGGTCAAGGTCGACCTTAGCAAAACATCCATTTAAAAGCACTAAGAAAGTACTTTTGATGTTGACTAGGGTTTAACTCATGCTCAGAGCTACATGTCTCAAATTTAAAGGGAAGCCACATCATTTTTCTAAATAAAAAATGCATGACGCCATTTATTATATCGGTTACAAAAGTACGTCCTGTCTAAATCCTAGTCTACTCACTGAATCTGCAAACCTCATGAAATCGTAGTATTAGGTGCTTGTTTACATAATGTACTAACTTTAATGTACTTAAACTGCATTGTCAACTATAATATGTACATTGAAAACACTAGTAACGTTTGAGCTCATAAACAACTTTTCAGCAATTTTCTTATCGCTATTGTGATACGTTCTTATCCAATGATCAAATAATGCACTGGGGGCTCAAACGGTAGATAATGCCGCTTATAAAAACCTCGAAAGGAGAGTATAGGATTATTTGTCAAGTTCTGGGGGCTCACCCAGCATTTAAATTAGACAGAACATACACTACGACTGACATGAACCATAAACGCTTTCAAAGTGGCCATCCTTCTTATTAATCAATGTCACAAAAGACAAAATTTGATGGTGATCTGTAGAGTAGAAATCAACTGTGTCGCATACTTAGATGTTCACTTTGATTAACGGTGACGTAAAAGGGGCAACAGAAATCAAACGCATCCAATTAGCGTAAGATCAAGTTTCGTAAAGATCCTCGAGATGACATTTACAAAGCGTTCACATGGGATGTGGCTGCGCCCTTTGAACTAATATGCCATCAAAATTACAAGCACTCTTAGCTGCTTTCAAAGTAGTCGTGAATGGCGGTAGTTTGAAAAGTTAAATTAGAGTTTTCTTAAATTTAAAATCACAAAATTAAAAAATGACAGCATTTATAGGCTTTGAGATTTTTTTATATGCAAACAGAAATACTAAAAGATTTTAATATTCATCTGAACTTAAAATTGAACTTAACTTAACCCAAATACATATCAATGAAGCATGGTGTATTTATTTATTTATTATATTTATTCAGAGCTTACAGTAACACATCATATCTAAACTGCTGTCTTTTACGTCTTGTTTAGATAGCCTTTCGATTCTGATGCTGAATTAGAACATTGATTCCTAATGTTAGAAAAATAAAAACTTAGCTTGCCGTTCACAAGGATTGTGAATTACTGTATTATTCTTATGCATCTACCCTTGCTTATATTCTCCATCTTTACCACATTACAGATACTGTTTCGTCCCATTAGGTAGACTAACCTCCAAAGGTAATGTAAAGGTTTAGGGGTTGGGTTAAGTGTGGGGTTTGGGGTCTGCCTAGCGCCAGGCTTTGACAAATATATCTTTTGTAAGATATCGAGGAGCTTTCATGGCACTTTTTGTCTTGTGCAGCTATTTTTCACTTTTAAGTCCAGCCTCAGTGCATGCTAGTACGCTATGAGACATTGAATATATTGTCCCATCTCTTTTTGAGAGCAAACTGCTGTAGGCTTGTGATCTTTGTGTTTTTGCTTAATGTTCAGTAAGGCATTGTAATTATGACTATAAATTATTACGAAGTGAGAGGTGAGATACCTTAATAAGCCATTTAATATCTACTGGTTCTAAATGTCATTATTGTATGATATACAAGCCAATAATGTCTTTTTTCTCTTTTGAACAGTTTCCCATAAAATAAACCATAATGTCAGATGAATAAAGTGTTTTCATGTAATTTATCTGGTGTTATCTTTACATCAATAATGATTATTTTTAAGCTTTTGCAGAGCAAGCATCATGAAGTATGTTTATACATTAATGTGCACTTGTAGGCCTGTCTTAAAATGCAACACTCAATTTTGTACAATATGTAATACAATATGCTTCTTATTTCTTTTTACTAAAAGCTTCTTGGCCTAACACTGTAGATGCCAAAAACAAAAAATAAGAATTTGATATTAACGTTACACATCAGTTCTAATGTCCTGAACTCCTGCTCATGCGCTGTAATAGTAATATATGTAAATGACCACACGGGGGCGCTGGAAAGTCACGAGTTAATGCAAAGCGATTGGTCAAGGATTATAACTTTTATAATATATATATATATCATTATATATTAAAGATATTAAAAGCCACATTTCGATAAAAATGTATGCCTATTTTAAACATAAAAACATATATATTATCTATATATCTATTGAAACCGTCAAGGCAAAAGTGTACAGTACCAGTCAAAAGTTTGGAAGAACATACTTACTGTTGTTTACATTTTTTCCCACATTTTATAATAGTAGTAAATTTATTAAAACCATGAAATAACATAATTGTAACTGTTGGAATTATGTTGTGACTAAAAGCATCCAAAATAAATGAACACTATGTTATATTTTTGTATAACATATATTTACGTTTTATCATCCAGCTTCTTGAGGTCTCAACCTGGGAAGCTCTTATTAGCTGCTTTTTATTAATTATTTTGTCCAAGTAATCCATTACAAAAATATTTTTAAAGAAATGAATATGTTGTCGCAGTTATATTTTTGTCTACAAAAGTAATTTTAAACATTGAAATATACACCTTCACCTTCGGTACTGTACATTCACACTACGGTCACTAGATGGCGCACTTTCACATAGAGATGACTAAGCGCCTCCGAGACTAGTGTTAAAATGAATCATTTGGTTATATACACGTCTAAATTAACCTTAACTTAACTTACAGAAGGAACCATTTATAAAACATTTTTGCTTGTAGTTGTGTAATATCATAATCTCAGCCTCTCTAAACATTTTGACTCACAGTTTAATGAAGCTGCCGCATCTTAAGTTGTTTACAGGTATTTTCTGAAAACAAACCACCTGTGCTGTGAAGCAGGTGTGAACCTGTGAAGGTCAGTGGCATGTTTTAGGTGAGACGTCCAGCAGGCTGTTTCTCAAAAATACCTTCCTTCAGATATAACACAGTCTCCAGGTGCCCATCAACTGTGATAAAACATTTCCCACCTGGAAATGTCTATAGAACTCATTATTAAAATTGATGGAGTCATCCATACGTCATTTAGCAATTACATCATGTAATGATACGTAAATACAAGCATAAGGAAGGTGGTGATGTACCTGGAGCTGTGACCTTTTCATCTGAGATTGAGATCAGATGGTGGAAAGGTTTAAAGAAACAGTTCATCCAACAATGAACAATGAAACTAATGAATAAAACTGTATTATAAAATGCAGTTTTCTGCACACTAAAATCATACAGATTCATAATGGCATTAAGGTTAATAGGGTGAACTGTTCCTTTAATTCACATTTTCTGTAATCTTATGGATCTCTGTTTGCCCATGCTTCATTTTCTGGTCCATCTAGTCTCTTCAGTTTAGTATTAACCTGATAGGTAGCAGATGAGGATATCAGATAGAGACCATTGTGCTGTTGTGCAAACATTAACATAGTCAGCGGGCCTCTGATGCCACACAATAGGCTTGCTGGGGGACTAAAGAACCCAACTAAAGATAGACTTATTTGCGTATGACTCACACGGTCAGTTCCCGAAGCATCTGACTCAATGCTAACGCACAAAGCTAATAACAACCCTACATGAACTCCCAGTGAATGAGATCGCCCTGTTCTGGTCCTTTATTTCTCTTACATGTGCGGGCTGAACGCTATCCCACAATGCATTGCACTTCAGCGACAAAGTCTTGTGCTGGGTTATGAATAAGACTGGCTCACCTCGTCTCAATATCTTTTGAGAAGAAATAATTCTGCATGACTAGTTTTGCAGAGAGAGAGTCTGTAATCCTGGTTTGGTAACGTTGGAGGGATAGTTCACATAAAATTACAGTTCTTTCATTATTTGCTTTACCTAGTGGTGCTCCAAACTCGGTATGCCGTTCTCTTTTCCGTAGAAAGGAGAATTTTTCTAGGAAATTATTTGCAGGTTTTTTCCATACCACAACAGTTCATAGAGAACTGATGATGTATGTGTAAAGATTCAAAATAATCTTGTTGTTGTTGCAGCCATGGTCACTATGAAGTGTAATCGTTTGGAAGAGCTGTGTGAAAGTTTCTTTTAAATATTTCCTTCTGTCTTCCAATAGGACCCAAAATCCTTTTTTATGGGGTGAACTATTACTTAAAATACTTATGTGTGACCCTGTCTGTGAGAACCAGACAAAGTCTCAAAATCAAATTATGAGATAATGAGCATCAAATACCTATTATTTCATGTCACGGCAAAAATACCAAGGTTATATTTTCACGGTATGTTCTTTACATTACGTAGAATGATTTTATGTAGAAAACAGTAAATCACAAAAAAAGAGTTGTATATGTAATTCAACTATTACATCACCAAAGGTGTGCAGTATGACAGTATTTGTCATCACCAGTAGTTTTCTCAGTTTTTTACTTTCATTTCTCATAGATCACTAAATTGCAAGTGACCTATAATAGCCTAAACTAAGTATAGTGTGACAAACAAGTCAATCATCTTGTGTGTGACAGCTGAAAGCTGTACATTACACTTCAATTGTCCTACCACAGGGGGTGCAGTAGGACTGAATTGTGTAGTATCTTTATTGGAGACCATCACTGGGCTGGAGCATCGCTTTAACCCTATACGACTTCCTTATCAGCCCCAGCCTGCTGGTAAAGTCAGCCTGCAGTGCATTGAAGAGCCAAACCCACCGCCACACAGGGTTTTGTGAAAATAACCATGCCTGTAGAAATGTACAGAATAATGAAAGAGAGAGAGAGTCTGTGAGAGAAAACTGGTATGAATGTGATATCAGGCAGTGACCATAATCATCTCATGTATGCATAAGTAGGTGCTTTCTAAATATTTCTCAAAATTTTGCGGGATATCAGAAATGCACAGCTAGAGATGCTGAAAATCTAATATTAGATTTAAGTATATATACTGTATGTGTATTTGTTAATGTGCCCTACTAAAAACTCCTAATATGATTATGTACAAACTTGAGATAGCTAGAATAATAGATATGAGTGAACTAAAAAAATATACAATGGATTTAAATGTAAGATTTGTGGGCAAATATTTTCTGTGCTCTTTTATACTATTAAAGCTCAAATAGTGAAATATATTGAACTACAAAAATGCACCGCCTTGCAATTATATAGCATAAAATGTGCTTTTTTTCATCACAAATATCTGCATATAATAATTGTGCAAAAAAACACATTTATGAATGAAAGCATGGATTCAATTATTCTTAACTTAGTTGAAAAAATATTCTAGCATATTAACTTGTGTACCGTTTGCCACTTCATAAGAGTCTTTGTCTGGTTAGTTTTAAATATTACCAGCTACTAAAACCCCAAGTACACATCCAACATAATCCATTCAATTGAACAAATATGCATAAAATACATCATTCATGAGTTGAACGAGTCATGACGTCACAAAGGAGTTGCGTGAGTACTACTTGACGCCTGTCAATATGCTGTAAAGCTACGTTAAAGTTATTAAAGAAATCAGGCAAAATGACATTACTTACCAATATTGAAAACCTGTTATGTTATCCTACTTTTATTTGTTTACTTAGCTATGCAAATTTACCTCTTTCATAAATTGTTTTAGCTTTCATGTATCCTTATGTATATATGTTTGTTTAGTTATTTGTTTTCTTATCTTATCAGTTGTATACATTTATACGAATTCTGTACATATTCTGTATTAATGAAGGGAGAGAGAGAAGAGAAGGAGAGTTGTATTAGTTAAAAAAGGGTAGAAAATTTGACGCCTGTCAATCAAATGAATGGAGCGTATCTGATCAGTGTGGACTTGAGAGAAAATAAACCCTCCCTAACGTTTATCTTTAAACATCTTAAACAACCATAAAGTAATATTATTTTCAAAGCACTAACACACGCAAGCGAACCTTAAAAATCGGGGAAACTTTTGCGTTGCAACTTGACAAACAAAGAACGCAAAACCTGCTCAATTTCCATAGCGCAACGTCTGTTGCTGTGAATCTCGAGCGCACGTTCATTGACTAAACATTTAAACGTAAATTGTCATGTTTCCAGCGCACTACAGATACAAACGACTGAGAGAGAAGATGGACAGCTTATCATACATCTTACACCAAGAGTTCAGCTTTGAGATACCCAACACGCCGCTCACCAAACTCAGCGCGCGGGCACGAGAAGACGGTTTCAAGCTCCCCTCTCTGTGAATTGATTCTACTATGAGCCTACCCGAATCGGAGCGAGAAAGAGCAGAGGTGCACAATACAAAAGATAAACTTTTAATCGGACAAACATCACATATATACTCACTCTAATCCATCGCGTGTGTATCTAAGGATGTTTTAATACGCGTATTTGTTTCATAAAGTATAATGTTGTTTTATTAACGGCTGTTTTCCTCCCGCACGTCTTCCTCCATGAAGTCTCTCCCCCCTCCTGCGGAAAATGGACCAGTCCACAATTTATTCCAGGGAAAGACTGACAGTTTTTTGGGTCATGAAGCAGCTGTTCAAGTCAATGGCTGTTCCTCCCTCCGCTAGAATAAGAAATTAGTCCATTTTAAAGTAAATAACTAAACCCCGAAGCTGATAAGGGAGCGTTATAAAATACTGTGCCGCTGCGATTTTACGGAGAGAATGGACTTAGGATAAAGACACAATAAATGTGAATGTTTCTGTCCCATCTTATTATGGAAATGTGAGATCTAAATATTTCGGATCATGAACAGAGGAGGAACAATAGAATCTATAGCTTGGACGATCCAAAATAGAGTTATATTATCAACTCGATATAGCAAACCTTGTAGATACAATGTGGTTAGTAACCCACAATGAATAGAAATGATAATATCTCAAATATTGAATTTATGTATGTTATTACATATTAACTACTATGTAATAACATGTGAACATTTATATACTTTCATATATATATATTTCTGTAATCCGTAAAACATCTTATTCAACATCTTGTTTAGTATATTTGACAAACATGAATCAGTTCAGCATATCAGTGAAGTCATGTTATGGGAACAAGGCAAATCTGGCACAAGTGCAAACTCGTATCACATCGGTACACACAAGTGGATAGATCACATTTTTTATTCGAGATGTCTAGCTGCACTTGTTGCATAAGCAACATCAGTAATCTTGCATAAATCAAGGTTAATCTGGATAGATCTGCCGATACCTGTGTTTTGTACATCCTGTGAAAAGATTTTCACCACTCATTTACAAAATTATTTAGGGAGATTTATACAGAGTTACTTTTATTCATTGAAAGGCTTTTTCATTCTTATTCGTAGCATATCCTTAATTTATTCTCTCCAAGATCTGTACCGCCCCGGTCCGCTGTGGTAAAACACGACGTGAGATTTCAATGACCTGTAACGGCACGCATCTCGCCTCTACAAGACCCCGTCAGATTTCACACACTCGTAGATAAAACCACATCTCGTATTTCGCTGAACATACAATGCATGTTTGATGTCAGATTTAGCTGTTCACTTATACCCCAGTGTGGCAGCGGATGTCAGCGTGGTCTGTATTAACGCCTTGCTATGACTCTATCTGTCCAGCATCACCAGTCAGCAACCATCATCCCTTTCTACTCCAGCCTGTAATGGAGATCATATGTTTAGCTGGTGCTGAAACCCAACACGAGACCTCTACATCAAACAGGCGAGAGAGGTCTGCAGGATCTCTCTCGCTTCAGGAGAATGAAAACATATCTCCATAGGCCTAGAAAACAGGCCATAAAAGTCTAGAGGGCCTCCCATGTCCCCCAAAAAACCCAATGTGATCAGGCTTGGATGAGTTTACTTTTGAGATTTAGAAAAGAAGGTAGTATAGTCTCTATATTATGTGTAGACGTATTTAATATGGCAAACATTGACACCATGGTTATGGTGTAAAAAAATAACATTTTTAACCTTATTTTTGCATAATTTTCCTGTAGTAAAATATTTTCTGTAAAGCTTCTTTGCAACAATGCATATAGGGAGAAGTGCCTTAATCTGTGAACTGTCGCCTGCTCTTTTAGGAGGAACACGTGTGTTATTTCCCTATCTACTTTTATTTTAGTCTAATCATGACAAACTATAAATTGATGGAAAGGTAAAAGACTCAAGGTGAAATAATTGGCCAATTTTTATAACAATAAACGTAAAAAATGTATTAAAAAATGTTAATACTACTGTAATTTATAAAAATACCTAAAATTAAGTATTTTTTTAGAAGACTTAAAAATGTTTAAAAATAAAATACTTATTTTACGCTGTGACAGTTATCAGGTTAAAAATAAAATTATATTTATATTTGTGCTGTGAATTTAATTTGTTAATTTAGTGTGATTAATTATATAATAAAAAAGAATCATGTTAAACATATCAGTTTGCATGTGACCAGCAATTGAAAACGTAATTTTGCATAGAATATAAAAAACATTCTTTATACGTTTCCAGAAATGAAAGCATTAAAACATTAAAACTGGACAAATATATTCTCAGTCCTTACAAAGATGTCAGGTGCTTCAAAATCTAAAAATCTAATTCTGAGATAACAAGCATCAAAGTTTGAATGTTCTTTACATATTATGTAGGATGATTTTCTGTAGTAAATCACAAAAAAACAACTGTAGCTGGGTTTTCACAGGTAGGGTCACAAATGTGTACCTCCTAGTTGTAATGGTATCCAAACCTTAATTATAGGTGCAATTTTTAGTTGAATCATTTGAAACAAATTCAAGCTAACGTACAAGACTCAATCAAGTGCATCTAATCCCATCAGCTTCAGACGAGACTTTGCGGCTCATGTAACAGCCATTTACATTTCTTCATTTGGCAGAAGCTTTTATCCCAGACAACTTAGGCCGTGCCCTCACCACACGACCGTCCAAAACTCTTAATACTTCTCACATTACACAACAGTCTTTCTTGTCATCTGTCATGTTTTGGATGTAGCAGCAAAAGCAGTACAAGACTGAGCTCAGATGAGTTGCACACAACACAAGATCTTTGGGCGAGAGATATCCCTGATTAACCGTAAAAACGCTTTCTTACACTTGGGAAGAAGTCAGTGTCATGAAGGAGAAATATGTGAGAAATATAGTGATTATGTGTCCATACAATGGAAGTCAATGAAGGTCAATGTTGTTTGGTTATCAACGTTCTTTAAAATATCTTCTTTTGTGTTCTGCAGAAGAAAGAAAGTCATACAGGTTTGGAATGACATGAGGGTGAGTAAATGTTTTCATTTTTTACTAAGCTATTCTTTTAAGTGATCCATTCACAAAACACTTTGATCACCCAAAATACACCAAGTGTATTTACAGCAGAACTTACAGATCCCATTAACACCTGCTATTAACAACCACTTTGGGATTCAGTCACAAGTGGACAGCGCTAAATACAGGTGTTAACAAGGTTTGTGATGAGTCATAGGAGAAACCTAAGTTCTGCTGTTTCACACACACTTTCGCTGTCCTCAGATCAGATGTTATCTGTTGAGGAGGCATCTGTGGCGCGGACGGCTGATGTGTGAACAGGATAAACAGCAGCAGTGGGTATAATCCACTGAGCTCAGCTCGAGAGTCGTGTGGATTAACTGCCTCTGGCTCTCAGAGACTCTTCACTTTGCTGTCGCACCTTGAAAAGAGCCTAATTGAGCCAAATCTCATTATTTGGGACCTGGAGACTGAATTTGTAATCAATTGGGCCCTGGTTGTGTTTAAAAGGATCATTTTAGATGAGAATGAGTGAACGTTGTTCTTCTTCTTTAATATGTGAAAAAAATCTAAATATACAAGAAATGTGTTTTTTACAGAAACTTGGGTAACAGAAATGAGTATTTGAGGGAATGTTGTTTAAAATGTAAAAGTTATGTTATGAGATTAGGTTGCACTTAAAATGTGTGACACAGCTAGATTAGAGCCATTAAAACTAATTATTACTTAAAAATTGTTCAAATTAAATAGATGAATTGATTGTGTTAACAGCATAACATTGTGTTAGTTCTGAAGTTTCTGTTTGACACTGTACATTTTTTTAAAAACTTTACAGGTCATTTAAACTGTTTTTACATTATTTTAACTTATATTAAGTCATTTCAACTCATGAAATTAAGTTAATAACAATAAGTGCCTTTTAAATACTGTCTTTTAAGTGCAATATGATCTCATGTGAATTTCTAAATATTTTACGAGGTGACTCATTTGTATGAATTCGTACAAAATGAATCGTATACAAATTCTTACATTTACGCATTTGGTTTTTATCCAAAGCGACTTACATTGCAATATACTATACATTTTTTCTGAGAATGTGCAATCAAAACAAATCAAAACAATGCCCTTGGCGCTGTTTTGCTAGCGTCATGCTCTAAAGACCCACCCTTAACATCACTGAGGAGAAGGCAAATCATACAAAAACTTACGAATGAGATACGAATTTGTATATATTAGCCACCTATCGTACTAATTCCTGTGAGATTGTGTTGATACTTTTTTGATTATCACAATGTATTTTATAATGCTTGTAAGTGAAACATACTTTGATGGCAATTCATTCTTTAAGCAACACTTCTCAGTCCACTTCCTCTGCAGTGAAACTTTCTCAGTAAAGTACTTTCAAAGTATTCCAAAAATATGAAAAAAAAATTGAAAATCATTTTTGAAGTCACGAAAATTCAGACTGCCCAAAAGAAGTATGTTATGATCCTTTTGGGGCAGCAATGAAGAGCAGAAAGCTTTTATGAACTTTTCAGGAGGACAAGAAAACTTGAGAAGCCAAAATTTTAAAGGCAGATCTTATACTTTAATGCAAAACAGCACTGAATAAATTAAAAAGTGCATGGGTAGAAAACGATTATAGCTATTATGGGCCCAAAACTCGCAAGATGGCAATTCCCAGCGTAACACGTTTTGTGTGTATCCACGCGGCCTCATTTACATGCCAACATGCATATGCAAACAGGCGTGAATATGTACGTGTGGAGCACGCTGAGCAGGACGTAACGCTAGAAAGACTCCTGGAAAGAAAAGAATGCTGGGATTTGGCACTGGAGGAGATTCAGAGCCGTAGTCGGCATAATAGATAAATCACAGAGGGTTGATGAAGATGGAAGATGTATTAAAGGGTTACGGAGGGCAGCGGCAGATCTCAGTGATAAATAACATGTTTATTTTTGGGTATGAAATATCTCTGCCAGTCAGTGGTTAAAGAGATATTATACTCAAAAATGAAATTTCTTTCATTATATACTCACCTTCGTGTCATCCTGTATGATGTTCTTTCTTCTGCAGAACACAAAAGAAGAGATTTTGGAGAACGTTGGTAATCAAACAACATTGACCTCCATTGACTTCCATTGTATGAACACAAAACGACTAAAACATGTCTCAAAATATCTTCTTTCGTGTTCCACAGAAGAAAGAGTCACATGCATATGCAAGGGGTGTATAAATGATGAGTTGTATGATAGTGTGAGTGTGTGTTTTTAAAGTAAAGTGTGTGAAGGTGTGTATCATTGTGAGCATTGTATGTGTGTTTTAGAGAGAAGGGTGTGTATGGGAGCAAGCGTCACTGTAGAAGTATGAGCGAGCTAGTGTTTGTGTGTGTGTTTCTGGTGAAATAATGAACACCTCTGTGTGTGGCTGAGTCTTTGTGTGTGTGCTGGTAGCCTGTTGGGTAGGCATATGTATGTATCCAATTATTATCAGTGTGTGTTGTCGGCGTTGGTGAAGGTATTTGTGTGCGTGTTGCACGAAAACGAGCGAGAAAATGCGCGTGTCTGCGCAGTTTGCGAGTGTGTGTGTGAATGTGAGAAAGCAAGAGAAATGGCTTGGCAGTGATATTTTTCCTGCAGTAATCAGGCAGAGTACAGCTCTGGCCCTGTGTACCTCTCCCTGCCTGTGGTTTGTCCACATGCCTCGTCTCCTCGCGGTGGGGGAGGGTTGCGTGTGTGTCTGTGTGTGTGTGCAGATTTAGGGGTGTTGAGGCCCTGGAAGGGAACAGGCAGATCTTGTTAGCTGGCCTGACCCAGGGAAACACAGTCAACAATGCAAAACAGTAAGAAGGGAGCTGATATCAGTCGAGACGCATGACAATGCAGCACAAAATAAGGACGGGGAAATTCATCGGCTGGCTGGCAATCAAACTGCAAATGTCATCAAACATATATTTTTCATAAACTTGAGCTGCTTTTTTTTATGTGACATTACAGAACCATTTTGATTTCATTCATAGGGGATGTAATGGAGATCTCAGACATGTTTTATTTAGGTATTAAGTATGCCTCGGGTTTGCCTTAAATTTTTTATTAAGGAAACAAATGAGACAATCTTTCATTTACATTAAGAGCGTAGAGCTATAAAATTAGCATGGATGTCTCTGATACTGAGATTAAATGTGAAATATTTTGGGGGTTATTTTAAAATCTCTCAATTTTGATGCTAAACGTTTGGACGGCTGTGACTTTTTTCTTCTGTTGAACACATATTTTGAAGAACGGTGGCATTGGTCCTCACTGACTTCATTTCTCAAATATCTACTTTTATAATTCCACAAGAAAAGAAAGCAAGTCATATACAGGTTTGGAATGACAAAATGGTGAAAAAATTGGGTGAACTATCCCTTTAAGAAGGTCTCTCCATCTACGTTTTTGTGATTTTTATTTCCT
Source organism: Beaufortia kweichowensis (assembly GCA_019155185.1). Taxonomy (NCBI): domain Eukaryota; kingdom Metazoa; phylum Chordata; class Actinopteri; order Cypriniformes; family Gastromyzontidae; genus Beaufortia; species Beaufortia kweichowensis. Next base: position 5,083,890 of record CM032818.1, on the reverse strand, counting down.
ATGGTTAATTTAGTCGAATCATTTCGTTTGTGACGATTTGACAGGAGAAAATCAGATGTGCTTTTACATGTGACATTAAGAAATCTTTTGTCATCCTTAGACAGAATATTGTTCTCTTCTGCTTCCCCGACAGTTCTCGAAGAGGCTCTGTTCCATCTACCTACATCACCGAAATGGCATGCATGGTCCACCACAATGTGGTTAGACTTTTTCATGCACAGAAAGGCTTTTTCTTGTTGCTCTTAGCAATACCTGCTTTTGATTAGTTTGTAGCGACTGTGCATTTGAGTGAGTGAAAGCACTCTCACAGACATATGCAACTGATTCATCCGATTCATATTTATTCTAATTCAAACTCTGAGATGTTGCATACACACGAGACATCTACTTTTTAGGTTTTCAATACACATTGGTGGTCTTTTCAGGCAAAATGACTCAAAACAAATGGTATGTCTTCGTAATATTTCATTAAATTGTATATAATAACATGCTCCGCCTCTAAAATGACTTTCAATGACATCATCTGGGCCACACAAGCTATTGGTTTATGGTAACATACTGTCAAATATTTTACAGCCAAATATTTAAGCATTATTTTACGATACTGTTGTGGGTTATCTTGCTATTAGTTAGTACAGAAATTTAATATCAGTTAAACTTAAAGAAACAGTTCACCCAAATTCTCTCATAATTTACTCACCCTCATGACATCCCAGCTGACTTTTTTCTGTCTATACAAATAATTTCATAATAAAATGCTGTCATGTTAATTTATTATGTTATATGTTGATTGTTGTAAGAATTTTTTTTTTTTAATTTTGTAAAATTGAAATTGCAAGCAGATCTGATCATTAAATTTAAATGCGCGAGCTTTTATGTTTACATTTCTATTTCAAAGAACTAGTAGTGACGAGTTTGGGATAAGGAAATCAGTCTGATTATATCCTGTCAGATTTTTGTGTAACACTTCAGTTTAGGTTAATTGTTACAGAAGAATATAGTCACATACAGAAGGAGAAAATCACACTGGCTGCGTTTAGAAACTCAAGATTTTGCCAAATTTCTTCTGCATAAATTGCAGTACTTGAACAGACAGACAATGAGAAGTTATGCAGCTGCTTTAAAAAACGTTTTGCTAGTTTAATTTGGTAGGAACAAGAAGGATGGTGAACTGTAATGATTTCCTGCTTGCCGTCGTCTCTGCTGTGATTCTGTGACATCACCCACTCCAGTTTCAGCCCGCATAAAATCTTGTGCGAAAAGCCATAAACACTGAAGATTAGGTCAGAGCTGCTTTCATAACCACTTTCGTGACCTCTTTACGCCTTCCACTGCTGACTCTCTCTTTGTCTTACTCTGTCTCAATGTACTCCCACGGTACCTGACTCTTAAAAACTGCTCTTTTCCAAGGTCAGGTTTTCTGATTTATAAGACTTTTTGGTCCTGATGTGAACATTTACCTGTAGATCTGCATCAGTTAAAGGAACAGTAGTACCAAAAATGAAAATTCATTTACTCACCTTTATGTCATTTCAAAACTGTATGACTTTATCTCATGTGTGTTATCAAAAGCAGATGCTTTAAGAAATGTACATACAGTATTATGTACATGATTAAACAGATTTTTCATAATTTCATTTTTTTGATAATTAGAAAATATTTTTGAGTAAGCTTATATTCACATCATTTTTTTAACAATAACTTTCAATAACTTTTATACAGTACGTACTCGGTACAAAACTTTTTACGATGCATCTTTGTCTATCATTATTCTCATGATTGGAAAATATTTTTCAATTAATTCATTTAAGTACACTTATATTCACATAATTTTGTTTATTTCTTCTAAACACCTGGATTTTTATGTAAACACCCTCATGAATCTCAATAACTTTTATAATATACAGTAGTACAAAACTATTCACATACAAATGTTCCTTTTCTTTTTAATAGTTTTAATGTAGGATATTTTTTAATTTATTATTTTATTGTATATTATTATTTCATTCTCATAAATAAAAAAATGTATGAAAGTAAAATGAAAGTTAATTTGCATAAAAAGATCATTACATATATTTTTCTTTTTAATGTTGGAAATGCTTGTGCACCTTAGTAACTTTCAACTTTCAAAAATCTCAAGTATATCAATGTAATTTTTCGATTTGAATAGAAAACAAGGCAATATTTTGATGCATCACTTATGCTTATTTATATAAAGATGACAGTGTAAACTTATTTTATTTCTTTTGATGAACCATTACTTTAATAGCACATTTCTCATGCCAGTGTAAATCAAGGTGTCTCCCCATACAACAACTACACTGTCTTTTTTGCTGTGTCAATACAAAAACAAACACACAAGCCTATCTGTCAATCAGCCGGTCGTGGTTTTCTGGTTTTGAGTGTGTTTGGATAGTCTCTATTGAAGAAGAAGAGTTTCTTCAACACTAACAATTACCGGCTGCAGAGGAGAAGAAACAGGCATGGAGGGGGATGGGGTGTGAGGGGGGCTGATAGCGGGGAGGCATTAGCATTTGTAGACTGCAATTATGTGTAATTTTCCAACAGCGGCGAAATTAGAAACCAAACAAAACAAGGGGCAAAATAGACTGTGGATTAGCTCCTCACTGACACATCTGATACAGTGAGGAGAAAAAGATGCGAGATGATGCGAGGTGGTGGGGGGCGTCGTTGACGACATCATCCAGCATGCAAATATTGACAAACAAATGCCTCTACAGATAGGTTGTATGGTGTGATGGGTTGAACTCATAGAGTATGTTAGAAAGGTTGTGTGGGACGTTTGTTTATGGTATCTATACATCCAAATGGTCATGTATGCATGGTGGCCATTCTGACTGTGATGACACAAGGATCTTAATTTCACTTAAATTAACTTTAAAAATGTTGTCATAAGCCAAAATGAATGAAAAACTAAAATAAATGAAATGTCCCTGTCTGGCACATTTACATTGAAAGCACCCCTTAAAATGTCCTGTGTGAATGGCAGCTTACTACAGATGATTGTCAGTTTCTAAGATGCATTTTGATCCAGAGTTGACATTTGACCGCAAACATGCCTCGCTGTGCCAACAAACATGCCTTTGCAATGTTCTTCATTCTTTTATAAATAGAAAAGAGAGTGAAGTAGGTTATCCGGCTTACGATGGAAGTGAGCCGTGAGCCGATCCAAATGCAATCAGCGATCTGCGATCGCTCCTTTGAGAAAATGGGCAGGTGCGAAAAACAAACAAGCATCGGAGAAATGAAGCCAGCTCAGTGAACCACATACGCACTAAAACCCGTGAACAGCTCCGGAGAGGAAAGGGGAAATGAGGTAATTAGGAAGGGTTTGGTTGAGAGGTCTGGTCTCAACAACCACTCGGCTATGGCTAAGGGTTGTGCCTTCGATGACATCTGGACGGTGTTGATTATAAACCTGGTGTGTAAATAATCCCATCAAACAGAAACAACATAACAACCCGTGTTTAATCCCTAATTATCCTAGCTCCGCCTTCACCTTCAAATTCTGCATTAATTAGATGTCTGCTAATGTGTAACCACCTCCAATCATGTTCCCCTGTAGCTATGAATTGAAGCAGTAGAAACAAACTTTTTTCTCCGCTTTCTTATGAAACGTTAGGCTTTAGACAAGTTCACAACCTGTCTGAGATCTGCTCGGTCTAGCCGGAGGGGTGAAACTGATTTTGTCTGTTTCACAATTTCGGAAATGCAGCACGATCAAAAATGTAATGTCAATGCAAGGAAAGAATGTTTGGGGATTAAAAACACATCATTGGATTAATGCATATGCAGTATGTACATTGTATTAAACAATTTACACAACAAAGCTAAATTACGAATGAAATCTAATTCATCATGTTTTCTGGTCTGTGCATGTATATTATTTGTTTCTTTACAGTTCTTTACAGTTCTTTACAGTTTATCTGTGCATGTATATTATGTGTTTCTTTACAGTACTTTACAGTTCTTTACAGTTTATCTGTGCATGCATATTATGTGTTTCTTTACAGTTCATCTGTACATGCATGTGTTTCTTTACAGTACTTTACAGTTCTTTACAGTTTATCTGTGCATGTATATTATGTGTTTCTTTACAGTTCTTTACAGTTCTTTACAGTTTATCTGTGCATGCATATTATGTGTTTCTTTACAGCTCTTCATAGTTTATCTGTGCATGCATATTATGTGTTTCTTTACAGCTCTTCATAGTTTATCTGTGCATGCATATTATGTGTTTCTTTACAGCTCTTCATAGTTTATCTGTGCATGCATATTATGTGTTTCTTTACAGCTCTTCATAGTTTATCTGTGCATGCATATTATGTGTTTCTTTACAGTTCATCTGTGCATGCATGTGTTTCTTTACAGTTCTTTACAGTTTATCTGTGCATGCATATTATGTGTTTCTTTACAGTTCATCTGTGCATGCATGTGTTTCTTTACAGCTCTTCACAGTTTATCTGTGAATGCATATCATGTGTTTCTTTACAGTTCATCTGTGCATGCATGTGTTTCTTTACAGTTCTTTACAGTTTATCTGTGCATGTATATTATGTGTTTCTTTACAGTACTTTACAGTTCTTTACAGTTTATCCGTGCATGCATATTATGTGTTTCTTTACAGTTCATCTGTGCATGCATGTGTTTCTTTACAGTTCTTTACAGTTTATCTGTGCATGCATATCATGTGTTTCTTTACAGTTCTTTACAGTTTATCTGTGCATGCATATCATGTGTTTCTTTACAGTTCTTTACAGTTTATCTGTGCATGCATATTATGTGTTTTTATACAGTTCATCTGTGCATGCATGTGTTTCTTTACAGCTCTTCACAGTTTATCTGTGAATGCATATCATGTGTTTCTTTACAGTTCTTTAAGTGACATCGCCAACTGCTGGCATAGCATGCATAATACAGCATTTTCAGTCATTTTCAAGCGTCAGTGTGAAACGAAAACCTTGCTGTCTATACACAAAACTTAGATTTTTTTAAACATTTGGAAACTTTACATGAGTACACATACATGCATTTATGTCTGTGCCATCTGAAAACTAGACCTCCTTCCGAATCTCCACCAAGAATAACATAAACGGCTTAAAAGACCTAGTTTTCACATTAAATAACTTTAAACATTTTAAAATAACACTTTCCAAAAAGCTGGGGATTGTCTTTATGCCTAATCTTTAGCAGATATGTTAATATGCCCATGTCATGTTGATACAGTCATACAACCCTTCTCCATCACTTTTGCTCAACATGATGCAGTAAATCTTTATATCATTATGGAAACGTCCTTTCGTATTACATAGTTGGCCCAAATTGCCACCTTCGGTTTTAAAAAAAACTGGAATGGAGTGCACAATTATTTTTGATTTATCTCTTTGGACGCAACTCAGCATATTGAGTTGATTATTGTCATGCATGCTCTGGATTCTGATGGAAGTTTGCGGTCTCATTATTGACATTATTTCATATGAACAATTCCCCGAGATGTCCTCTACTCGAGCATTGTTTTTATTAAACAGGAACCATTTTTAATTCGCTATTCATTTTGTATCGTCGTCGCAGTAATGGGTGTGTAGACGATATGTGATGTGATGATAGAGGATAGACATATGCAGTGAAACAGACTGGCAGATGTACAGATGAAGAGACAGCTATCATAGGGGTTTAGGGCAGACTTTAAACTTGCACTTCAGGCATGTTAAACTTGCATGTGAGGGTAGAAAAACACAGGAAAGACTTTGTGATGGTTTTATAAAAACAAACATTTCTAACAGAGTGGCATATTGACAACATTTGACTTTATCTAACTTTTTTAACGAGATAGTTCACCCAAAAAGGAAAATTGTCATAATTTATAAAACCTCACGTCTTTCCAAACCTAAATTAGTTTTTCAATGGTACACAAATGCAAATGTAAAATTTGCCATGGCTTATTGATCACATCATTTTTTTTACAGTGTATAATGTATAATACAGTATTGTGAATGGGGACTGGAACTGGCAAGTTACAGAACTGCTAAAAACATAAAACTTTAAAAAATGTGTGTCTATTTATATGTAATTCTTGGAAAGACTTGGAATATATAGCGTTTCTTTTTTTTGTTGCTATTTTTAAGATTAAGAGCCCCAGTCCCCATCCACTTTCAATGTATAGAAAAGAGTGACTAAGATATCTTTTTTTTTGTTACATGAAACAAAAAAGTCATATAGGTCTGCAAGAACGTGGGGGTGAGTAAATAAATGACATATTACACACAATTACACACAATTACATTTTTTGGTGAACTGTTTCTTTAACAACATGTATTCTCAGCACCCATAGCAAGCCTTTATCCCCAGATGAGATGGGCCAGTGGTAAGTAATCCTCACAGACTGCTTCCACTCTACATTTTTCCCTATCTCTGGCTTCTAATCTACACCGGAGCGCCGGATCTCTGCGGGTCACAATCCCTCTGCGCTCCTGCAGTGCCCCTCCCCCAGCCGGAGTAATTGGACACAGCTTCAGCACAGGGAGCACGTCTTTTTTCTGTTTTAGCACACCAACCACTGGAATTAAAAGAAAGGCTCTTTCTAGTAAACAGGAATGAGGAAGAAAGCAAGAAAGACACAGAAATAGAGGTGTTAGAGGTCGTTTTAACCTTTGTTGTTGGTGCGGTGGATACTGCACCTCAGCTACCATCCAGTACAGACATACACAGACACGTCCGTCTGTATTTTATTAAGGCTATTTCCACATATCTCGGCTGCCAACAAGGCAGCTCAGTTGCCCGGGAGCTATTAAGCCATTAAGTGAACACAACATACAATCACACCCTCAGAGTAGAGGTCTCCACATTACCTATCAGCCAGCGTGTATCGATTCAAAGCATGTTAGCTGGCCAGCAAAGCTCTCGCAAGGCAAGAGGAAAGTTCATTAGGAGAAATGGACTTATTATGTCTTAACTTAAGACTTAACTAATCCTCCTGAAAAGTGTGATTTTTTTCTTCCCGTGTTGTAGTATTTCCTTTTGAAACAGGAGGGTGTATTGGGCATATTGGATCAGGAGTTAAAGGGTCAGTACACCCCAAAATAAAAATTCTGTAATTTATTCACCATCATGTTGTTTCAAACCTGTATGACTTTCTTTCGACTGTGTAACACAAAAGAAGATATTTTAAGAAACGCCTCTGTGGTTTTAAGACAATGGTGGCTAGTGTTGTTTTTGTTGCTTTTGTGTTTTGCAGAAGAAAAAAAATCATACAGGTTTGACATAAAGATGAATAAATGATAGAAGAATTTTCATTTTAAGGTGAACTGTCCCTTTAATTCCTAAAATTGACTCTTTACTGTGGGATGTTCACCCCTACAGCTGCCAAACAAAATTGTAATTTATTCCACTCATTTTTTTATGAATGGCCATCTCATCACCTGGGCTTGTTCTCATTCTAAAGAGTTGTGTAATGGGGAAAGAAATGAATGCGGATATTGCTGTAAGTGTGCATCATCAATATTTTTTGTCTGGAATATAGGCTGTAAATTTTCAAGGTGTATATCTGCTGAAAGATCATTCTGTCAACTTTTATGAGAACACTGGCTTATAGATGGCCTCAAAGCCCAGAGACTAAAGGCCACAAAACTCCATCTGTGATTTCATAGGGTTTTTTAGTGCAGTGTAAAAATGACATTCTCTCCTACTGACCAGTATCCCTGTTTGCAACAGTGAAGAATCAGCAATGCACCATTACACGAGGATAATCATTCTTGCTTTTAATGTCAAGCGCAGCATCTTTCTGCTGGCGCATCTTTGCAAAGGAGAATATGTGTTTGAGTGTGTGTGTGTGTGTGTGTGTGTGTGAGAGAGAGAGAGAGAGAGAGAGAGAGAGAGAGAGAGAGAGAGAGAGAGAGAGAGAGAGAGAGAGAGAGAGAGAGAGGGGTGTAGAAGGATATGCATGGTAATAGATGGTATTGCTGGTGTGCAGAACATCTATCATTTCTGTCTGTGATTAATGAATGTCTTGGGAAGGACTGCAGAGAAAAAAAAGAAGGTAATAGATTAAAAGTGGACTTTCCTCTGTCAGGTGACCTAAAAACACTAAACACTAAAAACCGCCCTCTATCTATCTATCTATCTATCTATCTATCTATCTATCTATCTATCTATCTATCTATCTATCTATCTATCTATCTATCTATCTATCTATCTATCTATCTATCTATCTATCTATCTATATTTGTCTTTCTCTTTTTTGTTTAATGAGTGCATTTGTAAATGGTACTAAGTAAATGGTAATTAAGGACTTGTTTTACTAGAATTCACTTAATATTTGTATTACTTACACTAATTTACATTTAATAAAACCCCATTATGTAAAAATAGATATATTCAGCAAAATCTCTGAAGGCATTAGCCACTAACTAAAAATAGATGATTACTGACTGTACTGTATTTCATTAACATACTATCTTTAAGCATCTGGCAGGCTAGAGCGAGATGATATGGTTGTATAATAAACTAATCAATATTTTATCATCTGACTGAGAGATTGATAAAAAATAAAGTAGCCCTTTTCATAAAGACTTTTCTTTCTTTTTCCTTTTATAATATTCAGTGAAACTTCCGAAATACCTTAACCTGTAACCCTGCAAACACGCTTAAATAACTGAGGTCAAGATGAGCTCGATGAATGCTGTCACCTAAAAACTATTTTAAAAATTCATAGAGATTATCTATTAGTTTCTTGGTCGACACAAGTTTAAGAAAAATAATGCTTCAAAGGACATATACAATAAATGTGAATCATATTCATGCAGAAACACTAACATCTGGTACAAATACGGATTAAACTCAAGAAAGGTTAAAGTAATAATGTAAATGGCCTTCTCTCATTGACCTGTATGCGTGACACAAGTCAGTATTAATTATGTGAAGGAGAATTGTGGGACCTATGCAAATGAGCAGTTATGTAGATGTATGTAGGTCATGTCACCCACTTACACCCTCTCAAACATACAAACCCAGACAGACAGACACTTTGACAGGCCAATCATTGGATTCATAATGACACTCGGATTCACGAATAAACTGATAAACTCCAAACTAATTATTAGTGAGCCGTGCTAAAGCTAAAATTGGTTTGCCACACAGGTTTGTGAGATCCTAACAAGTCAGTCAATCAGATTATGTTTTACTAGATGGAGATTTTCTAGTTACGTTGCATTGGCTGCTGAATCAAATGTCAATGGTGCCGCCATATTGGGAAGGGCATGATTAAAAATACATACACAAGTGAACGGAGAAGCTGCTGTTTTTATGGAAAAGAGTACAATAACATTTACATTTCTTGACTGATGGTTTACAATCAATGGTTTACAATCTCTGTCTCTATTTACCTTATTAAAATGTCTTTCTTGTCAAAAGGAATTGTGAAAGCTCATACTTGTCAGGTATTAAAATCAACCATAAAAATTATTTTTTTCCCTTTTCTGCAAAATCTCAGCTCTTCTGTTCACGTATGTTCTGTTCTGTTTGTGTCAATCTTGTCCTTACCAATATGGCGGCGACATTGATACATCACAGCAACGGGCCGAAGCTCTCAATGTGGCTTCTATTTGTGTCTATGGAACTGTTTAAGGCAAACAAGTGCCACAAAACACATTAGCAACCACAAAAAAGCATGCAAAAACACATTTTTTTAATTAAGTGTTTGGGTTTTTAGTAAAATAACCTAACATCTGAAAAAAAGATACATTCACTTAAGAAGCAAAATTGCATTCGAGACTTCTTTCCAGATAAGATATCTTGAACTAAGTTTATTCTTATAACCCCTTTGGCAAATTTTATTCTATCTGATGCATTAAGAAAATGACTTTTGCCATGTAACTTAAAATTTGTCTTGCAAATGCTCAGAACACCCTAACATCATGTTGGCAAGTTTTGCTCAGGGCAGGTAACACTCACATTTTGTTTATGCAATGTGAAAAACTAGATCGTTGCAAGCCAGTTACACTCATGTAGTACTTAAAACATTGTCATCCTATATACACATTGTAGCTATTCGGCAGTCTAGCTTATTTGCACAAAATTAATTAATTTGTTTGTTTCATTTAGACATTCTCAGCACCATGCCGTGTTGAAATGGCTAACCGTGTCCATGCACTATATTTATACACATTTCTCATTTTCTTGAGTATTGTCATCTGTCATCTACTGGCGTAGGTGTTGGAGAAGAACTGCTGTTTGCTTTCTGGAGCATTAGTCATTTTTAGAGAGCCGGGGGGCGGAACACATTGCTGCCCATCTACCGCCCAGCTCTCCACATGCTCTTCAGTTTTCTCTATCTATCTCTATTTCATTCTCTCTCTCTCACTGTCCCTTTGCTGACCCCAGTGTTTTGCACAGTCCATTTCTGAGCTGAGATCTTTCCACGCTTATACTGTTGATCATAGAAAGAAGCATGCACACACAAATACATTTGTGCTTTTATAACTGCTGTCACTGTCTAAAACAATGTTCACAGATGCATCAGTGGATGATTGATTGGTTAGTTTGACAGTTTCAGGGTCAACGACAGATAAGGATGTCCAAGATAAGGTGTAAACTGTTTAAAAAATCTTGTTTACAAAAATTGGTAATGCAAGCTGTAAAAAAATTATTATATGTATTCGTGTTGGTTTCATATGTTTTCATTTAATGACAAACAATTCCACCGTTATGGATGTGACATTTTCAGTCAAAACTTGATATATAAATTCTCACATAATGTATTTATTTTCAATATATTAAAGCATCTGTTTATATTTTACTAAACCCCTGTTGATAAAGTTCAGACATAAAAAATATCAGTCTATGCATGAGTTTTCTATTTAAATAAAATACCCACAAATGGAGATGAAATGCCCCTTAAAACAACATAAAATAGTTATTTTATTTTTACATTTATGCGGAATATGACCTGTTATGGCCTGTTACTTCACCTGACTATAAAAAATGCTTGCTTAAACATGAAAAATGCTTAAAAAACTTTAAGAGAGACTTAAAATGGGCATCTAAGATATTAGTATGATGAAAACCTTTAAATACTATTTTTCATGATAAGCTTGACATTTGCATGAAATTGGCCAAGTATTAATTCTCCTACTCCTTAAATTAGTGTTTTGATGTTTTAAAAACTTTCAAGGTAACAAATATTTTTACAAATATGATGATTTTTTTGGGAATCGTGAATAGCATTTTCTCTGGGTTGTTTTGACAACCTGATGTAAATTTTCCCATGTCAAAAAAAGAGGTCAGATGATTTACTATGTTTAAGAGACTTACTGACCTTCACACACGGTCTACATGGGTCCTTGCTGTGGTGTAATTTCCTGTTTTATGGTTTTCTTGCCACTTGACAACAAGATAACTTCTCATGTTAGTTGTACCACCCTCACTCTTAATAAAAACAGTGCTACATGATGCCCTAGAAAAAAAAATGTTTTGACTGCATTGTTCCATAAAGAACCTTTCTGTTTCAAATAAGGTTCTTAGTAGTGAAAAAGCGTTCTTTAGACTATACAAAGTTAAGAAAGAAATGGTTCTTTTAAGAACTTTGACTGAATGGTTCTTGGGGAATCAAAAATGGTTCTTCTATCGCATCACTATGAAGAATGTTTTGTAGTTCTTTAATTTTTGAGAGTGCAAACTTTGATTTGGCAGAAAAGTTTTTCCCTATTACGATTCAGTTTGAGCCACACAAAAAATATCAAAATACATTTTTTACAACATTAGTCATAGAAAAACTGTACTCAATCACTGTATCCATGTAATGTCTTGTTTATTCATGTTTGTTTTTAAATAAATTATTAGATCCAGGCACACAAAAAATTACGTGCCACGTCACTGATCCACAAAAATGTTTATGAGAACATAATGGGATTCTGAAATGAAGACGTTCCATCCCACTTTCCAGCTGTAATGTGTATCAGACGAACCTCTCTGATGCCTGATGTGACAGTCTCCATTACCCGTCTGTTTAATCCCTCCCACTCCCAGCGCCCACACACGCACGTACACACACACACATAGATATACACACGTGTATACACACACATCCCTCTAGGCACAGCGAGGTCAGGCAGAAGCATCGCTAGAGGTTTGTAAGCACACAGGATCATGGGATTGTTGGGGGGGTTCAGACTTAACACACGTCTGTGTGGGCAAGCAGGTTTGGCAAGCACACACACGTGGGTGGTTTTGTGCGAGACAGAAAGAGTGAGCGAGAGAGAAGAGAAGAGACAAAGAGAGAGAGAGGAATAATGAGAACCATTCAGATTTTTTTGCGCTAGCGAACAGTAGATGCATGAAGGTCTCGTGCCGGAGATGATGTACATCAGTCTGTTGTGTATTGTGATGTCATAATGCTTGGCCTTGAGTCAATAAGATGTCAGTCATCTTTCATTTAGTTCTTCTCCACTTTGTCTGTTGCTCGTTCTTTTACTGTTTGTATGATTCTTACAAAACCCATTATAATTAAAGGAAATAAATATATACAAAATTAAATTCTTATCCTAATCTTAACAATGTTCCAAACCTGTATGACTTTTTTCCTTTCAATGTAAGTGAATGGGGACTGGAGATGTCAAGCTTCAGAAGCACATAAACATCATACAAGTGATTCTTTTGACACATGCTCTGTATTCCAAGTCTTATTAAGCCAAATGATAACTTTGTGTAAGCAGTGAAAGACTATAATTTAGCTCAGGTTTACTATAAATCTTAAAATCGTGATTGACAGCTGAAGTCACCATTCACTTTCATTGTATAGAAAAGAGCAGCTTAGATGTTTCTGCTATAAATATCCTTTTGTGTTGCACAGAGAAAAAAATCATACAATTTGTTTTCTTTTTTTAGTTAAACTATTCCTTAATTACGCACATTTTCCCAACCAAATTATTATTACAATAATGCCCCCCAAAATGCATGTAAATGTAAAAAAATCAAATTTCCATAATATTTCTACATCTTATTAAGTAATTAAAGTAATTTAAGAATGATAATTACAGAAATTCAAAAGCAAATTGATGAAATGTGAACTTAACATGTTTACGTAACATTCACCTGCTCATTTTCAAGGGTAAATATGTGAATAACTCCAAATCTTAGTCTATCCTCTCTTCATTTTTTCACTATATCTACCTCTGTATCTCTAACACACACACATCCAACACACCTATGCGCTCGCCCACACATTCAGTGCATTGCTGTGATGGGACTGTACATCAGCCCACAGAGACACACATGTGAGCGTGATTCTGCCACTGCCTCTGCTGTGCTCCAGCTCAGCTCTTAAAGGGACAGGCGCGCACGTATGCGGCTAGTTAGCACGCTGACGGAGGCACTCCATCAGAACCACAACCACACAACTGGCAAAAAGCAGAAGGACTGTGGCTTCCTTTGCTAAATCAGAGTGGCCATAAATCTAGTTGAGAGAAAACAAGCACCCAGCGCTGAATCTGACTACTATTCTGTTTACTAGAACAAGCAATGAGTATTACAATTTTCCCTTTCATGCCAGTGACAAGCACACTGGATAATCTATTTCACTTTTAAAGTCAACAAGTTTGTAAACTTTGACGTATTTTAAAGGGCAAACAAAGTAATAAACAAGAAAACATTTGTGAGACTGGACTTTAATTTATGCATATGGAATCAATTACATATAGGTGGGATTGAGATTTTTTTAGATATAAACCTGATAACTGTCACTGGACATATTAAGTATAGACATGAAAATGCACTGTCTGAACTAAACTTATTTAGTAATTTTCAGGTATTTTAATTTTTTAATGAAAAAAATTACTTTAACATTAAAATTACAAACACATGCATTTATAAAAATCTGTCATAGTCTTAGACCTTTCTATCGATATATAGTTTGTCACGAATAGATTAAAATTCAACTATAAAATATTAAAGTGATTAGTTAAACAACCTAAAGTCCCACCTGTGAAAAATAAATAGGGCTAGTGATGTCAGCAGAAAAAAAAGATGTTTTATAACATTAAATTATGCTGAAAAATTATAATTTTATTATAAAACATGCATTTATTGTGCATAATAAGATCAGGAATGTGTATTATTTAAACACAAATTTAACATATTTTGTCTCACTAACGGCATTGTGATTATTCATTACAAAAAATTTAAAGATGAACCCACTGTAATGCACTTATGCTTTTAGGTTAAAAGTACATGGTTTAGCTGCCATTAAAGTAAAAATTTGCAAGTGTATAAACCTAAAAGCTGAATTTTATGATGCAGTCTTTCCAGAGTAACAAACAACAGTAACTTTGTCACCCCAGGCTATTGACTGAATCCCTGTGTTTAGTCGGATGGTCTCTTTTAAGGATCTCCTTTTAGGCGTCTCATTCGGCGGCAATAAATAATGTCTGTCAGACTTCTAAGAGCAGAAGTGAAGGAGTGTGAAAGATCAGAGAGTTCGCGTGAGTCAGGATTGAGTCACAGAGGCTGAGGGACAGGAGCGGTCAGTTCTGTGGGTGTTTTGGGTTGTGTTTTTCCTCTCTAGGGGCCTCACACAGGCTGCAGAGCTACACGACACTCTCGCCGTTCCCCCGGATTCCCAGGAATGATCTCAGATCAGCTTCTGGACATTCCAGGTTTTCCCTAAAAGAGTGGTGGAGTATTAGTTTTGCTTTACATTGTTTCTTTATTATGACGGATTAAGAAGTAATATTTTGTGTGACCAAAGTCTGCAAAATGTGAAATGGTGGATGTACAGATTCCTCTGCAGATTTCTGACAAATACATGTTTTGACTGTACATCACTGTACACAACCATAAATAAGATTTAAGCATTTAAGTAAATAACAACTTTAACTATTAGTAACTATTTTCATTTTTTAATTGTGTTGATACCATCATCACACATCATCTGAAACGTCTGCCCAAATTTAGCCACATAGTTCTGTAGTTCCAAAGTCTCTTGAAATCCAAATCAAGACTTCTAGTTCATCAAGTATTTGCTGCATAATATCAAGACTGGTAAACAAAACTAAACACTTGCATCAGCCACTGTCAATACCCTTAACATGCTGCTTTAGCAAACTGTAAATCTTATTATATGAGACTAAAGTGAACGAAGAAAACCTTGAGATGACGCATATCATTCAGTCACTTTATTGAAATGTATTCTGCAAATGTGCATATGCTCCTAAACATACAACAAACGGAGAGTACAAGGCTACAAAGAGCAATGCTGTAGACCTCTATCTTGACTCTTTCCAAAACCATAAAGCTTTGTTATGAGTCCCAAAGCTAATTCTTAAGATGATACATAGCCTGACTATTTAAAGCTGGACTGCGTAACAAAATGGGTAAATCTGATGGTTTGAGGTTTGCTCATGGTTGCTTTTCCTCACCATATCAGAGCAGATCTGATTAACTTATAGTAAGAAAAGTCCTACAGTATATATACAAATCACTACAGTACATCTGGAAAATATTTTGCCTGAGCAGGTAAGTTGTATATTTGCCACTGGACATTGTTTTTTAATGTTTACAGACATTATATAAACACACAAGGATGAATGAGGAAAGCCTGAAATTTGACCCAGCAGCTCTGAATTAAAAAAAATCATTATTGTAGATTTATACCATACACTGACATGGAATATGGAAAGAATGCTGTTTTGCAACCTAAGTTTATATTTTATATGTTATAGAATACCATAGACTGATACAAAGAAAAATAGACAATTCTTGTCATAGAGAAAGGGTATACAGTTGTGAAATAATATGTAACATAGCTCTTCATTTCACACGTGAAATGTTTGAATTCATATGAAAATCTCTAAAGATTGAATGCAGTCTCTAGTATCTTGGTTTGTGACATTGTTGAGATTTCTTCTGAAACGCTACAGAAGACACATGTGAGATTATTGGGGTCATTTTCTTTGGAGAAACATCTCAGAAGCTGGAGTCTCCATCTGCTTCCTATTTAACCTAGCTAATCCATTACCATTTGAGATCTCATCTGTCAGTTCACAATATATATGAAATTTACATTCAATTCAATAAAAATTGCGCAGTAAACAATTTAATAGTCTTAAACGAATATAAAAACTATGCAGACAGCAACACCACTTAAAAGGGTGGTCTCTTTAAATATTGTGAGTTGTTTGTACACTGTGTACAAACACAATCCAAAATCAACAACCACAAAATAGATATGGGATAGAGAAGGATGTCAAGACTATAAACAGCCCTATATCTTTAATGGCCAAAGAAACCTTCAATTGTTTGGCATACAAACATTGCACCAACACAACCTCTTAGATTTTCAACCTTGAAACACGAGCCTAAATTCTTCCTTTCAAAACCTCAAAGTCATACACGAAGGCCCGAGGCAATGTTAGCGTGTTTTCCATATCCCAGTAAACACGGAGAAATTGCGCGTTCCCCTTTAAGAGGCCCCCACCTCTCCTGGCGCGGAGGGAGGCAGAGCACGTTCCCGGAACAGCGCACGGGAGGAAAAAAAATTCACCAGCGACCTGTTTCAAGTCCCCCCAATAGAAACTGTGCCTGATTTGTGGCCAATGTTGGAGATGTAAAAAAAAAGAGAGAAGAGGAGGAGGGGGGAGGGAAAACACTAAAGGGGGTAGCTATGGAGATAGAGCGTTTTCCTGGCTGCTTTCTTTGACAGGTGTTGAGTGGGGTAAAAGTCTTAAAACAGAATCCAGCATGTACGCCAAAGGTAAAGGAGCTGTCGTCCCTTCCGATAGTCAAGCGAGAGAAAAGTAAGTGAATCCCGTGCGCTTTTAAGACTTTTGCGTTGCGTATTAGCGACTCGCAACTTTCTAAACTGCGCGTACTATTGTTTGAAGGTGTTTTTAGTGCGCACTCGCGCGCTCGAGTGAAGATCGCCGGTGCGCTCGTGCATCTTCGTAACTTTAAAGCCGGTTGCAACACTTTGGTTATTTTAGTTTTTTGTGATCTCTTGCCTTTATTTAAGTTTGGGTGCGCACGTGAAGACGAGAACTGTCCGATGCATCCGATCTGAGTGATGTTGCACGCTCGCATCTCTGTAGTTTGGTTGCGATAGATCTTGAGACTTTTATCGATTCGGATCAGATAAAGTGCATTCGAATCACGGATTGCTCTGTGTTAATATTACTTTTGTTTGCGTTGAATGGCTGAATGGCTGAATGGCGGGTTTAAAACGTGCATCAAAGTTGAGGAGGTGTTTCGGTAGCTGATCATCGTATGTCTTCACAATTGCAGGTTATTTTTTGTTACATGGTATGGATCCGTGCGTGCATAAAGCTTTAAAGCAGACAATTGTGACGGATTTAATTTTTAAGCGATTTGTATAGCTGATATGACACTGATACAGCATATCTGCTGGTGTGTTTTGTGATACTTCATGGTTTATTGGGGCATAATTATTCCCATGTGCCTGAAAACAACCATGTTAGCAAAACTTGCTGAAAGTTTGCCGACTTCTTTCCACCCTGAATATCTATCATCCGCGATATTTTATAGTAGGTCGCCATGTGATCTTTACACACTGTTGTGTACAATCTGTTGCCATAGTTACCGCAGAAACACAATTGTTTAATTTGTCGTACTGTAGCTTTGAATAAAGTGATCCGTAGTCTTAAAAATCTGGTATCTTATCTCTGTCATATGGCAGTCATGCTACTGCATCAGGGTCTTTAGTGTGTCTATTGGTTATATCGAGCTGTGTGGACATATCAAACGCTCAAAAATAAAATTCATTACAGAAATACAGCGTAATCTCAAAGAAATTATCATGTTTTCATTGCAAGGTCAGTGTGAGAACAAAATGTATAGAAGATCAGCATCCTTTTGTTACTGCAAGTTCAATATCACAGCCATTTGTGTATGAAAGCTTGAAAACCTGTTCAGTATTTCAGTCTTTGAGATGTTGTTTATCACTTTCAACTACTAATTTGAACGCCATAGTTATCATGCGAATGATAAGCTTCTCCAAAGTTTACATTTTTACTGAACACAGTCATGTCAGTTTGTTTTTCTTCCAACAAAGTCCTTCACTCACATTGAAAATAAATTCATTTTTAATGATCTGTGGTCTAAATGATTACAGAGAGTTGCTTTTCCATCATGCAGGTTGTTTGTACGAATATACGGTGAACGTTGACAGCTCTTCTAGTGAAGGTGCCACGGGCGTCGCATTAACACCGCAGGTTACCATTTCACGTGTTGTATTAAAAGGTGAGGTGTTGTGACCACACAAACTTTACTCTGTTGTTGCTCCGGGAGGTTATTAACATTTTTCGGTGCTGGTTAAGCAAAGGCATTATTAACTATCTCAAGGAACTGATTTTACAGTTGACTTAAGTTTAGGATGCACTAATCAGGTGTTTCATTCATTTACGTCTATGGCCGGCCAACAAGACATTCTGATATTGCCAAAGTTGGAGAAATCTGATATTGGAAGGCTCTAGGTATAATATATTATAGGCAAGTCAGTATTGTTGAGTTTATTGCAGCTTTGTTGACCATAAATTTCAAATCAAACCTTCAACTCACACGTGTAAGACTCCACAGGTTTGATCTAGCCTAATTCCACAAATTATATGTAATGCCGCAAGAAATAAGAAATTGTATGCTGTGTATTACTGAAGTGGAAATTAATCAAAACAGATTCTTATTTGATCTTCATCTCCTGTTTTCTCCAACATCTTGAGCACTTCCATGGTTTCCCCGAGTTTATTGGTGTGTCTAAGAGGCAGAGAAGTAGGTCTGAATGCTTGGTTTTGATTTCAACCAGATGGTTCAGCCTCCTCCATAGAGGTGTTTTCAGCGACATATAAAGGGAATCAAGCATGCACATAGAATCAGGACGTTGTTCTCATGAAGAGCGTCTGATTTGCAATGTTTTGGATAAGCGTCGCACTCAGATATGGCTGAGAATCAATTAATTTTCCGTTTTGGATAGCTGGATGTATGGCTTTTTAAGTTCGCTTTGAGGAGAGATGTTCTCTCTAATTATTTAGGGGGCATATTTAATGATTTTTCATAGTTGTAACATGGAAATCTCTGGTTTGTTGGAAATTTTTATGAAAGAGTACACGCTCAGCTTTCATCAGAATAATTGAGATGGATTGCCGAAGTAAAAGTGTATCAACATTTTTTATTTAAGACTGTTTGCTTGCTGAAGTTTCTTATGAATGAAAGATTAGATGCATTTCTTATGGCAGTATAAAGAGCTGAAGATGTGCTATGTGGAATACTAGATGAACAATATTATGACAACATGTTTCACAATGTGAATGGAGTGATCTGAACACTTGTGCTCAGTTTGCAAACTGTTTGCAAGAGCATTTAATCTGCTTTATCACAGCCAAGTTACATTTAAGATTGTCTGTTTTCGTAGAGTTTCCATCACTAGGTGTTTCGTATTGAATGTCCTTGGATGTTTGTTTGTTTATTTGTTAAAGGTGAAGTGTGTAATTTCAACATTACTAGCATCACATAACAAACATAATTGCAAAAAAGTGATTTTCAAATGTTTTTCATGAAACATTTTGTACAAGCAAATAATGTTTAACCTATGTATGGCAGCTATATCCTTATATGCTAATCTTTTTAGCTTTCCTCCTATGTGTCTTCACACCACACCCTGCAACTAAATTATTGAAATGAAGACAGCAAAGTTCATTTGTTAACTGTCTGCGTTTGAGCTAGCTAAACTTGGCTCAGTCTTTTTTACGTATAAACGAAGTCTTGACTGTGAGCCTCAGGCTAGATGTCAAGATGTGTTCTCAGGTTAAGTTGGAAGAGCTTGTCATTATAGGAGCAGTCACGCAGCTATGGCTGAATGGAGGAGCAAAAGCAGAACCTCGTCAGATATTTCTGTCCATCATCGCCGAATCGACATCCCCGCAGCCGTCTGCGTGCCCGTCGAGGTCTAAATTATCCCTGCTGCGCGGCTCTCAGAAGTCGGCTAGTGAAGGCGATAACTTACAAAGTGATTAATCTAAATATTAAGTCAATAGGTCTGTTCTGTTTTGCATAAGGATTAACCAAGCACACACATTGAGCACTTCAGCTTTGCCACCCCGCGTGCAGTCTCACTATTAGTCAAAATCTTGATGTGTTTCTCTGACAGTATGACAAAAGATGAGGTCCTGCTAAATAATGCATCACGCCATGAGCAGAAACCCATCATCAACCTGCAGAACTTCCTCAGATTATTCAAGGCATCACATTTTCATCCCGACACTTATGGGAACCTCCGTTTGATCCATCTCAACACCAAGCGCACTCATAAGTTGGCTTGTCTGCTGGGTACATAATTTTGTCAAGATGTCAGGGTTTTTTTACAACGTACCTCTACCCTTCTGCAGTTGTGAGAGGTCAGCCCTTGGCGAGGTTGGTGAATGATGTGAACAGTGGACGTTCGTGGTCTTTTGAGGTGACTGTGTCACCACGGCACCAAGCCACGGCATGTCAGGATGATGGACACGATGTTCATGAACTCATGGCATCAGTGTTTTCAGCACTCAGCTGGAAGAACCCTCTTCAGATTTTTCATGTTCTTGAGAAAATGAAGCGTGACGTGAATTGAACAAGATATTTGAGCTGATGAATTTTCCATTTTTCCAAACGTATAAATGGCAGCAATTAAATTGAAAGTAAAACGTTAAAGACTTTCCTTCACATTTCACAGAAGAACTTTGTTGACAGCTGTGTAAACTCGAGAGTGGCTCCTAAAATGGGTTTGTCTGATGAAACACTAAGAAATAATTCTGACATTTGAGGCAATGAGAGTCCTTCAAAGTTCTTCATGGTGTTTTAAAGCTGCTCTTCTAGAAATAATGGTTGCAAGAATCGTAATTGGGCAGATAATGTATTTTTATGTTTAGTGAATGCTGTTTATTGTATTTGGAGCTCATTTTTGGAAATGAAATTGGTGCTGTTTTGAAAAGTAAGTGTTAGGCAAAAGTAGAATATTCTTGATATTTTGGACTTACGACCATAAATTGTTTGATGTTTATAGAAACAAAATTGTTAGCTTTGCATATGTTTAGATGACATCAATGCTTTCTAGCAACTAGTTTGTAGATAAACTATGTTACAGGAAAGATATTTGTTTTAAACTTATTGTTAAAACGCAACTTTATTATAATTTTTAGTATAGGGATTGTCATATGTTGAGGGATTTTATTTGCTTAAATGTTATGCTGTGCATTTCTGATGGTGTCTCTATTTTCGTATGGTTCTAAACGTGAAACTCAGTTATAATCAGAGGAAGTTATCAGAGGATAAAGATTTTCATAAAGAATCAGACACCTCAGATTTCAGTATTCATCTTGCATTTTCAAGAATCTTTTGCGACTGATCAGCATTGAAACCCCAACCAGGTGCTCAGCGCTAATCACAGTGATGTGTTTTTTTATCGATTTACAATGAAAGATCCAGAGAAACTGCTTTGTTCACATGATCTTGTGACCAACTTGAAATGTGTTTTTAAGAAGAACCAACACTGAAGATTATAATTCACAAATACGTTCTTTCTTTTTTGTCTTGCAGGTTAGCTTTATATGTGTATGAGTACTTGCTACATGTTGGCGCACAGAAATCAGCACAGACCTTCCTGTCAGAGGTGAGTGTTTTCTTCAACCACGAGCAAACAGATTGTAGAACGTTATCAGGATGTAGATTACATAACATCATTATTTGTACTACCCTTGGTAGTCACCAAGTTGAACTCAACATTGGTCATGTAGACTGAAGGTCCCTTGTTATTTGTCACATGCTTTTCACTTAAATGACCTGTATCTCACTGCTTATCACCAGTCATTCTGACTCTTTAAATCTGTCAAAACTGAAGCATTAGCATTCACACAGCAGCTACCATCGATGTAAGTGGATTTTAGGCACGTGGAACCTCAGCAGAGGTTTTCATGAAACAGTGGAGCTTTCGCTGTAGTTCATGTCAGTGTTTTTAGTATATGAACGTTATATAGAGCATGAGAACACTACATGTTTGGAGTGGAGGTGATGCCTCCACTTGTTTCAGAGCTGCTCTTAAACTCCACCGCATGTTCAAAGTCTGATTTAATCTTGGTCAATAGGGGCAGTTGGTTTGTGATATACTTTTGAATTGGCTCTAGTGCTCCCTAAATTTGTTCATTTGTAAATGAGTTGCATAATAGTTATAAAGATTTGTTGTTGCTTGCACTAATGAGTCACAAACCAGGTGTGACGCGATAAAGAAACAAGCAATAAAGACAAAAACGAGTTTTTTAGCTCCACCCATAGTAAAACCATAGTTCAGTTTGTGTGCTCTAATTGGCTAAAATTGTCATATCAATTCTGCTCTCTAAGATGAGAAGGTGTTTGACTAATTCACGCTGTCTTGAGTTAAAAGAATTGTGGGTGAAACCCATCAGATACATTACAGTTTTCCTCTAGTGTGACTGATGGGTGAAGGGTTGAATGTCATTCCTTTTTCAAACTCTTATTTAAATGGGTTTAGAAAACGAAGCACTTTTGACAAGTAAAACATGGTTTTATGGTTATGAAGTTAAAATACTTGTAGATGTGAATTGTTTGACACTGTAGGATTATGTAGCTCTTCTTTATTGCTGCAGAAGCTTTACAGATTTTTAATGTTATCATTTATCTTATTGGATTTGTTGTGGTCCTTTGATACTTGCTGCGTTTGATTGCGCGGGTATCATTAAACTTCTTTTTTTTTTTAACAAAATGTCATGAAATTTTATTTCTGAATTTGATTAAATGCAGGAATATGTAGTATACTGATACTTTTTTATTTTTGGGCTTTTTTTTTGCCTTTATTAGATATAATCAGATAATGTGATTACCACATGTAGAGCGTTGTATATCTTGTTTTAACTAAGTAAACGCAACAAATATGAAATAACCTTTAATAATCTTTGTCACGTGTGTACATAAAGTGTAAGGACAAAATATGAATATGTTCTAAGCTTTCTGTTTTATGTTCTGTATTTCCCACGTTTTGATGCATTTTGAGAAATACTGAATGTGTTCAAACGGCATCGATACTGCGATACCGGGACATCTTACAAAAACCACAACATTGGTTTCAGTCCAAGCCTAAACCAGTTGCATAATCCCTGGATTTGCCAAAGTTTGCCAGGTTGGCGACTTGCGTGTCAATGCGTGCAAAATTAGGCCGTGCTCTGTAAGTAAATATTAAAAAGTCAACAAATCAACAGATGGTTGTGTTTACCAACGTTTCAGTGTTTTTGTAAGGGAGGCGGGACGCTATCGTGACCCTCGTCATTACTGCCGTTGCTATTCAATTAGTTGAACGCTCGTATGATCTCGAGACCTTAGCGCAGACACACTTGTACGCCACAGGGGAAGTCTTTCGGCCCAGGCAGGTACGCAGCAGGAGGACGCACCTGTGCATTGGAGCTTAATGAGGAAGCAGTCACCTGCTTGTTCCCTTTGCCACCTCACAATTACTGCTGAAACTCCCTCTACTTACACCTTGGACCTCAAGGGGCGACCAGCTTTGCACTGATCAGCACAAATACACACACACACATACATGCACGCTTTAAAAAAAACTGGTAATCAGTTTCTTTTATCAGCCAGAGCCAAAATAATGCACATCAGCTTTTTGGGTGCATAGTTGTGGACAGGGCATGTTATAAAATCAATATGTCTGTTTGGAAAAGTAGCTTCTATTACAGTGATGGGCTCAGGAGATCTGTAGAGATGGAGAAAATGAGACCAATTTGGTGCACGAAATAACTTTTAATACTTGAAATAGTGTATTAGATGGATGTGTATTAGACTTGGGTTTGGGTTGTAAAATAGTTTTTCACTGGATTTGGAATCATTTAGGATGGTTGACTAATTGTCTAGCTGATTAGTGCGGTTGACTAGTAGTTTGGTATTATGCAGTTTTTAAAATTTTTAGGTAATTTTCAGATTATTATCCAATATACAGTCCCCTATTTTTCCAATGGCTTCCAATGAAGCTGCTAAATCTAAATGTTCAATTGTTTATCATTTTGACAATGCAGTACAGATTTTGAACCGTAGTTCAACCTCTGGCACCTATTTATGTTTATGACCTCCCTTTTTCTCTCTGTTTTTTTTTCTAGATCCGATGGGAGAAGAATATCACATTAGGAGAGCCTCCTGGATTCCTGCACTCATGGTGGTGGTAAGTATTGATCCTGTAACTCAACACCTCTAACACTCTCTGATGATGCGTCTGTGTTAGCCGTTAGCAACGGGAGAGGAGATTACACAAAAGATGGTCCATTACTCTTGGAAGCGGGCGCCTCCTTATTATAGATACATCGGCGTGTTGCCTTGTGTGTTTCCAGAGGCAAATCTGACCTTCGTTAAGCAGTGATGAGCAGATTTTCAAAAAGATGAGGAACAAAATAAAGCCTAGTGCAGACTTTTTAGGTTTTTGTCAAAAAAATGTCCAAAAATTGATGAAATCATGAAATAATAATTAGAGCAAATCGGACAAAACTGACTGAACTTTGATCGCTTAACTTGACATGTTGACCGATGGCTGATTCATTGCCTTTACGATGAATCTCAGTCTCCAACTGTGTTTTGACAGATTTAGAAATTGTGGGTCACTTTATGCACTTCAGTGTTGTTAGAGCCCATGTTAAATTTGACTTGTATGTAAACAAGGCTGAAGGATCGTTCACAGTTGGTTCAATAGGTTGTACGGCCCTAGATCATTTCCAACATTCACAACCCACGTTTTTCCTTTTTTCCTGGAAAGATGAATTTTTAATTTCTCTAAAATGATTCAAGGTATGCTGCGGTGTAACCAACTGAACGGACTGCATGTCTGTCCTTCACTGTATTTACGTGAAGTTAAATACGCGTTCTTTCCTGACGAAGGTCTTTTTTTAAAGGGGAAACGAGTCGCAAAGCTGGTTTTTGGCAATGGAAACACACATTATACTTTTTGTAAGCACTGTTCTCGGCTCTCTCGTCAAAAATCGTATCAACGTGTTCACACAGAGCAGGGTGTTCATTTATCACACACAACTTATTCTCCATCTTGGATTACTGGCTCCCCTCTGTGAGATTGTTGGGAGTCTTGTAGGGTTTGGAGAGTCTCTCAATGGTGTTGACACTATTGGTGGGGCGTCTGTCTGGAGATACAGCACGTGGAGAAGGGGGGTCGTGACTGGGTTTTAGGGACTCGGAGGGGCCACGGAGTACCGCCCCCTCCCCTGAACAAAAGAGCCAGATGGTAAGGGAAAGCCAACCCCTCCCCCCGTGTGTACCCCCCTCACCAACCTTTGTCTGAAGGATGGTCTTTTGTTTGCGGAAGAACCATCTAAAGGATTAACTCCTTACATTCCAGTCTTCTTTGTGTTAAACAGCCAAATCTCCTTCCCAGCTCCCCCTCCACCTCCCGTTGCATTTGCTTTCCTTCTGTCCAATGCAGTTTCCTGTTGTAAGGGGTTTGAATGGTAGCACCAGTCTCGGGGGTGGGTGGAGATAAAGTTTGGTTGAGAGGGGCAGTCATCCACATCTGTTGTAAGGGGTTGGTTGGGGGGTGGCTTTAGATGGAGTGCAGGTGTGGGTCACAAAAAAGGCGACCGTTTGCGATTAATCTTATGCACAGATTTGTTTAATCAATCCATATGTTTTGCCAGAAAAAGAGAGGTGAAAGTCAAGCCATGAAAAATGTTTGTTACATGAATTTACTTTCAGACAGCCCCAGGCTAACATTCCATGTTGTGATTGGTTGAGATGACAGAAAAGCTGAACAGAAACGTTCACTTACGAATACTTTAAACTTAAGCAAAAAACACATCCTTGAGTAATCAATCAAGAACAGTCTTATTCAGCGTTTCCCATACATAAGCTTTACTTGTGCAGATAAATTGCGATCCGGCCGGGAAGAACATAGTTCGTCTGTAAATATGTACATATAGTTTGTTACTCAGATGGAGACATAGTAGGACGCAACATAGCCTAAATCAGCGCATATAGCTGCTATTTAAAGGTATGGTGTTTTGTTAGACTACCTCTTGGCTATATAAATTAAGATTTAAGCAGTTTAATGAGAGTGACTCCTGGTAAACACAAAGTATTGTGGGTTTTATTTGCTATTTACTTGTTGCATGTCTGACAAAAAATGTGAAGATTTTTATTATCCTTTTACGTGTATTACAGTATGTGACAGTTTAGAGAGCATAATAGAAAACTAAAGCGCCAACGCTTGTTCGAACGCAAACATTGCGTGATGACATCACGGATATGCTAATTAGAACATGGCGTCATCCAGCGCCACAAGTAATACAAAACTCTGTGGTTAACACTGATATTACATCATTGCTTTTTACTTCACGTTGCTTGCATCTGTTATTGTATTGTAAAATTGAACTTTTTGAAAATGTCAGCAAATGTAACCCCAGATGCCTAATAAATAGAGCTTTTGCATGTATTTCTATAGTTTTTTTTATGTTAAGTATTGTATTGTGATCACATGTTTGTTAAAATTGCTTTTGCAAGCACTTGTAAGTATTTTTCGTAGACTCATAACTCATCTCCAGCATGTCATATGTGTCATCACAACAGTTGATTAAAGATCAAGTCTTCTACATTTCACGTGAGCTCTTGCTAACAGGCAAATGAACACACACACTAAATATTTTTGCCTCGTTTATTCAATTTAGCAAGGAGGCTAGTTGTCACACACTTATATTTCAGTGAATATTTCTGAATGTACTTTATTCACACACAAAATCAATTGGACATTTGATTATCAATCTTATAGATACATAGGCCTTTGTGACAACTTGCCCCTATAGCACTTTTTTAAGAAAGCATGCTTGCGCCCGCTGTTCATCCAAGCCTTGATGTATTCCTAGTTTTCGGTAACAAAGTGTAACTGGCGTCTTATTTCATTTCCCCTGCACTCTGATTGGATTTGAGATGGTCCTGCTGTCTCCCTCCGGCAGCTCTCCGACAAAGCTGCAATCTCTTTAACGGCAGCTGATAGATATGATAATGCCGCCTGGCTTTATTGTGAAGCGAAGAACAACCATGACGTTCCCCTGTCAAAGTGCCTTTCTTACTTTTCTCTGTCTGTCTTTCACCTGTTTTGTTTGTATCCTGGTTTATGGCTTCAATAGGATTTGAGGTGGTAATGTATAGTCCCTCCTGCTGAGTGCTCATTTACTCAACCGTCTATGGTTATTGTAAGGCATTTCAATGTCTGTGGGTACTACTTAATTTTTTGGCTTTTGTGTCTTTGCTATCTCTCCTTTTCTTCCATTTTTAGGTAGATTAGATCATTTTTAACATTGTTGCAGGGGTATTACCTCCACTTTTAACCCATCATTTTTTTTTAACATCAGTACTTGTCTGTTATTTCATTTTCAAGTTTAGCAGTAACAAGTAATATGTTAGGTTCTTTATCATAGTAGGTAGAAAATTAATTGTAAGAGAGATTTTCATGACTGTCACAATTCAGTTTTAAAGTTTTAGCAAGTATGTTTAAGGCATACAAAGGCAAAAATGCTTGTAGTGACCCTGTATCATCAGTCTAATCATCAGTTTTTGAATTAGAAACCTTCTCATACTGGCTCAGAGCCATCGGGTCTAAAATTTAAATACTTTAAATTTACCCTTTGATTTTGACCGCAGTCCTCTACTTTTTAATCTGATGAGCTAAACGTTGTTTAACCGAGCTCTGATATTCTTCCCATAAACAGTGAGTGATTTATGAATGCTGCCATAAGCCATACTCTACGTTATGCTCACGAACACAAATCCGTCAAATGGTTTCCTCTCCACGGCAAGATATATGAAACTGATTAACCTCATTGACCTGTCGCTTCGCCGTGAGCAGCCTATTTTGTCCCTTTTGCAATCTGTCACATCAAACGTAAGCTTTTTTTCCCACATTCAGAACAGAAGTCTAATTCTGTCACTTCAGCAAAAATAACGCACGCCGGTAAAAACTGCTGCCTTGGAAGATGGAACAACTTTCGTTTTCTTAAGCCCTGGTTCAGCAGCTTTTATGAAGCGTCCATTAAATCAATATCTAAAGAGTGAAAGCGGTTTAATGCCGACCTGTTTAACAGGTACTTCTTTTCAATAAAGTAATTAAGGGACCATTTGAAGTGAAATCCGCTCCCCCTAGCAGCCCTTAAGGACTGTATTTCCTTAATTAACAAATATCAAGCCTAATTGATTAGCCACTTGCAGGTCGCACCTCATAAAGTGGGAAGCTTTCTAGGGGTTGTGATGGCAGTGACCCTGTTGTGATGGAAGCTGTCAGGTTGTACTGCGTGTCTTACGATACTGATCACAAGGAAAATCAGTTTTGTATTGTTTCTCAAAGCTGATGGTGGATCTAAATAGGTGGACAGGCAAGAACAAATGGGTGTTGAACACACTGTGTCATTTGGTGGTCTCTATCACAGCCCAGTAGTGTGTTAAAACATGCCAACTGTTTAGTTCGGTGAGCTTCACCCATGTATTTGATACTCAGCTTTGTTTATTCTGCTTTATTTTACAGTGTATTCTGGGATCTGTACTGCGCAGCTCCGGATAGACGGGAGACATGTGAACATTCCAGCGAGGCCAAAGCTTTCCACGACTATGTAAGTTCCTTTTTTATCTTCAAAGTTGATGCTGTGCGGTTGAATGGATCTTAAAATTCTGGTCTTGGTGACCAGGTTACCCTAAATAAGCAGACAATTTGACCATAACTGTGTGGTGTCCTTTTCCTCATGGTTCTAATAAAGGTCTGGCATGATCCCGCTTGAGGCTACTTTGCCAAAATAAGAGTAGGCCAGGCCAACTAGGGTCACCCTTGAAGGGCTGCATCCTGACTCTTTTGACCCCTTCATCTGTACAAAACCTTTGTGTCCACCAAAGTTAGCAATGAAGAATTGGAATCGCATGTGTGGAAAGCTACTCCAAAAAGGGTAGCTCTTTGTTGATGCAGCTTTCCAACTGCAAATGGCCATGTTAATGTGACCACAAACATTGACCCTTGCCCAACCCTTGGTCTCGGTCTTGAAGTGCTTTGAGTGTTAGTTCCTGGGTTTGCAGAGTGAGAAAAAGGTCCCCATGTGCTCTGCATGTTTTCTTTGGCAGAAATTTAGTGTCAAATATAAATTGTGCAAATATCTTTTACCCGCCACATTAGTAGTGTTAAAACCTTCTTGAATGCACTCTAGAGGAGGATAATGTGTCAAACGGTTATAGTAAAGTAACCGTGATTTACCGTTAAACACTAACATCGAAGCCTCACCTGTGCCAAATCTGGGTTCTTAAGTCACGAAAGGAATTATGCTTCTATTCTTGCTTCATACATTTAATTTGCCAGACTTGCTAGAGAATAACTGAAAGTCCATGTCAGCTGCCTGCTGAAGTTTCAACCAATTGGTGTTCGTTTAGCACGTGTAGGGGCTCTATAAGATTAATTACATGGTTAATTAAACGCCATGCTTAATTAAGTCCGACGTGTGTTCAATTAATCTATATGCCTAATCATTTCTAAAACCCAGTGGACACCTGGGATTCCTGAATTGAATGTTCTGACACCCCCCATGCGGTTGACCACCTGTACTCCAAGTTGACACGATTGTTGTGAAACGGGCTGTCTTTTCAGATTGACTGTTTGAAATGCTTGGTGGCCTTTTCTGAGTAAACTCGGGCACAGTCTCTAGGCTTTGCTACTGGACCTCAGGGACTCGGGGCAAGGTTGAAAAGCTCTGATGTCCTGCCCTCGAGTTCTAGTCTGAGGATTAATGACCGGTTTCCCCTGCCCTTTGACCCTCCACAAAGTTCAGGAGGTCGGAGCATATCCGGCCTGCGTTTTGTCCCATTTCAAATGTTTTGTAAAGTAATCTTTTCATCATGCAATTAATCTCCGTTTGGCTCAAGTTGCCAGTTTTGGGTTTCAGGGTTTTATTAATTGGGCTAGGATGAAGTGAAGGCTTCCTTCAAGAATTATTCAACGTTAGAAATGCATTGATCTTCCAGCAAGTTTTCGGCTCTGAATTCTCAGAGCTTATTCCCCGGCCGTCAATCGTCCGCCAATGGCTGGATGGTTCTTAGAAAACCCGAGGCTACTTTCTGTCTATTTTTGTGGTCACTGGTCTTACGGTGGAGGTCGTGACAAGCTTTGGTGGCGTTGACGAGGGGGGTGATGGAGATGGAGGGTGACTAGTAGTGGGAGGCGTCAGTCCCATGGGTTGCTCCAAAACTGTCTCTGTCTGATTAACTTCGGCTCTGGGATCCCCATAGACTGGCTGGCCCATCATGCCTGCTGTCTGAAGCAGGGCTGATAACAGTGCCCATTCCCAAGTGTGTCACTGGATCAGTGGTAGAAAAACAAGTTGATCCCATGAGTCAAATCGTACTCTCAGCCTGAGTTACAGTTATATTGGCATCTTCAAGTCAGGGCCTCAGCGGTGACTAGGTTTTCGCAGTTGTGGAATTAATCGTAGGCTTGTTGTTTTTGTGTTTATTTGTGAACTTTTTGGCAGTCTTGGTGGGATTGGGGGAAACTGGGACTCTTTGCTTACTCTTTGCTTTCTGTGACTATCACTCTTCCTCCATCCCGCTCTTTCCCATGTGGCCGGTGAGGGAGGTTGTGCTAGTAAGTCCTCCAGTTGGGAGGAGAGATAATGGGATATAACATGCAAATCTTGAGATCTGTGGAATCTGGTTCACAAGTAATCCAAGGATTGCTGTAGGATTTTGACTCTGGCTGGGCTCCCAGAACCAGAAAGGCAGTTCCCCAAAACTGGGCAACCCTGTGGGGCGACTATAGTAGTACCACCAGCCTCAATACCATGTTTTTACCTCCCATCCCCCCCTTTAAAGCAGACAGGGTCATCTGGAACTACTTTAGCATTGCTTGCAAACAACACTACTTGCAGTCTATATCAGCTTGCAATGCATCTGAGATTTTGATGAAGGGAGAATTCCATTTGAAAGTGAGCTAACGCTAGTGTGCTGTACTCACTTTTAAGGGTAGCAAATGCACAGACCGTCAAATTCAGTATAAAGTCTTACAATCTACTTATGAGATTGGAAGAATCAAAATGACAAAAATAGGTATTGTGTGTTTGTTGAAAATGTATTTGAGATACAGTACTCAAGGTATCAAAGATATTAGTTAATGATTAATGATTTTATTGACTGTATGTTTTATTATTTTGCACAAAAAATTTAGGAAGTTTGCTTCCTAAATATTGATTTTGAAATATATATTTTCACGTTATTTAGTTATTTACATTATGTAGGATATTTAATATAGAAAACAGTATTTCACAAAAGTGACTGGTTGGGTCACATATATGGTCAAAACACCCTATTTTGACATGGCTTATCTTAGTATTATAGTAAATGCTGTGGTGGTTATAGCCTAATTGCTATGGGAAATTAAACTAAACTAGCGTACATCCTTTTTTGTACTTAATTTAGTTTCGTAAACAGGATAAACACACATGAATGTATGTAAATGAGTGTGGAGTATTTTTTGTTATTATAGTCTATTTGCACAAGAAGTTTTCAATTCCAGGTAAGGTGCAAGGTGAATGAACTGAAAGGTGTGCCATCCAGGTTCACATAGTGATATAATAGTAGTACAGAGTAGTACAAAAATACCGTATAAGATTCACCCTTAAGCCCAACATGAGAATCAATTAAAGAACAGAAAGGTGAGGGAGGTTTAAGGAAGGAAGGGAAAGTAGTTTTAAACACAATACAAATACAGATTTTGTCTGTATGACGTCTGTACTCGCTTTGTGCAAACTTGCCACAGAACCTGTCGCCCGTCAGAGCCTTTGTCAACAGAAAATTAGCATGTTTACTTCATGTCTGCATGTTTGACATATTTTTTGCATGACTTCATATGAAGTTACTTATAAGCCATTGCAATGTTTTTGCTTGTAATTCAGTGCAACAAGTGTTTGAATTCAGATCTATTTTACTGCACATCATGAACGTTATTCCTTTTACTGTTCCTTAAAGTAGAATTGACCAAAAATAATATAAAAAGGTCTGTTTTTATGTGAACTTAAAGAAACACAACACTATGGATGGCTTTTCCCATCCCGTCAAGTACTGACAGAAACATTGTCAGTAAACAATAATACCCCGTTTCTAGACCCTCTAATGCTTTTGAGTTGCTCTATTACAGTGTTTAAATTGGAACATAACTAACACCAATTTCAGCCATCACATATGCCTACATGGCAGACGTGAACGTTTTTCAATGACACACTTATGAGGCAGGAAACTCAGAGAGGAAGGGGAGCGACAGACGAACATGTTTTTCGTCCCTGCGTCTGTTGGCAGAGCTCTGCGTCATTGACAAGACAAGAGCGGGTAGTCGCAGAGAAACAGGTGGTTAAAATATCCCAGCGTTTCAAAAGTGGAAAGTGAATAAGCATTCGGTCATTGTCTTTCGTTTGCGTGCTTCCAGGTGGTCTCGATGACTAACGCGTGACTGTGATTTTCAATGTGAGCTACGTGCCGTCTCCATCCGAGCTGTTTTTGCTGCATCACCTGCCCCACCGTTTACCTGATGGTTTTTCTTATATATGCTCAATTCCGCCCCCTTGTCTTTTAATTTTAAAGCTTTAAAAATGTTTGTCTCTCTCAATGGGATTTGTCAGCGTCGTGAAAGATCACCAAACAGGAATAAAAGAATGAGCAATGACTCACTCTGAAGATTTGGCTTCGTTCACCTTCATCTTACTCTCTGGAGATTTAATATTAACTGTCTTTTAAGACTTTTAACACCTTGCTGGTAATAATCAAATGCTTTTTGTTGGTCTCATCTACAGTACCAGTCCAAATTTTGGAAATGTTTCCCGTTGGTTAGATGTTTTTAGAATAGTAGTAAACTCATTAAAAACCATGAAATAACACAATTGTAATTCTGATATTTATGTTGTTACTTAAAACATCCAAAATAGATGAACAGTGTTATATTTTAGCATCTTTAAAAGTAGTCGCCCTTTGTCTAGAATTTGTAAAATGATGCTCTTTGCATTTTATCATCCAGCTTCTTGAGGTCTTAAATTTCTGTTTGTGCTGGACTCTTTTTGGCTGTTTTTATCCATCATTTGGTCCAAGTAATCAATAAACTAATTAAAGAAATTTCTCATTTAAGAATTTAATTTGTTGACACAGTTATTTTTTGTCTACAAAAGTAATTTCTAGCTTTGAAATATGCACCTTCAGATTTTAGAGATCATGTGAAACATTTTTGTCACATGTTTTGTTAGACACATGTTGTGTCTAAACCTTTGATTGGTATTGTACATTTTACAAGTTTAACTTTTAAGACTTTAAACATGGTGTTTAATTAGGTTACAGAGAATTTTTTTTTACCCTGTTATATGGGAATTCCCACACCAAGAATCATAATTTTTTTATAACCCATTTCACATTGGTTAAAAGGAGATTGATCACTATTATGAGAAAATATTCATGTAAATGTAAAATACAATGTAGAATTAGGTCAATGCTCTCTCAATTATTTCTCATCAACTAAAATCCAAACTCTAAATCAGTTACATTATGAACCATATTTAATATTGTCTTGTCAGGTCCCTACAGATTCCCACCCTTCGTGTTTAAGTGTGAAGATGGGACTTCAGGTGGTTTGTTTTGTCTAGCAGTAAGAGACATCAAAAGAGAGGATTTTTCCACTTATTTGTTGTTTACATTTTCAAGAGCATCTTAATATAAATGGTGTATGTGTTACTAAGGGCTCTTTATTTATTTAAAACCACTACCTCTTCTTGAAAAATCCTTATCCTTTAATTTTAAAACCTTCTAATGTACATTTCTATCCTTTAGTAAAGTAATTGTCACAATACAGTAGATGTATTTTCTTGTTGCTCTGGTAAAACAGCCTGTGCCAAGAAAATAAATGGAATTTAAATGTCATCTGTCTGGAGGAGGTGTGACCTAAACTCTGTCTGAATACCCACAATTGCAAATCTCCCTCCCTTGTGCTGTTTTGATCTAAACTCCTCTGTTACTTCGACGGCCGGGCAACCCAGATTTGTGTCCCCTCCCACAGAAATTACAGACAGACGGAAATTAGACAAACTTCAGATTTTCTTGTGCATTTTCGGTGCTAACAGTGTTACCTCAAGACATTTCTTACTGCTTTTCTTGCCTTTTTGTGTCGTTTCATAAGCTGCAATCTGTAACCTTTTATTTAAAAACACAAACACATATTGAGCAAATAAGAAGTCAGTGTTCAAAACTGTTACCTTAGCTTACCAGTATTCACAATGGTAAGCTTATAAAATGATTTGTAAGTTTTGATTTTGCAGGAAATGTCAGTTTCTTTTCAACCCATGTGAAGATAAGTACATAATCCTGCAGTTTTAGTATTTTTAAACAGATGGGGATAGAGAGACATATTTTATTTTGAGTACCCAACAGGTATGAAAAAGAAGTACTTGGATGTTTGTCCTGGTGAAAATGTAAAGATTTTAATTAAGAGTCTGTGATGTTCATGAAACTATGACAAGAAAATAAACACTGCAAGATTATTAATAACACACATTCATAATTTTCATGATTAGTCATTGATGTCACATCTGAGTACTCAGGCATATCCCGGTTACAGATTGCAGCTTTAAAACTTTAGTCGATTAATCGACTTTTTTTCGATAACCCGGTTTTGAAATGCATGGTTTTGCACTAATATGCCCTTTCACCCTGAACTGTTGATGTTTGCTCTGCTTCTGTGCAACAGTTGTTCCTCAGATCCCTGTTTGCAGTACTGCGGGTTTCGTCCGAAGAAACCATCTGGTTCTTCGGCGAGTGTCAATACAGAGACCGCAGTGGTGTGCTTTTCTCATAACCTTGAAAGGGGGTGTGAATCGAGGGATGCCACAGTTATTCCAAGTCTCTCCGTCTCATTTATTTTCGCTTTGTTGAGCTAGCGGAGGGCAGCTCCGGTGGCGGCGAGGTTAGGTTAGCAACTTCCACGGCTGGAATTTACCACGTCTGGCACCAATAGAGGACCGTGCCACCCTTCTCCACTTCACTCTCAAGTACCAACTTGGCACAGCGAACTAAACCTTCTACTTGTAATGCAGCGTGTGTATGTGTCTGAATGTGTGTTTGTGCATGTGGGGGGTGTGCTCGGCTAGTCTTGTTGGGATCAAGTTTCAACAGGCTTCTAAGAACAGAATGTACACAAATCTCTCAGACAAGCTCAGCCTTTAGGTTTCTGTAGATTTACCCGCATAGATGTCGTTTTAACAGGAGATTACGTCATGTGATTTGGGTGGAGTGCTTATTTTTCCATCTATCTCCTACACAGCAGCTCACATGTGTGTAAGTGTTTGTGCTTGTGTTAGAGAGTGGAAGGACCTTCAGCCCACATTGTATCTTTTCTTGTGTTGCTTTAACTGCTGCTGTGGGTCTTTTCCCAGACAGTGAGTTTAATGCAGAGTAATTATTATTTTTATGCCATGAGCTTTCAAAGGCTTTTCACTTGAAGTCAAAATGGCTCCCCGCTGACCGGCTGATTACCTCAGAGACCGTGCCTGCACCTGCCTACATGACTTACCTTGCCAGAACTGTACCCAACTGGCCCAACGACAGAATGACTGGGCTTAGCTGGGATGGTTCTTTACATGTTTTAATTGCCACCTTCTCGGCTTTTGCTGTCTTTGCATTTTACAAGGTCTTTATTTAGGCTCATTTTCTTTTGTGCTTTCTTGCTTGCACTACCAAAAAAAGTACTTTTGATTGACCATGGTGTACATTAGTAATACCATGGTGATTTTAAAATGCTTCTGTACTTCTAAATGTTTGCTCTTCCATTCTCTCTCTCTCTCTCTCTCTCTCTCTCTCTCTCTCTCTCTCTCTCCTTCACTGTTTATTGTCTGATTGCTTACTGGAGCTTGACAAGGCATAGTGTGAACCAAGAAATTCTGAACCCTGATGGCATATTAGTTAAAGAAAGCGAGCGAGTGAGAACAATCTTTGTATGATGGATTGATGGCTGCATCTCTGCCTCTGGGCTGCTGATCAGGTGTGCTCAAGCTTTCTGTTTTCACCACTCTGTCTGTCTGTCTGTCTGTGTGTGTGTGTCTGCGCAGTCCCAGCTGCATTGTCAAGTCATTATGCTCTCTGCACTTCTGTTCAACATTGTCTCTGTTTGAAACACTTACTTCAAATCTCTGCTTTCAGTCAGCTGTGATTACTCGATTGTTAAATCTTGTGTATTGTTAACATGTATTGTTCTATAGATGCACATCTAGACAGGAAACGATCCTGTTCATGATAATGTTTTAGGGTATAGATGGTTTTCAGGAAGTCCACTACACGTTTCCCTCTTATCTAGCAAATAATGCCGTTGAGTTCCTTCTCAATTTTCTCAAAAATTGTAATTCTTGACTATGGGACATTCTGACCAATTCTTTGCATCTCCTTTCTGTTTCATATTAGTCTCATTTACGTCTCTCTTTTTTTCATTGTTATTTCTTCTGGTCTATGCAAAATCACTATGTGCTTTGTCTGCCTCGCCACGCAGGATCGAATGTTTAATAACTGCTGCAGTTTATAAAGGCTAAGGGGTCAAAGAAAGGTCATGGATTTTCAGCTGCCAATCGGAAATATCGGACCGCTGCGGTCTGAAATGTTAAATCACTCCTTGCCCCTTAAATCTGACCTGCAGCGTCTTGTTTCACTCTTTTTGATTCGCTTTTTGAATTTGAATAGTTATTTCTTAAAATGATTGTATTATATTATAAATTTGATGATTATTATAAAGAATAATATTTAACAAATTACCCACTTACATTTTTCAGTTTTGGACAACCTGACATCTGACCAATGGCATACAGGCATTGTCATATTTTTCACACATGTAAGCCAATAAGGAAGAGGGGCGTGATGAAAGGTCGGGGGGATGGGAAGTTGACCTGATTTGGGGGGTCTGCAGAGGCCGTGATAGCGGTTGTTGTCAGAGGTTTGTAATCTAAGGCGTGCATGGTCAGATTAGCTCTCATATTTCAGGATCTGGAATGGCTCAGGACGAATCACTTTTTGGAGAATATTGCCTTTTATTTATTTGTTTCAGAGTTTTTATTTGGATTTCACATATGAAAAAACACAATTTAAATTTTTTATATTGTGCACACCACATAAGTGTGTGGTTTAGTGATCTCCAATTAACATGCTTTAAAATTTTGTAACATATTCCATGTGGGACTAATTATAACTAAAAATATGATTTAAATAGTAATTCAGCTTAAATGTATTTTACGACCAGAGTTTGGAGGAAGTGCTTTTTATGGTACAGTTTAAACTCTTTTTGTCTTTTTAATTTGTTTGCTAATTTATGCAAGTTTATTAGTTTGAACGAACTCTTACAAAATAAATGTTTGTTGGTAATAAGTGGTCCAACATGTAGAAAATGGCCACCCGAAATAAAGGCTTTGACACTGCTGCAAATTGTGTTTAATTGCACTAATTAATTTGAGCCTGTGACTGCCAAAGCTGATTTTTCAGCACCGAAGTGCACCAGACTCGATGTCAAAACATTGCTGTTATTTTGATATTAATACTGTGTTTCGTGTTGCCGCTTTCATTTCATAAATGTAATTATTTGGCTGCGGCATTGAAATGACACCGGTTTGTGAATAGTTGTTTCTTGGCATGGTTGTGATACACATGAATAGTTTCGACGTCTGTTTCTGTTCACAGTTTTAATGTTGTAATGGTTTTAAAAACGTGATATAACGGATCTGCCATAACACGATAATCGGTGTGATAATGGAATAACTAATTCATTTTCCATAGTCTTAAAGAAGGCTAATAATCATTTTCAGCCAAGACTTCCTTGTGTGACAACTTGCCCCGTTCTTCTGTTTTTATAAGACCATCAGCCAAAAAATACTGAACAAATTGAGCATGATTTAAAGTTTTAGCTGAGAAATAATAAGTGCACCAAACAAATTAAAATATAATTAAAAATTGACTGTGAGGTTTGACACTCCTGCTAAAAAAAGGAAAAATATTGACTTTGGCTATACGTCCCTTTGCTTCCGCTCTCCTGTTTGTTCTCGTTCAGTCGTTTTTTTTCCTATTGCTTTCTCCCGTTCCGTCTTTCTCGTCTCTGCGCTCCATGCAGAAATGATTTCCATTTCTGAATTAATGAGGTTCAGCTGAACTGAGCAACAGAAATCTGTCCCTCCGTCTCCATCACAGGTCCATGCACAAATACGCACACTGAGGATTACACACTTTGTCAGTTTCAACATTACATACCTTCCGCGGAAATGTGTACAATTCAGATATGTGGGAGAAACAAATATTTCGTTCATATCAGAAACAAAATCTTGGATACTGTAGTTTTGCGTGTCTGAAACTCATCAATGCATTTGTTAACTAGTCCAATAGAAACTTAATGTTAATGAAAAATAATGATAACGAAAAAAAACGAGTGTTGTAATTTTTAGTTTATCGCAGATGAGGCACTAGTAAATAGAAATTTGGATAGGCATGTCTCGGATAGACACGAGAGTACATGCGTACTAGCTGGTTGTGCCTCGTGGGTCAAGGCCTAGAATTGGACTTTGTCACCATGGTAACATTGTGCAGTGTATGCAAAATACTACAGTGCTTTGGGACCGTTGGAGGGTGTTAAATCACCCTCCCCCTGCCCATCCCCAACACGCACATGCACACACACACCCGACCAAGTTGTTTTTTAAGCTGCTGTATTAACAGATTCAATTTGTTGGCTTGTTTTTGCACCACAGTCAACATTATTCGAAACGAGGTAGCGCAGAGTACGAAATAACTTTTCAGCATGTTATCGTTAATTATCCATCTTGTTTGGAAGTGTTTATGGCACCCACTTCTGTCTGTGTTTTTTCCAAATTTAAATTTTGTTGTAATGTCAGAAAGGAGAGGCAGTGATTGGTCAATAATCCGCTAAGTAGCATTGATTCAGAGCGTTTAGTTCCTCTGGCTGGATACTTTGGTTGTGAAGCTAATCGATGCTGTTGAATGGAGGCTTCAGTGAGCAGGGATTTCCTGCTCCGTACATGCTGCGGTCACGTCATTTGTCTTCATTTGGTGTGCGATTATTCTCTGTAATGGGCTTCATCAGAAAGAAAAGGTTAACACACCTAGCCAAAAGGACATTGGACATGAAGAAGCTAAGATCATCAGGCATTCACAGCTGCTACTCTACTGGTATTCCATAATCGCCGTCGCCATCTTCCACGGGAGGCTTAATCTAGACTTGACTAGTAGCTTAAGTAGTTCAACTAACCCCTCTGCACTTATTAAAATATTATAAATTAAAACGTGTACGAGTTCGTAGATAATGGATAGAAAATATTTGCGTTGGAAATCAACATCATTTAGTCATTTTTTTCCGCGTTGAATGCTTGATGACAGCCAAAGGAAATCCCTTTATAGATGGTCAAGTTACACGACGTTGGCGATTTGTAGACGATTGTGTCTTAAGTGTTTCATTGTCTGAAAACGTTTGGGAGGGGGGCGCTTTTTGAACTACTGCTTTACAATTGATCACAGGCCCACAAATTACCCTCTTTAGATCAAGGTTACACCTTTAAAGCTGCTGGTTATCAGCACTGAGCTACGACTCTGTCCGATATGTTTTCTTTGGAAATGGAAAGCCTGTTAACATCTTTAGGAAGTGATTCTTCAATCTACTAGCCTTGTTCTCACCCCCTCCCGTTTCGCTCGAAAGATAAAGTCACTTCCTCTTCCCTTTCCCCCTCAACCTCCCTCCTCCCATGCTGGGTTTTATTGGTCTTAAGAGTTGTCCATCACTGCTGTTGTTGTTTGAAGTGCTTTGGTTGTATATCACCGCAGCTTCTTGCTGGTTGTCCTCCTATTTTATGCAGGGTTCTCTAAGTGTGTGTGTAGGTTTCTATAATGTCCCCACAATGATAGTAGAAGTTGGGGTAAGTGATGCCTATGGGCTATTCCATGTAAATGTCAACCTTAACATGTGACAAAGTTTTTAATCTTAATATTATTTTGATGTCAGTATTTGGTGGTTTAAATACCCATGTGAGGTCTCTCTCAGTTTTTAAAGCATTGTTTTATGTTTTTCATAGTCAGGTAAAGTGCTGTTTTCAGAATTGTCACATCCTTAACAGTCTATATTCCTCATAAATGAGCACATGGAAATTAAAATAAAATGGCCATTTTATGATCTTTGAAGAGCCATCCCTTCTCCATTTGTTGGGTATTGTTGCTTCTGGTTTGTGTATGTTGCCTCTCAAAAACGTGTTCTTTATTGTCATATATAATGCATGTATATTTTAGTTTTTTAAGATCGATAACTCGTGCGTAAACTAATATTTTTTTATGTCTAAACTCTATCAATAGGGGTTTAGAAAAATATAGACAGATATATTGGTATGCATTCTGTGTAAATTTATATTTGTGCAAAAATGCTGACTGATCGTGAAATACACATAGTTTGATTTCCTTTTTCTCGTTTTCTTTTTCTGAAGTACCCTTTACAGTGTTTGTATGAACGTTGTGGTCAGGTGAGGTGATACACCTGTAATGATGAATCAGTGTTGGTATATATACCTTCTTATCTTTCTAGGTTTTTAATTAGCTTGTTTTTCTATTCTCTTCAGTGCATTTTTTGTTGTTTTTCCAGATACTCTCTGTGTCTCTTTTCATGCTTATTTACTTCACTTTTTGCCTCACTCATACCCTTTGTTTTCCTAATGCTCTCTTTGCCCTTGCTTTTATTTTTTTTAACCTTACAATCCTGTTCCTCGCTGCTCTCTCTCTTCATCTCTCCCTCTCTCAGTTGAGGACAAGGAGGTGAAAGCCAAGCGGATTACAGTGGCAGTTTAATCTGGCCGACCTACCAAAGGATTTTTTTTCGCCACTTTCCTACAAGCTTATGAGGCCGGGGGGGTGGCAGGGGGACCGCAAAGTGTTGAAAGAGAACAGGTTTTTGGATCTGAAGGACATGGCTGGTCTTAGAACCTGTGTCAGATCGAATTCAGACTTCAGAAAATGAGGGCTGGTGAGGGTCACATGGGACTGTGTGTGAGCAAGCAAAGGATGTTAATGCTTGTTTGTTACTAATTTGTTTCCATCTGTCCAGTCATATTGCAGCTGTGGCTCTAAGTTCCCAGAGTATTAAAGGAATAGTTGGCCTAAAAATGAAAATTTGTGCATAATTTCCTAACCCACATGCCATTTTAGCTGTATATAACTTCCTTTGACTC
Source organism: Beaufortia kweichowensis (assembly GCA_019155185.1). Classification (NCBI taxonomy): domain Eukaryota; kingdom Metazoa; phylum Chordata; class Actinopteri; order Cypriniformes; family Gastromyzontidae; genus Beaufortia; species Beaufortia kweichowensis. The sequence goes on along the minus strand of CM032818.1, from coordinate 5,042,593 downwards.
CAGTTGAATGCAAATTAATAATTTTATATTAAAACGCTGTTATGTTATCTTATACAGAACTGAAAATGTTGACTCAAAATGCTTAATAAAGCATATCCAACCATCATTAAAGTTATCCATGAGACTCCATTGGGTTAATAAATGCCCTCTGAAGCGAAACGATACATTTGTGAGAGAAAATGTTTAACATTTTGAGCTTTTTTTTGGAAAAAACTTATACAATACAAGACAAGACATGCAGGAACCAATGACTTTGAAAGCAATCTGTACATCTATAAAAAAGACAAGTAATTTTTCGTTGAACTATTTCTTTAAGGAGAGAAATTGTTGGATCTAAGTCGAACTACGCTAAGATACAAACGTCATTCCAGTCGTTTCTGCATTATAACGTTTTCTTTTGATCGTTGTCATTTACTAAGTAGACATATAGACAAAATCTAACAATTTTGACTACCTGTCTAATGTATCTACCAATTGCCCAATCCCACCTTTATTAACATCTTTTTTCCACTGTCTCAGCTTTATGTTACCCTTTCGATTTGTATTTTACATTTGCAGTGAAACACTAGTTATATAGCTTTACCACCTGGAACCGCTCAAAGCCCACTAAGGGAATTGAATACAAGGGCCGTTTGGACGTAATGACTAAAGCTATATTGTTCCGCTGACATAAAACCAGCTCACTAACAGAATAGTGGTCAAACAAAGCGGTAACGCTCGTCTCTCTCCGCACTCTCTCTTTGATGTGGCTCATATCGCTTGTACTTTCATCAGCGCTCCCCCGCTGTGAGAATTTAAGAGAGAAGGGGTCCATTTTCCAATGGGATTAGCTTCAAACTGGTACTTGTCCAGTGGCGTTGAGGTTTATGAAAAGGACTTAACTAACCTCCACTCACGGGAGACTTCGGGAGGTTAATATGGGCTCTAGAATTGTTTGCCTTGCAATTAACATGTCGGATGGCCCTATGGGGGGAAAGTCAAGAGCCGTAATAAGTAAGAAACAAGACTTCTTCCAACTGCACCTATGGATTGAGTTGGCTGTGTTTGAAAATGTTTTGAGGATGTATGAATAACAGGCTTACTAGTATTAATTTTTTATGCGTCACTTGCAAAGCAGTGATTACTCCTTGGTGTAATATGGAAGCGTTGTATAGTCTTGGATTGCTCCAAAAATCATTGCATATCAGTTTTCAAGAACTGAGCTTGAGGAAAAATGCTGTTTTTAATAAATGTCTGGCAAGTCGCAAGCCAAGCATTTTTAAGTCTAATCTTGGGGACTAGTGCTTGTAGTCTTGCAGAAAAGTCTTCTTTTACCAGCACATTTGTTTTTTGCCTTCCCACCAGCACAAACAGTCAGTCTAGTGGTCAAGTTGTTGACCAAATTTTGCTTGGGAACAACCAACATAAACCTCCCTAAGTCTTTTCACCAGGGTATTGAAAGAACAGGATATTAAAATCAACCGGCAAAAATACAATATTTTTGTCTTGGATTGTATTATTATGGTTTTATTTCAAGTTCCACATTTATTTTATCAATTCGTAGTAGCCAGTGGTGGTTTTCGTGACATGGTCTCTGCAGGAGACCTTATTTTAGCCAGCACCAGGTGCACAATGTTTTAGGGTGGTGTTATATGATACAGACCAAATGTAGGGGTGGATCTGCACGCAGCCGTGGGTTTGATGCTGGGGTCGAGTTGACTGGTGGAGGGTGTCTGTAAGGTCAGGTGTAGGGCGGAGGGTGCCAGGAATAGGGGTGTGAGATGCCTCCTGTGTTTACTGACACTATGAGGAGCATCGTGGGTTGGGATTTCGATCAACTCTTTCAGTCCATGCCACCCTGACCTTTAGGTGTCCCGTCAGATCAGTATGGATACTACTTACACCATGAGAAGTCCTCCTGTCCAGTTATTTGTTCTGTAAAGTTTCACGTGTCCTCTTTTGATGCTTTCCCTTAGGACCTCCTTTCTCTTTTCTTAAACCTCCCCAAAGTATCGTTTTAGGGATTGATCACTCTCACAGTGATTTTTCAGTGAGAGCTGGTGATTTTTGGACAAGTTATGCAGCCCACCAATAACGTTTGAGCATCCAGCTGCAGGAACGCCTACTGATGCCCTACAGCACAACAACCTTCTGATCTCCAGCAATAAAATCACAGTCGATGCGAATGAAGCTTTATTTGTAGACTGCTCCCGCCAATGTGTATAATCATCTTCTCTCCATCCCTTTTTGACTTTCGTTCTCCATCTCAAAAAATGCAACGCTGAGATGCCTGAGGGAGGGAACGCAGACAGGACCTGTCACCATGACAACGGCTTCTCTAAGCTGCCTGACACCCAGACTCTTGCAAGAGGGGGTGGGTAGAGAGAGAGAGGGCGTGGAAGCAGACAACCCCGTTTTCCCCCGGGGACTTTGTGGTTTGCGTGTTCACATGTAGAATTATCATAAAGGCAGAGAATGTGAGAGAGACCAAACGATATATAAAGTGAGTTGCTGGACACACATCCTCTTGGTATCCCCAGGGTCTAAGTGCCCCTGCACGCCACCATTTATTACCTTGTGATTTCGAACACCAAATATTTGGTTTCTAGTGATACTCTAATCGCATTACGACGCAAGCACCAAAAGAAAGGTTTGGTTAATTCAGCTAATCTTAGACGTGTTTTGTAGTTTTCCTCAGAAACAACCAAATCACAACCAAGCGGACCTGATGATGTAGTGCAGCATCATTGATTTTGTACACGTTTTCATATTTCTGTTAACATAAAGTGCTTGAAATGGTCTTTTGATGCATATTAGTTTTTAGGATAATGAAATCATGGAAGACATGTTGGTATGTTTTTGTGTTTGTTGTTTTGTGAATCACATGCCATGATAAACTTTATTGCATTGTTGGCTCTGACCTTGCGAGTAGAAGTGTGCCAAACATGTCAAAGTACCTCTCAGTTATAGTATCCTCTCGAATTAAGGACAGCTTTTGTTCTCCCAAGCTTCGAGATCACTTGATCATATTAAAGAAACATGCTTTCATTGTTTTGTACTCTGAGACGGATGGAGACTGCCTAGCCCATGCCAGGGAATGAATCTGGGGTGAGATATTTCTGCCAGGCTGTTTACTTATTGATAGGAGTGCTAGCACAGGTTAGCATGACATGCACGTGGATGTACGCCGGTGTTTGCAATGAAGCAGAGAGCTCTCTCAAGCACCGACTGCCCCTTCTTCAGCAGCTGTGATTGTGGGGCTTCTGGTTCTTGTAATGTCTTAAGAACAGGGCATGTTTGTCAGTGCCTGAGAAAGCACGGTTCCAACTGATTTGAACCTTTACCGCACCTAGTGGCAGTGTAATAACTTTCTGTGGAAGCAGAGAAGTCGAGTGCTTGCCAGTGAGTTGTTGGAAAGGGGAGACTGATTTGACCACTGGCTGGGTGGGCTGACCACTGTACACCGCAGCTGGTTAACAGTTGGCTGACTTTGTTTCGGTGGTTTCACTCATGATCTGCATAAAGGGATTGTGGATTTGGAAATGTGAGGAAACCCAAAGCCATATTTATCAAGCAGAAGCTGGAGAAACTGCTGTTGGGTTGATGGAGAAACTTGTTTGGAGTGAAGTGGGGACTCTTGTCTTGTTTTTCATTGTCAGCACCAGGTGTTCTTGCTAACTTGGTTATTTTCACTGACATTAAAATTTTCAAAGCTGACACCAATATCAGTGAGGGCCCATGCCACAGACCTTTCATTGTCGTAAGAAAAGCTGTTTGTGTTCTTCCCTCTCTAAGTCCCCATCTTTAACTGTGACAAAGACCCCTCTTCTTCCATCTGCTCCTAGCGCCTCTTGGGTACCCACAGCCTGTCGGTTTCTTGTACGGTCCCAGCGATCAGCCTCTGTGTTTGTTAACTATAGGACGGTAAGCTCCTTAACCCCGTAGTGGGAACTCCAGATACGTTTTCCAAAGAGGAATAATTTCTGTCTGCTTGGAAAGGCCTACTTGAAGAGAACTTAAAGTAGAGAGAGAGAGAAAGCGAAACTGTGTTTTTAATGGCTCCGTAGGGAGCACCCTTCCCGCCAACCATTCTTGTAATGTATGGATTGTAATATGACCACTGTACATGTTTCGCATCGGAAATGGGCAACACAGGCTTTAAACATTGCTACGTCATACACTTGTCACATTTATTGAAGTTAAAGATGGTCTCGGTTACTTCCATACATTCTCGTTTTGTCAAATTGTAAATCTAGTTGTGTTCATTGAAGGGTGCGCTGCGTTAATGGGTCGTATCTACAAAACGGTGATTTGTTTAACTCTCATCAGCAAAGCTAAACCAAATATCCAGAACGCTGTTGTGAGTTCAGTTCATGGACAGACATTGACTTGAGATTTCTTTGCTTTAAATACCACCTGAGTATAGTTTCAGCATAGCAGATAAATTGATTTTGAGAGGTGAAAACATGTTGGTTTTATTGAAATTCAAATGAATAATCACACAGATCTTCTTTTATCGCTGTAATTAAAGTGCACGGGGTAGAGTGCACATGTATGTGTGAATGTAAGTGTGGCCGCTGTGAGAAAAATAGCGAGATACCCGACACGGCCAGCGAGGTGGTGAGCCGGGTCAGGGCCTGTGCCACACAGAACATGGGTTGTAACCCAGTGCGGTCACTAATGTCAGTCCTATTTAATTTGAATCTAAGCTAACCACCTTGAACTGAGTTTAGGATGCGTCTTTATCTATTGCTTTTGGTAGGTATAGGAATAGGGTGAAATGAATGTTAACAATAAGGTTTGAGGTGGTATGCAAGCTTAGCAAGCTTTGTATTTATTGGTTTTAGGAGGTTTGAAGTAAGGCTGGGTGGTATGAAGGTTGATCAATCGCAACACATTTTTCTATTCTGTGTGTGTATTTTGGTATGTAAATAAGTGTTCGTGACTAGACCGAGTGAGATGTTATACGTAAGACACAAGGAGACACTAAAAACAAAGAGAAATTTGAATCAGTAGGAGCTTATTATTAAAAGGCGACATCTGTGATTTGGACGTGATTTGGTTGTCTGTATACGTCTGTCGTGATGTATATTGTTCTCGTGAAAAAATACTCGTACTACTGTGACGTTTTTGGTTGTATCTTCCACTGCTAGTTTGAAAAAGTTTGACAAATATTTTGTATAAAAAACATTGTTCAATATATTTTTTTATTCTTTTTTTTTGATTAATTGATTATGCAAATAATAGGTTGGTGGACCAGTGGGTCCACAGTTTTCGAGTTTCTCATCTGCCTGTACGTCTGTCTGTTTTTCCACATTTTCGCGTTAATTAAACCGCTGCTTCAGCATTTGTAAAGGTGTTCTGGGTGGAAAATGGTTCTCTCTACCTGTTTCAACACACAGACTTCTGATGAGACCCTTGAGCAAGCATAATTGTAGACCACTGAGATTGGGAAAGCTGGGGTTCTGGGAATACAGTGTTTTTGTGTGTGCGCACATGCGTGCATATTTGTCGGGTGGGGGTTTACATGAGGGGTTTCCTCGGCAGATTTGTTTACCGGTAATTAATTCACCTGATTGATACAACAGCTGTTGGCACCATGGGAGGGAAACGGGGAGAGAGAGAGCGACCCTCTTCATAGTGGTTTCGCCGTGTTGCGCTGTGTAGACTGCCGTTCCAGTGCTCCATTGATTAAAAGGCACATCTGTCAGCCAGCACTGCTGATTATGGCTGCCTGTGCTCGCTGGCTAATCTTTATGGAGTCAACTTCACTGACAGAGTTATTGGAAATGGGGGATGTTGGGAAATGAGGAGTGGAGGCGGAGAAAGAGTGGGAGATGAGAGGGTCAGCGAATGTGGTGAAAAGCAGTAAATGAGGAGAACTTAAACTGTCTTTAATGTGTGCAAAGGTCATATTGTTTTGCCGAGTAGTTATTACTAACAATATTTAAAAATGATTGAAATATTGCAATATGCGTTTGCAATAATTGTATGATTTTAGTCATTCGAAAAGTTGTGTGTCGTCAAAGTTTTAGGTCAATGCAGATTGCAGAGAGTCTGAAATGTGAAACATGCATTTTATTATTATATTTTAATACATTTTTACAAACTTTATGCATTATTATGTCATGTATGGCATTGTTTAGCATGCCACTTTTTCTTTATTAGGGCCATTCACAATAATGATATAATTATGATAACGAGATTATTTTATAAAAAAATACAATTTAGTTAAATACATCTTTCATTTGATTATTTGGTGGCTTTTCTATTTTTGTGTATGATTATGTACAATATTATTGTGTCACCCTGCCTGTGAAAACCCAGCTAAAGTAATTTTTTGTGATTTAAATAATGTCAAGAACATATTGTAAAAATATAACTTGGATATCTTTAATATTGACTGAGTAATGACATGACTAAGATTGAAATCATAGTGATATTTATAGGTGAAATCAAACTTTGATGCTTTGATTTGTAGATTTTAGCCTGGTTTTCACAGACAGGGTCACATATGCTTAAAATTAATACGATATCAATAATCAATACCGTACAGTGACGTACAAGTTATGTATTTAATCAGTATATGTGTTCCCCGGGAGTCAAACTATTAACTTTTGTGTCGCCATGGCTTGATATGGTCTCTCCTCTAAACAAGTTTAAGTGTAATCCTGAAGTGTAGTATTTTTAGTTTTGAGTCTCGGTCTTGTTAGAATAACAAGCGGGTATCATTAGTGCATTCAGTTAAGATGACTTCATTCCTACAGGTTTATCATTTCCACGTGTGCATGTTGTGAGTGTATCGCTCATTCATCTCATGCTGAGATGTCAGCAACTACTTGTTACCCGCGTCCGTGTGGATGTGTTACTCGGCAGGTGATCTGGTTACCCTGTTCGTCCAAGAGCAGATAAAGCAGGATCCATTCCTCATCCTGGAACCTTGCACCAGATCAATGCCCAGATTAAGCCTTTCCCCCGCCGTCCGCTATCCAGCCGAGTTCTGCGATTGATGCTGATAATTAAAACAGCAGTGGCTAATTACTTCAGAGAGTTTGGAGCATTTGCGTGTGTGGGGGGGTGTTTGACATGCATTTGAAGAGATCAGGCGAGTAAAGGGTTAAACTTTCGGGAAAGAGCAGTTCATGTTTAATTGATCTTTTGGCTTGAACAATTATTTGAATGCCACTTTGTGTATCATTTTTCCTCCCGAAAAAGTATAAACAATATGGCATGATTTACATAATTTACATTTCTGCCGCATTGACTTGTTACATTAAAGGGATAGTTGACCGAAAAATGAAAATTCTTTCATCATTTATTCACCCTTATTTCATTCCATACCTGTATGACTTTATTTCTTCTGTAGAGCAAAAAAGAAGATATTTTGAAGAACGTGGGTAACCAAACAACATGGGGTACTATTGCCTTCCATTGTATGGACACAAAACCAAAGAGACATTTCTTAAAATACTTCTTTTGTATTTTGTATAGCAAAAAAGTCATATACAGGTTTTAAAACACATGAGGGTGATTAAATACAAAAAAATATTTTTCAATGAACTGTGCCTTTAAATAAAATGTCTGATGAACGTAAACCTGTTGTGTCCCTGCATATGGGTTCTACAAACCATCCAAGCGTTGTTTAAATAATGCCCAATTTTTTTGCGCACGAGATCTGGGATGCGTCTGTGGTCGAGAGAGAGATAGTGGTAGCAAACAGCCAGGCCTATTAAAAGCCACGGGCTCCTTTAAACTCCATCTTAATTCCGCGCTCTCTCTCTTTCGCTCCCTGGCCGGGCGAGTGATTGACGGCCTGAGGGTTTTAATGGGCACCGGAGAGCGGGAGAGCCAAGGTCTGAGTTGTCATGGCAACAAGCCGATTGGGCCCTCTGCCTCTCTACCTGAGTGCGGTGATGTCGCGCTGGCTCACGCTCTGTGTGTGTGCGTGTGAGCTTTGAACGACTCCTGTAGCTCATCACTTCCTGCTGATTGGACGACGGTCATTCTGCCCAGTGATTCTCTTATAGTTTATCTCTGTGTGTGTGTGTGTTAATAAAAGTCTTCATCCTCCCGCCTTCCATATTTCCACTCGTGCATATGCTGTGACAATAGACTCGGAGCCATTGTGCTGGTTAAACCTACACCAGCCACTGTGTAAACAAAATCTCACCAGCCCGATCTGTCACTCAGCCCCTCCCTCGCCTTAACCAAACACACTCACCAATCCCTCCACTGCATGCAAACACTGCGGCTGGCTCTACCTCACCTGTTATCTACCCCGCGCCAGCCTCCGGCTCTATTTTATTCCCTATTTATGAGAAAGTGCGTCCTTGTGCGTGGATGATATGGAAATTCGTTGGGTTTTTGTGATTGACATATTTGTGGAAGTGTGTTAAAGGAAAAGTTGATGGAATAAAAATGTTGTCATGTAGGTTATAAACCAGTGTGACATGACTGCTTTTTTACACAGTCTGAGTCTTCTGAACCCAAACAATAGCTTTACGTTTGTTTCATTTAAAGGGATAGTTCATCCCAAAAATAAAAATCTGTCACCATTTATTCACCCTCATGTTGTTTAAAACCTGTATGTGTCTCTTTCTTCTGTGAAACACAAAAGAAAATATTTAAAGAAACGTCTTGGTGGTTTTGTGTCCATACAATGGAAGTCAATGGGGGCCAATATCTTCTTTGGTGTTCTGCAGAAGAAAGAAAATTATACAGGTTTGGAATGACATTTTTACTTAAGTGCGGAGGCATGGATGAGATTTATGAGCCTTGTTGGATTTTCAGCAAAGATTTAATAGTAAATAACTTAAAATGCTTTCTCACCGGGAGCCAGTACTTCCTGTCTTCCTCATTTGTGTGTGACTAAATGTTATTTTTACTGTGTGTGTGTGTGTATGTGGCTTTAGTTCTGTTTGTTACAGCTTGTGTATGTGTGAGAGAGAGCTAAAGACAGGGAATTTGCGTATGTTCGTGTGTATGTAACAGTGCCCTTTGACCTCTCGGGGTCAGTTCTGAGTGTCTGGGCTGTTAAGGTCAGCTGCACTGAGGCGGTTTGCCCTCCTCCACCCAGACGAGAGGGATGGATAGAGGGGGATCTGATTACAGGATGGAGGAGGGGTGTCAGGTCATGTGTAATCCCCCGTCGCCCCCTCTTTACCGGCATGGGAAAGACACGGCTGAGGTTGGCTTTGTTTGGGGTGACTGGGTCCCATAGCCTTCAACCTAAACAACTGCTCACTATAACAAGACATTTTGTGCATTTTTTTGTGTTTTTGTAATCTGTTCTTCCACCAAATGTTGTGTTTTTGTGCCACTTGGGACTGTGATTAAAAAGTTGAAAAGCATCTCTATTCTGTTATTGTCATCCTGTGATATTTTTAGTTTGATTTTATTTAATATCATTGAAGATTTGAAGTTTCTTTAAATTTGAATGCTTTCGAAATGTTTCCTATTTTGAGACTAAAAGAAAAAGTTAACTTTGTAAAATTTGCATTTATTTACATCTGCAATCCGCAACATTTGCCTCTATATCGTATTCTCGATTTGAAACATAAGATTACAGCTTATTTTACACACTTATCTTTACGCGAGTTGAAGTCAAATCATGTCAAACTGACATTTCCGAAATCATACTCGATAGCTCAAATTATAAATCATTAGTATAAGCTTATTATTGCAAATAGAAAGTTAAGAGACAGTTTTAAAACCTGATTTTTATGGACATGCCTGATACCTAATTTTGTTTAACTGAAAAGTTACAGATTGCAGCTTTAGTCGCTTAATTTGCCTAATAATAATGTAGTATCTAACATTTGGTTATGTTACATTAAACATAACAAATCGAAGTAAAAGTGGATAAATCTGGAGTTTCTTGTTTGGATTTTTTGACCAAATTTCCTGTTTCTGTGTTTCAGAGTGCAGCAGCAGCCCCCAGTCCTGTGATGGGCAACATGCCGCCCAACGACGGCATGCCAGGTGGACCCATGCCTCCCGGTTTCTTTCAAGTAAGATTTGCTCTCTTTTCCCCCACCTTCCTGTTAAACCTCTTCCTTTAACCCTGTGCATTAAGCATCCACCGTTTACTGCACTTCACCCCTCCCCTTCTTTCAGTAACCCCCTTTAGTTTGTTCTAATCCTCGTCCAGATGTTTCTTTCCCACTATCTCCCCCTCTCCGTATTTCCATTAATTTCCATGCGATGTGTCTAAATGAGTTGTTTGTACGGTAGCATCTCTCACTGACGCAAACGGAGAGTCACGGCCCCTGATCTGAGATCTGTTGAATGCCTTGACAGTTTAATCCCTAAGGCCAAAACTGGGTAACAACATGCTTGCTTGGTTGTAGCTCTTTGGCAACACATATCTAACAACATATCTGTGTGTTTTAAATTCAGTGCTGGGATTTGGGAGAATGCTCGGGGGCACGATTCCCAAAGTCAAGGTGCCTGCGGGAATTCCTCTGCCTTACTTGTCTTTATCAAGCTATTTATACCCAGACAAAAGCTAGTCACCTTCCTAAACAATCATGTGCTCCCTTAGCAAGTCAGCTGTCTTAAATATCAGTCAAGCATTACTTTCAGTATACCCCAAGGTCCAACTTGTGTGGGCTAATTTCTGCACAGATAACTATAAAAACAATTTTTTTTTCCGAAAGGGAGAACATTTTAACATTTTATATATTTATATATATATATATATATATATATATATATATATATATATATATATATATATATATATATATATATATATATATATATATATATATATATATATATATATATATGCATATGCAGCTGTTTGTAATTTGTATTTTTTAATTGGATGTATAATATAATCTTTTGCCATTGCCTTCTCTTATGCAAGACAGAGATAAAGTATCAGATTAGACAGATCACCTATAACAAAAGACATCAGATAGATGAAGGAAAGTATCAGATAGACAAGCAGATAGTGTATCAGATCAGATTATGTTGGACTAGTATAGCGATAGAGTTGCAGATATAAAGCATCATAGTAACGGTCTGTAGAACATCAGAGTAGTAGACAGATAAAATGATTAAAAATAATGTCATAAAGATGATCACACGGGGTAGCAGATTGAGTAGATGATCTAATAGATCTTCTACTAGATCTTCATAAAGATGATCAGTTATTGTAGCAGGTTCAGTAGATCAACTTGTAGATCATGAGAGAGAGAAGATCAGATGGAGTAGATGGTGAAGTAGATCACCAGAAAAAAGGTTGGAGTAGATGATCTAGTAGATCTTCACAGGGAAGATCAGATTCAGAAGAGCAACAAATTCCATAGATTATCAACTAGTTTGTCAAAGAAGATCAGATAGAGCAACAGATGGAGTAGATGATCTAGTAAAATCAGGTAGAGCAGACATTAGCGCAGATGATCGAGTAGATCACCAGTTTAAAGATCATGGAGTAGATGATCTAGTAGTAGATCCCCACATAGAAGATTCAGTAGATTATTAACTAGTTCATCAAAGAGAAGATCAGGTAGAGCAGAAGATACAGTAGATGATCTAGTAGATCTTTACAAATGTTGCAGATGGAGTAGATTATCTAGTAGATTTTCACAAAGATAATCAGATAGATCAGCAGATTCAGGAGTAGATGATGTTGTAAATCTTCAGAGAAAGGATCAGATAGAGCAGCAGATAGTGTAGACGATCTAGTAGATCTTTACAGAGAAGATTCAGAGCAACAGATTCAGTCGATTATCAACTAGTTTATCAGAGAGAAGATCAGATAGAGCAGCAGATAGACTAGATAATCAAGTAGATCTTCTGAGAGTGTAGATTATTAAGAAGATATTGAGAGAGAGAAGATCAGCTAAAACAGCAGATGGAGTATATGCAAGCAGATTGCAGATACAGTAATACATTGTACAATTGTAAAAAATACAATTGTAGCAAATTATCAAATGTAGCGCCAAGCAGAAGACTCTGAAATGAGCATCAGGTAGAGCGACACATCTCTAGATATAAAAGAGCGAGTCGAGGAGGATAGTGTTAATGTTGTATGAGCCGCGTTCAGAGCAGGGAGCGATCTGACTGTTGCGTGAGTGACATTGCATTCTATAAATAGCGATTGTGTGCATACGAGCGAGAGAGAGAACTAAGAAAGAGAGGAAGAGGGAGGACTTTGTGCTCCACTGCAGTAATTCCCTCCTGGTAGCAGCCCAGGGCACGGCAGAAGAGAGGTACAGAGAGAGCGAGGACATAAAATGAAAGATTGAGAAAGGAAAGAAAGAGTCACAAAAACTGGCAAAAACCCACAGCCGTTCCATCCGCGCTTCCGCGATTATTTAGTTGCTGTGATCTGGTGACTCCAATTATATCTTGGCATATCATAGTGGTCAGTATATCAGTTTTTCACACCTCTCTTTAGCTAACTACCGCTCTCTCCCACCCTCGCCGGCCACGGAGGCAGGACGCAGTTGCGCTAATAATTGGAGCTGCTCCTTTTGTATCTGTTTTTAACAGAAGTTGTGAGAGCGAATGGAACAGGTTGTTATCCATCGTGATTACGATGCACAAAAGCACACATTTGTGTAGTGGAAAATGTTTTGTTGTTCCCTTGTGGTTGCATTATATGCTTTTTGTTTTTTATTCCATGTCTTGCATTTTTATTGTTAGTTTTTTCTACACTTATGAACTAGACATGGACACAAGAATTATATTTTATATATATTACAATGCAATGCTAAATAGATTTTTATTTTTGGTATTGTTTGAATTTTTTATTTCATTTTTGGTATTTGTTTTTGAATCTGGTGGTGTTTAAGCAAACATTTCATGTGACATTTAATGGTTTGACAAAAAACGTCACATGCCATGCGAAAGTCTTTCGATAATACATTTTTGATACTTTTGGAGCTTTGGTATGCCGACTTTATATATATAATTCTGCATTTAATGGTTTGACGACAGGCAAAATGTAGCATTATGTCAACGAGTGCTTGATCATTTCTATTTGATCAAAATTCAAGGTTACAACAAGCAAAAAATAACATTTCACAATGCACTAAAATCCAATATAGGTGATAGAAATGAGAAACAAAACTGCATTAGCATAAATAATTGCAATACTATTGAATCATTAGCCAGATGTAACGGTAACGTCCCTTCTGCTTCGCATCCCTATTATTTATTGTATGCTTTGTGTTTTGTTGCAAGTTGATCGCATTTAATAAATTCGCATTTAATCATACTGTACTAAATACTGCCAAATCACACTTACTGAAGAAGTGTTTTGATACTGAAGCTATGCAACCCAAACATGCACGCATGAGCGTCCGCGTGTCTCCAGCGCACAGATGCAGCAGCGATAATTAACACGTGCGACCTCGGTTTCTGCTGCGCGATCGGTGCGGTCCTGCGAGAGAGGGACGGAGGTGAAAAGGGGTAAACCCTCCTGAACATCCCCTCTCTCCAGACGCTCCTAATCTGTACCTCGCAGGCCCAGACTCCCAGCAGCCTCCCGCAGAGCAAGAGAGAGAGTTTAGGGAGAGACGCACAAAGCTTGTGCGCTGGCGTCTGGCCCGGATCTGCAAAAATTATTATTTTTTTTTATAGCAGGGGTCGGCCTGTTCAATAATCTCCACTGCAGCGGCTACTCTTGGGAGGACAGACTAGCGAGAGGGAGGGAGCGAAGTCGAGGAGTAAAGAAAGAGTTTCTAGTTTAGCTGGAAACCTCTGAAATGGATGGGATTGTTTTGAGGGAAGAATTTCGTCAGCTATTCTCCCATAAAAACCTCTTGAAAACCAACAGGATTCAGAGACAGTTGAAGGCTTGCCAAAGACTCTGGAGAGGCACGGTTCCATCAAGGTTAAAAGGACTGGAGGATCTTGTTTAGACTTGCCTCTGCGAGGTGTAGGAGTCTTGGGACATTGATACAAGTGTCCGTCACTGTTCAGTATTGTGGTCCCGTTGACATAGACAATGTCAGTGTCCCTGTAGATAACTGCAGTACGTTCTCATATGCTATTTTCTGCTTGTATTTTATATTAAAAGATTGACTTTTTAGTGTGATGTATTTCGGAGGTCAGTGTATGCAAGCTTTAGCAGTACAATGAATTTAAGTGTTGCTGTTGTCTTCCATTGGTCAGACAAACATTCAGGGGTCCAACCCCAAATTCATGCTATTGGTTGAGTCTCTGTTACTGTGTCAGGCTGGTCGAGTAAATTGATTGGTTGAAATATTTGCTAATACGTTAAATTACAACACATTTATCTGTTTTCATATACCTAAATGTTGTACAGTACATTTGTGACATTACGCTACATTATGCTTTTTTTTACATACGTACCTACATTACCATTAAATAAATTGTACCTTAAATAATGCATTTTGCACAAATCCACATTTCATTTGCCATACAGTTGGATTCAATTCCACACAACATACACAGAGACAATGAAATATACATTGTGTTGCCGTTCGATGCTTTGTTGTGCTTAGTGCTTTGTGTCCCAGCAGTAACTCGGCAGTAGCTACACACTGCCCCCTTTTGGTCGGGAAGTGGCATCGCTTCTCTCCACTTGTTGGGTTCTATGGTTGCTGCTGTCCTCTATGCCACTGTCCCGCTAGGAATACTATTCTGTTCCTGTTTCTTGGTGGGAGGGGCTTCTCATGATGGGCTTGGAGTTCTGTGCCAAGCCGTTATCTCCTTAGCTGGGTAGAAAATGATTTTATTAATTGCTTCGTTTAACACACCCCCCCCTCCTCGACCGAGACACATACACACACAACCCAGCCCAGGTTGTTCTTTAGTCACTCTACAGGGATGTGCAGTCTTGGTAAAGGCCATATGCCTCCCCTACGTACCCATAATGGACTCCATGTAGAGATGATGTGGAGGCCTCGTGGTGGAGCTCCGGTAAAGGGTAGGATGGTAGGCCTGCAGCAGCTGCCCGGCCCAGTAGGAGATGCCCTTTGTAGGGGGAAAACAGGGTGATTAAGTATCCTACCTTGGCTTAAACTATTTAGAGACCATTGAAATCATCAGCTGGTCTTGATTTGTGGCATTAAGTAAAATCAAGTGAACTGCACCGAATACTAAATGTAGGACCCTGCTGGTTACCAGCATATGTTGGATTCTGTTGTCAAAGCGGCCCAGGGCATGACAGAACAATTGGGAATATTTGGGTTGTGTTTGTTAACATTAGTTAATGCAGTAGTTAATACAGTAGATCTAACAATAAAGAAAACATCTACATCATTTATTAATCTTAGTTCATGTTAATTTTAGTATTTACTAATATATTTACATTTTTAAGATCAAAAGTTGTAACTGTTACATTTTTTTAATGCACAATGAACTATTGCATTGGCATTAACTAACATTACCTAAGATTGTTGGTTCTTGTTAACTAATACATTAACGAATATTGTAAAGCATTACTCGAATACTCTTGTACATTACAATTTCCAATCCCAAACGCACATCACTGGTTGAGACAGTGTCACCAATTTGCACCCAATTGAGTTGTTGAAGTTTCTGTTTTTTTTCTTTGACGCAACTAATGATGCAGGCATAACACGTGTCACCTTTCATTTTGTTGTGATTGCATCTCAGGATGCGCAGAAATATGTAAATCTGATGTTGCAGCACAATTTCCTATACTAATTTAATGGCTTATGTAGCATCTTGGGTTTTATAGTGCAATGTTTCATTTTAAAGTTGCCATGAAATCAAAACTTTTATTTATTTTATTATTTTAATGATTATAAATCATTTAATCATCATATAATAATTCTCTTAAATTCATGTGCAATGTGTCTTTAATCAAAAACATGAACTTTAAAACAATATCGTATAGATGTATATAACAATAGATGTTGTATCTCTCTGCATGAGTTTGGTACTGTACTGACCTGTCCAACAATCTAATCAATCAACAAAATCAAGTCCTGCCCCTAAATTTCCCTACATTTCACTCTGATATCCATCAAAACAGTGAAGAAAACACCATTGCAACTTGCTTTTCATGCTGACTTTAATGACTCTTTTCATCTGTTTCTTAGGGCCCACCCGGATCACAGCCGTCTCCACATGCACAGCCTCCACCACACAACCCCAACAACCCCATGATGGGTCCACACGGCCAGGTAAGACCCCTGTTTCCTAAATTTATCTACCACAGACTGCTGTAAGTCAGGCACCATGTGCTAGTCATGAGGTCATGCCATGGCATAACCCTGGCAAACCTTTCTCCTCATCCATTCAGTCTTCTTTCTTTCATTCACTTCCCAAGATCACCACTCCTCTATCTGTCCTCGTTTTGTCTCTTCCTTAGCTAGAACACATTACCTCTTCTCTCTAAAAACACACACACACATTCATACAGACAGCGACCATGTTGCCAGATAAATAATGCAGACTGCGGCCCAGCCCATGAAGAGTGGAGGTTTATCTAACCGGGACTCCACAGACCCGGTTCCTCCCTACGGCCTGCACTCAGTCCCTCATAGTCCATCAATATCCTATTAATAATTCAACACACACACAGAGATAAACACACACAAACATGCTCGCACACTCACATGCACACATTGCGCAGAAACACAGGCAGACAACACAAACACAAATATAGCAACACACACACACACACGTCTCTGTCCACAAAGGCAGATGGAGCTGCAGATTATGTAACTCAATTTTTGACCAGACCCGTGTACATGTACGACTACTGTTGTACTGAAGACCCGCAAAAGAGAGACTAGTTGTGTAATTTTATTCGCTTTCCTGTTATGTTTTGTGTCACTGTAAAAGTTTAAAAAGCGAATTTTCTCCTTTGAACATTTTAAAAGGAAGACCAGGACCTTGTCAGTGTCGTAAAAGCATGAGATGGTTTCTTAAGGCTTCACCAGCGGTGGGCTTTTGTGTAGTGAAATTGCACCCCCTGCTGGTTTCTCACATGCTGTGCATCTCAAATACTATAACAAACATTCGACAACATGCTAAATTTTCTTCAGAAATGCATCATTTTAACAGTAATATGTTTGGTAAAAGTTCAGTACATTGTAGTAGTTTTGATTGATAGCTCTTCTCCTTATTCCCTCTTTAGCCTTTCATGTCTCCACGGTACCCAGGTGGACCTCGCCCATCACTCCGCATGCCAAATCAGGTACAAATCACGCCTCCTTCAGCTAAATTCACTTAGTAAGTACTGGCAGAAGGAATAGAGTTTTCAGATGTATATGTATAATCTCTGTTTTCCTCCTGCTCAGCCTCCAGGTGGAATCCCAGGGTCACAGCCACTCCTGCCAAACAGTTTGGACCCCACCAGACCGCAAGGTACCCACAACAGACGTTCTGTATCATCCGTGCTTTCAGGAGATGTGTGTTTTAGAGCTTGTGGTGTTGTTTGGGCATCTGTAAAATGACTGTTGTTGTTTTTCCCCATCAGGACATCCAAACATGGGCGGTCCAATGAGGATGAATCCTCCCAGAGGAATGGGCGGCATGGGCCCACAGGTTGGCCAACAATCAATCAGTCAATCATATACTTAGTTTATCCTGTACAAAAAAATAAAAAATAAGATATTTTTGTAATTAGAATTTTTAAGAAACTTGTATGGTCATGGTCATTTATATATCTAATATGCATTTAGTTGTAGCTGTTATATTATTAATTCATTTTATTTTTAGTACTGTTACTGGTTTTATGTAATATAATTAGAAGGTATTAAGTTATTAAGTGTTGTTACATATTTGAAGTGTCATCTTCAACTTTTTTCATCTTTGTGTTCGTAGAACTATGGCGGTGGAATGAGACCTCCTCCAAATTCTCTCGGTGGTCCCGGTATGCCTGGCATGAACATGTGAGTTTTACCTACATGTATATCCAAAACGGTTTATAACATATTCTCTCTCTCTCTCTCTCTCTCTCTCTCTCTCTCTCTCTCTCTCTCTCTCTCTCTCTCTCTCTCTCTCTCTCTCTCTCTCTCTCTCCACACACACACTAATGCTAACATTTTCTCTCTTCTTTAGGGGTCCAGGAGGTCGAGGGCCATGGCCTAACCCTAACGCAAACTCAGTAAGTGCTCCCTTCCAAACAATACAAACATACTTTATTTAATGTTAAGGAAACATTTGGAATTGACTTGTGATGTAACGACTGTGTCTTTGTTCTGCAGATAGCATACTCGTCTTCATCACCAGGAAATTACGTGGTAAGATGTTGACCCTTGGTTTTGTGTTTTTTCTTCATTCTGAAATGATCTTTCTTAAGAAATCATTTTCATCTCATCACGCAGGGTCCTCCAGGAGGCGGTGGACCTCCAGGAACTCCCATCATGCCAAGCCCAGGAGGTCAGTTTGCTTTAGTCTAATCTTGAAGATTTACAAGGAGTTGTATTGTGTATTTCACATCAGTCTTTTTTATTGAATTTTTAAAGTTCATGACAATATAGTTAAGTTAAAAATGAGCTCACTGACTGGAGATGAGCTTAACATATAAAGCTCTTGTTTTATACAACTGCTAAACTGAGTGTCAGTGCTGTTTGCCGAGCAATATTTCTCAGAAACTTGTTTCAGACTTTGTAAGAAATGTAATTTGTTTTCTTATAGACTCAACGAATTCCAGTGAAAACATCTACACAATGATGAACCCCATTGGCCCTGGTGGCAACAGACCGAATGTAAGTTCCAAATTGTTATTTTTTTGTTATATGACAGTTGGTTTTAGTCCTTGTGTGGATGAGTCTGATTGTGGTCATGTGTTTTGTAGTTCCCGATGGGTCGGGCCCGACGGTCCAATGGGTGGAATGGGATCGATGGAGCCACACCATATGAACGGGTCTTTAGGTAAAACTTCTTGATAGAAATATCTGTTTTTGAAATGTTTTATATGTACTTGATGTTGTGTCTACTTAAACCTTGATCATAATTTCCTACTGTAATTACAGGCTCGGGTGATATGGATGGGTTGCCAAAGGTGAGAACTCGGACATTTGATATACTTAAGTTTAAATTACTTGTACAAATTTAACTGACAACTTAAAAGGTTTGGTAGCGTCATCGAATTGAAACAAACAAAAAATGTTTTAAGTGTTAGGATATTTAAATAAACAGTGCAATGTTTTCATATAGCCAATATGTTTACATATAGACAATATGTTTATTACACCCATTAATATAAAAAATTGCAAATATTAAACACTAGACGGTGTTTAGGTCACTAAATATTATTAATGCTTCTATCTCTGTTTTTAGAACTCTCCGAACAACATGGCAGGTATGAACAATCCACCAGGGACCCCACGGGATGACGGGGAGATGGCAGGCAACTTTTTAAACCCATTCCAAAGTGAAAGTGTAAGTACACATTACAGAAACCCACACCGTATCTGTCCTCTTCCTCTCCTGTAACCATCTTAAAATGTATTACCTGTAATCATCTGACATTTATGTCGATTCAGACCTGAGTTTGGTCAGAAATGTGTAACCCTGCCTGTAAAAATGTTTTGTGATTTACTGTATTCTACATCAAATCATTCTACGTACTGTAAACAACATTCTGTGAAATATGACCTTGATATCTTGCCATGTCAAAGATTGAAATCAATGTTTTCAAAGCCAATAAAATCATTAATTTCAATATTTAAAAAAAATAACAAAAAATTTGCATGTTAAAACAGTATAGATGATTGTGATTTTCCTCAGATCTGAATAAGGCACTTATTTTATGTTGTTTATAGAGTTATGTTGTGTTGCTGTGACCCTAGTGTCCCGTTGTCGCACACAGTAGTGAACTTTCCTCATTTCAAGAGCAGTTTTCATTGACTCATCTGTGTCCTTCCCCTTTTCCTTCCTCTCTCTTCTCGTTGCAGTATTCACCCAACATGACGATGAGTGTGTGATTTTTCTTTTTTATTTTGTTTTATTTTATTTTTTATTTTTTTAACCCCTCCTCCCACCCCACCTTCCCGTCCTCTCCCTCTCTGCTGTGTCCGGCATTTTTATTTTATTTTGCTCGATCATTACCACCCTTCCCTCCCCAACCATCACCCTCCAACACTCTGGGCTGGTGCGGTGGCGCCCCCTAGCCGGTTGGCATGGCCGCGGATAGAGGGACTCACAGTAGAACCACCCAGTACAAAGCGACGGTGATGTCGACTGGAAGAAAGCGGGCATCGAGTCACAGGAAGAGCCTTCTCGTGGACTCCACCTGCCTGCCGGGCTTCGTCACCGGATCGGGACAATGAGAGTCCTCGGCAGAACCACCGCGCGTGTGTGTTTGTATGTGTGTATATGTGGGACTGTGCCAGGAAGACGTTAACACGCTGCTCATCAGCATTAAGACTGGTGGCTTTATTTCAAACCTGTTTCATCATTCATTTTTGTCGCCGGTTTTCGGCAATGAAACGCTGAGGCTGGAGGCGGTCCGCCGTTTGATTGCTGTGTACATTTTGAAACCGAAAAAGTGGTGATACGCTAAAGGGCAGGAATGGTCTCATTACAATATATTTGTATATTATTGATAATATTATTGTTATAATTTTCATAATTGATATTGCTATGATGACGATGTACTCATAATTTTATCCTGTAAAGGGCACATTTGTATCTCAACAACATCAATGACAGAATAAGCACACATTCAAAAATGCACAATGACACTTCTGTTTACATGATTTTAGGCATTTGTCTATTTGTTTTGTTTTAGTCGTTTTGTCAAATGTCTATTTGCATATACCTCCTTGTTTGTTCTTAGAACTGATGTCATCACTACCAGAGAAACGTACCGAGATGTACAACCTCAGTTTAGTGTCTATGTCAACAAAGTGGCTTCTCGTCGATTACAATCACTGGTATAGCACACCTGTACGGCACTGTATTTACAAATGGGAATACGTTTCAAATTTGTTCAAAAATGTCATATCGGAACCTACGTCATCCTTATTTGGACCTGAGCGTGTAGCGGTAAATGGTTACATTGCATTCACTGCCATTGGTCCATTTCAGCATAGCATACTTCATCATCCTTGCCTTGATCACAAATGGTCAGTATCTAGAACCTAATGAATACATTTTCTCATCCATTCTAGATTATTTGACGACTGTAGTTCATTGTGATTTCTCCACTATGTGTTTGCCACATTGTTTTGCAGATCTTTTAGAATATTACCCATGTGTTTGTAATAAGCAGACTGCTCTTACAAGCGCTGGTTTTCTTGTGCTCTATAGTCCCATGTCTGTAAATATAACTTTTTGGTCATGGACCTTATTGGTATTTTCAATACACTACTTGTCTGTGAAGCTCATGTGTGGTGCCATCTCTTTCTTTATATGAGGTTTGCTTTCTGCTCCCAAATACAGGTCACGGCCATTTGTTAGCGCTATGGTATGAGGATTGTGATGAAACGACAAAAGTGCTTGATCTTATAAAGACATTCCTGGGTTGCATTTTACTCAAAATCTAAAACGATAGCAAAAAATAAATCGTTTTCTTATGCTTTTTACAAAAGTATGCTTTTATCCTACCAAATTCTCATTACAGTTATTCATATTTCTAAAGGGTTTGGTACAGTAACTCCTCTTATTCTCAGTGGCAAGTCACAATGCTGTAATTTTTAAAATGATATTTTTGTAAAACATTACTGTAGATATTATTTAAATCAGGAATAACAAATAATGCTTCACAGTGCTTTTTAAAAAATGTGACAGATTTTTACATTAATTAGAAAATTCCAAAGCAAAAGTAAAAAAGTCTTTTGCAAGAATATTCTGAATATGTGAATATTTTATTCTGCTAAAAGATTTTGTAATAAAATATGGGTCAGGAATGTCTTTGGTTTTATGAGATGCACACAGCTATGGAAATTAAAAGAAATGTATCTTGCATGCAAAATCCCATCCAGCCATTTCATGCACACAAATACTTCATTACAGGATATGTAAATGAGTCATTAATAGGATATGCACATTTCTTGATGGTCAGATTGTCACCTTGGAGTTTTTGTTTATATATTTAACATCCCAGTTAAAATCGCTTTTGTCTAGCGATGTGTTAAGTACATGTGTTTTTGAACATCTCAGAGAAGCAGATTCAGCATCCTGGTAAGTTTAGAAGAGATGTGTAGTGTGATGTTTAATCGTCTTCAGTGTGAATGGTACCCAGCCCCCTACCCACAACCTTTCAAGACCCAACAACCCTCTACACGTTGTTTTACTGTAAATACTGTAAAATGCATTTTGATATCATTGACATGTTTTGATATGTCAGTCACAACCAATGAGTACAGCTGAAAATAAGTTATAAAGATTCTGTTTGTGTTTTTGTATTTTAAAGAGATGCCTTTGCTGTAAAAAGAAAATGCAGATCAATGGTCACTCCAACTGTAAATTAAGTATGTAATTGTAATTTGTAATTATTATTATTTTTTGCATTATTTCTTCAAAAATAAGTTTATCTAAATTTAGTTAATGCGGAATATTGTGGTTTTTGAATGGCTCTGAAAGTAATACTGGGCATTTAATGAATGAGCAAGGGAAGTTTAAAGGGATAGTTCACCCAAAATTAAAAATGTTATTGGTTAGTGGGTGCCGATAACCAGCATTTTGAAAAATCTCCTGTGTTCTGCTGGAGCAAGAAAATCATACAGGTTTTTACAATACATTTTTTTTACATACATTTTTTTATTTTTGGGTTAACAATCCCTTTAAGAGACAAAAAACACCAGCCCATTTGATTAGTTCACAATCACCACCAAAGGAAATTATTCATATAAGAATTGCTATATTGAAACATTTTCATAAACTTGCATAAAATTAAAGGACCTTAATAATAAGAGGAAATACATATTAATAAAAAAATTTAGCAGCTTTCTGTTCAGAAAGGCAAAATTAAAAAGGAATTGCTCACAATTACTCACTGATCCTCTTTCAGTTTTTAAATGTACAGCTGTTGGCCATATCTGCACTTCTGTTGTGATGTATTATATTGTAACATTAGGAAGATGTTTTGAAAGAAAATGTGTATTAATGAGCAGGAAGGGTCATGGGAGGGAATGACAGAAATTATGTAGTTTTGGTTGTCCTTTCTGCAACATGACAGTATTTAATATGAAGCAGTCTGAACAGTCCAATTGGGTTTGCTTTGTATTTCATAGTAGGTAGTTTGTCTCTAGGGCCTTAGGTGTCAATTGTGTAGGTAAATATGTCCTTTGTATGTTTCTTTATATTGTAAAGTTTCTTTAGACAGAAAGAAAAAAACCTGAAAATTTGCTTATCAAAAGAAATGATTGCATCAATAATAAATGTAATTTGATATTTTATGTGCTCCAGTTTTGTTTTTAAAATGACATAATTGATTATAAACTAGATTATTGTCCAGTATCAGATACTTAATTGTGTTCCGATAGTACTTTAAAATATAATTATAAAAATACATACACATATACATTAAAAAACTAAACTAAATTTTTGCGGCATGCCGTTTTTAAATAAAAAATTCACGCAGTCATTGGAGCGACCTTGATGGAGAGACTTTTATTTTGGACTTGTGGGATTGACCTTTGGCTGTACCCGGAAGTCGCACAGATTGATTCTTGTTTTCATGTCAAAGTTGTCGCTGCGCGGCTCCGAGCAGAAATTCCCGCACGCTGCTGTGAGTATTTCACATCTTTTTATATTTTGTAACACTTTTTATGCACTTAAAGCACACGTGAGAGTTGTATCGCCACGCTATTACCATTTAATAAGTTGCTGCGCTTGAAGCCCTTGTACACGCGAGCAAAGTTGCTGGAATGTTCTGGAAATACTTTGTTTTCTGCAAATAACCGCACGTGTTTCTTTTAATTTAGGAATATATCCGTTTAACCTGCTTATGTGAGACTTCGACTGCTATTTAGACTTGACTTGACTGGCTTTTGTGTTTAAGACAGGGGGCTGTATATCGCAAGATTTACGGTCAGTCTGTCGCTGACAATATATTGCACAACGTGACATTAGCGTTAATAAGATGCACGTTGAATTGTATAATAATAATAATAATTTAATAAACACATAAATAATTTGTATGTGGTGCAATGGCAAAATCAAGTTTTTGGTCATGTACTATAATATAACCATGTTTTGCAGACATGATCCATAGTAAGTTGTGGGTTCATGTCTAATGTAAGTGCATTGGAGTCACATGGCATAAAACCATGCAGAACCTTTGGGTAGCTGAAATAAAATATATTTGCATACATAATATTATATTTACATTTCTTTCTACAACTGTTTGTAGAACTGTTTGCAACAGGCTGCACAGAATTTACTTAATGTTAAATGTGCATTTACATCAGGACTGGGGAATGCACATTGGATTAGAAATAAAGGCCAGCTATTATATATATATATATATTTTTTTTAATCCAGCTATTTTCACTTGCATTTATTTTTTTAACAGGCGTATTTGCCCTATGGCCCTATAGTATTTACATGTGATTATGATTCAAATGGGTTAAAACCTTCCTGTTAGGGAACTATAAACTTGATTATAGTTGTTATCTTGCATCGGAATGAAAATCTAGGTTGGCAGCTCATTAGTTTAACGACATTTCAGCATTAAAGATATAAAAACAGCTGTATCTGAGAGTTTAATAAACCCTTTGCTGAAATTCAGTTCTGAAAGTTGAAGAGATAAGATGGTATGAAAGTTTACCTGGTTTTGGTTTATCATTGACAGAGATTACAAAGTTTAGAAATCAGATCTGCCTTCAGCAAATGTGTGCTGGTTTCGTGGTTTTTCATTTTATGTTCGACCCATTTGAGGTCACAGGTTGACCGTCTCATTGGAGTTTTCCAGTTTCTCTCAACTTTGACCTTGTCAGTTAGTGCAGAAATGTATGTACATTAAACAACAGGTGGGAGGAAACCAGTAGTTTTGCACTGGTTACTGACACGGATATATACATAAATGCACTATTATTGGTTGGCAGACAACGACGCTATATACAAGTTGTCTGCCATAGTTGTCAAAGCCATGAAGCAAGTGTATACCCAAACTTTAAATTGCTAAATTGCTTTATTAAATGGCTTTATAATTGCTGAACTAACACAATTCAACAAGACTAAGCCATTAGTTAACACAACAGTACCCTACTTTTAAAATCTGTAAACTTTTTAGTTAAAACTCAAAAAATAAAATCAATGTCAGTGAAGGGGTAAGACTACACACAATTTTAGTTATGTTAAAGGTCAATTTGGATTTGAATATTTACATGCATATGTAAATGCGTAGATCCAAGTCATCTGCAATCATAAGGTTTGTTTTATCAGTTCTCTCTGCTTCTGCAGAACGTAAGATCAGATGGCCGACAGCGAGGATGTGAACAACTCTGCTGGTGAAAACCTGGAGGCTGCGCGGTCAGGTAAAAAATCTGGACGTGCCTCTCTGCTGGACAGCGGGGAAGACTTCGAGATGCTGAAAGACATAGAAGATGACGTGGATGATGACCTCCCACCTTTAGAAGATGCAGGTGGAGGGCAGAAGAAAAACAGTGTTGCTGAGAGCACTGCAAAATTAGATACAAATGCGGGCCAGAAGCCTTCTACAGAAGAGTGGCTGGATGTTTTAGGTACTGATTGAGGATTTTCAGTACTTTCAAAACTAAATTTTGAAGATAGTTGATGCTTTTTTCCATTCAATGAAAATAAATGGGCCCAACAATTTTCTTACACAGGAAATGGTGAGCTCAAAAAGAAAGTCCTGGAACCCGGAACAGGTCCAGACAGCAGACCCCAGAGAGGCCAGAATGTCACTATTCATCTTAAAACCAGTCTCACCGATGGAACTGTGGTCGAAGAGCAGTCAAATTTATCTTTTACTCTTGGTGATGGGGATGTCATTCAGGTACATTCATTTTCTGATCTCATCTTCTGTGTTTTAAAGGCTGTGTCACAAATTGAAATGACAATATTCATATTATAAACATGCTTGCTGGTACTGTTGTTTTTAGGCTCTGGATCTCACTGTCCAGTTGATGGAAACCAGTGAAAAGGCTTTGATTGAAGCTGGTGCTAAATATGCTTATGGTGCTCTTGGAAGGTTAGAATGCATTCCAACCCTTTAAGAAATACAAATACGTTTGTATCATTTATTTTAATTATAAAGGATTTCATGGATTTTTATTTGATAATAGATCACAGACTTTTTCTCCAACTTCTGGGATGCATAAAATCATGAAATCAACATGAAATCAAATTGACCATTTTTACTTATCATTTACCACTTCTAAACAAAAATGGGAAATATGAAAATATACAACAATCAGGTTTTTACATTAACAGTAAATACACTGTGTAGTATGAAAATCTTCCCATCCACATTGTTTTTGCCAAATGCAACACATGATGTTATTTTTCTCACTAAACCTCATCTCAGTGATTCATAACCCCATCCGCTCATCTCCTCTGTCAGCTCTTCACCAGCTGTTCCCCCTGAGGCTGATCTCATCCTGGAGGTCCAGCTGCTGTCGACAGCTGATGCTCCGGACCTGGAGCTCATGTCCCCCTTGGAGAGAATTAACCTGGCCAATAGAAAGAGAGAAAGAGGAAACGTCCACTATCAGCGCGGCGACTACGCCTTTGCTGTTAACTCATACGGAATCGCGCTACAGATAACAGAAGCAAGCTCCAGAGGTGAGAGGTCATGTGTGATCTGCTCTCAAATCTGGACTTTTGTAAACTGATGAGAAAAAGAATTTTGATATAATTTTGATTCTGCTCCTGTTATGATATATTAACATTTGTATGTTGATCATCACTAGCTTTTCTTTGAAATATATTTAGCACACATGAACTAATCATAGATTTTTCTTCTCAGTTGACATCAGTCAACAGGAAGAGGAAGAACTTTTAGACATGAAGGTGAAATGTCTCAACAACATGGCCGCAGCTCAGCTCAAGCTAGACCACTATGACGCCGCATTGCGATCTTGCATCTCCGTCCTGGCCCACCAGACAGACAATGTCAAAGCTCTGTTCCGCAAAGGCAAGGTTAGTTTTCCGGATTCTGAAACATATCATTTTCACTCACTCTCATTAAATAGTAATGTGTTTTTGTACTTGATGACAGGCGTCTATTTGGCTCCATTTAGACGGCCGGTTGGGAACATATAAGCCATGATAGCAAAGATTCGGGTGTGTTGAGATTAGAAACTGCTGACATGTGACGTGTGTTTTGTCTGCAGGTTCTTGCTCTGCAAGGCGAGATTTCCGAAGCTATTAGAACTCTAAAAATGGCCTTGAAGTTGGAGCCGAGTAACAAGGTAATACAGAGACCCAAAACGCTTCAACTTTTCAAATTACGAATAAGCAATTTATACAGCAGTTTCAACAAGAAACTTCTCACATAGACAAGCGCTGTAAAAATCTAGTTTATCACTTAAACTATACTTGCATTACCCAAGATAACCAACAGATGGCGATGCAGACCCCCAAATGAATGCCGTCAAAAGCAGACAGAACACAGTGTTCACAAACTCCCAGGATCTTATTTCTATCCGTTTCTAAAAATATCCGGGTCCATCCGCACACTTGCCATATCTAAAGCAGCGTTCCCCTGTCTGCTTACATGGGTGGAGGGATGAGGTTCCCTGTGTCCTGCCATCTGACATCCCTTGACTATGGCTTTGTGCTGTATGATCGTCCTGTCACTGCCAACCCACCCATGTCTGCACATATACACCCCCATTGTCATGCGTCTGGCCTTTATAGAGACTGTAGTATAGCATTCCTTTTTTCTGTATAATAGTCCTTGATTTTGTAATTTGCTGGTTTGCATCTCTTCTGCTCATGCTAGTCTTTGCTATTTCAACTTTTTCAGTAATTAAATTAAATGACAGATTGTTTTGTTACATTTGGACTTATGAAAGTATGCTTTCAAGATGCTATTTACAGTACTCGGTCCTTATTAATATTAAACTAATTAATTTAATTAGATTTATGTCTAATTGACTTATGTTAACCACAATTATAGGGGCAAATATTGATGCTTGAGTAGTGTTGCTTTATTATAACAGATGTTTAGGTGTGAATTAGGAAGAGTTTGTCTAATTACAGCCTGGGCATCGCTGGACAGACTGCAGAAACTACTACAATTTGTGTACTGTATTTTTTTTACAGTTCTATTAAAGTGATTTGTTAAAAATGAAACTGTGGAGCAGGTAATAATAAATGTTTTATAAAACACTCAGTGTACAAAAAACTGGAAAATTCATTTAAATTTATTAGTCAAAAGGTATTGAATCCTAATTTAATATAGTGAAAGATGTTTTCATAAATTGATTAATCTGTTTTTGAAACCTAGGGTTGGCAGTGTTTCTTATACTGGTTGAAAGCCTCTCACAAGCCTTTACATCTCTTGCTTGTCTCATACATAAGACTCTTCACAATCAAATTATTAAAATGGGCTAAATATTAAAATATATATATTTCTTCTGTGGAAGTATCAGAACCATAAAACGTTTGTCCAGTTGGCCTGAATGCAGTATGATGTCTTGCATGCCTGTCAACTGATTATTTGCATAACTTTGCAATAACTGTAAATTATTTGTTATTATATACTGTAAATTACTCACTTTATTATTGTAAAGAGTATTGTAAAGCTAGCTTGCTTTTAACAAAACAAAAAATAGATCACTTGAATCAGACTAGACTAGTTTAAAACTAATTGAACCTTTCACTAAATATCCCTTTTATGTGCTGACTATAATGCAGTTTTAAAAATGTTGCTTCTGTCATTCAAAATACCTTTTTTGTATATTATCTATAATGTAAATGCAAGTATCTGTAGTGTCATTGGCTGAGATTACAGTAAATCTAAGCCTCCTTACACAAGAATGCTGGGAATGAAGCTCAAGTATCTTGATTCTGAGGTCATGTGAGGGTAAAAAACAAGCTTTTCATAGTAATCCATATGTGCATGCCCCACATTTCTTTTAGTACAAGTACTTCTGCTTTTGTCTTCTAGTTAATATTGAAAAAACTGTGAATGCCCTGCTTGAATCTTGAAGTTGTTTACATCTTTCATTATGGTTTTCACTTGGTTTTTGGCAACAGATTCATGTTAGATCATTCATGCCACCCGAATGTGTCGGTGTGCTGCAGTGTGTCGGTGTGTGTGAGCAACAGTTTCATCAGCCTGGATTTTTGTCATCACCACACACACATTTCACTCTCTGCCCTCTTCTCGGCAGACCATCCACGCTGAGCTGTCAAAGCTTGTGAAGAAGCACTCTGAGCAGAAAGGAGCAGAACAAGCCATGTATAAAAAGATGCTGGGCAACCCGTCGAACGCCGGCGTGCAAAAACACCATGCCAAGTCCTCTTGGGTGAGAAAATAAACTGTCCCTATTAAAATATTTGCTACACTTCACACTACACTGTTTGTATATGAGGTTGCATATCATAGTTTCCTCACAACAGGAAGTGGGTTTAGTTATTTACCGCACATGTGTGACCTAACCCATTTATTTTTAAATGTTACACTAATTGTCCCATGTATCTTTTTAGAGTCTCAGCTGGAAGTGGCTCTTCGGTGCCACGGCCGTCGCCATTGGTGGCGTAGCTTTGTCAGTCGTCATCGCAGCTAGAAATTAACAGAAGTCACTGTGACAAGATGGTCGACGTGGTGCTGCGGAAGACCCTGAGTGCGCCAAACCCCCGAGACACCTTACAGACCCGCATCAACTAATAGCAAAAGTCTTCTGTCTGATAGTCTGAAAAAGTCTGAAAAAGTCTTCAGTTTCATTGTCATTTTAAATGATGTTTATCTTTTTTTCTTTCAGTGCATGAAAGATCAGCTTGGGGAGAAACAGATATTATAGAATTCATATTTATGTACAGAAAAGTTCCTAGTTAAAAAAAAGATCTATGTACAGTAGGATGTTTGCTCTTCAGATCGCTGGATAGAGTTATTTTGATGCAGATTGTCCAGCGTTTTACTCAGAATGAAAACAACAGACCTCTTTATTCGACAAGTTCCTTATCTTAGTTTGGTGAACTGAAACTTGCTTGTCTTCAAACATTGAAGATGATTGTATTCTGCTTCTTTTGCAGTACCTAAAGGCTTTTACTACTATTAGTTTTTGACACTAAAGAAAGCAAGTTTTTCAAAGTTTATACACTGATGGTACATTGTTGGTATTTAGTTTCTTCACCTTTATAGGCTCCAGAATATCACCGACACTGATGCGTTTATGTCTCGCTTTCTTTTATTTAAACCTCTGATTTTCATGACCAAACACTGGAACGATATTCCAGAAAGGCCGTATTGACCATTTTACAGCTCCTAGAAGAATAGTGTGCATTTAGTGTGATTTATTTATTTAGGATGAACACCCGCCTCGTTTTTAAAAATTGTCTCTAATGTTGATCGTCTCAGTTGCCATTCCTGTTTTGTAGTATTGGAAACTTTCAACATTCCCTGTTGTTTTCTATCCCAAAATAAACTTTTGCACTTTGAGTTCATTGAGTTGAAAATTTATGTTTTTTTGGAAATATTTTAAAATACTTTACGAGTCTATTTAAGCTTCCAAAATGGTAAACTGGTAAAGTTGAAGGGACTGGTAAAGTTTAAGGTTCAGTCCAAAGTGTTGTGTTTACAGTAGAATATTAATGATAAAATACACGCAAAGAAGACGAGACCAATCACGACTCAGGATGCGCATAGATGGAGAAGTGGACCAATTGCAACACAGTATGCAAATACTAAATGACATCATCGTTGTCGGTAACATGTTGAATGCTGAACATTTTTTTTTATTTTACGACATCATCGATCTTAAGTTAGCTTTCAAGTATAAAGTTAATAAGATCTTACACATAAGGTTAAAATGATCTTCAAAACAAAGTTTTGGTCTTTGTAAGATTTAGAGGTTTAGATTAAAAAATATAAGTTTAAAATGTAGACTTAAGAGAAAAAAACCTGTTACAATATTTGAGGAAATCGAAACAATGCTTTATAATGAAATATAAAACGTGTTCGAGGTGTTAAACGTGATAAAACCATCCCTTTCCCTGGAGTGAGTCTTGTGGGGCATTCCCTATTCATGGGGTATTTTCAGACATTGACGTTTTTCTGACGCAGCTCTGTGAGTAACCAGCGTCCGATCCAAAAGCTCCCCCCACCCCTTCCATGACTTTCAGTGCCCGAAAAAATACTTTAAATCACTATAAACTTCACGTTTGCCTTAATGTTTTTAAAATATTCAGTTATAAAAAAAAACTAATCTTAATCGCTTTCTAATGACGCCATTCGTGTCTCATTTCTCTCATTATCACCGGGAAGCCACGCCCCCTCCGGCCTGTACGTAATTCACGCCTCATGAATAATCATATCTCTCGCTCGCTCGAGCTGCTTGTTGCGTTTACGGCAGAGGCGCGTGAGCGTGGTGGGAAATGCGAGCAAGATGGCGGCGTTGAAGGAGGAGCAGTGCTACGGACTGTCCTGTGGAAGAGTGAGCAATGGCAGCAATATATCCGTCTATCACGTCAAACTGACTGACAGCGCGCTGCGAGCCTTCGAGGACTATCAGAGCAACAAGGTAAGACGCGCGTCGAGCTCAACGCGAGCTTGTATAAATACTGCTAACAGGCTAACCGTGCGCGTTCACAGCCAGTGAGCAGCAGGCGACAGTTATTTCCCTGCCTGACAGCAAATCACCCACTCAGCTGAACAAATTCCCCTCAAAACTTCGCTGTCGATAACCAGTCTCAGCCTTTCACAGTCTCAGCCTTCTTCACTATGCAGTCCAAACACTGACGAGGTCGTTAATTGAATAGCAGTTAATAAAACAAAATAACTTGTTGTGTGTGTTGGCTTGGTCTGGTAGCAGACAGTCTAGTTTGTTTTAAAGAGACAGGGTTCCCACGGTCATGGAAACATTTAAAAAAATGTAAATGTTTAAGATGATCATTAGCGGGAGCGAAAAGTCGTAGAAATCAAAATGTCAATGGAAATACGAATATTTATATATTTTAAAATTACATCTACGCACGACTCTCAAAGTGTTTGTAAGTGGAGTGTTTATGAGATCGTTGTGGGAATTTGTTGTATGGGATTTTCCACTAAGCTTTGTGTGTTTAGTGAGCAAAATTTTATTTAGTTTGTATCCCATTTTATGGTTATTTTAACGTCTCTTGACCCAGTTTCCAAAGCCACAAGCTTATCTGCTTTAAAAAAAGATAAAATTATGTGAAGTAGACAGGATTTTACCAAGCCCATGTCATTGCTGAGATAACATTGTTTGTCGAATGTATTAGTTCAGTTTAAAAACCGAGACCTTAGTACTTAATGTTAGCTTAACAGAGTTTGATTTGGTGTAAAAAGAGGCACCAGTTGAAACCAGTCATCTCGATTTCAAACCAGTTCTGAATCTCGAGTCTTGGAGATTGTGTGTTAATGTTAAAGGAATCTATCAGCATATGACTGAAAACGTGCTTAATGTCTTTAAATAGCCCACAACTTGGTTTAGGTTAACACGCTTGGGAATCAAAATCCGTACCATTCACAACAGGTTTGTCGGGTAGATGATATTTGATAACGTGCAGTGCATTGATTGTTCAGACCAAAGGAAGGCTGCAGTGGTGCATGGTAAATGTCTGGTGTAACAAGGCAAACGCAACTCGATACAAGACACAACAAGGGCCAAGTCTATTCACATTCAAACAAGAGCAGAAGTTGAGTCACACTTATGATGATGTCAGAAAACTGGATGATAGGAACAAAACTTACAGCTTTCAGTCTACACCCAGACTGGTGCATAAATGTTTAATGCGAACCGATTCGAGTGTGGTTTGAATTGCACTCCTATGCAGTGGTTAATATGGGCTATTCCTTGGATGTGATATGTGAAACTGAAGTCGACTGGTTACATGTGACACTCTAAAGCTGAAGCTCACGAGTATTTTTAGCTTTCGAGCAGAGTGCCCAAATGTTGTACCCGAAAGTTTAAAGTAAGCTGGTCTTTGTTCGGTATGTTTGCATATCTTAATTTGCTTTCATTACTGAGGGCGATTAAGCAGCTTTTGCAAAATTTGCCTAGATGGTTAGTAAGCAAATGTTTTAGCTTCCACACTTGTCTCTGACTCACAAGCTTTTTGATTTACTTTGTGTATTCCAACAATCGTGATAGTGGTTTAAAACCAAAAGACGCAGATTTGGTGTCTCCCTTTCTATTTGTCTCGGCCCATGTTTTGAGCAATGTTAGCTGCTTGCTTGCCAGGTTTCACATAACACACGCATACACTGATGAACTGCATAGGAAACACTGGTTCTCTTTGCCCAAATGTAAGTAATCAAATGAAAATAAAACATGAAATGCTAATGTACTGCTCCTGTCAGCTTGTGTTTAACAGCATATGCAAACTTGATTGTTTGCATGATTTATGATTGTTGCCTTTGCAAAACTTGCCAGTGCTAGTGTGCTTATTGGCTCAAGTTGGGAGTTTTTGCTGTTTTTTCTTCTTCAGGTGAAAATCTAAATTGCTATCGCTTAAAGTAATAGCATGAATGAATCGTTAATGTCTGTCGCACAAATATCGTGACACCAGTTATGTTCAATTAAGGATTTGAACAAAGGTGTTCAATCAATAGCATATATATATATATATATATATATATACAAGATGATACACTTTAGTATATGAATAGGAAAAAATGTAATGTTTAATATGGCTGCTTTAGCAACGGAAGTCCCACCTTGCCGTAAAAAGAGCCAATCATTAGTTGTTAAAAACGGACGATTAGCTGGAGCAACCTGGACATGCTTTTTTTTTTATAATTTGACCCCAAGAAATTAAATTTATGAGTGGATCAATTGTTGGTTGAAAATGTTGTTTTATTGTTATCTCAGGCAACATTTTGAGAAATATTATTTTTCCCATATTTAAATGGAAAGGGCTTAGTCTCCTATGGCTGAAATAGGTTTTTGGAGCATCAAGGATCACTTAGTAGAAGTCTTGGAGCAAAGTGACTGGACCACTTCTGAGACTATGCTCTATACATGGCAGTGAAGATCAATTGTGGCTCTTCGCCATTTATTCAAACCCAGTTTGGTTTGGAACCCTAATTTGTTGATAAGACACAGTGCACTTCCTCTTGTGGCAGCCAGATTGCATAACTTTAACACCCAAGTTTAAAAAGTAGATCCCGTCTGATGCTGAGTCATTTGTGGATTGCTGT
This sequence comes from Beaufortia kweichowensis, assembly GCA_019155185.1. NCBI lineage: Eukaryota > Metazoa > Chordata > Actinopteri > Cypriniformes > Gastromyzontidae > Beaufortia > Beaufortia kweichowensis. The sequence continues at coordinate 5,008,410 of CM032818.1, read as the reverse complement.
ATCAGGACACAAGCTGAGCTTTACCTTCGCACTATACTTAATGTGATGGGGAGTAAAGAAAATTATATTCATAATGACTGCACTGCAAATAAATGGGTCAGCCATTTTAAAGGGCTGACTATTTGTCATTTGTACTTTTTTAAAGCTTTGTGGTGCCTTTATTACATCAAGGTATTCTCTTTTCTGCTTGTTGTAAGGTTAAGTCCAAAGGTTTTGTTTTATCCACCTATTGGCTGTTACATTGTATATAAGACTGACAAGCCAGAATAATTATTTTACACCAAAGATTGAAGTACTTGAAGTCTCCAGAAAGTTAACATTGGACTTGACAGTTACTGTGTATTTATTATAAGTCATTTGTGCAGTAGCCAATTAATTTTATGAGTTCATAAATTATAACTTGCATTAAGTCATTTTGTCATTTTGAAGACAAACCTATTTGTTTTAACAATGACAAATTCAGAGCAATAAAAGAATGTTGAAATTGAACCTTTCCTCAAAGGAGGTCAAAGCTTTAGCATAGAGTTTTAGGTTGTCAATAGGTGAAGTAATGAAGAAGTTATTTTCGGATCACGGGTTGGCCGTATAAATTTCTACATTACATTCCAGCAGTCCTCCGGAGAATAGCACATACAGATCGCTTTGGTCAGCAGTCTGCAGAAACGGTGATTAGAGGGACATAATGATCTTGTAAGAGAGCGTTTATCTGTTTCTCCATGGCAAAACTACCTTACACTTGTGTCTTTCTCTGTGTTTGGTGTGTGGTTTTATCAGCTGAGGAAATGACTTGAGTGACATAAAAAGAAGCACAACCAGCAGCAACTTCACCCTTCAATTAGTTTAGCTGTTCCACAGGTGACTGCCATCGATTTTGTTTTCACTTTAGTGATGGCTTTATAGATAGGTGTCAGGCCAGACGCTAAACAAGTCTGTAAATAGTTTTATGCAACATTGCGAAGTTGTAAATGAATTCAGTACATTTTTATAATAATGCAGCGTTTTGAGTAATAAGCCAATTTTCCCCAAAATTAATTATGCCAAAAGTACCTTGATATTGATTGATACCAGTTTTACCAAACCGTCAGTCAAGTAAACCTGTCAAAATGTCCATTTTGCTAAGTTCTCTGAATTTATTATGTCTAACCAGACAAAAAACAGATTTGTGTCAGAATATTGTGTCTTTTAGTGATAATCAGCAGTAATTATTATGGTAATGTTATGTTGAATCATGCAGCAATCAAGTAAAAAAGAACAGGTTTTTCTATATTACTAACCTTTCACAATAATTATATGAAATGATTAATGGAAAAAAATGATATTTAATGGAAAATATTTAAGAAATGTTTAGTTTGAGTAATACATGAAGAATTTATACCATGCCCATATAATTATATAAACTTTGTAAGGTTTGTGTTTAGAGGTGTTCATTGACTTCGGTATTAAATACCCAAGTTTTGGAAGTTTTTGCATTGTTATAGGTATTCTCTTGGGATGTCTGATTCTCTTCAGTGAATCTGTTTGTTTGGACATTTTTTTGGTGTCATTTTTTGGTGTCATCTCTTTGCTTATATATTTTACGTTTTTGCTTTTATGCATTCAAAGTTGATGTTCCGATTTCAGTTAAGCTACTCCTTGTTTTTATAAAAAACATTTTTGATGTGTTTGTTTACCTAATTAAAAAACAATATAGTTTTTGAACTATATTGCCCCCTTAAGTACCTTCAATGTATTAACTCTAAGTACTTTTTGCTAGTTGCTAACCACTTTTCACTTCAGTGTAATTTAGCTACTTTGAAACTGTAAGCTACCAGCTACCCATAAAGTAACTTCCCAACACTTGTTTTTATGTCATTTAGTGCTTAAAAGAGTTTGTAAATCAAGACTTAAATGTCTTTGCAACGTTTAAAGAACATTTACAGTGATGCATCATCATAAAATTTTAATGACATGTTTTAATTCAGTGATGGTTTTGAAGCCAAAACCAGTTCACTGTTTGTAATTTTGATATGTTAAGGCTGGACTAAAGCCAGATGAGACGCTCTTCACAGCATTAGTCGCAAATCTGCTGCTCGTGTTGAGACTGCAGTAGATTTACTAGATTGTGGTTGGATTCACGTGGAGGTCATTTACTGTGTCATGGATATTTAAGGAATGCTGATTCTGCATTTTTCAATGCTGGAACTAGGGCCTGGTGAAGCAGACGTAGTGCCAGATATGACTCTGAAATGTCAGGCTGTCATGGGACTGTTGGCTTGAGGTTTATTTTGACCTTTTTCATTTTTGGTGTGTTGATGCTATGCCAAAAGATGCTGTAAAAACTATTGTGTCATATGTCAGAGGAATTGTTATACATCTGTTTTGTTGTTATACAAAAATGTTTCTATACAAACACAATGCTGTGTATGCTAGTTTTTTTATTGACAGTCACTTCAGTCATTGGCCATGCCAAAAAAAAAAAAAAATTAAAAATCTATATATTGGTTCATCTCTCATTTAAAATAAGTGAGTTTCAACAGTGAGCATTGGTCAGGAGCCACACTAGGTCCCAAGGTTAGCATTGTGGAACATTCTGGGCCCGTGTCCCATCGAATAGTGATATGTCAGCAGCCCATTCAAATGAACAGGCTGAGGGATGCACTCTTTTTAGGGCTTTAGAGATTCAGTTTGATGCCTTTATGTATGATGCTTTTATTGATAACATGACAGTCTAGATCAGGAATCTTTTATGTTTATTTTGAAGAAGATTTGTACGAGAATGTCTCAAATATCAGTTAGATACTACAAGTTGTTCATGTATATCAGGTTGAAGTCTTTAATTCGTCCCTCTGTATTAGGGAAAAATTATAACAGTCAATTAAGTAATTCACTAGTTCATAATTAAAGGGATTAAAGTAAATCATTTACTCACCTTTGTCTTTCCAAACAAAGATATTTTAAAGTACATGTGTAATCAAACAACATTGGACCCTATTGACTTCCATTGTATAGATACAAAACCACATTTAAAAATATTTCTCAAAATGTCTTCTTTTGTGTTTCATTGCAAAAAATCATATACACTCTTGAGTTTTAGGACTGCCGCTATGGTCATACATGATCAAGACGTCTTTGGCCATTTTGTAACATCTTCTGAGCTTTGTGCCACAAGTGTTGCATTTAAGGATGCAGTGGCAAGTTATAAATAATCATTTACAAAATGAGTCTCGAGTCCTCCTGTTGTGAATCGTGTCTAATTAGGGTCGGGTAAAGACTTAAACAAGTCTAATTATACAGTGCTTACATTAAAACGATTAGTTAAATTGGCATTTAGACAACCCACATATTGCATCCCTGTTTCCTATATTACATATACATTAACGTAATATTTCCTGTGTACTGGCTTCCTGAATGTACAGATGCCGGTAATTACTGGTGGATTGGAAGTGACGTACACGACTGGGCCCATGGTGTAGTGTGTCCATTACGTACGCCAATATCAGTCACAGATGGATGATTTATTCATTTCCTGATGTGAGCCAGAACCCGTGGACGAGCACCATGCTTCAATGCTTTTGTACAATTTGCCGAACTGCATTAAATGATCCATTGTAACATGCAACTGCGGTCTCACAATTTCAACTCGGATAGAGATTAAGATGTGAGCAAATCTGGATTTGTGTAGTATCAGGTAAAAACCAGAAGGCTTTGAATGTTAATAGCCTGAATCTTTTGTAACAATTTTATTTCATTTTATTGATTAACCCATTTCAGAGATTATGCAACAAAAATTTTTAGAGATTTTGACAAACTGATTTGTAAATTAAATTTCTGTTACAATTGTTTTCATTCATTAGTTCAGTAATCAGTAACGCATTGTTTTCCTAGATTTACTATCCCACAATTTATTTTAGCTTATTATTATGTTCTTTTAAGTTCAAAGTAAAAGACAATTAAATGATCAATTTCCAATGAATTATTTAAGTGGATTCTTGTTTTACTCCATGAAATTTAGTTTACAGTGGCACTTTAAAACTTTATTGTCTTCCCTTTATTTTATGGTGTAATGATCCATAGTTTATAGTTTTAAAATTCAATAAAAAATGTTAGTTGACAACGCTTCTGGATCTTTTTAGATGTCATTCAGATAAACGTGTGTGGAAGAGTTGATTAACTAATGTCTGATCATAACATGAATGTGCATAAATACACTAAAAAAGCACTTCTCTTCCTTCTGCTTTTTATGGTTTCCTTTTTTCCTCAGCGCTATGAACTGTAGAAGGAAATCCGAGACATTGAGTGGTTTGAGAAACATTTCCTAACAAGCAACAAGTCCTTACAGGCCGGTTAACCAGACTGTCACGCAGACACAGTTGTTGTTAAACATCCTCGAGCTCCCGTGAACAATCTCGGTCATGGGTTTTTGATATTGTTCTGACAAAACCAGCCAGCCGGTTGTTCAACTCGTCTGCCTCTCTAATTGGCACTGAAGCACTTTGTTTCAGATTCAGACGTTTGATTGGCTGATTGAATGGCACAGAACAATCGGCGCTCTTCAGCCTTTCCGCCCCAACGTTAATGTAATAAGCGACTCGAGTACCGCGCTGAATCATTATGACCGAGCAACGGATGAACCGAGCGAATTAATAAAAAATTTACAGTCCCACGCCGCTCGCCCTCAGATTGATTAGCCAGTTCCCGATGCGTCTAGGTTGTTTACTAAAATTACTTTGATGTCGATGAATGCTCGTGTATGAAAGACGTGTTATTTAGTATGAAGTGGGTTGTAGGTGGAGTGATTGCTTTTGGTGGTGATAACCAAATCTGAACCCTTCATTATTAAGTAGTCTGCGCATTTCAAGGGCACATGGCCTGTGTAGTTGGCCCTCGTACTTAATTGCTTCAAAATGGTCTATATAAATGTCACAGACGACTATTAAAGTTAGCCTTTGCATTGAGAGCAAAGAGTCTGATTTGTTTACTTCTGTTGTGTTTTTCTCCTTTCTTTGGCACATGTTGAGATCTTTTGAGCTGATGTTGAAATTGTGCTCTTGTTTGATCTAAAACTCTTCAAATTGGGAAATAAATGGTGTAAGCTAGGAATTACCTGTAAAGCGTTACTACACTTGTAAGTCCTGTATTTCAAATACCATCTTGCTTGTTTGTGAAAATCATTCAGCACTTTGTGTTGATACCAGCATTTTTGTGTGTGTATGTTTAATGCTGATGTTGTGCAAATCTTAATGGTTATATTTAGTGCTCGATCTCCAATTCTCGTCATGTATATTTCAGTTTGACTAATGGAATTGTTCAGTGCAAGTTGCCATTGATTATACTTTGATTCGGCTCTGGCACCTTGTATTAACGTTTTTGTTTGACGTGCCTTACATGGTTTTTTAACTTTCAATTTCACATATGTTATGGCTATATATCATTGAATGCATGTTTATGTTGTCTTTAATTTTTTGCATTATTAATGCATCTCTTTCTTTCACAGGGCCTGACTGCATCCACTAATAAGATTCACAGGAAATCAAGGGGTAAGTTTACAACTATTTTTTTGTAGTGTCTTTTGTGCTTTGACTCTTTGGCAACTTCTGTAACTTTTACATCTATTTCACGATTTTATTTGAAATGTAAAATTACAGGTAACTTTGCATACTTCTTGATGTCAGGTGATGTCACATTGACATTTCTTACAAAGTCATAGTCACCAACTTGACTTCTAAATCATTTTTACAAGCTTACCTTTGTAGAAGGAGACAGCCTTGTTTTATTCCAAAAAAGTTTCTGGTTGTAGCTTTAAGTTAAAATACAGTCATAGAAATGCTGAAGGAGTAGTTCATTCAGGAATGAAATTTTCAATCACTTAACCTTCAGTGATGAAAGTCATGAAATTAGTAGATTTCATTGCTTTTCATGATATTTTTATGTTGCTTTTGTGGTCATTTGAGCTTTACAGCCCCACTATTGTCGTTTATTTTTTAGAAAAGAACCACCAGTGTTTTTTTTTTAAGAATTTTTTCTTTTGTGCTCTTTTAGAAATATGGGCAACAACAAAAATGTTGCTAAACAACGCTATTTAATTTTTGGATAAATGTCCTTTGACATCAATATAAATCAGATGCCTTTAATTTAAAATGTTACCCAGAAACCATCATTAAAACGTTGATTGACGTATTCCCTTAATGAAGCAACAAAGTTTGTTTACCTGGATCTCTTGTAAGGTTTTGTAAAATCCTGAATGTGTAGGTAATAGAAAGGCAGATGCGGGTGATGACTTCCTGCTGCACAGTCATCCTTTACAGTAACCACAACATCCTCTGCTGTGTTACGAAATCAGCATTAAGCCTTGCTAAGTCACCGGCAGCCGTTGGTGTGCATATCAGACTTTCACATGGACAATGACTCAAAGACTTTGCAGCATTTAGGACAGGAGCTGTGAATCTTTAGGATAATTGATTTTGCTGGCAATATAAAAAATGTGCATCATGAATATTTAAATCGTTGTAAAACGGTTGTTTCTTACAAAAGTTTAATATCAGGTGTTTTTAAGCTTCATCGTTTCATCCTAGTTAGGGCTCTTTATTTACTCCACTGTAAAAAAGGCCCAAAAGTGCATCATCCAACCAAAAAGAACCCACAAAATGAATTTCAAAACATTGTGAAATGAAGGTGGTCAATACCCATTTTCTTGCGTCTTTTTCTCTTGACCACATGCGAGACAGGAAGTGGCTGACAGACAGTCTGTTCGATCATACTCAGACCACATGCCTCACTGTGGCATTAGCCGGTCCGAGCTTTACCAGCATTTCTTCATATCGTCGTCGTTCAAGACGTTCATCAAAACCCACTACATGCGTTTTTAGTGCCTTATAAACTTCATTGTAGCTGTCATCCTATGTCAAAGAATGTGGTTTGTCTACCTCTCACTGATTTTAAACCCTCAACACATTTTAACTGAGCTTTTCTCCTGTACATACATCTTATGTAAACATGGAGAAATACAGTGTTAAACGGGTGTTAAGCGTTAAATAAAGCGTGTGCTTTTATATTGTGTCAGAGATTGCTTTGAGACCAGGCTTAAATATGTAGTTCATCCAAAACATGATTTTGTTTTAATTGTTACTCGCCCTCATGTCTGTCCAAACCTATTTTAACTTTTTCTTTACTGAAACTCTGAAGACGGAAGTCAGAATGTTGAATGCTGGGGATTGAAACGTACACCATCGACCAAAAAGAACAGCAGGAACTTTGGTACTTCTTTTTAGTGTGAAATGAATAGTTCACTCAAATATGAAAATTGTCATTGTCAAAATTCATTGATTCTTGCATGTCTTGTGACAAAACTAATCACACTACACGAATGAACCAGTGAAATTTAGGTTATCAATGTGCTGTCATTTTTTTTATTTACATATCTTTACATGGCTAAACAACATATTGATGGATAAATATTATTAAAGTATTAATTAAAAGCTTAAAATATTAATTGTTTTCCAAACCAAAAGCATATTGTTTCGCTTCAGAACCAACTGGAGAATGGAAGTCATATACATCTGGTATGGCATGAGGGTCAGAAAATTGAGATTGACAATCAAAATGTTTATCATCAATTTCTAGGATGTTTTTCAATAATGCAGTATCACTATCAGATTGTTTACTCTGGTTTGCTGACTGCATGCAGGAACTGCACATTAACGGTTGCACGGTTCGCTGCATCACGTGCAAGTTGAGGTCTATTTGCCACTGGATTAACTTTTTTATGGTTGTGGTTCATATTCTGAGCATGTGCAGACATTTAGGGTGTTTGGTTCTGGGTTACTATAAGAGTTGCATGTGTTTCTTTATTATGACGAAGCTCCATGAGCTTTACATGGTTGTTTTTTGTGACTGAAGAAAAACGTAAGAAAGGTTCTTGAGAAATTTGCAGCTTCCTGGCAGGTTCTTAGTTCACCATGTGAAGTTATACATCCCCTGCAAAAGTTACTCACATCGACTATTAATCACATTGGATTGCGTACTTTGAAGTGCGTCATGTTTTTTTGGCATGTGACGTGTGCTCTTCCTTCAAAAGCATTTCCTCTCTTTTGTGGGTTTTTTTTGCTCCTGCGAGTTAACGCACAGATGGTTCTAAAGTAATTCGCTTTATCATGGTTTCTAGAGAAATTCAAAATGAAGAAATGTTTTGGAACTATTTTGTTTTTTATAGTACTGCACTGATAAAAACAATAATAAGGCGATTACTATTCAATTAAAATTAAGAGCTGTAATGGAATTAACATAAACCCAAAATTTTAATTGCTTATAAATGTCAGAGCTTATAGACTCCATCTCTGCCGTTGAATCTCTCGTGTAGGAGTGTAAAAAGAAGCATGCGAGCCAGCTTAGTGAAGCGTTGAGTTTAGGGAGCCCTCGGGCTTGCAGTGTGAAGCTCAGACACTGGCTGTTATTTATAGTCGGCCACCTGCAGGCCACACACGTGTGAGGAACCTTGGGTAAACAGAGCCGGAGAACGGCATACGTCAGAGCCGCTTGTGTGTGCGTGTGTGGGGAAACAACGCGGTTGTGTTGCGGTTCACAGTGTTCTTTCTCTGCCACTGCGGGGATCCAGCATTTCACACCATCGGTCAGTCTGAGCCTCAAAAATACGTCACCAAATCACACCGTCGCCTCCTGGTTTTCATACCTTCTGAACCTGCTGCAGGTCACTTACAGTAATACGCTTACATGTGCAATCATAGTATTAAAGATGAAAATTATCCAAAAGTAAGTTGTTTGAAAGCTCTGTGTAAGGAACAGAACATTGTGCTTGCTTAAGCACTAAAACCATCTTGTTCGACTTGTTAACACACATTTTTTAGATATGACAAGTACTGTTAAACAGACCTTATTTTACTTGTGTTTGGAAATGCATAATTGCTAAAAATGTTGAAAGATTCCTCACTCGGGTGACTGAAAATTAGTTTTTTAATCTAATTAAATATCTAGTTATTATCACACAACTACTTATTTGTACATACTATGATTTTGGGACATACTGATTCTGGTATGTTAATAGGACAAATGGTATGTTAATTGTAATGCAGGAGAAGTGAATAGTTTTTGATTGGTCACATAATCTCAACATTGTGTTATTTATTTTTATGGAAAATAAAATATTTGTTTTTAGCTGACTGATTGAGTTGAATTATTCATCTGTTTAGGTGTAAAACTTGAAAGTGCAAAAAATGACTCTTTTTGTAGTAGTCTAGCTAAACATTTGAAATGTCTTTACATTATGCAGTGTGAACTAATCCACTGCTTTTAACGGGCGATCTGCTCTCGTCTCATTGCTTATATTGGCTGCTACTCTCTTCTGTCAACAGAAAATCTCAATACCGCAGTCAGAGAATCTAAATGAGCTACGAACGTTTACGTTCTACCTGTCCAATGTGGGAAAGGACAACCCCCAAAGCAGCTTCGACTGCATTCAGCAGTACATTACAAGGTAAGAATGAAAATAGTCTTTATTCCAACCTGACGAAAGATTTGCATGCTCAAGCTAGCGTAACTATTGCAAAAACGTTAAAAGTGTTCTGGGGTAAATGTTGTTGCCACGGAAACCAGTTTGATTGATGTTATATGAGTTTGTGTTATGTTAAGAAGTCTTTGTGATCGCATCCATGACATCATTACAAGTGCCATCTGTTCCCACTACTGTTCATCTCTGGCTGAACACCAGAACAGAGAGAATAAATTGAATTTGGACATTTGTCCAAATGCAGAAGAAACTGCTCGAATCTACATGCAATCTTGTGGCTTTATGTCCATTAATGTTTGTAATAAAGGGACCAGTTTAAGTTCAATTATCATATTTATTAACACTTTTATTCACTAAAGGCTGGATTACACTGTACAACATTGAACCAGGTTTTAAAATGCTAGTAATCACATGCTTGCTTGATGTCAAGGCATTATATCCCCGCACACTTGGTGTATGACTCTCAAATGGTTTCCCAAGTTTTAGTTTCCTGAACTAAGCACAAACTTGTATCGCAGCATTTGATCTTTTCCGAGCGTTCGTTTCGCTATGATGTCATGAAACTTGTCAATTTTATTTAATGATGGTGTCTGAGCTAAGGAGTGTTGTATGTAATTATTACTTTTGATTAGGCCTTTTTTATAGATTTGTGTGTCAATGATTCATTGGCTCTTTCAAAAATTTCGTCCAGCACTGCACCATCTGTAGCCAGTTACACCACATAATTGGCAGATTTGTCATTTAACTGGCACTTTTATCCAAAGGTGTGCTTGCTCAAATGTGTGGTGTAGTATGGCGCATATGGTACGGTTTAAAAACTGTTCATGTTGCATATGGATACAGTTAGAAAGAGATCCGAAACACTCTAGCTTGCTTTTATGTAATGTAACATATAATTTAAATACTTAGCAAAAAATTTACTAAAAAGGATAGTTGTACATAAACTCATTTTGTATGAAGTGAATAATTCTGCATTGCATTTACAGTAAAACAGGGTCCAATGAACCCTTCCACCCTTCTTTGATTATAATGGAAACGGTGTATGCCGCTCGTGTCTGGTGTAAACATTGTTATGGCCGGCAGCTGAAAGGCAGTTGGCTGGGTTTCAGGATGGATGAACTCCTAACGTGTAGCCTCTTGAACGCTTTCCTGTATGATTCCACAGGTGTTACGCTTCATGTCCCCATCAAGGATGCCCATGCAACCACCTGGATTGCAATTGTGCCATGACAGCCCTTATTTGAAAATGGCTTGTTGGGAGGTGGCAGCATAGTCCGCTTTGGTTGTTTGCATTTGGAGTGGTTGACTGATTTGGTCTTTTTCCCAGTGAAGGGAGCATACAGCTGGACTGCCTGGGAGGGATCCAGGATAAAATCACGGTGTGTGCCACAGATGACTCCTACCAGAAAGCCAGGCAAAGCATGGCTCAGGTCGAGGAGGAAACCCGCAGCCGCGGTGCCATCGTCATCAAGCCTGGCGGGAGATACGTGGGTAAGGCCTTCGGTTTTGGCACCATTGGGTAACCTGTAATTAATACTCAAATGTATGTAAACAAATATTGTAACACCTGTAGTTTAATGGGTAGTTGGCACAGCCTTCATGTTGTTTTCACATACTTTTTTTAAAAAAGAAAATGAGATGAATTAAAAATAGTATGCATGACCGTTGAATATGCTGCAACATTTTGACATGGAAGAGTGGAGGACTGATATTCGAACGTGTGTCACCATTTCTTTAAATGCGTGATCAGAAGAAACTCACTTTGGTTTTGCTAATCAGAATTTGATCCGTTTTTACTTGAGGCTCCAAAGTCCGTCTGTCTACTCTGTTTTCCGTCTCCATGTCTGGAACTTCAGCATGCTGCATAATTTACGAAGCTGTCCGTTCCAATACTCGGTGATGACAGTGTCTAAAAATATTACACAGAGAACCCCGGCGTCTCAAGTACAACCTGCACAGAATATACCTGCTAGTATGCTTAAGTTATCGTTCAGTTTAAAATCGTTCTATTGCGGATAAGTCATTCATGCACTAAAAACCGTGACGCAACATTTGGTGCACATGCTTCCAACACGCAAGCTGTTTTCAGGGATGCAGGTCAAGTTAAGCCTGTGTCATGTCTTACATATAGAAGTTGAATACATGCTCATATACCTTGTAGGTCATTGACTTAAATAAATGATAGAGATGGTTGTAATTTATTATTCTTAATTTGTCTTGAAGTTAAATGATGGTCTGACTGATGTTTCTCCTGAATTAAATAATTATTATAAGCTTATTGTTGTGAATTGGGGTAAGGTAAAGAGACCGTTTTTGTTCAGCTGTATTGAGCAAAACCGTTTTTCTCTGTGCTGTTTAGGTAAGCGGGTGCAGATCCGAAAGCCCATAACGAGCGTGTCCGACATAGCTCCGTCGCGGCGGACCTCGCGGCCCGTCGTTGTCTCCAGTAGTCAGAAAAAGAGTCCACCACGACCGCTAAGGGAACGGCTGGTGCACTTACTGGCTCTCAAACCCTACCGCAAACCCGAACTCCTGGTGCGTCTCACCAAGGACGGTCTCCCTTCTCAAGACAAGGAGATGTTGGACAGCCTCCTGCAACAGGTTTGTTTGTTTTAATTGTCATTTTTTTTCCCTGAAGCTAATGGTGATTTTGTGATAGTTTGTTCGATGGCGATGTTTGAAATTGTATTTTAAAAAATAGTTTAAGTTCCATGCCATGTACAGACAGTATATCAGGTCACCGAGTTTTATTTGTTTTGCATGCAACCAGCGAAAACAGACCATAAAAAGACAAAGCATCTTTCTGTCACGTTGTGTTTTGTTACTTCATGGTACACTGCCTTTATCTCATCATTCAACGCAGACAGCAAACCCACAACTCATGTAAATTTCTGTTGCGTAGGCGCTGTAAATTCAGTACCGCGTACTATTTCTGCAGTATGTTTGCTGTGCATTTACTGCATACTTTAAGTAATATGGTAATGTGCTATTCCGAGCACAGCCACGGAAGCATAGAAGCAGTATGTGCACGGTATACATACTGCAAAAAATAGCACAAGCAATATGGTAGTAAGCTATTCTAGGCATAGCTGATGAACGCTGCCACCTTCAAAGTTAATGTTTTATTTAGAAATGATTTAGTCACTTTATCTCATTCACAAGCACAAAGACATAATGTCTCAACCGAGACACTTTTGTCATAACAAAACACAGAGGCCATTGACGCAACATTGCGGTTTGTGTTTTTCTTGTGTTTAAATGCATCACTTATCCTCTCTAAAGCCAAAGAATTAACCTCTTGTTTCATTTTGCTTTTTCTTCATTATAGGTGGCTAACCTAAATAGTAAAGACAGCACCTTCACATTGAAGGATTGTTTGTTTAAGGAAGTTCAGAAGGATTGGCCTGGTTACACTGAAGTGGACCAGCAGATTCTGAAGAGAATTCTTGTACGGTAAGTTTTGGTTGCCGCCTCCTCCAGGCGATTGTATTTATACATATACATCATGCCGTAGCAAAAACAAACTTTTGTCACTGTGTTGAATCTATACCTTGATTTTTGTTTTGTCAATAGTATGCCTTTGTATTGCTTTTATGGTCAGGCGACACCATGAACTTTCAGTTTTCCTGTTTAGTAGAGATATGAAAGTAGTGTTGGTAAATGTTAACAGTAACACAGCTGTCTGTGTTTCAGCCTGCATCCACCTTTGCACTTTGAGTAAGACACTTTACACTGTTGTTCTTCTGCTTTTGGAGTCTGTGTTCCTATTAACTGTGCTAGTGGAATACTGGCCACCAGTAGCTACATTTAAAGAGGCTGTAAGGAAAACATGATGCGTTGCGTTATCTGCACAAATGTCACAAACGCAGGTGGAGTGCAGTTGCATGTACGCAGACGTGCACTTTGAACCTCAGTGTGACGTTTATCAGCTGACTGACTTTTTACGTTCTCAAGCACTCCCACATTTCCATCAGAATTGAAACGTCCTGCTGTCACGCAGGAGCACTGTTGTGCAGTCAGGGGATTAGTGATGCAACTCTATTCTAGCACATGCTGACCCTCTGTGTGTGTGTGTGTGGGTTGGGGGTGTGGCACCGGCCCAAGGTAAAGCCATGCATGGGCACAGCAGTTCCACGGACACAGTAGCAGCTCATGCCCACCCACCTACTTACATGAATTGGGATGAATTTGCATCTGTGCAACACTGCCCCCTGTTGACATACCCGCAGCTCCCATAGACCCAGTGTACTATAGAAGTGCACTATACATCACCCATTTGTATGGTTGATATGACCGCTTAGATTAATTTTAATGTGTAATATTAGGCTGCTTTGTATAAATGCAAATTGTAAAAAGCACTATGCAAATAAAATTGAATTCAGATTTATGTTGAGTTTTAAACATCTTTTCACACCTCGATATGACTTGTTTTTGTAGTTTACACAGTGATCATAGCTGTATAGCTGCAAAAAGTTGCACTTTGAAACCGGTTTTCACATTTGTGTTTTTAAGCTTCCAATGATGTCATTTAAATGAACTGCCTTTAGTGCATGAAGTTTTAAACACCCTGAGTAATTGTTCGACTGCATTGTGGTGTAGGCAAAAGTTGTCTTTTGTTCCTCAAAAAAGAAAATAAATGTATTTAAACTTAATGGAGAGCATTTTAAGGGGAAAAAAAGTAGATGGAAATTTTTTTTGCTCTATGCGCAGTAGGTACATGCTTATTGCAGACTGTTGATAAAATGTTCCTGTAATACTGGACTGAAACGGCTTGAAAGGACTTGTCAGATCTAAAGTTCTTCCTTTTTTGTTTTGCAAAAGCCTGTGTAATGATATTCACACCATCATCAAACATCATCTCTGTTAAAGTTAATGGCCTTTTTCTGTTCTGCACAGAAAACTGTGTAAGCCTCAAAGCAGTGCTCCTGCTTTAGGAGAGAACCCGGTCAGCCCTCAAAAAGAGCCGGCCAGCAGCTCGCCCTCTCAGGTCAGCTTTGTTGCACTCTTCCTTTTCCATTTCAACATTGTGAAAATCTATTTAACTGATAACTATGATTTAACTAATCCAACAGAAACGACCAGCTGCTGAGTTTATCGATCCTCTGGCCAATAAGAAGCCCCGAATATCGCATCTAGCCAATAAGTCATCAGGGCCCATCAACGGCAAACTGAGCTCCTCCAATGGCAAGGACTCGTCTAGTTCTCAAGCGGGAGAAACGTCTTCAAGTTCTCAGTTCCTCCCATTGGAAATCCCCCGACCCTTCGATCCGCTTTCCGACGTCAGCAACGACTCCAACGGCAGAGATTGCGAGAGTCAAGAGGCGGCCGTGGCGGAGAGGTTAAGTCAACCTCCGTCGTTTGCGCCCCGCTCCACGACGCAAACGGAAGGGCCGGGCTCGACGCCCCCAGTCCACGGCGGCCTCGAAGGGTCTCAGGCCCGGTCTGCTCTGCCTTCTCTGCATGGGAAGTCTAAGAAGAAGTCCAAAAAACACAAGGATAAGGACAAGTCTAAGGAACGAGATCGGGACAGAGAGAGAGGCGTGAAGAGGGAGAGGAAAGTTGAGGAAGAACGTAACTCTGGTCAGAGGAAAACCTGCGATATCATGATGAGCGATAGTAGCACAGGTGTGGATCAGTTTCTCTGAATCATTTATGTAACTGTGAGGTGGTTTCTGAGCTCAAGGTCTGTACACATCCATCATGTGACGTTTTGTTCTCAAATCTAGTGTCCCACTTAAAAAACGTCTTTTACAGAATGCACCTGATATGTGCTGGATAGCATAATTTGTGTTGTGTTTGAACATCTCTCTTCAGGGTAGGATTTTCAAGGGCAATGGCAATGGCAATTTTTTACCTCTTACAATTTGTGCCGTTATAGAGTAGTGTCCTTGCTCATCTTCCCCGGTCTGCAAAATAAAAAAGTCCTTGAATTCATCTTCTTTCCTTTTCAGGTCTAAACGGAACATGCGACAGCTCCAGCATTCCTGCGTCTTCGTCGGAAACAGCAGACTATTTATTGTAAGCGCCCTTCTGCGTCTTAATAACAAACGTCAATTTCAGTGTTGACGTCAAGAGCTGATAATGTTTTTACACCTTTTTGCTGCGCAAGTTGCTTGTTTTACGCAACATGCGTTATGCAATTACAACACAAATATCAAACTTTTATTAAACTGTGTTTTACGTTTGCTTCCCTCAACAGAAAGTACAAAGTGATAAGTTCGCAGGAGCAACGCCAGAGTTACAAAAATGACTTCAACGCAGAGTACAGCGAGTACCGGGGTCTCCATGCACGGATAGAGAGCATCACCCGACAATTCACTATACTCGACTCCGAGCTCAAACAACTCCAGCAAGGCACAGACAAGTACAAGGTATGAACTGATCTCTGTAAACATCCACTGACTTACACTTGGTCTTTCTCTCGGTCAAAAGCTGAACTGCTGTAACCTCCTACTCATATGATTACGACTTCCTCTTTGTTCATTTGTAATGCGTTGCCAGATCCCAGTCATCCTTTACTTCCGGAAAATGAGCTATGGGTGTAGGTGACTCATACGTAATTTTTACTTTAAAAACGAGTGGTTTGGTAATTTGGGAAACCTGTATGAAAGCTGTTTATATCAGTCATGCTCGGGAGAATAGCAAAGAAATTAACTTGACAAACAACAAACTGATTAGCGCCAATCATGTTTAATAACCGAAGCAGCATGTCAAGAGGCATTGTTTATTGGTATGGGCCTACATTCAGCCCACAGTCATTTTCCTTGCTCATGTTTCCTGTGCGTGTAGAAAGATTATAAAACCATGAGTTTGATTTGTTGTGACCTAGCAGTTCAATTAAATACAGAATTGAACTGATGAGCTTTCAAAGGTTTGTGCATTAAAACTACTTTGTTTTAAAGAGCATTATTAGAGTTTGGGGCCGGAAAAATACATTTTGTAAATATGATGTGATCCTGGTTTATATGCATAGTGTGTGGAGCCACAAATTCTTTAGCGATTGTGTTTTGTTTTCATTATATGGGAACAACGTTTTGAAGATCTGCTTTCTCTTTTCACAGACAATCCACAATCAGATACTTGAAGAGTATCGCAAAATAAAAAAGGTAAGTTGTCTCTCTCTCTCTCTCTCTCTCTCTCTCTCTCTCTCTCTCTCTCTCTCTCTCTCTCTCTCTCTCTCTCTCTCTCTCTCTCTCTCTCAATCTCTCTCTCTCTCTCTCTCTCTCAATCTCTCTCTCTCTTTATCATAATAAGATCACAGATAAATTTGTTTTTCAAAATACTGATAATGATCTCTTCTCTTCTCACAGACTAATCCAAACTATAGCCAAGAGAAGAACCGCTGTGAATATCTACACAACAAACTGGCACACATTAAAAAACTAATAGCAGAATATGATCAACAGCAACTTTAAAACTGGCACTAATACCAAGATTTTTTTTGTCTTTTTTCCCCTCTTAATCTTTCCTTCTCATTTTAGAGAGAAAGAAACTGGATTATTTTGTTTTTCTTGGCTTGCTCTAAAAACAAGTTGCTCTAATGTAAAATGCCACGAAACTTTTTTTCTGTAGTGGGCCAAGCTCTCTAGTGAGGACAATGCAGACCCATTTCATTTTTTTTTTTTTTTAATGGGACTTGGGGCATATTTGGCCAAGCTTACCTGTGTAGCCTAATGCATTATGGGATAGCCATGTGTGGCATTGGTTGCCAGCTCCTTTCCCTGTTCGAACGTCTCAAAGGAGTATGAAAGATAAGTCGAACAGGGACAACCAACACTGAAGTGGATTAGGTAACTCCCGATCCCAGTTTCCTGATACTTTAAGAAAGAGGAAAAATTTAAGTGGATCTTTTCTATATGTACTAAAATGGAAGGTTCTAATGATAAACTATATTTTATTTTCTTTTATATTTATTTTTTCTTTTGTTTTTGTCTTCCATAGGGATGCATAAGTCTAATTATTATTATTTCACACTCCCTCTGTATGAATGCTCTAAACATCTATTCCAACCCTTTGGTCTTTATTTTCCTAATATCAGTCAGTATTTTATGCAAAAAGCTGCCTTGAATTTCAGGAGATCCCTGTAGTGTATTTTCCCCCTTTAGGAAGATTTTTGAGTGCTTTAGTTTATAAAATATCACTATTTGGCTTCTCCAGTCCTTTGTTTTGTACAACGCACTAGAACATGTGCAGAGTGAGAGAACATCTCTTTAGAGGCTTTGAGAAAATCAGTATTAAGCTACAACGGAGGCCCGTTTATTTGGGCAGCTTTTAGACCGGGGTTGATCTTGCCATTTCAGAGGTATGAGAGCACTACAGTGTTCAAGCGTCTTTGCTTCAGGTTACAATGCAATATTTAACGATTTCAGTCCAAAGCTCTGTAGCTGGTGACCTGAATGAAACGAGCTCACCCATTTGCTCAATTTCAGTTGCAGAGCTTTTGAAACAGTATATGAGGAATGGAATCGGGTGGCCAAATCTTGCAACCTTGTGCCTCTTCTGATCTCTCCAGTATTGCTAGTCACGAGTGTGACTGTAACACGTATGTCACGTCCAGACTCTTACGGCCAAATTTATGATGGCATTCTTCCAGAATATAGTGATTGTATCCCTTTAACGTGGCCCTGTTGCTTACGCAAGGGCTGGTCGACAAGGAAGAACCTGAATTACACCCGTTCATTAATGTCTTCTACTGTCTTAACCCTTTAGCAGGTTGCGCTTGCTTGAACACTGAGCATTTGTGGGTTTCTCCACCATTTCTGACAGTATTTTCATCCATGGGATGACTGTTAAATTTCATTCAAGTCACTCGAAGCGCTCACTGTCCGGTGTACCTGTGTGCAGAGGATCTATTACAAACCTGTGACGTATTCCTGTAGGATCTCCTCACGTTACTGTGGTATCTGCCTCGCGGAAGCTCAACCACAAGTTTCTCATTTGTCAGGTCCTGTTGAAGCATCAATTGTACTTCTGATATCTGAACTCTTTTATGTTTAAATATTAAAATTCAGCACTTTGCTCAGATTCTTGCTCTTACTCCTTACCTGGGTTTCGTTGCAAGGAAACACTTGCCTTGTATGTTTGTGTAAGCATGCTTTCTGACTGTTCAAAGACAAAAGAGGTTCAAAGACGTGCGTTTTCAGTGGTTTTACACTGCTGTTCTGTGTTCAAGAGAATTCAAAGCCAAATATTTATCCACCTGCCCTGTTTGAACTTACCTGACCAGCATTAGTTCAGCGTTGAAGCTGTTGATCTTAAATTAATTAAGGCTGAATTGACAAGGCCAGAAAAATGTAAATCTCGCAAAAAAGTGAAATAACTTTATTCCTGATAACAGTCAAGTATTTCTTTTTGAAGACAATGATCACAGTTTTCTTTGGTTACGGTCTTTTACGTTACCTAACAAACAGTCTGAAAATGATGCAAGCTATTGAAGAATGTGAATGAGGAACCTGTTAAAATGGTCCTGAGATGACAAGACAACTGGGAAAAATGTGCCAAATGACCTGTTGTATAGGTTTGCATCAAATGAAATGTTGCTGTTTTAGCACAATAAAAAAAAAACAAATGGAAAAAGGGATTAGGGAGCTTTGGAATGGAGAGTTGGGATGTCAATGCTAAAACCCAAAGCACGCTTTTTGAAACAATAAGGGATTGGGGCTGAGATTTATCTTGATATTTCAATAAAATTCTTGGAAAACTGTTCTTCCGTTTACTTCATTTTGTGATACGTGTGATGTTTTGACTTCCACTGAGCCACAGACAATCATACATTTCCTTATTTCTTTTACATATTACAACTAATCTATTATACATTTATTTTTTGATGATTAACATAAATTGTGTTTAATCTGATGATTTACTCTGCGTTCCAGACAAGTCGGATTTTAAATACTTCCCAGCTCGGAAACTACGACTTGATGTCGTACATTAAAAGTATTTATAAAAATTGAACGTAATTAGTAACGTCAAAAGACATCATTTCCAAAATGATGACGGAAATATCCTATATCCGATGCGTGTGGAACGCAGCCTGTTTATTCATTGACCACTAGATGGCAGAACAGTATTTGCTTAATACGACCCAACTAGGCTCATAATTTTTCTCTTGACAAAGTTTGAAATACGTAATTCAGTTCTATACGTGTGTGCAATGCCGTAACCAGCACAGACCGAATATCATATTCCGATCAGCGTGTATCACTTTGGGTTTTCTATGACAGATGTTTGACGTACGCTACCAGAGCGCATGGTGGAAATGCCAAGTGTGATATCGTCAGAAATCCTTTGCTATGTTCCAGTTGGCATTATATCGCTTCGCTTGGCTTCGGGCTCCGTTTATTGGCATCAGTTTTAGCTACAGGCGAGTCAGAGAGTTCAATCAGGCGACGTGCCAACCTCTCGTCCTTGGCTCGTTTGCTTGTGTCTTCGTTCATCCCGTTACACTGACCCTCCTGACAGAACACCCCGCCCTCATAATTAGAGTTTCTTTCCTGTTTTCTTAGGACTGCAAATTACACACTCATGTCCACATTTACATTCCCCTCAGGAACGTGGGAATATAATTTATATATATATACACCCCCGCTGAAAAGTTTGGGATCAGTAAGACTTATTAATGTTTTTTTTTTTTAAAGAAGTCTCTTACGGTCATCAAGGCTGAATTTATTTGATCAAAAATACAGAAAAAAACGTAATATTGCAACGTATGTTATTACAATATAAAATAATGTATACTATATATAATAAAATTACATATACATATACATATACATACACATATATATATAGCCTACATATACATATATATATATATACACATAGACAATATGGCTTGTATGGTTGGGGTTAGAATTCGTATGCCAAAGATTATTAATGTTGCTAAAATAAACCAAATTAAAATCTTTAACCTGCTAATTAAGCTGTTAAATATATATAACATATATTCTATATATTATTCTATATATTATATATCCTAATAAGGTGATCTATAATATAATTGTAATACTACTCTAATTGTTAGACTAGGAAACGTCCACCGTTTTAGGTATATGGGAGACCATTCAAAAAATGATGTTATTTGTATATGTTATATTATATATTTTTTAAAGAAAATGTAAAAGAAAAAAAATACTTCTCATAAAAGTAAGATGAAAACACGTCAAATAAATAGTTAAATACAAATATAATATATAATCTACTATGTAAATTATTGCGGAACTGCGTCATCACGGTCTGTGAACAGGTGCACCCACAACTGGGGTCTCCCCTATAACTTTTCTTTATTAGGTTCTCAAATCTTGAAGATTCAATAAAAAATATTTTTCAGATTCTTATTTTAACATACTACATTTTAATTTAAAATAATGTTTCCAAACTGAGTGTAGGTTGTTAGAAAAATGAAAGAAAAACTGATCATCCCCGCATAGTAAACATGGGTCTTTCACATTCAGCACATGGGTTACCAGAAAATGGTACATCCCGCCCATTCAACGGTTATTGGCACCGGCATCTCGATTCAAACTGCCCGGTTAATTGTCGAACCGTGTCATCGTTACCCAGCCAATGTGAGAAAGTTGTCGAGAAGAAATCCCCGCCGTGTATGTGTCAGAGTACGAACGCCTCGCCCCTTTCGTTTCACACACACCGATTCCCTCTCCCTTTCCTTTCATTTCTGTTGGTACGTCCGCATACATACGCGCGCGCGCACGCATTCTTTCATCGCGAGCCGGTCAAGATGGCGGCGGTACTGCCGAGACGGAGCAGTCGCTCGGCTTAATCGATCTTTTCTGTAAATATCCGAGACATATCGGATAAAAGTCGACCAGATTTCACGCCACGTCTTCTCAGACTAATACCCAGACTTCGTTTAGTCGTCCTCCGTGAGATCATATCGCGTTAAACTGGTGTTTTCACAGAAAATGTCCAACCTCTAGTTTGTGTCTCGTCTATTAGCTTGTATTGGGGAGAATGGGGGAGAAGCTGGAGTTAAAGCTGAAGTCGCCGGTTGGAGCCGAAGCTGCAGGCTACCCATGGCCATTACCTGTATATGTAAGTACTATTTTACTAAGTACTTATTTTAGTCTAAACCGAAACCATCACCTGGATTCCCTTGTGAAGCGGGTCAGGAAGGTATAGAACAACATGTATTGAAAGAGTACACAGTGTGCAGACTTTGATTATTGTTTGCTTGGCGTTTTATTGTACAGTTGCTTGTATCTTAGGGTGTTTGGAAGTGACAATACAGTTAATAAAGCTAGATATACACGTAAACATGTGTATGTGCTGATAGAGGCGATCGGATAACCACTAAATATTTGTTAGACCCTAAAAGACATAGTTGGGTGTGTTATAAAGGAACACACACCTTTGCAGATAGTTGCTGATTCTAATCCCAGCGATATTTGAATAATAGGAAATGCACTCCGCTCTCGTGTGTATCCCGCTGACCCAGTTGGCTATCTGAAACGGTGACTGTTTCAAACCCTCGTACACCGCCTATCTGGACAGCATTATGGTCATTATAAACTCGTATGAACGTTCAATACGAATCGTGACAGTTTCGAATAGAACGTAGAAACGCGCGTACAAATCTAAGTCTGACGTTCGAACGTGCGTGACGCCGTGAAATGTTTCCTAGGTAGGACGCTCGCTAGGTTTTGAGACACAACCAATAACTAATCTAAACCTGCCCGAGTAGTGTATGTGTAATCTAGTCGTTTTACTTTGTGACTAATAGAAGAAGAACACAATTCATACGTTTAGTAAAACACATACCGAGTCAAAAACGTTGTGAACGTGACTCGTTTTGTCCAATAAATGGAGACTGTAACTCACGCTAGCCCTCATGCTAACAGTCGGGGTTTGCTAACTTTATCTATTTTTAACCGACACACCAACGGTCAACAAACTGCGGATAGCATGAATAGTGCGAATAGGGTCAGAAGTGGATGTAGAAAATTATAATGGATATATTATGTGCAAATAAGCGGGTGTCGGCTGAATATCGCACGAAGGGTGTTAAACAAAAGGCGAGCCGTGAACTCAGGCTAGAGGGGACAGTATCTCCATATTGTCTTATTGATAACGAGCTCTTATTTTTGTCCCGTCACAGACATACCATCAAATTTGTACAGTGTAATCATTTCTTTTGCGTTATTTGTAAAGGATTTGGTATCCTAACAGGGTGTATTTGGTAACAATAGTTGAATTGAAGACTCGATTGTGTTGTAGAAGTGTCAAATTTGTCACTGTTGGCTTGAAAATGTGATTACTCATTTGGCAGCCCTTCCGTTGGGATGGTGCTGGGTTTTGGTTGCCATCTGCATTCGTACTGAGAGTGGAAAATGTCAACCTAACCCATATAGATGATATTTCTTGATAAATAACTTGACAACACAAGTTTCTTTGTGCGGTTTGGGACTAACGGTTAAAATAGTGGTAACTAGTTTATCAGGGGAGTTGATAAACCTGCTACACTTGAGGATTTACTTTTTCGTAAGGGAGTGTTGTGAAATATCTACATGATTAGCGGCACTTTGTTCAGAACGTGCACAATGCAGTTGTGACTGCTGTCTTAAAGAGACAGTTCACCTAAAATAAGAAAAAAACTTCTGTCATTTATTAACCCATAATTCATTCCAAACCTGTATAACTTTCTTTTTCTTTGTAACACAAAAGATGATTTGAGAAATATCTGAGTGGTTTCGTGTCCATGCAATGGAAGTAAAAAGCGACCAGTGTTGTTTGGTTACAAAAGATCATCATTTAGGTCTACGACTTATAAAGTAAGTCGTAGAGGTTTGGAATGACATTAGGGTGACTACAGTATTCATAACACACAGATTCCATGGAGGGATTAACTCCAGTGATGCTGTGCGGCTTAGTCTGACATTTGAAAGTGGCCCGAGACCCCCTGTGGTGCTCACATATGCTCCTGTATTCAATGTTACATGTCAGCGAAAAACAAGAAATGCTGTATTTCTGATCAAAAATACCAAATAAAGATTAGTCACTAGAATACTGTGTATTTGCATTCTTTTGTATCACATTTGTTACAAGAAATTGTTTGGAAAGTCCTTAAATTTTGTTGTCACCGTTGTCAATGTTGCCACAAATGATTGAGCTTTTTCGGTTATAGGCAGAAATGGGGGGGCAGATGAAAGGCTGCGGTTACCACAGAGGCAACTGCTTCATCGGTCCTTCCCGCTGGTTAATATACTACATATAGGCTCTTTTTACGCAAACCGAGAATGTGGGTTTCTCAGAAGTGCAGACTATTTTCAGAGTATCTCAGCTGGCTGCGTCACCCAAAACAGGAGTTTTGGGTGACGCAGCCAGCTGAGATACTCTGAAAATAGTGTTTTATTCATGTGTCATGCAGGGTGTCCTACACATAGTTGTGTAGGGGCTGTGACCTCAGCACTTTTAGTGCCTTGGTTGGCCTCAGATGACTTTTCTCAATGACTCGGGCTGATAAGGGATAGAAGCCGCACCTACCCAGGGCTATAGTTCTGACCTGTTGTTGGTTAAACAGAATTACAAAGGACCCATGCTTGGCATGGCATACATATGCCTTGCACATTTTTGTTTAGGGAGGGGTTGTGTTAATTAGTGAGTCTGGGTGGTTGTTGTGCTTTTATGGGTTTCTTTCTTAAAGGAATTGTTCTCCCGTAAGGCTTCTTCAGTTTAACACAAATTGAGATGTTCACACTGATCTTTTCCGCATAATGAGTAAATCGAGACTAGGGCTGTCAAGCTCCAAAAATGACTACAGAGAAGCACTACATAGAAGAATCACAAAAGTAGTCTGTACAACTTGAGTGGTATATAACAAATCTATATCCAACTGCATCCTTCACTATTTAATGTTCAGAGTTGATTTTCCATGCATTCTTAAAATAAATTCAGAGTAAATGTCTGAATTTTTCTTTTTTGATAAACAAACCGTGACACTGACGCCTGCTGAAATAAAAAGTAGTGGATAGAAAGAAGATAATAGGAGCATTTCTCTTGCTGTAGAAAGAATTGTTTTCTCCCTTTTCTGTTGCCAGGGAATTCTGCGGAAGACTTAAAATATTTCTTATTGACACTGTACATTACTAATGCAGAAATCCCCTCCATTTGTTTTTATATGTTTGCTTTTCAGAGACTCGGGCAAGTTTTTGTTCATTCCCGCTGTCACATTGGCTGCCGGCAGCTCCTTTTCCAATAGTGTGTCATTTTCCCTCACGGCTTCACATTGTGCTCCTTACAAAAGCGCCCCACTCACCTGAAGTGGGAGAAAGGAGAGGGTTTTTCTTTCGAACAGTGGGCTTCACTGTTTTCCCTTTGCCCCACTGTACACTGCTGTACAGTAACACAATCACAACCGTTCGCAGAACTGACGTTAACATACTGTGTTGCATGCTTAAAAGATCCTGGGTCTTAAAAATAATCTACCATATATATGTTAATGTCAATGAGTGGGAATAAATGATAACACAATTTGTATTTTGGGGTGAACTGTCCCTTTAAGGATAATATCCATGCAAAGTTTTATATGTGCGGGACACTGTGTCCTCATCCATTGGCACCTGAATTGTAAATAATAATGCAAACCTAATCTTTACACTTTAGCTACTTTAGACATCACACACACACATCATTTGTTCTACGAACATAAACAACAAAACATTAATACTATACCACAAACTTGTGAATAAACAAACAATAGTAGAAGTCACCCTGGAGTTTCACTTTTCAAACTTTCGGTAAAATGTAGACGCTCCCCCACAGCTCCAACTTTATTATAACTATTACAAGCAACAACTATCCAGTTAAACATGACAGAGCTGTTGTAATACTCAAATGTGTGACGTTACTTTTCCCCCAGCCAAGAAGCGACATTAGATTCTTTCCTCCAGTGCGTGTACGAGGGTTGAGCTATGATGTGATCTCCTCGATGATGCGATAACTAAGGCGTGATTTCCTCTCCCCCTCACACACACCTCCCTGTGTGAGTCACACAGGGTACATGAGGTGAACACAGTGTCCACTTATGTATTCGTGAGTCAGTTGTACCTCCAAGTCTGCTCGTGACAAGTCGATCGTGACTCTTATTTTTTGCTGTCTTTGTACCACCTCTCGCCCCCTCCTTCCTTCTGCTGGGGTGATATTTTTAGCAGTAGCCGTGGTGTTGCTGTGTGCACAAGACTGCCGGAACAGCCCGTACACACACACGCATCCCCTCCCATTCACCACGGCACACACACTCGCTACCATCATTCTATCTTTAACATCATTTGCGTTTGCTTTTTTCACTCTGTTGAAATAACACAAGCGAGCTGTAGTGTCCTTGTTTGAGTTCACAGCAACTTCTTTGCGTCTCTGACGGCAGCAGTGGGCGGATGAGGTTCAGATCGCCATAGACACAGCTGAGCGGGAAAACCGCTCTGTGCTTGATGAGGAGGAGCTTAGCAAGGCCCAGCAGCGGCACGCTTCGGCAGGCAGAGTTTCTCTCAGGACTCAGTTGACAGAAAGTGGGTCACTGGGTCAGGCAGCGGTACAGCTCAAACGGCTCGCTCACAACAAGCCCAAGCGAGTTCGACGGGTTCATATCTGTTGTTTACACACAGGAAGAGCCGAATTAGTCTCATTAACCATTTAGAATGAAGACTGGGCTCTTAAAGGGACAGTTCACCAAAAAACCTTCATGTCATTCATTTCTTCTGCAAAACATGAAATAACATTTTAAAGAATGCTAACCAAAGAACACCTATTGGCTTACATTGTATGGAATACAGAGAGATTTTTCATTTTTGGATGAACTATACATTTAAGGTGACTTTTCTAAACACGTGTATCAGAAGATCTTGTTTACCATCCTAATACACATATGGATCGGTGTGCACAGGAATGTGCTACAGTTGTGCTTCTTGACCCTTCACAAACTAGAAAGGTCACGTTTTTGTTGTAGAAACTTGTTTCCTCAAGCCAGCAACAGTAGTAGCTGTTATAAACTGTTTTTAAACAATATATATCCCTTTTGTCTCTGTCTCTCCAGGATAAACATCATGATGCTGCACATGAAATCATCGAAACTATTCGGTAAGATGATTTTATGTTCGTTTTATATCAGTCTTGTGTTATTGTTAGATTTAAAGCTTAACCTTCTTTTTTTTCTGTCCAGGTGGGTGTGTGAGGAGATCCCAGATCTTAAGCTGGCCATGGAGAACTACGTGCTTATCGACTACGACACCAAGAGGTGAGAATTTTCTTTAGACAAAAGGGACCTTTATACTTTTCAAATGTGAATACTTTTGATTTGGCTTCTAAAACTAAATATAAATTTCACGTTATGTGTATTGTAAATGAATAATTAGTTTATTTTGTGTTTTGTTGCAGCTTTGAGAGCATGCAGAGACTGTGTGACAAATACAACAGAGCCATTGACAGCATTCACCAGCTGGTATGTTCAGCTGCTGTCTTTCCTAGAATTCTTTGTGTTGTTTTTGGAACGTTTCTGAAAATATCATTTGTTACATGATATTGTGAATGTGTATTTTTAACTACATGTCAGATAAACATCCAATTAATCAGCCAGTCAGATGTTAATTCAGTTTGGCCAGATTTAGAAAGTAATTTGTTGACAGTTTGTAAGTCTTTTTCACTGATCCATAAAAAACTTGTTTAATCCTACTGGTTGAGCTAAACACATAACCACGTCAGCATATATAATTATTTTATGCTTTGAGAAATACTCCGTATACATTTCTGTATCATTTAGATTGATCCAAATATTATCAGTAACTCTTCCATGTGTGTGTGACAGTGGAAAGGAACCACCCAGCCTATGAAACTCAACAAGCGGCCTTCCAACGGCCTGCTGCGTCACATCCTGCAGCAGGTCTACAATCACTCCGTCACTGACCCGGAGAAACTCAACAACTATGAACCCTTCTCTCCCGAGGTGTACGGAGAGACTTCCTTTGACCTGGTAGCCCAAATCATCGATGAGATGGAGATGATGGAGGAAGATACCTTTGTGGATTTGGGAAGCGGTTAGTGGCCCAAAAACTTTAATATGTCGATTATATAATGTGTGCACGTATGAATAAAACTTTAAAAGCTTGTGACGTGTTCTTGCTTTCGGCTGTTTGACAATGTTTGTGACGTTTACCTTGCTTTCCTGATTTGCAGGTGTTGGTCAGGTAGTCTTGCAGGTCGCTGCCGCCACTAATTGTAAACACTATTTTGGTGTGGAGAAAGCAGACATTCCAGCAACCTATGCAGAGGTACTGTGTGTTACTGTGAAAATCTGTAATGTGAACATGAGCGAATGTAGGAAATAAAACTTTGATTGGATTATGAAGGAATGTTATTGATTAAATCGTTGTGATACAGTTGACTCGCGTAATATCTACATGTGTCTACATTTTTGTTTGCAGTCGATGGACAGAGAGTTTAAACGGTGGATGAGGTGGTATGGCAAAAAACATGGCGAATACACGGTAATTATATATTCATTTACTATAATCAATGTTAGAAATCATCTTGCTCTGCCTATTAATAATATTGCATTCATATTATTGATAACAGTATTATAGTAACAATAGTTTAACCATGTTTTTTGTTGTAAAACTATGGTTATGCAAATGGTAATTAATCTACCAAAATAACACGGTTACTACACTTTTACTACAATAAAACGATGATTCATTTTCCTAAGGGACAGTAACGTGAATGTGTTTGGTGGATGCCTTTTTTAAAAAGTACTGTCTTTATACGCCCTTGCGTTACCCAGAAATCAAACCCATGATTTTGTCATTACCAACTGAGCTACAGGAAGAGTGTGTAAACTGATTTCATTTTGTGTTATTGTGACAGCTGGAAAGGGGGGATTTCCTTTCGGAAGAGTGGAAGGAACGAATAGCAAATACAAGGTATGATCACAGACAATCTCCTAATTCCTGTCCTAAAACACGCTAGTATACTTATCAATGAAGCTTACTTAACCTTAGTTACAGACTTAAATGCATCCTGTCTAATGCACCCTGTTTAAGTGTAATGTGCTTTTTTACAGTGTTATTTTTGTGAATAACTTTGCCTTTGGTCCTGAGGTGGACCACCAGCTGAAGGAACGATTTGCCAACATGAAGGAAGGTTCGTATAGCCGACTATTATTTTGATGTATGATCAATAAAAGCTGTAACATTGGCTGATGTGGTTGTCAGTGTAGTCATGCATTGGTATTTGAAGGGAGTGGCACTTTCTGTAAGAAAGAGCTCCGTCTCAAATACAGCTGTGTCAACACCTCATTCTGAGACCTTTGACCCCTGTCAGACTGTTTGCTGAATTGAGTGTCGAGCATATAACTAGTTAGATTTTGGGTTGTTTTCATCAGTGTTTAATCTTATCTCTTTTAGGTGGAAAAATTGTATCTTCAAAACCCTTTGCACCTCTTAACTTCAGAATAAACAGCCGGAATTTGAGTGGTAAGTTTTGAGCTTACTATTGATTTATTCGTCACTTTACTGATAGTAGAACAAGCGTCACTATTTCCTCACACTTAAAGGGGTTTAAGTAATTTAACAAACCCTGAAATTTAGTACGCTGCTTGGAACTTTCGCCCAGAAAACGAAAAACAGGTGAAAAATTCCCAAAACTTTGCACATGAAAGGCATCATATTGTGATAAATGAGTGTGTGTAATTTGATGTAATCTTGTCTTTTAAGATATTGGCACAATAATGCGAGTTGTTGAGCTGTCGCCGTTGAGGGGTTCAGTATCATGGACGGGGAAGCCAGTCTCATACTATCTGCATACAATAGACCGCACCATAGTGAGTATCCTTTTTTTTTGTTTACAATAAGAGTCTTTATTTGCATTAGTCTTTCAGTGTCTCATTTATAGAAGTTAATGTAGAAACAAACAAAATGAAGGTAGCTGGTAAAACCCCTCAAGTCAATGAATTGTCTAACCAAAGACTTTTGTTTTTCAGCTTGAAAACTATTTTTCTAGTCTCAAAAATCCTAAACTCAGGGTAAGTTTCATATTTGGTTGACTCACGTAACATCTTGTTTATAGATTCTTGAACAAGATATCTGTTCCCACAATATCTGAGCTGTTTGTTCTGGTTCCAGGAGGAGCAGGAGGCCGCCAGAAGGCGCCAGCAGAAGGACAATAAAGAGAACAAGAGCAACACCACAACACCGACCAAACCCAGGGAGCACAAGGTTAGACCTTATATTGCCTGATTGACATTGCTTGACATTCTTAAACTGTTGTTAGTTTATTAATCAAATCCACTAGGTTTTGATTGGACAATGAAAAGTCCTCACTTTCGATTTCCCACGCTCTACAGACACAGCACGAATTGGGCGGTGAGGATGAGCGTTCCAACTCGCTCGTGCCCGTAAAGCCGTCGCCCAAACCCCGCCGCGCCAAACTGCTGGCCAGAGGCCGTAAGCTGGGCAACAGGAAGCGCGGGAGACCGAAGAAAGCCGCCCCTACGACCGCAGCTGAACGCAAGAATAAGAAGAGCCAGAGCGCCCTAGATCTGCTGCATGCCAAGACCCTCTCCGCCGCCCCTGCTCAGGGTACGAAACTCATCTCAAATCTGCTTGAACTTTACATACTGTCATAAAACACTTTTACACTTGCTAAAATATTGTTTTGGATGGTTGTTATCCAAAAATTAATATACCTTTGGATGTCACAGCTGGCCAATCAGAATTAAGTTTCCAGAGCGACTTGTAATAATATTGATTAAAATGACTGTTGAAATCGATAAGGTCAGTTTATCTATCAATGGTTAACGTTTGGTAGATTGACTATTGTTTTCTTTAATCCACAGATGCGTACAGGTCACCTAAAAGCCCATTTTATCAGCTACCTCCTAAAGTGCAACATTATACAACCAATCAGCATCTCCTCGGCCCAACTCCACCAGCCCTGCAGGGCCTCCTCGGTAAGATTTGCTCTAGTTCCACACTTATCTCCTAATATATCAATGTCACTTCCATGGAAACAAGTTTATCCTCACTAGATGCATAGTCGATAGCCCGGTTAACATGAAACTTCTCGTCTGTGCTCTAGATAACATCAAAGTCCAGTATCTGCAGTTCATGGCCTACATGAAAACGCCACAATACCGCACCAACCTGCAGCAAGCTCTCGAGCAGGAGAAGGTAAAACATCTCATCGCCCTCGCAATTGTTTTTCTTGTTGTCCACGTGGTCGTAACGTTCTTCTCGTGGTTATACGTTATACACAGCTGAGACATTCAGAGCTGACATGTCAAGCCCAACAACTGCTCAACGCTTGTCATTCTCATAAAGAACGAATCCGAGATCTTTTCCAATCCAAACTAGAGGAGGTAAGGTGGTGTTTTTGTAATCTAAGTAAATTTGTAAGCATCTATGTTTGGGTTAAACCCTCATGTTTCCTCCCAAAGCTGGGCGTTAGGGCAGTGACGGTGGAGGACCTGGTGCAGGCTCAGAAAGAGATCACAGCTCATAACATTCAGCTTAGAGAACAAACCAAACAGCTGGAGAGAGACATGGTTGAGCTTCGGGACCAGAGTGTGGTGCTGGTGAGTGATATTGATGCACAAGATTAATTCAGCAGTAAGAAATGAAACCTCTTGAAGATCTAATCTTTACATGTGTATGTGTTTGTCAGCTAAGGGCTCGGTGTGAAGAGCTAAAGCTGGATTGGGGTTCTTTGTGTTTGGAGACGCTTTTGAAAGAGAAAGCAGCTCTGCGGAGACAGATCTCGGAGAAACAGCGCCACTGTCTGGAGCTCCAGGTACTGCAAACCCTTTCCTCAATCAATTTGAGAGCCAGAATTTTAGAGTAAATACCGTATCCTAAAAATAAACCCAAAATAACTTTATGATCTCTCTAGATCAGCATCGTGGAACTTGAGAAGAGCCAGAGACAACAAGAACTTCTTCAGCTCAAGTCATCCTACAGCCCATGTGAAGTGTCTCCCTACTGCAAATCCCTCCCAGGCCCTGAGCCCCGCCCCACACTGGATTCCGACACCCCAAAACTCACCCCGCAAACCTCGGCAGGTATCAACGGGCTCAGCCCCGAGCTTTCCATCAACGGCACCGCCTCGCCCGGATACGACAGAGGCATCAGCGCTGGAACGGGCAAGAACGAGCTTCTCACCCGCTACCTGCCTATTTCTCCCGACCACGAGATGGTGCCACCCACCCCGGACCCGAGAACCAGGCAGCTGGGGCAACCCCTGCCCGACTACACCCGGTTTTCGCCAGCTAAGATCGCCCTCCGCAGACACCTCAACCAGGATTCGGCTGCCAATCAATTTAGAGCGTTAGGAAACATCCACAGGTGAGTCTAAAATGCGGTGTGTTTAGACAACCAGGGTTGGTTTGGTGTTTACGGGCCACTGATCACTCACTGGATGTTTTCAAGGGGGGACGTCAGTGTGGTTTCTTCTCCAACTTTGGGATTAAAACAGGCATGCTCTTCACCAAGTTCTTCTGATGTTCAAACGACCACCACACCCAAGAGCACAGATAGGGTAATTAACACGTAAAAAGGTTTCTTGAAGTTATTTTTAAATGTGGGTACGCAAGCATGAAGCACTTTTTATGTCTCTGTAGGCCGATAAGGAGAAAAGCCCTGCTGCCACAGGTGACACCATCACAAGTCTGCCAATCAGCATCCCTCTCAGCACTGTGCATCCCAACAAACTTCCTGTCAGCATACCGCTGGCCAGCGTGGTGCTACCCAACCGTGCAGAAAGACTGGTAAACACGTGTGTAGAAATCTATATATAAGGTGTCTTTTGAACTTTTTGCAATATTTCAAGCTGTGTCTGTGTTGTTTTGTAGAGGAACACTCCTAGTCCAGTGTCTAATTGTGAAGCATCAGCAGCGCAGAGCAACGGCAAACCACCTCTCACACCTACCTCAGGTACAAATCCCACTTAAAGGGACAGTTTACCAAATATAATTATTTATCCTTGTTATTCAAAACCTGTATAAAACATTCTTCTGCAGAATACAATAGAGAAAAGTCTCAAAAGTTGTGTGTCCATATAATTGAAGGTTAAGGGCACCAATTTTCTTCAAAATATCTTGCGTTATGTTGTGCAGAAGAAAGTCATGTAAGTTTTAAATGACAACTGAAACTGCTTCTTTGTGATTCAGAAAATGCTAGTCCACTTTAGCCATAACTGTAAGGGTAAATAGAAGATATGAGCAACACAAAATAAATTCCAGTGTCTGAAATGATACTGTATGTTAACGTCTTACGAAGCAAAATAATCAATGAAACGTTATTTGCAACATTACAAGAACATTACAACAACTGATTGTAATCCACAGCAACATAATCTATAGTTTGAAGGAAACATGCCCCAGGATTGTTTTTTTTTTTTTTTTTTCGTTTTTTAAATATAAGTGCAATAAATTTGACAAAATATTTGATGAAATCCCAAAGGTCTCATTTAGTTGACAACCTACTGCTTTCTCACAGGGTACTCCTCCAGCTCAGGGTTGGTGAATGGCTCTCATTCCGCCATGCTGACGGAGGATCAAGACTGCGACGTCCCCTCTCCTCCTCCTCACAGCACTCCCGTCATGGGCCTCACTCCTCCTCTGGGCACCGGGGGGGTGCTGCAATACGCCGACGGCCCGCCAAGACTTCCACCTGAGGACGGCCACGACCGCCAGGGCCCGGAATCCGACACGGAACCTCTAGACAGCGAAGCTCGTCGTCGCATCTTTTTCTCCTCTTCGTCTTCTTCCTCTTCTTCGTCGTCCTCCACGGGAGGTTCTAGGCTGCATCACGGGTCAGTAAAGCAGGGTCACCATCATCACAGTAAACATCATCATCATCATCACCACCACCATCACTCTCCGAGCTCCCACGGGCAAGAGGGACGCAAACGAGGCCGGCGGAAGCGAAGCTCTTCCGGGGCCGTGCCCAACAGCAGCTCACCCAAGAGGAGGTCGTTTCCTGGGATTGGCTGCTCAAGTCATTCATCTGGATCTCCGCTTAATATCAATTCTATGGTGAGTTGAAACATTACTAGATTCATAGATACCCAAACAAGATATATTATAGTCAAATTACCTTGAATCAAAACAGAAAATTCTTATTTCTTTCTGGAATAATGTAGAGTTTAATATAAATGATTTATTCACGCATGTTATCTGTTCTCTGCGTCAATTCCAATCAATTTCAGAAAAGTGAAATCATACAGTCCTGTCATACATTTTTCTTATTTTAGAATTCCCAAAATTCATGGCGAATTTAAACTTTGACACTTAATTTATCCTGCACCCTTTGAACAGTTTTCTTTATTGTTTGATGAAGTTCTCTTTATTGTTTAGTATTTTAATTGAAAAAAAGCACATTGCCATCAGTGGGAAAGATTTACTTAAAGATTGTTATTCATGTTTCAGGTAAACAACATTAACCAGCCTTTGGAGATCTCCGCCATCTCGTCCCCAGAGCAATCAGGCCATAGTCCATACGGCCCAGATCTGGATCAACCACCTGTGCTTAAGAGAGAACGCCCCTTGGAGCTCAACAACACGGGTCGCTATTCCTCCACACCCAGCTCAGATGAAGAGGGTGCAAATTTTGCCCCAGACAGCTCCAATTCATCCCGGTAACACATCTTTCCTTTCAGATGCATTTCTACATTGTGCATCTTAACATGTGCAACTCTTTCCTTACCGAGTTGTTTTCTCTTTCAGAATTGAAAGAAAAATCGCTACCATTTCTTTAGACAGAGATGGACCAATCAGAGATGTAGAAAGAGGTAAGATATTTATTAAGATGAAAGATATTTATTGTACTGTGGTAGTTTTACCATGTCAATCTCATTTACAGGCTCACAGGGACGTAAATCGGGTGCCAGCAGTGTAAGCAGCGAAGTTTCCTCTTCCTCAGGTGCCAGTAAGTGGAAATCCACCTTCTCCCCCATCTCTGACCCCAAGCCCACCCCTCCAGAACTCCGTCAGGGTGGCTCACCCTTCGGTGTGGGTGCATCCCGTGGAGCCGGAGGCGGCACGGACTCTGACTCGGACCAGAAACAACAGAGGAGAGGGGAACGTGACACATACGGAAACGCTAACCTCTTCCTCAGTCAGGACCCCGGCGGTCGCTCGGTGGTGAACGTGTCCGAACGGCCTCCGCAAAAACAGAAATCACGGGATTGGGACCTGAAATCCATGAGTGGGTTGGCTAGCCAGAACCTCTTTATATCTGCTGCAGCCAGTGGAGGCATCTTAAGTGGGAAAGTGGGCGGAGCAACTTCGGTTTCCTCCGCTCCTTCAGTAGGACAGTACTTCCCCCTGGGCGGGGCTTCGGTCCTGCAGTCCTTATTTGGAGCTCAGACAGGCGGACCAGCCACCAGTGGAGCCCCACGATTGGTCAACGGACATTCGACGCTGGGCAGTTTCTCCAGCGCTGGGCTGGCAGGGGGCGCTGCGGGAGGTGAGTTTGTATCTCTTCACCATTTGTAAAGTCAGAACGGTCTCTTGACAGTGAAGGAGGTAAGTTTAGGGCCCAGCGCTGACATCTCGCCTGGCTGTCCCACACTGCTTGCTGTGCTGTTGATTTATAAGCTGACTGTGCAAAGGCTAAAGCTACACACCCAGAGGAAATGACCAGAGGTTGTACTAACAAATTGAACATCAGTTTGATTCAAAATGACAATAGCTTTTCCAGTTTTTCACATCTTGATGGTAGGCCTGTGAAAATATCTGGATCTTGAATAATGAGACTTTGCATTTCTTTTGGGTGTTATTTGTCTTAAAGGAATAGTTCACCTGAAAATGAAATTCCTCCATAATTTACTCACCCTCATGTCGTCAGTGCTGTACATGACTTCCTTTCTTCAGTTTAACACAAACAAATCATTTTATATTTGCATGTTATCTTCTTACATTACAAAATGTTAAAGTAATCCACAATGTTAAAGCGATCCAAAGGACTCCAGTGGATTAATAAATTAATATTATTAACTTTAGTAGTCTTTAGAATTTAGTGTGATTAAAACCCATATCAGCACATGATAACTTATATGATAACATATATATAATAACATATAGTAATAATAGTTCTCGTATGTTAGTAGTTAATATTTAATAAATAGTTAATCAGTATACTAATAAATACTAAATACTGTAATATTGTAATAAATACTATAATAAATAGTTCTTGCATATCTTGTGGTGAAATATGACAATGGCAAGACATGTAAGAACCAATGAGAAACAAACGTATCAAACATATTAATTGGTTTACTTTAATAATGGGTCCAAGTACTTTTTTACCTATACAAAGTGATTTTTTTAATTAAAAATCTTTCGACTGAAGAAAGGAAGTCATGTGCTTCTGGTTATGCCATCATAGTAAATTATGAGACTATTTTCATGTTCAGGTGAACTCTTCTTTTAATAGCAGTTCTTATTTTTGGGTGTAGAGGCATTTCACTGTGTACCAGCACCTTTCGGAGTGTTTAAAACGTGTCCAAGTCCTAGATTCGACCCAAAGTTGATCTAAGTACAGTATAAATATAAGGTTTTGGTAAAGTATGACCCAGGCATGTTTTCTTGAGAATTGACAAAAATCAGAGAAGGTTTCATGATCAGTGTTTGATTAGTGGTGTTTGTGGTACATCTATGAAACTGCCTCTTTGCTTTACATGTGCTTGTTTGTTTGGCTTGCTGCTGTGCATAACCTGGCTGAGCCCCCAATTCTCTCTCTCTCTCTCTCTCTCTCTCTCTCTCTCTCTCTCTCTCTCTCTCTCTCTCTCTCTCTCTCTCTCTCTCTCTCTCTCTCTCTCTCTATCTCTCTATCTCTCTATCTCTATCTTTTGCTTTTTCTCTGTGCTGTGTATCCGCAGGGATTTTTCACCACTTGGTGCCTTCAGTCTCTTCTCAGCAGTCTGGGGCAAATCTCCCAGGCCCCGGGGCTCTCAGTACCCAGCAGAAGCATATGGACACTAACCCCAAACCAGGGGCTTCGTTCTTGCCTTCTGGTTCTTCGCAGCTCAGCCGCACACAGACAGTTCTGCACACGCCCTCACCGCCCTCCCACTCCCTCCCTCCGCTCCCTCCCCTCCTCAACACCACATCCTCATCTTCCTCCGCCCCTTCTCAACCCTCCTCATCTCTGGCTGCTGCTTCCGTCGCCTCCTCCGGTTCATCTCGGCCCTTCACTGTGCACTATTCCCCACACCTCCCTCCTCCACACACCCCAGGCAGCGCAGGTTCGGCCGGGGCCTTGGGCTCCTGGAGGACTCTGGGTATGCAGGCATCTTACACGGCCTCGCAGATCCCCGGCAATCGCCCCAGATAGGACACGGCCGAGCGTGGGAGGGGGGTGGGATGGGCTGGATGGGAAGAGAGACTTAATAGACGGATACAGGGATGCTGCTGCGTTTCGGCAGCTGCGTTGTTATCAGTCCAGACAAGGTATGTGGCATTAGCATGGTGACACGTAACACGCTTTGCTGCTTTTTCTTTTTTATAGCTTCATTTTCATGATATCTTTTGAGGTTTTTTTTTTTTGTATCATCACGCCAAAACTGTTTGTTTTGTTTTTATCGGAAATGTCATTGTATTTTCTGGGTTCAACAATAAGGATTGATTTTTGTTAGATACAATTAAACATTTTATAGAAAGCAATTCAATTTAAATCAAGTTAAACTGTACTCTAAACATTAAAAATTACTATATTATTGTAAATCCAGCCAGATGCCTAATCTGAAAATTGTTTGTTTGTAAGGTATTTAAAGGGACAGTTCACCCCCCAAATTTTTTTTCATTTATTCACCTTCATGTCATTTCAAACCTGTATGAGTTTCTTTCATCTGCAGAACACAAATGAAGATATTTTAAAGAATATTGGTAACCAAACAACATTGGCCCCCATTGACTTCTGTTGTATAAACACAAAACCACTGAGATTTCTCAAAATATCTTCACACAGAAAATAAGGGTCATATACAGGTTTGGGATGACATCATTGGATAAATAGAATTTTTGGGTAAACTGTCACTTTAAGAAACGATCATTTTTAATTCGGGTAAGGCATCAGCATTAGCTTCAAACTCATGCTGGTTGTTCTTACTGTTGATCCCTGATGTTAATGTTGTAAATATTCACAAATTGTCTAACCTAGTTTTTACCCTTGACTGGTTACAGGTAACTGACGAAATCTACCTCAACCCAACATAACCTATGCAATGGACAGGTGTGGACCAATGGGCTCGATATGCTCACCGGTGCTCAAAAATTTGCTAAAGCCGCCACTGTAACACTGGCATGGGTATCTGAAGTTATCATATGTGCAGCTTAACAGAAACACACACACACACCCTCGAAATCATATTCAGATTTGAAGTGTGCAAATTCCTTGTTTTTAGGCGTGTTGGGCTGACGCTAACAGTTATGAGTTATCAATAATTGCTTAAGTTATTTAACATGGCCTTACTGATGCTTGGATTACTTTTAAGTTAATGTTTTGGGAACGTGATCCATATTTGATTTACAATGGAGCAAGTTCTCAGTGACATGTTAGAAATGTTGTTTCCCAAAGGTAGTCTAGTCACAATGGGTCATACACACAC
Organism: Beaufortia kweichowensis; assembly: GCA_019155185.1. Lineage (NCBI taxonomy): Eukaryota > Metazoa > Chordata > Actinopteri > Cypriniformes > Gastromyzontidae > Beaufortia > Beaufortia kweichowensis. The sequence goes on along the minus strand of CM032818.1, from coordinate 4,970,306 downwards.
AAAAAATAACTTGTGAATCTTCATAACCTTGCTGCTGTTATTAATGGAAACAAATGTGGCTTTTATGATTCATTTTTGATTGGGTGGAATGTTTTAAGTCCCGCCTCTAAAGCTTGATACAGTTGTTTAGTTCCCATGAAAGAATCTCACCCTTATAGCTTGAGCTTGTGTTACAGAGTAAACAAATACTGGAAAGTTTCTGTAGGGTGACACTGTTATATCATTTTTTAACAATAAACCTGTTTTCTAGCAACGTCGCCACCTTAGATTAGGGAAATGTTGACATTACAAAGTTAAATGAAGAAACCACAAGCTCCAGCAATAAGAGTGAATCTCACAAAAACAAGTTTTGAGTCTTGTTTTACCCCAAAATCAAAAGAAATCATTTTTTGTAAAAGGCATACATATTTTTTGTACCATAATTTATCATATTATTACTAATTGTATTTTTACATTAGTTATGGTAATTATTTTGTGATGATTCGTAATGTTTTCATTCTCGTAATGTGGAAAAAAATGATTATAATGCATCTGTCTGTCTGAGATTTGTTGACATTACAATAGTCGCCATTGATGAAAATCTAGTTAAAAAAGGTTTAAAAAAATCTTAATCACCCTAAAATTGACTTCATGCTAAGTTTTTTCTCTTGATTTTGGGGTTGAATTATGACTTGTGTGTTCATGATAGGCATAATAAGATAATTAAATTATTTTTTTAATTTTTACACTGGATACCTTCACCTGTGGAGTTGTTTTTGCTAACATTATGACGCATGTCATTTTAAAATGCTTAAAATTGGCAAGGTTTTATTCGTCAAAGGGAAAAACTATCAATGTTATACACACCGTGCAAATTCAATCGAACTATTTCATTTAATATAAAACAGACACACCTGCACCTTCCCATAAACACACAAATGTTAAAACAATCTGCAGGGAAAGAAGCGAAAAGAGCCGCAGAATGAGCAGATGCCTGTAAGAAGCTTTTTAACCAGGTTAGTTACTGTTAACTGCCGGATCATACCGAATCACTACGTTTGCTGTAGCTTTAGTTGATCAGTCTAGTTTGATTTAATAGTCAAGCTTCCATATTCTTTAACAAACACTGCTGAACCTTAAATACAATGCACATGTTTTGTTAAATATGGGTCCAGTGTCTTACACGGTACGGCTTATTCAGGTGAATCTGGTGCTGAACCTTTTTCCTCGCAGATCTTACAAAGAATCAAGTGTTTTCCTTTGGATGACAAAGTCCAATGTTGTCGTGGTGCTCTCAGCAACCTGGAAAACCAGCACACATACTTGACACAAACATACACACACTGGGAAAATGCAAATGAATTACAAAACAAAAAGTAAAAAAAACTACTGGGCAACTTCAACTCATTCTTGTGTTTCTGTTTTTCCTTTGTGTGTTTTATTATTATATTTTTGTACTGTGAATGGTGTTGTCTCTCAGACTGTATAATTGTATATAATTTGGGTTATTTATCGTTTGAATATTTTTGATGTTGTTTTTATTTGCTCTTATTTTGTATCGGAGCAGAGCACAAGGCGTGCAAAGTGTATGTACTTGACTGGCGGTCTGAAAAATTATGGTGCTACAATCTGTACAACTTTAGACTGTGCTTATTTATATTAAGAACATCAACAAAAAAAGAAATTAATAAAGATTCTTGGTGCTTCTTTTACACAGGGATGTTTTCAAGCCTTGCGGCATTTATTTTTCGATATTTATAATGCAATCGTATTATTTGGTGCTCAGCATGAAGCAGACCCTGCTTGTATGGATAGTGCCGGTTTTATACAGATAAAACACCTTTTAGTCTTAAGAGACGAATACTTACACATGGAATTTCAAACTTAGGAAGATTTTTTTATTGATTCAAATGGTGCTTGTATCTGAAATTGACCTGTCAATGTTTAGAACTATTAATTTAGCATGACTTGACTGTTTGAGCTTGTGTGAAATACTAAACTGGTGCCATTTGGTGTATTGGTTTCTTTTATTTCTTAATATTTTACTTTCTCATTAAGGAGAAAGTGTGTGTGTTAAGCCTACTTGTCTCCCATCTTGGGCCCAGTCTGGTGCTGTTTCTTAAAGGGACAGTTCACCCAAAAATGAAAATTCTGTTGTTTACTTACCCTCATGTTGTTCCAAACCAGTTCTGACTTTGTGATTTCTTAAACAAACTTTCAATATTACATTTGAAGACTTGAGGGGAATTATATGAAGCTTTTAGCACTTTTTTTGAGGCTTGAATGCTCTAGTCCCCATTTACTGTAATTGCAAGAAAAACGGCGACTAGTACGTTTTTGTATTACACATAACAAAGTAATCAAATGTTTGGGCTGTCATGATGATTAGCAAACATTTTTTTTTAATTTTTAGGTGAATTATTCCTTATTTTTCCACAATGTGTAACAAACAGCTTAATTTTATGAAAGCTGGTGCTGCTCTTTAGACGAATGTCAGATGCGGCCGTACCACAATCTACAATCCACTATCAATGCCTGTCCTAAAGTGTGATAATCTAGAGTTTATTGTGTATCGTAGTGACACGTGAAGTTGTTCTGTTGTGACTGATCGTAGAGGTGGTTAGCATTTCATCAGTGGGTTACGTAGTAGTCAACCGATACATGTTTTTAATGACCGATATAATACCTAGAGAGGAGGGTGTCAATTCACTTACAGAATAAATATAATTTATTTTTTAAACAAAAATGTATACATTGGATAAATGTATTCTTTAATTTGGGCCAATGCCGATAATTTCAAAATGGCAAAATATCAACCTGCCCGATATATTGGTGTGTTCTACGGTATTAAAATAGAGACAAAGCAGGAGAAAACCTACATACAGTTTTGCGTCCTTTTTTATTTACTGTGTATTTTGTGTTTTGCTCTAGTATGTGCTCACTCAACCTCACCTAAGCTTTATAGTCAAAATGCTGTTTTAATAGATGATGGTGTATAATAATCTAAAAAACAAACTGTGTAATGGTCTTTCTGTAAACTAAGGACTTTTCATAAAATAGGATATTGACTAGTAAATGAGTCTATTGTTACCAGCACTGAGGTTTTTTGTTTTGGTAGTGATTAATAATCATTGTTAATGTTAACCTGTTTTAATGGCCAATTTGTGTTTTGATATGTTTGCAACCGTTTTTCAATGATGGTTTTGTTATGGTTTCATAAATCTTAATACTCTTTACAACAGTAAGGTGCTCTCCTACACTTTAAACAAGGAAAGTGCAGCTATGAAATCCATGCACCTCTCGCATTGTGCTGAAGAGGGGAAACATTTAATAAACATCAATACAAGCTTGGCTTGTTTTACTTATTCTGATGTCTCTTTCCAAGTCTTTCTTCACCATGTAGACTTTGTCTCATGTTGAATTCTTAAAATTGATGTTAATCTATTTAAAATGAAAACAAATTCTTGCAGACGTTGCATTTTCTCAGGTACGTGTACAAGGTCGTGCATTGCAAATGGCAACTCGAGTCCTTAGGCGTATTTATGTCTAATTGTAATGTAAATTTATATAGATTCTGTCTAGTGTCTCAGGAACAGCACTTCTTTGTTTTGCATATTGGAAGGGAATGTTAAAAACATTAGCTGTCTTCCTATCTGACAGATATTAATGAGATTTGACAGGGAGGAAAGGAGTTAACCTTAGGAGTTTGCTTTACTGCACATTATTTACCTGTTGTTGCAATTTTCACTAATTGTAATCAATAATTATGTCTTAGTACTTTATCTGCTCAAAGTTTATATGATCTTTTAAAGTCGATAGAAATATTTGCATGAATTTGTAATACTTTAATTCCTGTTTTCACAGAATTGTACCATTTGTATTTGTTTGGCAGAAACGAAATAATTGTGCAATAATAGCGAACTCTTAGTTGTCTAGTTTATCTCTGTGTTTGGTGCTTTCCTTAAAATCCCTGATTCAATTGATAAAATTTAAAATTGCAGCTTTTTGTTTAACAAAGCTAATAAAGTGTTTTTAATAAAAAGACTAATTTGCTCCGTTTCTTTTTTGCTTTTTTTATTACATAAAAAAGGGTTTAAAGTCCTGCTGAATAAATAGTTTATAATTCAACTATTGTGTAATCAGCATAAATAATCAGATGCTTTGCAGGTGACTTTTGATGAGGTTGACATACATGAGTACACTTTATGTGCATCTTTAATTGTGTTACTGATAAGAATGAAGAAAAGACTGAATACAATGCGCAAGAATTGTAAAAAAGGATTGGATTTTTTTTTCACCTCAAACTATATTGTGTGTTCATAAAATGTCCTAGAGATGACCTGAAATGACCTGTTTGTTTTGAGAAATACTTCTGACTGGGATGGACTGTAACAGTGTTTACCCGTCAGCTTTGCACTAAGATTTGGCAAATGCAAATATGTCTATAATCTGTGAAGAACTACAATAAAAAAAATTTAACCTTGATTTATTTGTATATACTATTTTTCTAAATGTAGACCTATACAAATATACATAAACTTTCCATAAAAACCAGAGTATGTTTATTTTTCTCATTACACTGCATTTTAATAAAATACCTTTTCTCATTTAGAATTCCAGATATGGTAAACTATCTAGCATTGTGTTCTCTGTGATTTATGCCAGTTCTCAGCCATTCCTTTGGGCCATAGATCCTAGCCTTATCTGTTAGGACTGATGAAACACCTCACACACTAGTACTAGAGGGACCTTGAAAATCTTAAAAACAGCAGCTGTGTGTCTTCCAAAAAGAGGAATTTCACCAACATTGAAACCCTCAACACAGAATACTCGAAAAAACTGTGTTTTGTTATCTCAAATGGTAGGTATTGTAAATTTAGCATATACACTTTTTAGTATAGCGATGCCATAGAAGAACCATTTTGATCCCCAAAGAATCCCCGTTCAATGGGGAAATGTTTAAAAGGATTGTTTCTTACATTTTTACAGCCTAAAGAACCTCTTTTTACTACAACGAACATTTTTGAAAAAGAATGGTTCTCTAGATGTTAAAAGTTCTATATGGAACCATTCAGCCAAAAATGGTTCTACTATGGCATCATGAATCACCTATATTTTTAAGAGTGTATAAAAACTAAATTGTCCATTGATAATCATGATAAAATAATAATAATAATTTGGAGGTAATTAATTTGGAGTTAACTTTAATTGCAGCAATACATAATCCTGCAGGGATTTTATTTAGACAAGACAAAGCTGAAAAAGCTCCAACAAATCATTAATGTCCCATTTTTACTGACTTAGATTTTACTATTCTGTGAGCAAAGTAGTACATGAAAAGGGTAGACTGAAAGTATACTTTCTTTTTATTTGAATAAAATAACTTAAATTAAGGCCTGCAAAACATATGAATAACAATGTCACTCGACATACACAAGCACACAAATTATTTTGTGTCCAACTGCATCCCATGGGAATAGAACAAAAAGGGAGATGATCTAAAAAAAGAATAAAACTTTGTTGCAATTTACCAACAAGAAGTCTCAAACTGTTATCAGCCACACACTGCAGCTGTGTATCCGAGCTCGACACAGTATTCTGTTGTCTGTGCGAGCTACTCCTCACCTTATCAAACCTCATAGGCATGTGATATCCATTCACTATCCATCAATGTTCACACATCCACCCGCATGCCTCGAATACCCTCTGTTACTCCAAGGACAAGCTTTCCTGGAAGGTTGGGTTTCATCAGGACATTGGGAAGTGTGTATAAAACGCATCGCCGTTGCTGACCCGCCCCAAAACAAGTGCTGGACTTCTCAGTGATGGAATCGGAGAAGATGCTCATGACGGCAGGAGTTTGGCTGATGATGTTGCTGTGTTTGACTGGGTCTGATAGTGCCATGGTGGGGGACATGGAGCAGGACGCCATTCAGGATGCAACGGTATCAGGTCAGTCCCCTGCAAATCTTTGTCCCAATGCATTTTTGTCAAACAGATTACGATTTAAATAGTCATTCGTTTGGCCAACAGGACACAATGAAGAGCAAAGAGAAGTCAGACATATGGCAAACTTGCCCGAAACTGCTACTGAACAGCCGATTGGCCCACCTGCCCTTTTAACACATGCAACTGAAGAAGTTTCATGTAATGAAAACCTGCCAGCTCACCATCATGCCACGGATGACTTCCTGTCAGCCCTGAATCATGACTGGAATAGAGATGGTGAACCGGGGAGTACAAACTTCCAGCATTTCGGAATATGTTCGCAACATGACGCAACACCCGATTTCCTAGTTTCCACATTAAAACATCTATCTGAGCGTGTGCGTCAACAACCAAATGCCCTGAAGGGTGTACAGGCTACGGAAGGTATTTGGGTAGAGTATTCTTTCCTGACAATTAGTTTTCATTAGTTGACATAGATATCATTGAGATTTGAAATTGTGGACATTTTAGTAGATTTCTGGGAGGCTGAGAAGGAAGAAGAGATCATCTTGGCCCTTAAATTCCCAAAGTTTATCCAACCAACCAGCCCGTCCTCCATGATGATCCTGTTTAATGTGGAGTCCATCAAGGCAGATGGCTTGAAAATGAAGTTTAACAGTCATTTTCTTCATCCAAATACACAGGTCAGCATTTTAATAATATTATTAAATAGTTGTATAGAAATTAAATGGAAAATAATATGGCTATGAATTGCTAGTTATAGAGTTAACCCTGTGTCATGAAATACGGTTGCTCTGTGATGTATCATCAGCCATGCTGTTATTAAAGTATTTCTACTGTTATATAAAGTATTTGCATATATTTTTTTCAAACTACTAAAATGGTTTATACTGGGACATTTAGTCAAGAAAATTACATAAGGAAAATGTGTTTTACCAAAGCAGTTATGTACTTTCCATGGTTTTCTCTCTTTCAGGCGGTTTGTATTTCAGAGAACACACATTTTCTAATCCTTACAGGAGGACGAAGAAAAATTCATACACATGCTCACCTAAAGCTGAGAGTTGAGACACTAAAGTCTGCAAATGGTGAGATTTTTTATTCTAAAAACACATTCCTTTAAGATTGCTGTCACTGCTGCTCATTTGACCTGTTTTTATTTCATCGTAGGACAGAAACCCAGTATGTCCGAGCTTCAGGAAGTACTGATGAGGAAGGTGAATGGCAGCAATATCACAATGAGGCCGATGTTGCTTCTTCTTGCTGACGGTGAATACAGTGAAAGGACATCTCGTTCACAACAGCATGGGTAGGTGACGCACTTGTTGGAGGTTTAATAAAATGCTGACTTTAAGTATGTGTTACCTGACAAAGACAAAAGTGTAAGTGATATGTGTATACTGTAAACATGCAATTTTCCTGTATGCAACCTTTTTCATTTGCTAAAATGAAAAATGGCACACAATGTACATCTCTGTATCCCATCATGCAATGAAACTGACTCGATCTTTAATTTTTAAATGAGCAGAAAGTAATTAAGATTTTTATTAATTTAATAAAAATGAATTAAATGTATTATTATTCAATTAAAAATTAATATTTAATTAATTAAAAGAATAATTATTATTAAAAGCAAAATCAATTTTTAAAAGTGTCGTATTCCTTTCCAAATATAGACAATATTTTGGTTTTTTTACAGAATTAATTCAGATCAGAAAGCTTCCAGTCCTCTCCCTCCATCCAAAACGTTTCTTTTCCTATGCGAGCTGCAGACGTTCTTAAGCGACATCCTCCCCCAGAAGGATCCATCAGAATCTGAGGAAGAGGAGAACGCTATTGCTTTAGACACACTTCACTCCCTACCACCTTTGACCCTTGGAGAGTCATCCCCGCAGTCTCTTCTTTCAGTGCTGGTGAACTCCTCCACTCCGACTGTATTTGTCTTCCCACAGCACCATCAGGGCCTGCAGACTCACCGCGTGGAGCTAAACCTGGAGACGCCTCTGCTTTCTGTGCTCAGACTGAGATTGGAGGAAGTCATGGCTCAGGTGAAGAAGGAGGAGACGGGGCAAAAGTTGATTGACAGGCTGCAGAGACTCAGTGAAATGAGTGCGCTTCCTTCAGAAGGCGATGCAGGTGAGTACTGCATTTATTTTTTTATACTAAGAATACATTTTTGACAAATTCTCATAATAATAAACATGAACAAGGAAAATGATCATTACAATAACAACTAATTTAATGTTATTTTTAAAAATAATTTTAAAAAATGCAATTTGGATAGTGCATTTTCACATGTCTGCTCAATATGTGCAGTAATGGTTATCAGGTTCGTATCGTTTATTTTTAGTCACTATAGAGCATAAAGAAGCGCAGTACAGGTCCGTTTTGCTGCTGAAAGCACTGCAGACGCTACTCAGCATCTGGGAGGTGGAACGTGCCCAAAGGGCAGCCAGAGCCGATGAAGACAGCCTGCCGATTCCCGACCAGTGTCGACTTCAGTCCTTGATAGTATCCCTGAGAAAGTACTCCCTCGAACCCTCCTTGGCCAAGATCAATAACTGCGAAGGATCCTGCTCTTTCCCCTTGGTCAACATCAGCAACAACCACGTCATCCTCTTGAACAGCCACATTCAGAGCGGCCACCCCGTGAATCGTTCTCCGTGCTGCGTGCCGGTGGAATACGACGACTTGTATGTGATTGAGCTGGAGAGCAAGGGCACCTTTACGTCCTTCAAGACCAACGTGGTGGCGACCAAGTGCGAGTGTCGCTGACCGCTTGTGTTTATTCATGCATTGCAGCGTACGAATAAAACTTCACTGACTTTGTGTTTATCTGTGCATGTAAATATACAACAAGGCTCTACTTTTCTCTAAATGCAAAACTGATGCGAAAACACCACTGGTACTTTTTCAGCTGTGCAACATAAGCTGCTTGTCATTTGAAGTGTAAATGAGATCATTTGAGAGAAAATGTGCATATGCGGCGATACAAACAATACTATTTTAGATCACTTTTTGTTTTATAAAATAAATAGCAAGGTGTTCTGTTAACATATATTTGCATATTTACTGAGCTTTTTAAAATGTTTGAATAAACTATATATAAAGCAGATTTTCTGTGTGTCAATTATATGTGTAATGAATGTACATATATCCATTATGACTCATTATGTAATTTGCTAAATAATCTTAAAATGTTACAGCTGGTATTGGATTGAAATAAACCACACAATTAACTAAAACATTAAAGCAGGATTTTTTAATAAACTCAATTATTGTTAAAAATCTTGGGAATATTTTAGACTATTCCTTCCCTTTTAGTAATCCTTTATCCATTTCTTTGTTACGGATCTTTCGTGGTCCAACCCTCTCTCCGGCCTGCTTTTGCTTCGTGGCTCTTTTCTTTCTAAATTCTTCAAGTTTGTCCTCAGATCCCCAATTCCAAAATGCAAAGGTGTCCCACCAGGAATCAGACTGAAGCGAAAAAAGACAAGGTTTAGAAAATGATGAACTGCCTATATACTGTATACAGATGAACAAGATTTACCTCTGAAAGATCTCCAGCCTGAAGCTGTAATCCAGGTTCTTCTTCTGTCACTTCAAAGTATGGCTCTAGAACCTCTGTGACACAATATGATACTGTAAATACTTGATTCTGATTGGTAAATACTCTGTCAAACAGTTTATGTATTTCCATTATTTAATAACTCTTTCATGTCATTTCAACCTGCATAACTTTTTTTCTGCAGAACACAAAAGAAAATATTTTGAGGAATGTTGGTAACCAAACAACACTTGCCTCCATTGACTTCCATTGTATGAACACAAAACCACTAAGACATTTCTTAAAATATCTTCTTTTGTGTTACACAGATGAGTCAAATACAGTTTTGAACAACATAAGGATGAAGAAATAATTAGTAATAAATAATTGTTATTTTTGGTAAACTATCTCTTTAATATCTAGATATTTAATACATTTACACACATGGCTCACATTTAAGAATTCACCTTGTACTTTCTCAACTCCTGAGCTGACCCCCACGATAATCATGGCCACTAATATACAACGATTCAGAGTGACGCCTTTCCATGGATTCTCCACTTTACTCAAGGATTCCACTGGAAATATGCGCCGGTATTTCACTGTTGGGTGAAAATAGTTTAGTTTAACTATAACAGTCCAATCCTATTAAAATTAAAACTGTAATATAACACCACAGAAGATATAGATACACATAGAGAGATATACATTCGATATTCATGCAACTTTGGTTTAATGTTAGTAGATCACAGATACTGTACATACTTTCTGGTGATCCTTTCAGGAGCTGCTCCAGGAATTCAAAAATAAAACAGATAAAAGTTTTGATGGTGCATTAGTACATGTAAACTATTTTACACCAATAACGTTCATAAAGTTATTAGTAAATATTGACATTTGTACAATAAAACTAATTAAACTGATGTTTTATCAAGAATGGCACAAATTACTAAACATGTAACACAATTGAACATATACAGAAAAAACAACTTGTAGCCAACTTGTAACATTTTTGAGAACTGAACTTACTAAGTGTCTGATAATAGTCATTATATTAAATAAGGTGAAATCCTGATAAATATAATGTCCATAAATCTAAATATAAACCAAAAATAGGCAAATTATTAGTAGTTTAAAGGCGAAAACGCAGCTCTTACCAGGCAGAATCATGCAGAAACGAAGTGTACAAGAAGGGCTACTGGTTTTAAAGCCAATGTGTCGGGCAGTGTCTCAAGTTCTTCAGAGTTATGACAGACAGGCACAGCTGAGACTTGAGTATTGAAAATACAAGTGCACAACGCTTTTATATTTTCATCCCCTGTTGATAGAGTCCAGACATCAGAATAATATCAATCTACACATGTGTTTTCTATTTAAAAGGGGGTATATACATGCATTATGAATTTGACAAAAAAGAACACATGGTTTTGAGAGGCAACATACTTTGTGGGATATTTGTAAATTGAAATCGACAAACCAGAAGCAATAATAACAAACAAATAAAAAATCCTCATAATTCTGCATTTATGGGGAATATGGATGTGACAATTCTGAAAGTGACACTTGCCTGCTATGAAAAATTATGCGTTAAAAATAAAAAACTTTAAGAGAGACCTCACATGGGTATTTAAACCAGCGCATATTGACATCTGAGATATCAGTATAGTGATAACTTTTTTTCATGGTAAGGTTGACATTTGCATGGAATTGCCCTAATTATGTTGTGTGAGTGTAGACATGTGTATAATAATTTAAAGGTTACTCCATTAAATGCAAAAGCAATTTTTGTTTTAACTTCAAACATTTTAGTTCCTGCAGACTGTGCAAAGTAATTCTAAGATTTTTGTATTATTTGTTTGTTCAGAAACATGACGTTACGTCGAAGACACGCCCGGTTTGGCGCGTCCGTGTTTCCAGTATAAATACAGCGGGCCTCCAGCCATTAACACTTTCAGCCGGAGCACGGAAAGAGAAGCATTCGAGCTTTGACGTTGGCCGGATGGTTAAATCCAACCTCCAGACGATCCTGAATAGCCACTGTTTTGTCAGAGAAAAAGAGAGTAATATATCCAAGATGCCAGTGAACGAACTGACCCGTAATAAACCCGAGAGTGAAAGGTAAAGTGAGACTTTTACGCGCTAGCTCGCCCGAGGCCTTGTTTGAGTAATGAAGCCTATGTTATGCTTTAGCATCTAAGAAGATGATGGTGACATACAACGAAATGTATATTTAGCAGGTTGTTTCGTATTGCTGTATGTTATAAATCTGATACAAGAACGTCGAATGAAATAGTTTAGTGATGTAAAATTGTTTAGTTTGCCACTTTTAGATAAATACTATTTTATATCCAATATTAAGCCAGGTAGCATTTACTGTTGTCAATCAAGAATGATTGACAGACACGTTTTTTGGTAAACCTTTGTGTCGCGTGCATCGACCGTTCTAGAAACGGTGGTTAAAATCGGTACTGTCATAATAGCCAGTGTTAGTTTTAATAAAATATTGGTACGTTGCCGTCTTGAAAATCAAAGGGTTACTATTCATAACATGTATACTTATAACACGAAATGTATTGTTTTGTAGTGTTATTTTATCACTTTAATGCGTTTGTGGGGTTTAATCACGTCTGTAATGCATCTCAACATGTGATTGACGGATTGGTTTTAGCGAGATGATTCATGTTAACATGCTAACTTCACTCGTTTTAGAAAAATGCTAATGTGGGGTTGACGTGGTCGTATTATTATTAGTATTTTGTGTTTACTGTAATTAAAAAGAGAAGTAATCCATAAATGTGTCTATTCGGATTAAATTAACAACACATTGATGCCAGCAAAGGTATGGTGCTAATGGCTAATATGTCGTCTCGCCCATCCCCCACTTGTTTGTGCCACTCGTGCGTCATTGCTGTGCTGTATGAATTACCATGATGGTGAATCATTTAATATGGGATATTGGTAATAAGTGATGAAATCTGGGAAATGCTATTACGCCACTGTTTAGTGTTTCGTATAATACACTTTCTATAATTCATACTTTTTATTAAATGGGATATTTATTTTACAAAAATCTCCCATTTTTACATTTAAAAACGCCCCAGTCCCACATAACCCATGTCAGTCAAACTGTAGTTGCAGTTAAGGTTAATTAAATCAAACCCAATAATAAATAAATTTGTTAAATGAATTAAATAATAAACTCAACACATCTATTATATAGGCTAATATATAGTCTCACCACTGGGTTTTTGTGTAATATATTAAAATCTCACTTGAATTACTTAAATTATCATTAAAACAAGCTGAATTGATGAAAATGTCGACATGTCATAACTTGGACTGTGCTATATGTTTAGGGAGTGTCCGTAACAAAAAATGTATCGCCTCATGCCTGCTTTTTAATTGAAAGTTACCTACCACCCACCCTTGTCTGTAATACAGAGATGTGCCACAAATCCCGAATTACAGTCTTAGAAATGTGGGTGGACTTCTGGTTCATGTATTCGTCACTTATTTCATCTTTCATGAAAGATTTCTTGCAGTAACTGCTTTACTCATCAGGTTTAAATGATTTATGTACACCAGAGTTCATTTATCTGCTGCTGGCTGTTGTGTAACTAGATGTTCACCTCTGCCACGTGATCTGTAACCAGCTCACTGCATGAATGCAGTGGTGCATTGTAGTCAGCCTTCATGGATTAGCCTATTTTCAAAGCGAGTTGCAAAATGCGCACGTTCCTGTTGCTGCCATTGCTTTGTTACCAAAGGCATTTGATTAAAATGAGTAGTCAGATTGCTAAATATTTTCATATGCATTGAAAATCTCCTTTCACTTGTTTCGTTTACAAAAAATATATAAAAAAACACAATATGTTGGGTTGTAAATGCAGATTTCTCATGCTGATTAAATCAGGAAAAACATATATAAGCTCTTCTTACAATTTGATAAGATGCAATACTGGGTTCACTAATGAGGCCATATCATAATATTGTAAACAAAATATTAAAAATGGTTTTCTGTAACATTTTGGTCTTTTGACAACATTTAAACTTTAATTGATGCTTCTGTATGTAAGTTAATAAAATAGAGCTGACACGATGAATATATCTGTCACAAAAAAAAATATGCTAACAATTGTGATACAATTGGCATAGCTCGATGATGTGTCTTAATGTAAAATGTCTACATTATTTAGATAAGAAATAACACTGGTTTTTGACCCCTTGCGTTGCTGTTTGAAAAGCTGCCAGTTTACTGTGCAAATTTATTCAAAGTAGTAAACTTGGAATGTTGATCCAGCTTTTTCCTGTAATTGTATGATTGTACAATAATGACTCTGTTGTCTTTGCAGTTCCCATCGCTGTAGTAACCCGTGTCCAGGGCCTCTGTGGTGTTCCTGATGTCCCTCACCCACCCCTGAAGATCCCAGGTGGGCGAGGGAATGATCAAAGGGATCACAGTCTTTCAGCTAAGCTATTCTATTCTGTAAGTACAGTGCTTTGGAATCCTTTCTTTACATAAAAAAAAAGACATGCAAACCATCTAAAGAACATATTTTAATGTTCTTAAACAAGAAATTATACAAGCAAAAACTTAAATGTTTTTTATTCTGCCGACTATTAAGGGATGACTTTTGACTGTATGCTGCATAAAGATAGTGTTTATTGCTTACACTAACCTTAGGTTATATTAGAGTCTGTATGAGCAAGGGTTGACATCTATCAACTACATAATAAGCCCATCACCAGAGGGTATTGAGGTTGTCCTAATTGTCATACCTAAAATTTACATCCAGTTGTCTTAAATCCAGTCTAATCCACAGTGTTAATAGGTTTAGTGTTTTGGTGTGATGGTGTTGATGGCATATTGGGAGGTGGAATATAAATAATTTTGTTTACTCTTTGTAGGATACTCAGTTACTAGTTCTTGAGGAAGCTCCCCAGTTGAACAGCCGTGTACGGTTTTTACTCTTTGAGCGTCGCTGCTCTGTGAGCAAGCGCTTAGTCTGGAGGGGAGCACTAAAGGGGGCAGATCTTTTCATCGAAATTCCCCCTGGTGTACTACCTGAAGGGAGCAAAGAAAGGTTAGTCAAATTAACAGTGTTTTAAGATTTGTTTTTTCCCCATCTACTACTGTTTAATATACTTGTGTAAATGAACAATTGCTCATTGATTTGTCTTGTTCTTTTGCAATAGTTTTTCCCTTTTGCTGGAGTTTGCAGAAGAGAAGTTACAGGTTGATCATGTTTTCATCTGCTTCCATAAGAGCCGAGATGACAGAGGTGAAGCCCGTGCCTGTTTATCACCTTGTAACTGTGCCTTTGTGTTCAGATCAAGTTCTGCCTGATGTTAACCTTTTTATTTATTCTCGTTTCAGCATCATTGCTGCGGACATTCAGTTTCATGGGCTTTGAGATTGTGAGACCAGGTCATCCCCTCGTCCCAACCCGCCCCGACGCTTTCTTTATGGCTTACAGCATCGAAAGAGACTCCGATAGTGACGAATAAAGATTAATCACATCTTTGATTCTGATAACTGCATCTCCCACCCAGCATGGTCACCATTAAAAGAAGCATTGCGTATGAATGTGTCAGTTTGAGACTTGTTAATTACTACGTTGTATTGATTGTGCTGTATTTTCAGTCGTATTTGCACTAGTGTAAACCAAATTTTTAGTGACCATTAGTCTGATAACCATTACCACAGGGATTGACTCAAGTAATTGGTTTCTATGCTGGTCTCCCATTCCCACACAATGATTGTTTAGGGCATAATATTTATGGTTGAGATTCTCCAAGCAACAATGTATGTAGAATCATGGTTTGCATTGCTGGTATTTTTCTTTTATTCTCGTTTCCATATTGTTTCATTTCTTAATGTGTGCATGAATCTTGAGGTTTTTTAGTTTGTGACTTCAATTGGATCTATCTGCATGTTTGCGACAGTGTGCAGAATAAAAAATGCTCACCCTACACAACCTTTGGTTTGGTACTTTTTTATGCATTATGCACATTTCCTAAGTACCCCAATTGCCCTTCAGACCCCTTGGGATGTTTCATAACGGCAAGTTTTCCAAGTAGTGTGTTAATAAGTAAACTCTACAAGGTCAAACTCCAACAGTATGTTCATTTCATAATGCATGGTATACATTTTTTTTAACAGTTAAAAATAAGTAACCTGTGCTCTAACTATCAAGATAAGAGAAAGTCAATCTAGTTTAATGAATTAAAGGTGGTAATTGGTAAACGTAGTTAAGAGCACAGGAAAAATTGGTGGATGAGGCTATGGATGCATGTTTTTTGCAAGTACCTTCCATAGTTTTTGTCAAGACCGTAATCCTGGGAAATGTATGAATTTTACACAAAGCTGAATCAGAAATACAGACCTATGGGACAGTGAGATCAGTTTATTAGGAAATTGTTTAAGTCATACATTTGATTGAACTAGCACTAGCTGTATTAAAAGCTTGCCAACTTTCATTGATGCTACTGTCAATAAAGTTTCAATACATTAAACTGCACTTTCAGAGTTGTGAAGGCCCATGTGTGCAGTTACGCTATGCAAAGCCTCAGGGTCGCTAAAGGTTAGATATTGCATGCAGAGATAGTCTTCCCAGTCCAAGCCATGCTTATCCTGAAACAGTCCTCTCTCTGCCAACTTGAGAACCAAAAGAGATTGCTTAAGAAGCAGCCAATTGGAAAACAAAGAGCTTCCTAGCTGGTTCTGCTGGAAGAATCCCTTTCGTGGACCCCAAAGTAACACACGAAGGACACTTGCCACATCAGCCATTAGTAGCCCAGGTTTCTCAGAGGTAAGTTGGGTCAACAGCCAAATCAATCCGGGAGAGTATGGAGTGTCTTGTGGCACTTTGCACAGGGATAAGTTACTGTGTGTGAGGTGTAGACAATACCTCAACAAATCCCCCAACTGGTGCACCTGCAATGTTGCTTCATAAAAAACCTCACCTTCAAATTTGCTGTTCAGCACCAGTCGAGGGGTGCCCCATTTCTCCCACAAGGTTTGACACATCTCACCTTTAGTTTTCCCCTCACCTAATTGATCCTCAGAGACTACGATCTTCTCAGTTGTACCCCAATTCAAATCCCCTTCCTTCTTCATCCCCATCAGGTATTCCCTAGTGTTGTCCACCCTCCATGTGACACTAGGCCAAACTAACACGAAACTCTGTGGTTTCAGTTCCCTGTGAACCACACTGTATTGTCTAAGGTGCTGTAGTCCTGTTACCAATTGAAGGATGAGAATACAAAGTCTCCTCTCATAAACCTCAGGATGGGTACAGTGCAAAGAGTGTCCCTCCTCAACAAAGTCCGCCAGTGTTCCCAATGGAAAGTCTCTTATCACAGTCACACTGAAACCTTTCTCCAAAAGAGAGACAACTGTCTGCTGTTGGGATGCCTCTGTGCTGCCCCCATGTGATGGACTTGGATCACTCTCTGATTGTGAGGCACAAGGTTGATTTGTAGCTGTGCATTGTGGGAAATGGACCACAGCTTGTTCAATGTTTGGATGTAGCAAGGGTATAGGACAATCAGATGCCAGGTCCTCTTTATGAACCTGCAAGAAACGTTTAGGAATTAGAAATTTCTTTGAAGTTTAGGTAAGTTGCACAAGATGTTGTTTTTTACCCAAAATACTTTAAGAAAACCATTACAGTGTAGCTCAAAACATGCAATTAAATCTACCCGGCGTATGTCAAACTGTTGGTGCTGTTTCTCAACACCTGGTATAATGGAGGAAGTGTGGTTTGAGGGTTTTCTACTGCTAGTCGGGTTGCCTTATAAGGCTGTGCTTTCTGCCTGTGGTACAGAGGCTCAGCCTGGGAAAGTGATGATGGCCTGTTGACCTTGCTTCTTACATATACACAAACACTTGCACACAATCGCTACATGTTCTAACTAGATTCATTGTGTAATGTACAGTATCTAGTTAATAGTAATCACCTTTGCTGCAAACAGCCTTGTAGGAACCTTTGGACAACACACCAAGTAGTAAAAGTCTCTCTCAGTCCATTGCCGTCCACAGAGTAGAATGTCATTAGGCTGAGATGTCTTCACTATCTTGTTTTCCTGCTCATTCAGTAAGATACTCCTTTCAATGTTCTGCAATGTTTTCCTCAGAAACTGGAGATAACACTCCTGTATGCCAGTGGAAACCTGCTGATAGCTCTGGAAGCTGCTGAAATGTCTGTAAAGTTGTTCATCTGGGATATCAAAAGTCATTTGTTGCAACGACTGACCTTCATCTTGCTCTTCCTTGTGCTCCTCTTTTGGCACCAATTGGTCATGGAATGGTGTTATCGTGTATAAGTGATTTTCATAGTTGTGGGTTCCTGTGTAAGGTGGGTCCAGAGTAACTGCTGGAAGGGATAGGGTTCTTTTCAGGCTCTTTTTGGGTACCGGAGGAGGAGTTTGATCTGAGAAGAATCTTTCCTGGTGATGTTCTGAGCAGTATGACAGATCGCAAAGCAATGGGAGACATAACATGTAAACTTTCTGAAAGTGACAGTATGTGGTGCTATATTTTTTTGTACATTATTTAAGCTATAACCTATATAAGGTTGTAATGTATTCATGAAACAATGAAATGAAAAATTTTCTGCTTTATTTCCTATCGTGAGACACAGTGTGGCTTGGTTTTCTGTCTAGCGGCTTACAGTTCCAGGTGTTACTTCTCACATATTTGATGTTTAAAAGAAAGCATAACAAAAACCGAAATAAGGAAGGCTTTTGTGACAGATAACAGCATGCGTCTCTCACACTAATTTAGTCCTTTTTATTTTCTGCCAAACTAAACTTGCTGTTATTCTTTTAATCTATTAATAATTACAAATCCACCAGTAATTCCACCAGTGCCATTTTGTGCTCACCATATCGATGATGTATTGGACAGTGGATTGCATTACAGTCAGTAGACATGAACACTTCAGCAAATGGAGTCAAAGGGGTTTGTGGTCCAGACAAGTGTATATCTCCCATGTTCAGCTCTAGATCCTGGCTGGAGCTTGAAGAAGACTTGCTCCTAAACATGTACACATACAATTTTACATAGATCAAAAATAAACTAACATTTGAACGTTACAGAGCAAAAACTCTTTCATTTGGCTCATATTTCACTACACTGAGCAACCACAGTTTTTGCAGCGTGAGGTTTCCTGCATCACAGCTTTTACGTGTCAACATAAGCATCTCTTACCTACGCTGTTTGATAGGCAGTGCAGGTGGCAAAGTCTTTCCTGGCTCTTCCAGGAGAGAGTAGTCTGCTGCCTGGTGCATTTTAGTTTGACATGTAACAGTGTAAGGCTTCGATTATGCATTGCACCCTCCTCCAACTGTCAGTTCCTGTAGTTTTCCTCCAGCGTGTTAGCACACATGCAGTTTTTTTATTCGCTCTCTCTCTCTTTCTGTCCCTCACACACTGCCTCAGCATATCTTACATCTGAGGTTGGCAGCGGAAAAGCTGGGTGCACATCTGTTTGCTGTACTTCAACTTTGAAAAGAGCATTTTGTACAATTTTAAGTTGTGGTAAGATGTAAAACTTCTGATAAAAAGACTTTTAATATTATTATACACCATGTTAATGCACTGTGCCAAAAGGTTGCTTTTGCAAAGAACTTCTATACACAAGGAAACACATTATGTGGTATTTTATACTTTTGTACAAAAGCAACTTGCAGTATGTTATTGTGGCACAGTTTTGCATGGCTCTAGCAACATCATGGGTTTGATTTCTAAGTAAAGCACAAAATGGTAAATTGTAACCAAAAATGCACTGTATGTTGCTTAGGACAAAACAAGCCACCCAAAGTAGGTGGGGGATATTCATCAAATGCTATTACTTATGCTTTCTTGTACTATGGGGTTCCAGCACCAACAAGCCACAAATGTGCGACTGTATTCTGGGTATTTAATGTTACTTTCCGGTCACTAGAGGGTAGTGTTGTTCCTTTATACAAACAAAGAAATACAAATATTGTGCTTTAGTGTCCTCGGATGACTCTGGAGATAGGAAGGTCTTCTGGCTGAGTAAGAGTGAGTCAGAGAGCACCTTTGTCTCATCTGCATCTCTTCATTATGTATAAATGGATGTGCCTCAGATTGCTTGAAAACTCTAGTAAAGTACTTATGACAGTACAGATTCTTCTTTATTTCCATAATGGTAAAAACAGTAAAGAGACACATAATGAGACATCAAACGCCGCTGAATATAAATGATGTGCATTTAAATGTCATGATGACAGCCCATACTCTACCAACCCCTGTTTACACTTATGCATTTGGCAGATGCTTTTATTTAAAGCAATTTACATTACATTGAATCTCTAGCTTTAGTATGGCATTTCCTGAGATTCAACCCCATGACCTTGGTGATGCCAACATCATGCTCCACCAGCCAAGGCTTTCATGTAGTCCCTACTAAAGTCTTGCTGTTAGTTAAAGCTTATTTGATCCTAAATCTATGATTTGCATGTTTTAATGAATATCATCTCTCATAAAGTTTTAGCAAACTGAGCAAACATTATTTCTTTACATGTGGATCCCATCAAGTGCCGATCAAAGGATAAACTGCTCAGTTCTAATTTAAGAAATGGCTGCATGAAACAAGGTCGCTTTCAGTTGCTAATGAAAAGGAGAGGACGAGAACGAGACATTAACAATAAAAGAGCTGAAAAGACTGAGAAGTGGACCATCATTAGACTCAGATTTTGCTCTGAGTAAAGAGACACTTCACATGTTGTGCTCCTAAGAGCGCTGGATCTTTCATACTCACAGATGCTGCTTTACATCAACAGCATTGTTATGTAAATTTAACAAACCAATATGCTGTTATCCATTTTTGGACCTTAATGGAAACTTAGTCTGATGTATCGATAACTTCAGTTCACAAATTTCCTAGCATAACACTGATCCCATTAACTTAATATTAGTCATAATTTTGATTAGTATATTGATATATAATTCAACAAAGTAAAATATTCTGTAAAATATTTTGCTATCTTACTTTACAATAATTTTCTAAATATATGATGCACACATTCATGCATCTTAAAGTGTGCATTGAGTGTCTATTTACATTTTTTTGAGCTACTCTATGTTAGAGAAATGAGCCTTTTAAAACATTTGTACATTTAGAAATACTTTATTTTGTCTTTGTAAAGTTTGTATCATTACACAGAATGCATGAAATACATTTTCACACCCAGAAAGATGAGAAGAAAAAAAAACAGATTCAACTTCTGTTTTACAAGAAAAAGCATAAATCACATTTCACAGTTTGTATGAATTATCTTGATTGTCATATTAATGGGCAATACAGCTCTAGGCATGTTCAATCAAAAGTTCAAATTGAAATCGAAATACTTTCTTTCTGGTTTTTGAGGTGTTTGCGCAAAACCCCCCAAAGGCTCTGCTTGTTTTTGGTGACTGGTGCTTGGCTATTAGTAGAGCGAGACTGTTTCCTTTGAACAAGCTGTCTCTGGATCTCAATTTCTGTAACGCTGTGGCTTCTAAAGAAGCGCTGTCGATTGAAGGCAGGAGACTGTTGTGGAGGGGTACTAGGCTGTATTTGGACTGCAGATGTTCTAACAGGAACGCTTCTTTTCATTTCCAGCTTTGGGTGTCTGGATGAGATCTCTTCGGGTAAACGTCTGTGCCCACTCTGGAGGAGCGTCTCTTCGCTGGCCATTTGTGGGCTCTTGCTCAAAGTGATGAAGCCGTATGGGGTGGTGACTTTGGGCAGGTGAGGTAGGGAGAGAGCTGCTCTGCTTGCAGGGTCGGAGCAATGTTCAGCCTCCATCATGGGACAAGAGGAGTAAGAGTCGGTTTGAGTAGGCACCCGTTTGATGCTGGCATGTTCCGAGATGCCTCCAAGCAATTTTCTCCCAGGACTAGGAGAAAAGCCAAAGGATGAAGTTGATGACAGGGATGAAGAGAGAGAGGAGGACATCGGCTGTGGAGGGTACGACTCTAAAATGTCATCTGTGCTGTCCCAGTCCTCTTCTTCCTCAGACTGTCGCTCTTTCTCATTTGGTCTGGATCTGTAACCATCTTCCAGGGCGAGTTTTGGGATGGTGAATTGAGGGATGCTGTCGGGTGTCACGACGTTGCTGCGTATGCTGTCTTTACTCCCGCGGCTCTCTGACCCTAATGAACTCCCGAAAGAGCACGCGCTCGCGGTGGCCCACATGAACGCGCGTATGCCCGCGGAGCTGTGCCGGCGTGCAAACGGGAATCCCGCACTTTCTGTCTCGCTCCCGGTGCTCGTTCCGGTGCAGTTTCCAGTACTGGCGGTGCGTGTCACCGTCATGTTCTTGTGCATTGCTGCCATGCTAAACTTTATATATATATATATACTAGTGTGTTTATAATCCGTCTGTGTCTAAAAAGTGCAACCCCCGATTTAATACATAGTTCATCCTCTCCAGCCCCTTTATATCTGCCTCGCGTGTTTGTGCACGCGTAAATGTGACGAGAGCCGTGCGTGGAAGCATGCCCAAATGTGGATCTCCCGGGGTATTTCCGATCTAACCGGCGTGTCATGACGGACAAAACCCCACAGTTTGCACCAAATACCTTACTGTTTTAGTCTTTATAATTGCAATAATATAAAATTATACAGTATATAGCTCCATTAGGAAAATAAACCATATGGTTTTATTGTAGTAAAAATGTGTTTTTGTGCAACATGTTACAATTTGTATTTGTACAATTTGTTTACCATAGTTTTACTCCAAATATCATGGTTAAACTATGGTTACTGATTACTATTTTAGTCTTTAAAATCATAGGCATTTTGTTGTAAACTATGGGAAAAACCTGTTGCAATTTGCAATCAGAATAAAAGTTGCTATTTTTTCTTACAACTGTAAATCCAGTTTTCCATAATGCATGCTGAATATTGTGTAATGTTTTCCATACTTAAAAAATAACAATATACCGTGTACTATATGCAGTACGCTAGTATGCATTGGAACACATCCAGCGTCAACACGCACGCACGGACGCACGCACGTACGCACGCAGACAAACTCACCTGTTGTAATTAACTTTGCTAGCGTTGATAAATTGGCAAAGAAGCGTTTTAATTCAGTATTAATGCAGAGAGCGCGTCAATATGACCAGCCAATGCAACTACACCGTTGAGTCCGACAACATTGAGGGCCAAGAGGCAAGTTTTTGCATTTTATACATTTATCCCAGTTTTAAGAAAAAAGTCGTCCACGTTAACAGTGAGGAAAGGCCTTCGGGCGAATGCACATCGAGTTTAACGAATATCCGTCGTGCTTTGGGTTTTGTTTATGACGCGTGTAAAAACAGGTTTTGCTCTTCTCAGCAGAAGAAGAAAGCTGTGGCGAAGAGAGGCATTGTTTCATCCGTCCTCTGTCGGATTTCACAGTTTTGGCCAGTCAGTTTTACTGTAAGTAGTTTATTTTGTTTAAAGTAAGTTAAGTGAACTGATCGCAGAGGGACACCTGTTTGGTGTAGAGGTCTGTTTACTTGAAATGACTGTCTGTAAAACAAACAACAGCTTGCATTATTTTCTACAAATTTACTACAAACAACTACAAAACAAAAGTGCTTGCATATCTTTATCTGTAGTGACTTTAGCTTATTTTTGCTGTGAAATCATCTTGGACCATTTTATTTTTCATCTTAAATCATCTCGGACCATTTGTTTTTCCCAGATGATTTTCTGTTGTGTTTTTGGATGTTTTATACTGATCTCTTACAATTAGACTTAAGTCATTTAAGTCACAAACTGAACTGGTTTAGTTGGTCTAGATTTTTTCTTCCAGCATGTGTGTGTTAAACGTTAATGGTGTTTATTGTCAAATCCTAATAATTGATGCTCTGGTTTGAGGATCATCTACACTTAACTTCTTTCAGATGCGGGCTCTACGAGGTTTGTGGTGGCTGTTTGGCTTTTCTGCGCCAGTGAAGGCCATCACGCCACCAGCTGAAGAAAAAGAAGGTTCCCCCAAAGATCGACAGTGCAGAACGGTCCGAAAGCGTCTCCACAGGGCCACGCGTCTGCTGTTGGCCATCCTGCCCCGACGCATCCAGAGCGCTTTGGGTTATCCGGTCTGCACCAGCATTGGCTGTGCCGTTTCCCCAGGTGTGCTTTAAATGAATATGGGTCTTGTCACTCATTTGGTAGGGCAATTGAAGTAACTGTGCTTCTGATTTGATAAAGTTGTGTTGCTTCCAGGATAAATATTGCAATATCTCTTTTTTGTTGTTGTTGTTGTTGTTGTTTCTAGAAGTGCGTTGTTCTCCTACCAAACCTTGTGGCAAAGGCAGTAAGAGAAAGCAGGATGACCTGGATGAGGAAGAGGAGGCAGAGCAGCAGTCGTGGGTGGAGGCACTTACTCAGGAATTGGCTGAGGAAGATCACGCAGTTGATCCAGACTATGAGGTTTGTTGTGTTTAACACGAGTCTTGATGTTTAAAAATGCATTGCATGGAAATTTTGTGACCAAATTACTATAATAACAACAATTTATTGTCCTATAACAATTATTGTCCTCTCCAGCCCAGCGCAGCTGAAACGGACAGTGAAGAATATCGGTCACACAATGACACGGAGAGTGACTTGGAAGTAGAGAAGGGTGTCGTGGTGATCAAAGATGTAGACACGGTAAACTCTCATACCTTCTATCACAAAAGGTATTGCTGTTTTTTATTTTTATTCTTATTTTAAGTCATGTTTTGTGTTTCAGGCTATATCTCCAGAGGCCTAATGATGGCAATGTGTGCTAAGACTGTTGTGCACATCAAGAATGTTGTGATGTTGCAGTGTGTTGTGTTGTCTTTATTGTATGAAATTATCGTTCCCTTGCAGTTTCTTGATCTTGTTTAAGCGCTTCCCAGTTTGTCTTCAAGTAATATTTTGTATGTTCTAATATTAAACTACCAAATAAAAGCGTTTGTAGTACAACGAGTTTGACTTATTCAAAGTGTCCAGTGCAGAATTTGGCCAGTAGATGGCAGTTGCTCACTTGGGTTTTGATTGTTATGAGATGCCAACCATTTTATTTTTATCTTAAAATGTGTTTTGTGTTATGTTGAAATAACCCTAAAACGTTTAGAATTGTGAATTAAAATAGTTTTAATATTTACAAGTGAAAATAAATCAAAACACAAAGCTGTCTTTTTTCATTTTAACCCCAGTGAATGAATCATTTTATCATGATTGTTGACCGACTTCACAACCTCAATGTATTTTTATGGTTAAGCAAAGGCAGGGAAAGTCTGACGTATAAGCACATTGTTCCTGTGACCACTTGAGTCTGATATGACATGAGCAGTCGCTCCTGTAGTCACGACCACCTACACCGACTGAGACTTCTGGTGAATCTGCCTGTTTCTCCTTAAGAAAACTGGTGGGTTATTGCCAAGGACCCTTAACACTCATTTTCGCCCCCAAGAAGCACATTTCCAGTTGCATTTGGCTTAAGTTGGCAGAGAAAACATCCTCCAGCGAGACAAGAACATTAGTTTTTGTTTTAAGGCAATGCAGAGCACTCGCTTGCCCTTGTAAAAGGGATGGAGCAATTTAGGCCAACCATCAAAACTGTTTCTGTTTGTTGCCCTAGCTGAGAATTTTTTTCTGATATGATTTTTCTGTGAGGCTTGGAAAGAAAATGAAATGCTGGCAGGGTGGGGAGAAGCCTTCCAAGACTTCAGATCCATGGTCTGCTGGGATTTCTTGGCTGTCGGGCGTTTTTTGAAGGAAAGATGGTTGAGTCTTGGGAGAGCTGTGTTTTTAGTGTGTCTGAAGTAGTTTGCACCATAAGCACCCTGTAGCCCCATTTTCAGCTTTTTCCTTTTATGTAAAAGTTGCTTTGAAAGAGACGTCTGTGTGCGACTGAAGCAGATGCATCACTGATAGGCATGAGAACGTCTTTACATCAGACTGCATTGCCTTATTCTAGATTCACAAATACTGTTTCCTTGAGCTATGCTTGGCTGCGGTGTAATGCATTAGATATGACTCTAGGTATGATTTTTATGGTTATTTTCTGTCCGTTTTATGCCTTCGATTGACTACGTGTCCTCGGGGTAACCTCATACACGCTGCCCTGTTGCTATTTGGCACGTAAAACTGCATCCCTCAGCATGTTCTCACTCTGGTTCATTGTCACCTTCTTTGAATGACGATGGGTGTAGGACTCTGCAAGAGCACATTATATGACCTAAATGCTATTAACGGCTAGATTACCTTGTTCTCCAATTGTAACCTGTCTCTAGATTTAGTTTTATAACATTACTGAGGTCGCTGTGCCTTACAAAGAATGCTCAAAGTGAGGAAGTTTGTCACTTTCTGTGTTTTTGTTGCACAACAGAATTATGTTGTCACTTTATGGCAGATGTTTGACATTGATCGTGTCATAAATGTATTTGCCTCACTAGTGGCTGTAGTCACCTGCCATATAACGGTCAATGCCATACATAAAAAATACAAGTTGTTATATACATGAATATCAAATCTTGCATGTTGTGTAGGCATGATAATTTCTAAACTAACACAATATAAAACTAAGACATTAGCTAACACAACATTAAAAAGTTTCTATAGCTTAAGACCCTGTAATATTATTTTCAAATATTAATTTTAATGCTACAATCAGAGGCATTGCAATGTACTGAAATCTTGTAAAATTCATTAAAAATGAATTCTGGTTCTATGCAGTTATTAGATGTTTCTGTAGCTCAATTGGAAAGTAGTGAAAACGTCTTTGGTTCAATCCATGCATAATAACCAAAAATGTATAGATTTGATGCACTCCAAGTTGCTTTTTGATATAAGCATCTGCATTTTACATAACATGTGGGTTTTATATCCAATCAAATGTGCCTTTCATAACCTGTCCCTCTAAGGGTTTTAGTTAAATCCTGTGTTTTCACAAAGCTTTTAAACCACACCTAAGAGTATTGTTTACTGTATAGCTGCAGAGGTTCTTCACAACTACATTGTGATATCAAACCTGTCAAATCATTCTTTTTTTTTAATCTGCACAGCCACGCCGAACCCCTGCCACTTGATGATAATGTGATGCTTTGGTTATCCAGCGTAACTCTCAGCAGGCTTTTCACCTTTTTGCGTCTCAGAGGTAATTACCTTATATGGGTACCACGGAGGGTACTCTGCAATTCTGCTGCGAATTGTTCAATCGATAAGTTTGAGCTCTGAGAGAGAGAAGGCGATGTGCCAGATTTCTTAGTATTCGGGGGAGGCTGACTGAAACATTAATTAAAAAGGCTGTCGCTGCTACCGTAGTACATGAAAGGTCTCTCTTGTTAAACAAAGACTGTACACAACAACGATATTTGTAAAAGATAGCTGATGGGAGAATGCAATGGGGTGGTTTGGCTACATTTAGTCACTATACAATTGTTTATATCCAGTGATAGTGGGGGTTTTAATGGTTGGATATTTCATGATGTTTTTATTAGTTTAGAATAAAACTAAAAAACTGTTTGTATTTTCTGATTGTAAATTCTGATTGGATGTGCCGTATTCAAAACTGTGATAAAATGTTAACAGATGCACATCTGGGATCGCATGTGATTTATTAATGTCAAATTTCTCTTTTGGGTGTTAAAGGTGTGGGTTTTTTTCTGTGATTGATGATTTTATTACTGTCAAGAGAGTTTTAGGCTTTGTATTATGTATTGTATCTAAAAATTCTCCTCAATGGCCTCTTGTTGCATCTTAGTTCATTATACTGTAATATGAACCATTCCTCTAACAGTTAAAAAAAACTAAACTATCAACTAGTTTTACCTTGTGGCATTTGTTGCCTCTGTTTTGTGTCTGACATTCATTTCAGAAATCAATAATTCATTTCTTCCTTGTCCCTGTGCTGCTTGTGTTGTCATAATCAGACCCATCAATCATCTTTAAGATTTACTAATGAAACAGCCCAAACCTGTCATCCTAAATCAATGTCAATTCACCAGGAGTGATTTGTAATGGAAAAAATGTTACGTTCCTTTATAAAACCGAGCATTTCATTTTTGCTTTCAAGAGTGATGGGTTGTCATCACAAATGTATGCTGAAGCTACTGTCCGCTGAAACGGTTAACAAGAAACGTTTTTCCACCAAAATCCCTCAAAACCGATTATATTATATTGACATAATTGAATTTTGATGTCTTATGTGTCGTACAGTCTACTGCATATTACTGAAGATTTGCTTTTAAGCACAGGTTAATCATTTGGATGAACAGTAAAGTACAATTTAATACTATAAATCTCAAACGGGATTAAGAAAAGAATATAACATGCAATACTAATATTGCATAAAAGATGTTTGGATTGTTCTAGACAAGGAATCATTAAGTTTTGTCATAAGAGCATATTAAATCATTGCAATTACATTGTCATGTTTCAGAGGAAATTGCAACTTTTGCCAAGAGCAAAATGTTACAGTGAATGCACAAACGTCTGCAGTCAGTTTGGTTCACTTTAGGCCACACTTTTGGTTATTTTGAGTTCAGGCCTTGAGCATCAGTGTCTTATCAAGCTCAATATATTTCTCTCACTTTATTGGAGCATAAAATTGCTTCCATATGCAACGTCAGTTTTATAACCAAGTTGAAAAGTTCACATGGTTGAAATGGGAAACCCACTCATGATGTACTAGTCAAGGTTAAATATGATAAAAACCGTTCCAGAGAAGGTCATTTTCAGTAGTGTTCAGTTCAGAATACACCCTTAAGCAGTTTCTGTGTAATGGGACTATATTTCTCCTCTACCTAATTTCTTTTATGGCGACAATGTTTTGACAAATTAATAGAGGGATTGTGAGGTCCCTAAGTGCCTTTCATAAGTCCAACGCATTTCAACACATTTTTCATTCCTTAATTACGAGTTTCTTTATCCCTTGTGGATGCCAAGTTTAAATTTGTTTTAGAAACCAATTTACAGATTCTGCTAACGGGAGCTTCTGGTTTCAATCCACTCTGGAATTTTCAGACCCATGGGTGAGTAAGATTTGTAATCTTTATAAAGATTGAAACAGGCTGATTTGCATTCAGATGAGAAATTTAGCTTCTAATCTCTAAAATTGATTTTATGAAATGTGAATGTATATACTTTTTAACATTTATTTGAACCCAGTTTTTCCTGTTATGGCTGCTTGCAAATTATACAGTTTTTTTTTTTAAGGGGTCTTAAAACAGAGGTCGGTAATTTCGATTGTCAGGTTTGTCTTCAGTAACTAAAGTACTTTTGACTCTCCCTCCCTTACGAAAATTAACATGGTTTAATGCTCCGTTCCAGACACCTCTGATTTAGGATATATCCGACCTCAACTAGGGAATAATGTCTGGAACGCCACTCTTATAATGTTACTAAATACATTGAATGTTTTATGTAACTACGTTATTTATAACATTAATGTTTTAATGTTAGTAAATTAGTTTTTTTTGTGTGTTTTATTTGTAGTAAAACCATAGTAACCACATAGTCTCACTAAATAACCGTTATCTCACTTTTGCTATAAAAAAAAACATGGTTACTTTTCCTAGGGGCTAGAAGCTACTAAAAAAAATATAAAATAAACGAAAAAATATCAAACTAAAATACGGAAAATTTGGCGCGAGGTCAAAATGTTGTGCTTAAAACATATTTAAATGTGTATTTTTAATACTGTGGAAACTTGTTTTTGAGAGGTTAATTTGGGTGGGTCATCCACTGTTTCTGATTAATGGCTTTTAAAATTCACGCAAATAATCCATTGTCTTCTATTGCTTTGTTTTTTCCGTCTCAGTGTCCTGTCCAGGCTGCAGAGGCTGCCGTGGGCTGGATTCTCTCAGCAGGACGAAGAGATGAGCACACGAGCCAAAGGTGAACAAAATAACAAAAAAATCAAACAAACTGCGCAGGTTATTTTTGTGACATTGTTAATTATTCCTTGCGGGCTGTTTGATGCATCTCACAAATCTGAACAATAAAAAGTGTCTCGTAAAAATAACGTAGAATGATACATGCCTTTCGAACGTCATCTTCAGAGTATGCTCATGCCATTAAACCACCCACGGCAGGCACTTCACTGTCTCAATCTGCATACAGCGTGGGAGGCTATTGTGTGGCCTCTTCGGTCCACGTAAATAGGCACATTAGAATCACCGCTGCCCCTTTCCATCTGCATAAAACCGCACAGAACACACAATTGTTTGGCATGTGCAAACGTAGATTTCAACGAGAATGTTTACGACATTAGTGTTTATTCTGAATGCCAGGGGTCTGTGTTAATAAAACATGTGAAAATTGAATATATAAGTGACTCATACTATATATAGGCTGTTTGCATTATGGGCTTTGCATTGTTTCTAAGGCTGTGCAAGAGAAGCATCTTTATTCTGTTTAACTTGTATGTGGACGGTATCATTAAATATAGAAAACTGCATTAAAATAACAGATTGATTTTGCTTCCATTTCATTTCAAAGGACCCGGTATGCTTTTTCCATTAATACATATGCTGGTGTGGGCGAGCAGGCTTGCTGTTTTCCCTCCTGAACAGAAATTGGATTTGGAATAACTTATTTTCCCAGAAGTACTGTGTTGAACATCTTGGTTTTGTCTGTGAGCTTTCAGGAGGCTAGTGCCCAAAGCCCATGCTGATATGAATTTATGGAGAACAATACACCCGTTGCTATTCTCAGGCAGGCTGTAGTGTATCATTCTTTATAAGCTGATATTACGCTCTTCCACAGCAATTGTTCCCTTTGATTGCTTTTGGCGCTCTCTGTGATTGTGTATCATCCCATCATTCTGTAAGTAAACATTGGGAGACGGCTCTGTGACGGTTGCTGTATTACGAAGGACTCAGTTAAAGGAAATTGCATAGCCGCTTTTTCAAAACCTTCCATCTCGTTTATGTTCCCGTTGGGCTCCAATAGCCAAATAAATGTATCGACTCGAGCACGGAAATTTCACACTGCCATTTTTGATGGATTTGTTCGTAAGCTCCAGTAATTTCCTGGTCTGCTCGCAGCCTGAGCGTGACATCACGGCCACGTTTTTGTTCCGTAGATTATCTCCTTGAGAATTCTGCTTGCAAGGTAGAATTTTTTTCGGCCCAAAAGTTCTTATCTCGTTTTGGAGTTTTCCTGTTCGACACACACACTCCCTTATCTGCTTTTCCACCTTATTTATTTATTTATTCGTGACTGTGTAAATTGGAGTCTGTGAGCACAACGGGCTGTATCTACCCAGACTTTTGCTATTTTGCTCAAACTAAACTCTGTATAAATGCAGTGTCACTGTTTACGTTCCCTGAAAGTGTTTGCCAGCAACTCCAATTTCACTGGAAGTTCAAAGACAAAATAACTGACATCAACACTGACTCATCCCATCGTGACACAGAAAACAAAAAGACCAGAAATGGGGTCTCTTTCATAATGTTTGCTTTTGTCCAGCAATTCCTCTCAGCACTGCCCCGAGAGCATCAAGCAGCTCGGTAAATATTAGGCAGTGTATCTTCATTTGGACCGATGTGACACCACTCATGGTGCTCAGAGACTGTGATTAAGAGACTTGTTTCCTTGTTAGATGTTTTCTTTAGACAGCATAGTACAAAAAAAAACACTTGAGTGTTTTTTAATACAGAGTGCACTTTGCTCTTACCCATGGGACTATTTTATCAGATGCTTGAATTTTGTGAATTAATCACACTGGACCAATAGCATGTTAAGAGGTGAACATCATGATAGTCTGTCCATATTTCAACCCAAAATTCAAAGGAAAAAAACTTTGATTGAATAACCTATTTTATAAGATATTTTGCAATGTGACATTTTTAAAGCAATTCCTTTCAAAATTGTACCATAATTCAGATGTATTATGTATTTTTTTATTTCTCATTGTTTTGAGTGGTTATTCTGATTAAAAATGAACATATTTTCTATTGACACAGGATTGGTCACGCAAGCCACAAAGCAAAAATTGTTTTTTAAAGGCTATAAATTATATAGTATTATAATCTGTAAATGTTTAAAATTAAATGTAAATTACATATCTTTTGTAATATAATGTAAGACCATATATTGGACCATTAAGTTTAAGCAAAATGTAATTTCTTTTCAATTTTGGGATGAAATATGACCTAGACAAGTGGACATATGTGACCCAGTCTGTGAAAACCCAGCTAAAGTCATTTTTTGTGATTTTTCTGTTTTCTACATAAAATCATTCTACATAATGTAAAGAATGCTCTGTGAGAATTTAACATTGATATCTTTAATATTGTCTAAGTAAGGTCATGTCAAATATTCATAGTGAAATGAATAGGTGAAGTCAAACTTTTAGACTTTAGCTTGGTTTTCACAGACTGGGTCACACATAATTCCATCACTCTTAAAGCTTTATTGCAGAATATGAGGCAGTTGTGAAGCAGACTGGCAGCCCTTGTGAAAACACATGGCGTTTTGGCCGGTAGCGCTCTGTTGTTGTAGTCTGGATTCCGTATTCGCAGTAGCTTGGTTTTCTGGCGACGCTCCCAGCGTTACTCTGGCATATATCGCGGGGCAGAATGCTTGGCTGTGTTCGGAATTGCTCATTACATTCCCAGAGGCAAACACGGGCCGAACCAAAAATACAAACAAAGACAGACGCAGCCGACAGCAGGGAGTTCCTCCCCACCCAGACACACACACATACTGACCGATGACTCCTCGCATTTCTCTTGCTGATAGTGTGCTGTCTTTAGACCTTGTTGCTGATAGATTTAAGTGCATTAATGCGATTGTATTCTGAGAGCGTGTGGATTTAACTGCTCATTGGACCAGAACGGAAGTGTCAATTCCCGGCACTCGTCTCACGATAGATTTTTCTCAGTTAAGTACCTCCTAAAGGCCTTGAAATAGCATTTCTTCGACCACGCTCTGCATCCTCTGATGAGAACCGTTAGTTTAGGATATTTACCAATGAACTTTAATGTCATGCATCAGGTGGTCTTATGGGAACTTACTGTGTCTTGCAAGATACCTTGTTTTGAAGCCAATCCCAGAATGCTTTGCAGTAAGAAACACTTTAAGAAATTATAATTTGACTTGAATTATACTTTATGAAAGCGTTTAACCTGTTACCCTGTTTCTCAGGAGGAACACTTATATATTGAAAAAATACTCATGATTAAATATTTGACAAATTTAAATTTTTATTCATTAACATTAACATTAACATTAAGAATTATTAAAAAAAATGTTAATGTTATTTATAAAATTCCTAAACAATAATATTTTTATTTTAAATTTTGTTTTTTAAAGGACAGTGCATTTTCATGTGTATACTGAATATGTGCGGTGACAGTTATTAGGTTAATACTTAAGTATTGATAAGTATTGATACATTTTTAAAGTTGATGACCCTGAAGGTTTAGTAGTGTTGTTAAAACCAAATATTTTACACAATATTTGTGTGAGCTTCTCTTTGTGTGGCACACTAGGTTTTAAAAAGTAGCACAAATGACGCAATTGTACTAGTTATTTAGTAACTGTAAAAATACTTGCACATACTGTATGTCAGCATTTTAATATATTCATCCATAAAAAATAAAATGATGTGTTTGCAGAAAGGCATGAGGACTGTGCATTGGGGTGGCACTGGTTTTTTTTAGCATGAAAAATCAGATGATTCATGTTGAATGCGGAAAGATAGCACTTCAAAATTCTGTAGAACCTCATGATATGGAAGCCTGTAATGAAGTGCTGATAGAAGTCGCCGAGCCCAGCGTCATGCCGAACGTCAGCAATGTTAGCTGTTATGACTTTGATGTGTGAGACATCCGTGAAACTGAATTCTCATTTGTCTTACCGTGCCAGGTTCCTGTCAGCTGGAAACGACCTATTAAAGTGACAGTAAAGTGTCAAACGGAGCGCCCTTATTTTTATGCGCTTATTCTCTTTTATTTGAACATTCAAGATATAAGTATGAGCGCCATTGTTTTACTTCACTTTGTGTAAAATAAGAAGCTTAAGAATAGCTTTCAGTCCACCTGCTGCTTGACGGCAAAGCATTTCTGTTTCAGGTCCGCACCGAGCATTTGTCATTAAAGTAACTTTTGCCTCAGTATTACGCCATTTCTGTATGAAACATACAATTGCAGGTTAGTTTATGTGGGTTAAAGTCAACATCAAACTGACATTTCTTGCGAAATCAGCCTGACAGCTCAACTTGTAAATTATTATATTATAAGCTTATCATTGTAAATCCGGGAAAAGAAAAGAGATTTTAAACACTATTCTATATGCTCAACTATATGCTTTTTTAACAAAAAATTTTACATTTGCAGCTTTAAGATAGCTAGATGCTAGTTTTAGTGCCAGACGGCATGAATCAGCCAAATGTTGTCTTAATATTGTAAACAAAGCTGATAAAGGTTTTCTTCATCCAATGATTGCGAATAAATTGTTAGATGCTAATGTAGATCTAGATGCTGATTTATGTTGTTAATTTCCCATTTTTTCATCTTCTTTACTGATGTACTTTTTATTACATGGTCCTGTTGTTGCCCTTAGCTTTAGTGCTATTTTAAACAAATTTACAATTTGTGGAGCAAATTTGTCAAATTTATATGGTATTCTGAACATGTACAGTACAAATACCTGTACTGTACATGATGAATACAAATGACCGTTTCACCTTCCATCCGTCATCCAAGAACGAGCAGGTTTGCTATTTATACTCATTTACTTTATGGGACAGTAACGCAGTGTGCTAGCTGAGAAAAGCATTTTTCATGCGAGACTACAGATTCGAAAAGCCTCTTAACTCCACACTCCAAAGCAGTGTCAAGAGTCTACTTTGCTTAAACGGATAATCTGTGTGTTTTGCCACAGTTGCTTTCCATGAGCTCTTTATCATCTTCTGCTGATGTTCGGCCTCATCAGCTTTATCAGGGAATGTGCGCATGACTGATTCTCCACGTCGTCCTTATCTGCAACCTCAGCTTATTTTCTCCTCACAGCATTATTTAAAGTGTGTCAAGGCTTGTTTTCTTGTTTCGCATTACGTTACCACTGGAGAACATGCTCGTACTTTAACCCGACGTCACCGCATGCAGCTTTAATGAAGGACTTGTTCCAGATTTGCAATAACGGGGAAGCTTATTGGATATATAAAATGAACGACTGTGACTTGGCTTTCCTGCTTTTGAAATTCATGAGCTCTTGCTGTCTGTGCGCTCCTTAAAATGATAAATCGGCATCTGTGTTTTCTCTTGTCAAAATGTACTATATATATGCTAATCCTCCAACCTCTTGGATGCAGTCGGGTGGTCTGCTTGCCCTTTTTGTTTATGGTAAATGGGACCGCTGCAGCCTTGCTGGGTGGACATGAAAGACATTTACACATGGCTTTGTGGACATCATTGACCCCTCCTGCCAGGTTAGGGGCCATCTGTCAAGTGCAGTCCTTGCAGTTTTCTGTAGTGCACTTGCCTTGGTAAATTACATGGAGGGAAAGTAAATATTTAGGGGACCTAGAAAGGTTTAAACAACATTAAGTGTTTATCTATTAGTGTTGAGTTGTAAATTAAATTGAGAATTGGTATTGTATGGTATCAACAGCATGCAAAATTAAAATTCAATTTATGTAATTCATGTTATAAAGAAAGCATAGCTTTTAATAGTAAAGAGCATATACAGTATTCATATAATGTTAAAAACAGATTTTTTAAATATTTGTATTATAAATTACCCTTTAACACGACGCATACAGTAGCACAGTAATAATCAATGCAACTACATGTTTTTATGTATATTTTATTATTGAACATTTCTCAATGTAATTCTGTGCACACAATTTCCTGCATTCGTTCTGTGTTTCTTTACATGGTTTCTCTCTCCCTTTTTCTTTTTCCTTTATTCAGCCTCCCAGTATGGACTTTATTAGATCCTATGGGACATTAGCTCTCCTCCCTCTCTTAATGGTTTCTGTCCTGACTGCCTCTGAACACACATGCTTGATCTTTCATCCTAACCCCTTTAGACACTGATGCTGCAAATTTTATACTGCTCTTGCGCCGTCACTTACCACTAAAAGAGAAGTATGCCCTAGTTCAACTTAGGGGTCTATGTGACACTGCATATTTGAGTCACTTCCTTCTCTCTGCCAAATGTTACTTTGTATCACTGTAAGATGCTTATATGCCAAACTGTAGCACCTTGAAACATGCAATGCAGCGAACTTGCCATCAAATAGGGCAACAGCAAATGGACTTCCCTGCTGAAAAGATGAGCTTACACCAGCATGAATTTCCATAGTGGGCTGGTTTGGTGCTGGTTTAGCTGTTTGTAGATTACCATCAGTTTACTGTATAGTGAAGCTGGTTAACCAGCATGACGTTTTATCTGTTTTCATAGTGATCTATAGTGGTTAGTGCTGGTCTAGTTGAATAATCAATAAAATAATTTATGTAATATAACTCTTAGCAATCTTAGCAATCTTAGCTGTGTATGATGATCTTTTTTTTAAAAAGTTAAACGAAGATTTTTTTTTATTAGAATACATACATGTATAGGGTTCCTGAAGGTTAAAACTTAAAAAAGAAATGTGTATCCATTACTAAAGTAATGCAAATGACTGCAGTGGGTTAATAAATGCTTTTTGACACGAAATAATTGTGTGTTGGAAAACAACAAAATTTAAAGACAAAATTAACCCTTTGCAGTAATTTAGATTACTTTAATATTATATATATGTATACAGTAATAGGTTTTTTATATGGTTTTCTTCTGTCTTTGCAAGCTTTGGATCAAAGCATCTGATAAATGCGTGTGTAAATGTGTAAATGTTGGATGAATAAATTGAGAGAATTCATTAAGTTAACCATTTCTGTAAAGAGGTTGTCTCCCTAAATAGCTGCAGTGTAGAGAGCTTTTTTTAAATAATAAATGGTAGTGTCGTTAAATCATTTTTAAAATTGGTTCTTGTAGCTACAGTTTAAAAAAAATGCTTCGATTGAAAATACATTATCTCTATTACACTGCTCTTAATTACAGTTAATTAACACACACACTGCCCCCTAGTGTCACCCAACACAGTGTCAGGCCACCATATGCAACGCACAGGATTAGCATCCTGAAAGGCAGGAAAACGTGACAGCACTACTCAGCCTCGGTGTTCTCTAGCCACTTCACTGCCCTAAAACCAATTTACCAGGGTTTAGCACCCCCCTGGAGAACACACACGCGTCAAGGTGACCTCCTCCAAGTGCCATGGGAAGACCCTTGCCTCCAGCACATTGAGTGTCCCCATTACAAGCTTCAGTTTTCACTGTTATCTCCAAGTAATGCAGATGGTAACACTGGAAGGTTACATCTAGCAGGTGTCATTATTTTTCTGTCCTCCGTAAGGGTTTGCTGCTTCAAACGAAGTGTGATGCATTCCAGCACTTCAAGACCTCTGAAAGGTCACGCTATTTTCCTAGAAAAAAAGACAAAGGATGTTTTTCTTTAGCTGCCCCACTGTTCCCCTGTCTCGTTTTTTCACGTTTTTTCCCAGCTGCCACTCAATCGAAGCCGTCTCAGAGGTTTTAATGCCTGTGTTGAGGTGTTAAAGAGTGTGTTTCAAAGACCCCACACATCTAAGGGCTGACTGTGGCTATCGGTGCAGCAATAGCATTGCAATGCGTGCACCGTTATTTTAACATGTATTGATTTCTTTTTAGAGTTAGTGCTTTTCAACAAACATTCTTTGGACTCCTGTGTGTTTTTGTTAGAGAGCCTAACTAAAATGTCCTAAAGGAGTAGTTCACTGCAAAATATTAGGCTCCAAAAAGGTCAAAATAAATGATTGTACAGTAGATACAACCGCATTTGTGACCCAGTCTGTGAAAACCCACCTATTTTTAATTTTTTTTGTCATAAAATCATCCTACATAATGTAAAGAACATTCTGTGAAAATATAACCTTGAGTCATGACATTTCAGAGATTGAAATCATTGTTTAGGAAGCCAACTCGCTGAATGCTTTTGTGCAAAATAGTCTCGTCTCATATTGACTTCTGATTATAAAGGTGTTCCAACTGTTCCATTTGTTACATTACTACTTTAATTTGCTTACTTTTTCTCATATATATATCGCACCATCTTTGAACACAAACATATCAAAAAAGGAAAGCTGAAACCAGGACAGAAGATAAAAGGATTTTGCGCATAGTCTGATTAAGAGGGTCACGTCTGCTAAAATGATGCAGCACCAGCTGCTGGTCTTTGTTGTTGATTCAAACCCTCATTGAACTGATGAGATTTCAATACGGGATTAGCTTGTGAAGTAACCTATAACGGTAGAACTTGGTCAAAATTGACCACTACAGAATAGTAAATCCTCATGTAGGTTCATCCTGGGAATTCTGAAAGGATCCTACTAGGTCCTCATTTGTTTTTAGCTGGTTTGCACTTTTTCCCTAAGTCGTGGTTAGCTGCACTTAGTGGGTGAGACGGTCCCTAAGTCTCTCTCTCTCTCTCTCTCTCTGAGTCTTTCTCTCTCTCTCTCTCTCTCTCTCTCTCTCTCTCTCTCTCTCTCTCTCTCTCTCTCTCTCTCTCTCTCTCTCTCTCTCTTTCTTACACACACAGACATCAAATATTGCAGCTTCATAAAGCAGAAGCCAAGGCAGAAGTACGACTCATTCAGCTTCGCACACAAACACTTACACTCACACACACTTGTTCAGGAAGCCGCCTGCATCTCTCCTGTCAGTGGGACAATGTGTACGATGAACCTGATGACTGCTGGCTGCTGACAATAGATAACAAAGGCAGCTTCTCTCTCCACAGAGCCACAACTCTCCACCGAGCACCGCCAAAGGAAGTCTCGGGAACCTGATGCCGCAGTCGGAAGCGTCTGCAGGCTTAATTGAGCGACTCAAACCGAGCAGCTGTGTGCAGCCCACACGCAGAAGCTGAGAGGGACAACCGATACCGAGAATACACGCGCTCTCAGGGTCGGCCGATGTGGACGTACCACCTGTCAAGTTGTAGCCGTGGGTGAGCAATTTTATTTTCTGAAGACGGGGGCTGTTAAGTGTTTAAGAAATTGACAGCATCCCACCTGTAATTGGGGTTGAAATTTGACTGAGCTGATCAAGAAGCTGTACATCTGACATGTAACTGAATGTGATTGTATTTAGTTTTTAGGTTAACAAAGCATTGTTGAATATAATCCAGTTGCTGTTGCATTAGGACCAACAAAAGCTGTCTGTGCTCATTAACACAAGCTTAATTACCTCTGCAGTGTTTCTCGCATGCAAATAATGATCCTCATCATTTAAACATGTCTGGCTTGTCTACTGTAGGATTCCCGAAAACTAATTTTAAAGAAATAGGTTGCAAAAATTAGAAGTCATGGATGTGTTTTCTCATCTTTATGTCTTTGTGAACCTGTATGCTGTTGGTGATTTTACATGAAACGCAAAAGTAGAAATTAAAGAATCTTGGCACAACACTTTTTTATAAAACAAACATTTATAGCCATCTTAAAAGTAGTCAATACTGCATGTCTGAATAGTTATTTACTATAACTCTACATTTTATTTATGAATTTTTTTCAAAGTGACTTTGAAAAGCATATTCAGTATTTACATTTTTTTTCATCACCCAACACCTTTGCTAAACACAATGTTCTAGCAATCGAGCTACAGGAACACCGTAACCATTCCCGAAAAACACCCTGAGATTGAAGAAGTGGTGCACGTCTTTGATCGCAAGCATCACTGGCTGTCATGTGTATCCGAAGCAAAATATGCAGATTGGAGGATAGTGTTTGAAAGCAACAGCTGGAGAGAAGATTCTTAGTGAATAATGACTTTATATCTTGGAATGGTCCTCACACAGAGCTGTCATATGGTTTCAGAAGACTAAAACAATGGGAATAAATGATGATAGAATTTGTATTTTTGGATGAACTGTTACTTTAAACCTATTTGACTTCACGTGTCACAGTGCACCACAGCGTACAACATCAGCTTGCATAACTAACAGTGACCTTAGAAGCTCTTTGAAGATGTTCTGTGTGTCCTTAAAGGTATAGTTCACCCAAAAAAAGTTTTTTTTTTCATGATTTAATCACCATTCATGTTATTTCAAACCTGTAAGACTTTCTTTCTTCTGCAGAACACAAAAGAAGATATTTAGAAAAATTCTGGTAACCAAACCAAACGATTGACTTCCATTGTATGGACACAAAACCACTAAGACATTTCTCAAAATATCTTCATTGTGTGTTCCACAGAAGAAAACATGTCATGCAGGTTTTCAATGACATGAGGGTGAATAAATGATTAAATATTTTTTATTTTTAGGTGAACTATCTCTTTACCAATTCAGCCTTCAGATTTTCTTGTAGCTTCAGTTCGTTAAAGCTGAAACACTGAAACCTGATTGGTCCGAGTGAACACAAATTATGACTGCAACAAAAACATTTTTTTACATTATTGATATTGAGAGCATTCTTGGACACTGGACTCTTTAGCGGTCGACTCTTTAAGTCGTTTCTTCGCAGGAGCAGCAAAGTAAATTTGCATTGTTGCTCTGCCTGTTGGCTTTTATGTCAATGGTAAGATTCTCCGAGGTCCTGATGAGAGGATGATGAGCAGAGAGGATCGCTGTGTGTGTGGGCAGTGGAAGAGGAGGAAGAGATTTTGTTGCGGTTGTATTTGGATCAGTGCAGACAATAAAGATCAGGCTTGCAGCTGGGAGAGAATAATCACCTTATTGTCCACTTTGGTTAGTTTAGACATACAGCAGTAAACAGTGTTTTTCATATTGTCACTTGAGCATGTTTATACGCTCCCTCGACTTTTATTTTCTGCATTATCCTACTGATGAATTCCAACAAGGTGATGTTTCAGTATCACTTGTATACTAACTGCAGCCCTTTTGAAATGCTGCCGTGTCCATTTGGCATTACATTTAATGAGCCACATCGAGATCCCGCCATATAATTGCAGATCTGGGCCTCCTTTGAGCCAAAGTATAGTAATTGGACACTTTAAAAAATGATGAAAAGGGGAAAAAAGGAGTTTTGAGCTTATTGTTGATGTTTTATTCATTGACTTTGGTAGAAGGCTGCATTTTGCATATCTAAGGTTCCCAATGGGGCACAAAAACAAAAGTGATTTACATGCAGCACATACTGTATGATGAGCGTGTTATGTTTGTGGTTTGCATATCAATTGTGGCTCACAGATGACGCACGTGCGTGGCCTGAAAACCATTGACAATGATACTAATGAACATTACATATCTCTGAAAGAAATGAAGAACTGTGGTTGTACAGTGGTGCTTTGATAGTATCCAGTGGTCAAAGTAAACTGATATACTGCTGATATATACAGTGTGGTCAAAAAGTTTCTAATTGAATATAACATTTTTCTTTAGCAAAGATAACATAGTTTATTTGAAGAATTGAAAAATACAGGAATTTGTACACAAATATATGCTTTAGTAACAACATGAACTTGAGCCGGACTACACACCTTTGTGCAAAATGTAATAATCTAGAAACCTAGCTTCTGGCAACTTCTTCTTTAAAAATGTTTTTCAGTCTTAAAATGTTATTTATTTCCAAGTATTCCAGAATTTTTAATGCTTTAAGAATTTTGGATCCCACTGTATACCTATAGTGGGTTATTTTCATGCCCCATTTTTTGTTAATGTCTGATACCAATACTCTTTAAAGCTGCAGTTTGTATCTTTTGCCTCTGTATCACCATCTTTGTTTGCAATTTTTATAAAAAATAAATCAATAAAATTGCAGGTTACTTTATGTACTTTACATAGGTTAATGTTAAACGTGCATTTCCTGCAAAACCGTACTTGACTAAATTATAAGTGAATCAGGATAAGGAGACACTGACCTTTTACAAAAATCAATAGCTAATTTTTGTTTATTTTCCACCAAAAATCTTACCTGTTGCAGCTATAATTACACATCTTTTGATGATCTTTTGCTTTTACTGATTTTTTTGTTGTTGCGACAGATTCTTGAAGCGTTTGACGTCTGACGTGTTAGCCGCAGTGTCGCTCTTTCTGCAGGGTTCACAGAACAGATGTAGATGTCCTTACTGTCTCTCTCAATGACATACTAGTATTACCTTTTCACTGTCCTTGTCTGCTTTCTAATGTTTTGGGAGAGGCTCTGGTTGCACGTCTTCAGTGTTGCCCATGCCATGGGCCTTAATTTCTCCCAGCTCTTTAATTATGTAATTGGATTAACAATCTGCGCATGAAACAAGCCCTGAAGCTGTTTGTCCTCTTCTATCAAAATGAGATTGATTTGATGGGATGGTTTTCAATAACCCGTCTCCTAAATTTCCCTTCAACAGTTGCTGGCAGATGGAGGTTGATTAATTTTTTAAATGTTAACCCTAAAATAGCTCTTTTGGGATGGTGGTAAACCCACAGGTTATACATGAGCCAGACACTGTATCTCATGCTAGAATAAATTAATAGATGTTTCCGGTGTTCTTTAGTTGATGTTATATCCATTATTCATTTCACTCATAGTCTGTAAACAACCCGCTTTGTTGAGTGATGACAGTGACGATGGTTTTAAAGCCACATTTTGAATGTGCCGCTATTCAGGCTTTCAATGTCTTAACCTCATATCAGATCTGGAACTCCATGTCATGAAGGGTAATGATGAACAGAGACTTGTAACTCTATTCTGCTCGCACAGAGCGCTCATTTTCACGCTTGAGAATCATCGTTTCAATTTAAAGACTCCTCTCTGTTATGCATTAGAAAGTCATGATTCATTTCATCTGGCAGTTTTACTGGGAGGGGGTTAGGATGAGACAGAAGCAGAGAAAGCAATTTAGTCTGCCGTCACTTAAACGTATAATTCATACCCATTCGCAAGAGGAACGAGTGAGATAATGGTGGGTAGTGAATTTGTGTTGCTCTTTTTTTTTGTGGAATATTGAAAGGTTGGCATACGTTTTGAGTGGCATGTGGTGGTCTGCATTACGTTTAAAGGCATGTAGAATAGTAGCGATGATCATTTCGATCAGATTGTAATCGTCTGATAATCACATTTACTGACTCGATCAGTACTCTCAGAATCAGTACTACCTAATTTGGCCGATCTGTTAAACAAATCGCATTTTGGTAACGTAACGTTTAGTGCCGCAGTCGTGCTGTTGCAAACATAATATAACCAAGCTAACATCTACATAACTTAAAAAAATGTGAACAGTCATTCTAATCAAAGAGCTTACATGTCAAAAATATAAAGCTTTAAGGATTGGGATTAGTATCAGCCGATCATAATGACAAGAAATCTGTAGTTGGTATTGACTGCAAAAATCCTGATTATTTCACACAATCACTATAGAATAGCGTTATTTTATGCTATTAGCAACCAATCAATACTATTATAATTCTTATATTAACGTTTTTTTATCACACCAACATCAACATCAAGTAACTTTTATTTGTAATTACTAACTATTATTTTGTCTTATTTTTAAGTCACTTTTTTTGTTTTAATAAATTAGGTTTTAATTATATTTTGTATTGTTATTATAAATTTATTTCGTTTTTATTTTATTGTTGATTTTTGAAGGTTCAGTGTTTTTAAATGTTTACTTCGATCGAGAAAACGGCTGGCCGATCTGTTCCATGTCGCGGACGAAACCGTGCCGCAGCAATTCCGGAAAGTTCCGGATCTGAAAAGACTTTGATCTCAATCGTGAGGAAAAACAGCCCGTTTCCCACCGATGGTTTAATTGTTTATATCCTTTATTGGGTCGTTCTCGACAGTATGGCGACAGATGGTAAGAGAGATCAGTAAAAACACCGCTCTCCCTCCCTGGAGGTAGCTGTCAAGAACAGCCTGGATGGTTTCATCAGATGGATTTTGTAATGAAGCTCCCGTTCCACACACCAAAGTGGAATCAACAAGGGGGTTTGTTTACACAGCACATCAAGGTGCCATCACGCTGGCGTTCGGCGTGCTGCGTTGGGGTGGCATCCAAAATATATTCGCTGGTGCCTTATTTCGTGAACTTGGATGTGCTCTGTAGAGCGCTTTGCCAACTGTCGTCTTTCTTGTCTGTGTGGTTGTCAAATGAGAGGTTGCAAAGAAATTGATGTGGTTTTGTATTTGTTTTAGCCTTTATTAAGCCCGCCCTTTTTGTGTCTTTTCTAATGTAGGTCTTTGTAAATCTTTGGATAGTTTTAAACAAAAAATACAAGTGGCAGGTCTTACAGTGCGAAGATTACCAAGGGGTCGATTGAAAGTGTGCTCTGAAGTCTCTTGTCACTCCTCGTACCATCCACTTTCAGTGTAAGTGTATTGTTACGTCTGCCTGTAGGGCCTCGGGAGAGCCGATATCATTACATTGATGACAATGCATCCATCTTGGCAAGGCCAAAGTCAGAGCTGCTGACGGGACCTTGAGTCTTGATGGATCCATGAAGGATAGGCCATGAATTTCTCATGTGACCTAAAATAGAAACAGGCAATCTCAAACTTCTCAAGCATGTTGCCAAGCATTGATGAATTATTCACCTATAATGGAAAATACATGGTGATTATAGGGCCACGAGTGTCATTCCTGTTATGCGTTACATTCTCTAATGTATTTTTATTATCCACTGTATGTGTCAATAATACATATATTTGTCTAATAGAATTTTTATACTGGTAATATTTTGTAATGTTATTTTAAGTAACAATAGCCAGGTCCTAAGTGACATCATTCTTTAGAAAGTCACAGTATACCTGTGAACTGTGATGTTTTCTGGTATTAGTTGGTTTATCTTGTTAAAACATTTAACCCTGCCTGACAAAATGGCAGAACATGCAATAATATCAATATTATCCATTAATTAATATCCATTAATTAATATCAAAACTTCATAAAATCAAAATAAAATGAACCTGATAACTGTCACAGCAGAAATTGAACTACATTTTTTTAGATATTAGATATTTTTTCAAACATTTTTAAGTTTTTAAAATACATTTTTTTTATTTGAGGTATTTTTATAATTTACAGTAATGTTAATATTTTTTTAAATAATTTTTTGTTTATGTTTATTGTTATGCAAATTTGTCAAATATTTAATCTCGAGTCTTAGACCTTTCCATAAAGTTTTAGTTTGTCATGATTAGATTAAAATTAAACAATTAATTAAAGTGACAAGGGAAATAACATAGGTGTTCCTCCTGAGGAACGGTGACAATTAACAGGTTAAAAAAGTCTGGTATGCAGTCGCCTTTAGTAATAATCAAAGATTTTTGCCACATCTTTCTGTGATTTGTCTTGGTGTCCACCTGTTTCCATTTACCCATTTCAATTTCTGACTTTCTGTCACCCTGGCCTTCATTGCCACGGACACACTATCTTAGAGGTGTTTTGTCTCCATATGATGGATTTCAGAGACTGGCTACGGAGATAATTTGTCATTTTGGGGATCGTCTAAAAGAACATTGTCAAGG
Organism: Beaufortia kweichowensis; assembly: GCA_019155185.1. Classification (NCBI taxonomy): domain Eukaryota; kingdom Metazoa; phylum Chordata; class Actinopteri; order Cypriniformes; family Gastromyzontidae; genus Beaufortia; species Beaufortia kweichowensis. Next base: position 4,925,353 of record CM032818.1, on the reverse strand, counting down.
AGACACGTTCACAATCGTGTTATTCACGGCCTGCGTTTGAGCAGAGTAATGCTCTGTGTTAAAAAAATAAAAACCAGCACTGTCATTGCTCAAAACATATTGCATGTGAGAAGGATAGAGAGGAAATTTGGTAATTTATCTCTTGTGTCATGGTAGGTTTTATGGGAGTTGAAGAATGAAGAATTTGCAATGTTCCAGGATTAGTTTTTACTTTTTTCAATAGATGGTCTGTGTTTTATAAGGGAATGCATCAGGCTTAGCATATAAAGGTAGTATTTCACTCCAAAAATCATGCATAAAGAATATTCATCTCTTTATTCGCTTTGTGTATTTTTGTGTCTGCTAAATGCCTAAATGGTTAGGAAAATCAAAGTAATGAACCACCACTGTAACAAGAATAAAATCTCATTATTATTGTAATGAAGACCATCTCGTTTAGACAATAATTTTATTTGTTTTTAATTAGCATAAAAAACCTCAACACAACCAATACAATACAAACACAGTAATTGTTCTGTAACAAAGTAATTGTACAATTTTAATATCATAATTTTTGTTGATTTACAAAAGGCAAACAGACGGGAAGCAGTTCTGGCCTGCATGTTTCGAAACAAAAAATGTACAGCAGCACTTTGAATTTGCAAGGCTTGCTGGAAAAAGGCTTCCTTTACACTTTCTTTCACATCCCTTATAAGCCTAAGAGGTCTTAGGATCGTCAGTCATTCGCAGTGGCTCGGCGTTCCCGTCCGCAGGATTTATACACTGCCAGCCAAAATGGGAAGTTACAGCGAACCCCCGTTGAGTTCCCATTGAGTAAGACTTTCTGCTGAAATTCTGCATCTCTCATCACCAGCCTGGTTCTGTCACGCCTTGTCGCAATCTCCATGTAGTCTTCCAAAACTGTTTTAGTTTCGTTCCTGAGATTTATATACTGTTTCTTACTTTACGAATAAGGTGGATTTTGAGTTTTTAAACATTAGATTTAAAAATGAAATCTATTGAAATTCTGTCCAAAACATGATTTACAATAGCACAGTTTTGTGGTGTTTTCTTAACTGATGTGTGTTTTTGGGCCAGACGGGATTTATAATCACAGCCGAACTGCGATAAATCCCACGAAGCATTTGGGATGCAGCAGGTATTGCACAACACCCTCTCTGCTGCTGGTTTCCCTGCTGTTGCACCGTCTTGTTCCGGCCGTATAAGTCTGCCAGCTGTCTCCGGTAGGCCATTGTCGTCTAGCCAGTGCAGAGATTAGCGCTGCTTATTGGAAACAGAAAAACACACAGGCACTGAGCCACAGGATTAAAGAACGCTCTGAAGTAGGGCAGGCTCACGTCCAGAACAGAAACACGGGGGGCGATGTCCCAGAACATCACCCTTGTAATAGCGGTTAATCCCTCTGTTTTACACAGTCAAGAGTTTGTTTTTCTGACAGGGCTGGATGTGTGGAGTTGCTTTTGCAAAAAACACCAGGACTATATGGTTTGTATTGAATATATGTCTCATGAGATATAACTGAGACCTCCATTAAGTCTCCTTAACTACGAAAGACTAAACGATAACATTTTTCTTTGGATATTTTGGATGCTGCGTGCGATTTTCTTTTTTTCTTTTTTCCTATTAATTTGCACTTATAATTATTGCTAGTAATCAGTCTTGCAATAATATACTGTACAAGCGGGATTGGTATAATGGTATAATATTATCTCCCAGTGCTGCCCATTTAAGGTTTGATTTACTGTCTCTCTTGTTTAATACAATCAAGTATTCGCCGTACTTTGTTATTGATGGCTCCTACAGAGATTCCTAAACACACTATTTACCACCAGTTAAAAGCCATATCGAGATTGCTGTTCCATGACATGCTTTTTCCATTCGCGTGGTATATCGGACCCCCCATATTTTGTGTGTAACATGTGAGAACGTGAAAGGGACCCACGTTGGCTCCAGCCACTCCAAATTTAACCCCAGGTTAACCACTTTTACTGCAACAGCTGCTTGGGTCAGTGTTGACCTTGGGTCACTGTGTTCTCAAATTCATACCGGTCAACTAAATGCTACAAAAATTGTGTGGAGTCAAGTGAACATGGCAAATCCTCTGTTGAACCTTGATTCGGAAAAGGCAGTGGCCTCGGCGTTATCCATCATGCCAGTGAGAAGTTAACAACTTCTCTTTTTAATTCAGTTGAGTGAGCCAAGAGTGTTTTATTTGGTCGAGGTGAAGTTAGCAGACTTCTTCCTTATTACTCAGTAATTGAGTTCAAACCCCTCAAGGCAGTCGAACCCTCTTTTTTTACCATGTAGTCCCTCAGACAATCTCTCAGACAGATTAGAAGAGCCGTAACATTTTGAAACATTTGATGCTTTAAACTTTCATTTCAAAACTTTTTTTAAATGAACTACCCAGAATGCATTGTGACTCAGTGAATAGGTAAATCCAAGACTGTGGATGTCAGAAATCATTTATTATAAATGGATGAATGGATAAATGGATGGACGTAATTTAATACTAGAAACTGGCTTTTTTAAAATGTTCCTCAGGTGTAACACTCAGATTATTTCACTATTCACTTTAATATTTCATAGTTGAATACTAATCTAATAATGACAAACTATATATTTCATAGAAAGGTCTAAGACTTAAGAAAAAATATTTGACAAATTTTAATAACAATAAACAAAACGATTATAAAAAAATCATGTTAATATTATTTTTAAAAATACCTAAAATACATTTTTTTTAATATTATATATATTTTTTACTTTAGATGTCAGTATGTGCAGTGACAGTTATCAGGTTAAGGATCGAACATAGAAACATGCTAACAAAAAATGATGAAAACCAAACGAGAGTTGCATACTTTGCTATTTATCTGTCAGTTTGATGATGATTAAAATACTTCCTTAGAAGGCAGTTGTCTATGTTGGTTATAAGTATGCTCAGTACTGTTGGTTTTGAAACAGCCACTGAAAAGCCAAAGCCTTCAGAATCTGGTGCAATAATAAATGAGTAGATAGAGTAATTGGAAAGAACAGAGTAAATTACTGAGGTAAAGACATATGATCAGCCTTCGCACAGCATGAGAATAAGAAACGGCTTTGCTCTCATTGGTGCTGGATGACTCCAGCTAATAGTGTCTAATTGCTTTAGCTGATTTGTAAGCAGTGAAAACCTTGATTAAAGGCAGCAGAGATGTTGAAAGAGGCAGCGCATCTGTTGCCAACAGCCAGAGAGTTGATTGTTCCTGCAGCTGCTGCAACGTGCAGAGCAAAAAAAAGTGTGATTTCTCATTCGTCGCAAACTGATGGACTGAACGGCTATCATGAATGTATTTTGCCGGTTATAACAGTGGGTGCACTGACTGAAAGAGAGTTAACAGTGCTGTTAAATCAATATTGTTAAGGTTTATTCGCACAGAGAGGGATAAAAATAACCACATTACGTGTTCAGCAGACCAGCGGCAATAACGTTATGTTTATTGTTGGCACACACGCTGCGTTTTAAATGCATGCAACATAGAAATTGGAATGGATTTAAAATAGGTGTCCATGTTTTATTATTTATCAGCTGGAGAAAAAAGCTCAGCAAATGATGAACTCTGCTATTCTCTTACATTTAAAATGATTCTTAAAGCTTTATCTTTATAGTACCTAGTGTAAACATGCCTTTTGAATTATAGGCCAAAAAATAAACATTACTTTTATTATATTAATTCGATTTATTTAGGCAAATAAGTAAATACTGCCTGACTGCCCCAGTCTCCATTCACCTTTATTGAATTTTGAAAATGCAATGAAAGTAAATAGGGACTGCGGTTGTCACTCACTTTTTTAGGGTGAACTTTTTGATGATTCTCATATAAATGTGAAGCGAACCCAGATCGATTTGCATTTACCCACCCTTGGTATTGGTCCAAATTGAGCACAGCACATGATTTGCATGACCCACCTTGTCCTCCCATGGAGTCTAACCTGACGTGTATAAGTGTGTTATGTGTGCTATGTGTACGTATGAGGCAATGATTCCCAAATCACACACTATACAACCATATCCACTCTCACGGAAGGCTAAGCTAACCCACCAGGCAATTTGAAGCAATTCCTTTTGACAAGGTTCGAATGCCAGCCAGTGAAGGGTGTCTTATAATCCATTCAAGCCAAACAGATGACCGCAGGATGGCGTCCATCCTCCCCCATGTGCCCTAGCTAGGCCGTGGCCTTTCCCGACACCGCCTGAAGAGATTTCTCATGCAATACAGATCTTCATGCATTTGCCTTGCCGCAGCCCACTTTGCCTTTTAATTAAAAGCGAATGCAACCTCAGTGTTATATGCATCCGGATGGAATCTGTTACGTAACATTATCGCCCTGTGTTTACGTTTAATTTGCCCTAAGAGTCAATTGCAGTGATGAGTTGGCAGTTAGGATGGGTATCTCAGGAGGCATGGCAGGAGGCATCATAATTAGATGTTTCCTATGTTGTATGCGTATGATTTGTTGCATTTTTCATGGCATTTGTTTTAATATGTTAACTGTCACTTTTTTGCAGGTCTAATCATGACAAACTATATATTGATGGTCTAAAAAAAAATTTAAATTAAGAAAAAAAATCTTAATATTGGTTTTAAGTATACCTGAAATAATTTTTTTTTAAATTGTACAATTTTAAAAATGGTTAAAATTTACAAATGTTATTTAAAAATGTTAAATATTGTAGTTCAGAAGAGTTTTCATCTGTATGCTTAATATGTGCAGTGACATTTGTCAGGTTAAAGAAAGTAAGATAAAGTAAACTTACCATTCACATTTTGCATTTCTATTTATGCATACGTTTATCAGCATGTGTGTTACCAGAAATAAAGAATAATGAACATGGTACAGCTTTAAAATCACAAGTACATATTATTATTTTTTTCCAAAAGCTACTGATCATATACTGTAAAATTGATTGTACACCACAAAACTCAAATTTTTAGTCCATGATTTTTTTGCAGGCTATTATGTACTATTTTTAAAAAATCCCAAGGAACACAAATACTGATAAAAATGTATACCTTAAATGGTATAAATTTAAAATCTACTGTCTATTTTTTAGGCGAAACATTTTTAGTTAATGAGATATAGTCCTTGTGACAACTAGCCCCAGTCTTCTCTATTTCCTGAATATCCACCTTTATAGCATACTTGCAAGTTAATTGTTTTAAAATACATGCTAGCAGTCGAATGCGCTAAATGGCAGCTGAGTCACACTAATAAACGTTTGCAACTTGACATTGCGCTCGTGTGTCATCGCAATCTTAATAACGCTTCCGTAATCCTCTCCAAGACGTTTGGTAACGGACAGCGCTGCTGTCATTCTCCTGTCTCAATTCAGAAGAGCTAACAGACAGGATGTTAATTTACTTCTACTGTTAGCTGTGCCCAAATGCCGAGGGTGCCTTACATGGCTGACCTACTTTGCTATTTGCCCCATCCAGATGACATGCTGTCTGCAGTGCTGCTAGGACCCGGGTTACCCAGTGGAACTCATTAGCTTCTGCATAACTAGGGGAACCGCTCATCTAAGAAATCCTGAAGTGTGGGGGTGGTCGTTTATATTTTGTTAAAAGGTGGTCATTTGAAGAAAGTGATGCCGTACCCTGAGGAACATTTATTTGTGTATAGTGGTGTATAGGTGTATTTTGTAAAAACAAGCCCAAAAAATGCCATGACCAATCGATATGGGTGCCAAAATAAATCTAAGCCGTTTGCAAGTGTTGACAAATAGGCCTGGCAGTTTAGCATCAAATGTGCATCCTAATGACACTATCATTTGATTGTATCTCAGCATTTCTTGAGTACCGCTGTACATTGATGCATTGCAAATAAAAGCGTAAATGAATCAGCGAGTCAGATATGGCCTGCAGGCAGTGAGTCAGATGACAATATAAGCACGCAAAGCCCTATTGTTTTCCTTAGATTCTTTCGCTCTGATTGTATCACTAAATTCATGTGGCTTTTGGCCGGCGGCCATTGTTTTCAATGTCATTATGAGCATCATGTGGAGAACCTGCTCTCTCCATATGTCGATGGAAATTGGCTGTACCGTAAATAGCTTTTGTCAATGCAATAATAGCTTGCTTGTGTACAACTGCCGAAACGAATTTGCGCCGCTTTCCTCAAGGTCAAGACCTTTATGACACTATATTGACAGCTATAGTAACAAAGCATGTAGATAACTTGTCATGACGGCAACGGTTAGTTAGTACCAGGTTACCAACCCTCTTCATCATGAAACGTAAAAAAACCTGCGATTGCATAATAGCCGCAAGTCTTCACGTCACCAAATCACTATTCTTGTCAGAGAAGTTCGGGGACCGCATGGTCATTATCTCTGTGCCATAGGTCATGTTCACGGACCATGATAATCTAAATAATTCATTGCATAAGCAAACAAAGTAATTGCAGGTAGCGTAGAGGGCCTTTCCTTTATCACCTGTATTAAATATGCATGTCAGACAAGTCATATTCCCTCCCTGCGTTGAGACATTGTCTTTCTTCTCTGATACTCTATCCCCTCAACAGCTGTGCGATTGTCCCGTGCGGCTTCTAAAATAGCGTGCGCTCTCTCGTAAGCTTTTAGCTGATTAACTTCATAGAGTAGATGTATTACCCTTCTTTATTAAATCTGGAATGTGCGTGTGAGTCTGCGGTGGGACCGACTGTTTGCATAGCAGAAATCTACATTTGTTGCGGGACTGTCAGCTTCATGATTATCACTGTAACGTAAGGTCCCCAAAATGCTTTTCTCTACAAAGACATGTCAGATACAGCAACTGTGTGGTGTTGCCAGCAGACCTAATGTCAATATTTTACAGCTTCTGCTCCTCATTTGTCACCAAGACCTCTGTTGAATCCAAGAACATCCCTGGACCCCAGAGGCCTGCTGTTCTCCAGCAATAATCCACTGCCCTTGTCTGCACTTGTTTGGCTGGGGGTACAGTTGCCTCCGTGATGTACGACATCCCCTTGAGATGCCACCTTCGGGGACCCAAGTCACCCTGAGCATCCATCATATCCTTTCTTCTCATCCTTGGTCCACTTCATCTGACTGAATGTGTTCCTGCTAGGGTTTCCCCAGGCTGCCAGTGATGGATGGGTCTGCAAAGCATCGTGGGACAGAATAAGGAGGTTACGTACAGTTATGTAAAGAGTTGTGTGGGCAGCACAGTTTGAAATCGATGCGAGTTGAAAAGTGCCGTCAGCGGCACTAAACTGGTGCAGATTCAGTCATGATGCTGTATTTGGAAAAGTTGAAAGCTCTACATGATTCTTACCTTCCAGTGTGCTTTTCTTATTCTTTTTCATGTGCTTCTCTGTCTAATTAAGCAACTAGGTTTTCTTCATTTCACCCGGTAACTTTTTTTTAACACGCATAGATTTTCTCTCTGATGTTTACGCTTACAGTAGATGTCAAAATATGCTGCTGTGTTTTCATTCTCATCATTAAATATGTTTCTATTTTTTAATGCGGGAATATATCCTGAATTCGGCAAACGTATCAAACACCAGCAGCTGCTTTTTTTCTCACTTATTACATTTGCAGAAGGTTTATGCACATTGATGCTAATGGTCACCATGATTTTTTTGAGCAAGGTGCAATTATTTTAATGCAATTTCCAAAAAAGAATGTACTTAGTTTTTCATTTTTGCATTATTTTAGACTGCAGTATTAAAGGCTGCAGCAAAAAAATGCAATATTCAACTCAATTTGACTGCTATAAGTGTTTCTGCTTTGTCTATTTGTGACTCTGTCTTCATTTTTGTGATTTACTCTTTTCTACATAAAATCATTCTACGTAATGTAAAGAACATTCTGTGAAATAATAACCTTGAAATATTTAATATTGACTAAATAAGGCCATATCAAAGATTGCCATCAATGTTTAGGAAGTCAACTTCTATTTTTGGGGGGCGAAATAATAAAACGTATTGTTAATAAAATCATCATTTTTAAATGTCATTTTAAATGTCAATAAAATGTCATTTTTATGGCTATGACTTATTTGATGCTTCTAATCTCATAATCAGATTTGAGACGTTAGCCTGGATTTCACAGACACGGTCACATTTTTGTATTATTTGATGTTTTGCCTTGTTGATTTTTTTATTTAACCAGCTTCTCAACAGCTGTTGTGCTGAAAAAACACTAATTGCTCGTTTTGCCCTTCACGTATCGACTAACAGCTGTTCTGTAATTCTCAGGTGTACTTGCTACCTTACTGAGGTGAACAAGAGAGCAGAGAGGTAACAGTGTCTCTCATTTCCTCTTGACAGCTACAGGGCCCCGGGGTCAAATCCTCTTTAATTTCTTTGCAGCGGAAGCTAAAATTGGAACTTTAATATTAAAAAAATATTAAAAATGCACCTATACATTTTAAATGCTGAAAACTAATCTTTTTCTGATTAGTGTTAGGGAAGTTGCTTTGAAAAGCTACAATTTTGCCCTAACAAGCTACAATTATTTAATAATTTAAAGTACTTTAACTATAATAAACCAATTATTTTGAAAATGTAGTTCAAGCTAAAGTTAACGGAATTGAAACTACTTAAAGATCCACTGAAGTGCCATTAAAATGCAGCTGTGTTTGATGCTAAAACAAGAATTTAGGGCAGGACATTAAGTGGCTCCTCCCCTTTTTAAAATAGCCAATAGCGTTTAGTTTAACTTACAGCATGAAATGGCTGATGGGAAGCTGAAAGTCCATAAAGATGTCATAAAAATCATTAATCCATGTTGGTGGAAGTGAGATACTTTTTCAAAAGCTTATATCTTCTAAATGTGTTTTTGTCTTTTGTAGATATCTGTAAGGCAAACATATTATTACTAAAAAACTAAAAAATTGATGTCATAAGACTAACTTTATGTATCCTATAATTTATAATATGTGACCCTGTCTGTTAAAAACAGGCTAAAGTTCTAAAATCAAATGACTGTATGAGATAATAAGCATCTAAGTTTGATTTCACCTATAAATATCAGTGTGATTTTAAACTTTGTCATGTCATTACCCAGTCAATATTAAACATATCAAGGTTGTATTTTTACAAAATGTTCATTACATGTAGATTTTATGTTGAAAACATTAAATAAAAAAATAGCTTTAGCTGGGTTTTCACCTGCAGGGTCACATATAGTAACAACCATATTTTTCCTTATACACATAAAATTAGTTATTTTAGTTTTCTTACTCGTGAACACTGCTCATGACTCAAAAACACTCTTGAGATGGTGAATCAGAACAGGACTAAACCCAGCCCCGGGCAACTTATCATGTACACAAGATACAGCACACAATAAGTATCTTGTATCTCCCGTCATGCAATTTTTATCTTGTTAGAGAGTTTGGATTAATGTAGCTTGTATCAGTTCTTTAATTTGAAACCGTATATCTAGCTTTTGAAGCAGGGTGGGCGGGGCTACATACGGGATGATGGCTTGGCCCAGTGCCTGGATACGAGTACAATATTTTTAATACATTATTTATGTCCAGTTATTGAGTGGTCTTTGGAGACTTTCCATCACTGACATCAAACGTCCATTCCTCATTCTTTTAACTTAAGCTGCAACTTTTAGTTGGATTTTTTTCTGTTTCGTACAGTAATTAACGTATTGACATACATTTAGTTCCTTGATGCCTATTGGTCAATACACTAGTGACACTATAGTTCTGGTTAAATATATTCACATTCTAACACATCTTCTCGTATCCTACTGCTTTACTGTTATATTTGTATTTAAGGTTCCTTGACTTTATGACCCTTGGCAACACCTGAGTCAGTCAGGTAAAGTTTTTCATTTATTCCCTGTAGTCATGTCACCTATTGATCATCTTGTAATGATCCTGCACCCTGCACCTGTTGTTTGATGCTGATTGGACAGCTTTTTAGTGTCACCTGATATCAGTTTAAACGACAGGCCGGTCATGTGTTTGGGTTACTAGAGATGATGGGGGAGGAGTTAAAAGAAGGTTTGTGCTAGGGTACATGTAAAATGTCACTATTCACTAACAAACTATAGCTTAGGAGCTGGACTTCTGTACTGAAGGTAAGTCAAGGCAAGTTTTTGTACTGGCATGTTAAACATTTGCTCAAGAAGGGATCTAAATCTTTGCAAAAAATATTTGGACGAATAATTTACTGCTGTGTTCTGATGCATACTAAAAACTAAATGTTAATATTAAAGTTGTTTTATTATATTTTATTATGTCATGATTTTTTTAGCTTTTCACAGGCAGTGTCACAAGTGGTTAATCTGAAGATTTCGGGTTGGCATACAATAGTAAAACTTTTTCACCTGTATCTTTCTTCTATACCTGATAATTTTTTATAAAAATGTGTGCAGAAAGTATCTGTTTTATATATTTTAGCCTTAAAGTTTAATAACTACTTGTTTGTTTCCATGTCCATGGTTTAATCTTACCGTACAGTTTCATGGTGTTGTTTTAGGGATTTGTTTTTCATTTCATTTAATCTTGTTATAAAATGACAGGTTCACAGTTTCCTTTACTAATCTTAACTGCGAAATTAATTATTTATCAGGTATGAAAATGTGTGTATGAACATCATCATCTTAAGATTATTTCTATAACTTTATTAAACCTTTTGACCTACTTTTCATTAAAAATATCTACTAATGATCATCTTATTTGTCTCACAGTGTCATCTGAGTTATGATGTACTGTAGATGAGTATTGTGAAAGTTTTAATGAGTATGTTTTTGTGTTTTTCTCTGTAGGCGTAAGATGCAGTGATTCAGCCCCCATAAGTTAAGGAAGGGGCATGGCGGGCTGTCCACACCTGATCTTACCAGGGCTGTTTGTGCTCCTAATCACTGCATCTGTAACACATGGCCAAAGCTGCCCACAACGCTGTGACTGTATCCTGCAGCACAAAAACGTGATGTGCCAGAACAAGCATCTGAGCTCTATCCCCGGGGGCATACCGATGGACACGCGGCTGTTGGACCTGAGCGGAAACAGTTTGCGGTGGGTGGAATACAATGACCTGGCAACCTTCTCGAGAATGGAAGAGCTGGACCTGAGCGAGAACCTCATCAGCGTGCTGGAACCCAACGCCTTTTCCAGTTTGCTCAATCTCAAAGTCTTGCGTCTGCGAGGCAACCAGCTAAAACTCATACCCATGGGTGCCTTTTCACGTCTCACCAACCTCACTACTTTGGATTTAAGTGAGAATAAACTGGTCATCCTGTTAGACTTCACCTTCCAGGACTTGCGTAACCTGCGCAATTTGGAGGTTGGGGATAATGATTTGGTGTACATTTCCAACAAAGCTTTTCTGGGTCTAGTCGGCCTTCGGGAACTCACCATTGAGAGGTGCAATCTGACTTCGATATCTGGACAGTCTCTTTCCTACCTTCGCGGTTTGGTGACTCTACGATTACGCTACCTCAGCATTGCTTCTCTGGAAGAGCAGAACTTTCGTAAACTGGGCGGATTGCGGGGTCTCGAGATTGACCATTGGCCCTTCCTTGAGTACATTTCACCACACAGCTTCCAAGGTCTCAATCTTTCTTGGCTTTCGATTACCAACACCAACATTTCCACCGTGCCTACGGGTGCTCTCCGTAACCTCATCCACCTGGCCAGCCTCAACCTTTCCTACAACCCCATCTCTGTCCTTGAATCCTGGGCCTTGCGTGACCTCATACGATTGAAGGAACTGCACCTAGTTGGTACAAACCTGGTATCAGTCCAGCCCTACGGTCTTGGAGGTTTGCAGCAGTTACGATTGCTCAACCTATCAAACAACGGGTTGGTGACGCTGGAAGAGGGCTCCTTCCACTCCGTTAACACCCTGGAGACGCTGCGTGTAGATGGCAATCCTTTATCGTGCGACTGCCGCCTACTCTGGATCCTGCAGCGTCGGAAGACTCTCAACTTTGACGGAAGGTCACCAGTTTGCTCCGCACCCGTGGAAGTACGAGGGAAAGCACTTAGCACCTTCTCAGACTCTGCGCTATTTGACCACTTCACCTGTCAGCGGCCAAAAATCCGCAATCGTAAGCTACAACAGCTCACGGCACGGGAAGGCCAGGTGGTGTCGTTTGTGTGCAGGGCAGAAGGCGATCCGACACCCGTCATCTTTTGGATTTCACCTCAACGTCGCCGTTTCACCACCAAGAGCACAGGCCGTGTCATTGTACTTCCAGAAGGTACTCTGGAGATCCGCTATGCCCAGGTTACAGACAGCGGTACTTACATCTGCATAGCAAGCAATGCCGGTGGCAACGACACATACTTTGCCACACTGACAGTCAGTGGATCACCGCTGGATGGTGCTTTGGCAGCAAATCGCACCTACTATGTGGGCGATCTTAATGACACAAACTTAAATGACACTCGTGTCTTCCTAAAGTTCACGTTAGACCTCAAAACCATCCTGGTGTCCACAGCAATGGGTTGCATTACTTTTTTGGGCGTGGTGCTGTTTTGTTTTATTTTGCTGTTCGTGTGGAGCCGAGGGCGTGGTCAGCATAAGAACAATTTTTCAGTCGAGTATTCCTTCAGAAAGGTTGATGGTCCTGCCGCCAGCGGCGGTCAAGGAGGCGCTCGAAAGTTTAACATGAAGATGATATAAAAGGGGATGTAGACACCAACAGGGTAAATGAATGAAAGGAACATTTTTATTATTTCAAACTGAAAAGCATTAAGACTGTAAAAAATTTCTTACTTGTTTTTTTGTCTTCTTTTTAAGTAAAAATATCTACAAAATCTTAAATCAGGACACATGAGTGAGTTTATGCTTATAACAAGCAAAACATCTGAAAAATAATCTTAAATCAAGTACTTCTTAATAAGTACTTCTTAAATCTTAATTTAAGTTTATTTTTCTCTTACTCCATTAAAATTTTGTTTCATAAAACAAGTCTTAGGTCATTATCTGCTTATCATCCTGGTTTATCCTGGATATTTGTATTGCAAACAAGACAAAAATACTAAGTAAGAAATTTTGCTTAAGCGTTTTTATTTCAGATTTTCAAACAAATGAAGCAATTACAGCTACCATCCATCTGCCGTTATTTATAAGCTAATCTTATTTTTGGTGCGTGTGGCATTTTACACAATGTTCATAATGGATAAATTGATAAGCTAGTAATAGTTATTAATAATTTAAAATACTACCATGTAATTTCTGCAAAGTAAGAATGCTCTCTTAAAAAAGCTTCATAAAATTCTTCAATATTTTGGAAGTTGTTATAGAAAAAGTTCATAATGATTTAGATGATCATTATTAAAAGGTGCTTTCAGCTTGCCAAGGAATTGCCAATGGCTTAAAAGTTAACTGAACACATTATTGTCCCAAAATTGTGACTAATGGAAATGTCTGGAGATTTTGTATCTTGCCTAGGCAATTCAATATATATGCTCATGAGTTTGTAGACCGTGAAGTGGGCATATAGTTCACACTGCCAATTCAGCAATGATTTGTTTCTGGTAAAGCTCCAAAACTACTAGGATGGGGATATATACTGCTTAGAAGACTGTTTTAAAATTGAATCTTACTTGGAGGTCGATTTCAGTTCTCATTCAAATGGATCTGAATGATGAGACCAGTTTCTATATTACACTGCCACCTACTTCTGAGTCATGCCGTCATACCGTAAAGACGCACACACATACTGACGTACTGTATAGACCACAGATAAAGCACATATTTATACAGCATTACATATTTACGATTCAGAGGAAACTTACATCAGCTGAACCTCAATATCTAGATTGGGATTGACATTTATAATTAAGTCATTTGTGTCTTTGCTGTATATATGAGTGTTTTGTGTATATTTTGGTGCCGTTTTCATTCACGTCAAATAAGATTGTTAATGTGAAATACTTTAATTGTATATGAAATGTTTTTAAAGATGATCATAAATGTGAAAGAACTCTTAAAGAGGTATCGTTTTAAAAAAAAAACAATTTTCATACACATTTAACTACTTAATAACCTTCATTTGTACACGACATCACTGTCCTTATGCCTTTACTGTGTAAATGTTTTTAAGACTAAAAAAGGGGCATGTCAACTTCATGATTTATTTCACGTTGTTTAATTTGCATGAGCCTGATTGTGGAAAGCCCTGTGGAAAACTGAGATGCAAAATATGATCAAAGAAACATTTACAAAGCATTTTGTGCACATGCCACGACTCCTAGATCCATCATGAAATAATTATGCTTGCTTTCTGTGTTTATAAATAGTTTATCAGAATTTATTTTTCAAGTGCCCCTGTTTACAATATAGGAAAGCAATGTAGAAAGCTGTTTTGCTGCCCCCTACTGTTAAAATGTAATAGCTTAATAGGAAAAATTACACAGGGTATGATTCTGTCAATCTCTTTTTTAACAAGAAACTTACATTTCAATCAGTAAGACTCAAGTATTGCTATAAATATATCAAACACACCCTTTACTGTCTTGCTTAGATCAACATTACATGGACATTGCAAACTGCCATAATTTGTCAGCAACAACAACAACAACAAAAAACAATTTAAATAAGCTTTTTTAATATTTTTGTAAAAATGTCATTTTACAGTTTTATTTAATGTATTATAAATAAATGGGGATCTGCAACATTTTCTTTTTCTTGATAAGTTTATTATGTCAAGAAAATTGTCGTTCTTGTACTGATGATAAAAATGCTGTTTATAAAAGCATGTATTTAAGTCTCTGTGTTGAAATTTCTTCATTTCTCATAGATTATAATGTTGTATAGGTTCATATAAGATGCATTTATCTGTGGTTTGATAGGTTTATAAAATGCAAAAGTTTTTTCAAAATAAGCTTTCCACAGCAATTTGTGAATCATTTTGGAAAAACTGATGCAGTTGCAGTCCGACGTAATGGAGGTGCTGTTGATATTTTTACAACAATCACAATAAAACCCAATCAGACAACCGCGATAGACAGTAGCAACTAAAAAATGATGTTTTCAGGTTTGCTTCAAGAATCCAAAAAACATTCACTTTTGCATTCAGTCCTACAAACTTAGTATGAAGTGACATGATAACTGATGAGCTATTGCTGCACATAAACATCTGTTTTAGTCATCTCAAGCATGCCTGAACACAAGATGTCAATTATGTTCTTTTCATGACACCTTTTTTCCCCGAACCATCTGTTTACTAAAATTAAAACCATGCAGACCAAAGCTGTATTTCCTATTGGGTGGGGGTCTCCCCAGCACTAAACATTTTGGACATCTTTTGACACACCCAGCTTGGGTCATGAAGTACACTGTTTATCAGCCGATAGTGGGCTAAGAAGTGTCTTAAGAATGTCTGGTGCTGGAGGTGCCTTCAGAAATGGTTTGAAAAACTATATGGCGTAAAAGCAAAATGGCAGTAAAAAATTATGAAAACAATAGTTTAATGCATTATATGATGTTTTTCTGATAAACAGACAAAAGCTTTTAGTATGTTTAAGAATGAGGATTTTTATGGACCAGGTGACCTTTTGACCCGGCCTGTATATTACATCTATTGATAATACAATATTATAATAATGAAAATATTACGAATATTATCTATTTATGTTTTGAATCTAAAGATAAAAAATCTTTAAAGATAATCCATAAAGTTTTCTCGTATACTAACCACAAGAAAAACTCTTTATTATTTATTATGTAAATTACAGAAGTCTTTTACTGTATATGTGAACAGTCAGGTATTTAAATTAAGGTCTGATGGGTTTGCAATGTGAACTACCCGCAATAATGCTAACAATCAACAGTCTATGTATAAATTGAAAAAAGCGAAGTGTCAAACAAATGTCCTGTTTCACTTTCACACCAAAGATACAGCATACAGATCTTTATCAATTCAGTTGTGACACTACCTCTGATAACAGTAATGCTCTATATTTCCATCTTATTGAGTGTCATTCTTATGAATCCTACTCAATGTTTCATAGTATCTAAAACTTTCATATTCATACATTTATTTTGCACCTTTGATAACCTATGATGTCATTGCACAAAGTGTGGCAGGTGACTCATACCGAAAAAAAATGTATGCTTAATAAAGTGCCCTCGATGAATTTGTGTTGTCATTCAAGAAAGACAGAAGAAACCTTTGTGTACTTCTTTAAGCAATTAGAATTGCAAGTTAACAAACATTAATAATAACACTTAATGATTCATGAGACTATTTTATATAAAGCAACTTTCCAAAAAAAATAACATTTTAGAGAAAAAACAATACAAGCAGTGCAAATAAAATTGCAATCTGTATGACATAACCGCATTAGCTCAACCAATGGCGTTAGCTTGGGGGCGGGGCTATCCTTTTATCCAATCTATGAACCTTTTATTCAACCAAACAATCATCTGCACAATTTGGTTTAGAGATGATTTTTAACACATTAGTTTTGTCTTTCAATATGTCTTTCTCACAGAAAATAATCACATTTGTAATACATTACAAATAGACAGAAGTAGTTGCATCTAACTTGATCTTGTAGTCTTGCAACACTGAGTTAATTTGCACCAGAGGATGTGGTATACAGCTATAAAAGACAAACAAAATATACTTTTAACTTCCTATTTCTTCACTGTACTTCTCTCTTATCTTTCAAGTGGTCACAGCAAGTAAAAAAGAAGAAACTGAGAACTTTGAGTTCATTAATCTATACGAATGACAAAAGACATGCAATTTTAAACAACAAACAATCTCACTGCATCCTTGGTTTATGAAGTAATTCATAGTGATGCAAGATTACGCTGTAATTAGGCCTGTTATGCAAGTCAATGAATCATTCACTTGCTTCAGCGGTAAATGGCTAATTGTTGCTTCTGTCTCCACGTTGTGCAGTGTGTGTTTGCGGCCTATCTGCGATTGATCATGAGCGGTGACTCATTACTGCTGAGAAACCCCCCCACACCTTTCCTAGGCCACTGAAACTCAGCTTGTAGCCCCCCTTTCACACTCACAAACCACAACAGCCCATGTGGAGCTTTTCAGCCTGTGGCACGTAGCACAAGTCACACCTTTAGCCCGTCTCATACAGCCGTATGCAACGACTGAATCAAGATAAAAAGATAAAACGAATGCGTGTAAAAGAAATGATGCGAAATGAATGAACCCCACACGACAATTGTTTAGATGTATTCGTTTTATTGTAAAAAATAAGTGTAAAAAAGATCAGACAATATTCATATAATGCAGCATAATGCAGATTTTTGCAAAAAACCTTCAAGTCTGATGAGAAAATATGTTAACTGTATAAAGTTGTATATACGCTTGTAAACAGTGTCACATTTTATTGTTGTTTTATGGAATCATGAACCTAAAATTATATATACATGAAAAGTGATTTGTGAACTTGTTTATTAACATGCAACCAGCTAAACATATAGGTACAGTAGTATAGAAAGACATTTGTCATTTTAGAATGTAAGTAAAGGGAATGCAAACATGATACATAATACATAATACATAGAAATGACCAGAATGTGGTTTATTGTACAAAAAATCTATCATCTAGCATATTTATATATATGAAAAAGGCACCATTAAACAGTCTAAAGAAACTGATGCTCTTTAAGACCAAATAGACTTTAGATTCTTTTAAACAATTTGCATTACTGTATGTCTGTGAAAATTACTCCTTAAAGGATAGTTCACCTAAAGAAATGATCATTTATTCACCATCATGTCGTTCAAAATCTGTATATGACTATTACTTCTGTGGAACACAACAGAAGATATTTTGAGAAAAGTGGTTTTGTGTCCATACAATGAGGTCCAATGTTGTTTGATTACCAACATTCTTTAAAATATCAACTGAAATACCAACAACAATTGAATAAATGACAGAGGGGTTAAAGCGTCATCAAAATGAACATTAGACTTATTGTAAAGAAAAAAGAAACGGAATTAAAACAGAATAAAGGCTAGTTTACAGCAACTATACTTCTTTAAAATGGCACTGTATAGTACAGTACTTGTGTTAAATGTGTATGTGTAGCTCAAGTGGTAGAGCATTATGTTAGCAACACCAAGGTCATGGGTTTACACATATACCACATGTTTTTCTTGAATGTTGGGGCAGTTGTAGCCTAGTGGTTAGAGAGTTGGACTTGCAACCAGAAAGTTGCTGGTTCGATTCCCAGTTACCAGCAGGAAACAACTGAGGTGCCCTTGAGCAAGACACCTCACCCCTAATTGCTCCCAGTGTGCCACTGGTAACTTGTAAGTCGCTTTGGATAAAAGCGTCTGCTAAATGAATAAATGTAAATGTAAATGTAAAATGTTGTAAGTCACTTTGCATCAAAATGCCTAAATGTAAATGTGCATCACCCAATTCTAATGGGTGTGTTTACCTTAATGAGAACTCAACATTAATGACCATGTTAATGTATACACAAGCCATTTTTGCAAAGTTTGGGTAAGCAAGCAAAGGTTTTGCTTATAGATGACCTTATAGATTTCAATGGCACTTACTCCACTACTAATTTGTCAATGGAGAACCAGTTGGTGTAATTCTGACATTTACCAGCAGGGGAAAATAAGCCATGCCAAGCAGCAAAAACACTTGGACTAAGTTTAAAATAAAATACAAGCTTGTCAAATGTGCTGAAATACATACATACAGTAAATACTGTGTATACTGCTGAGCAAAGTAATATTAATTGTTAGTAAAACATATCCAAAAGTCATATCAGATTTTATGTCACATGATTGAAATGTCACATGACACAGCCATGACAAGACAAAATGGATGTCATATACAATTACAAACATGCTGATTTTGCCATCACAATGAATGCTTTCCTCTTAAACCTACACATCTTCATTTGGAAACACTGAAAAGCATGGTGAGTTTTTTTCAAACATCTACAGTCTTAACAGGTAAAAAGACTGTACATTTTGATTTTAATTGCATAGATCTGATCAATAGGTAACTGATAATTACTAATTCCTGAAATATTAGGCAACTTAGAAATACACACTTGTTTTTGGTTAAAATATACAAAGAATTAGTATAAGCAGAGTGTACCAACCGCCTGTTTGTGGCATCAAAAATAACCATTTTAATGTCAGTGTGACTTTATAAGGGCCAAAACAATCAGTCGTATGTTTATTGTGTGTTTGACCTGTCAATCAAAGAAATATTTTTGTTTAAGAGAACACAACTGTCAATCAACCTTCATGGAATACAGACATGATGCAAATACAACACATAAGTAGAATGATTCATAACTACTGAGTCATTTCTGTCACCAGCCTGTTTCACTGGGAAAAATTTAAATTTAGTGATGTTTATGCTTAATAACAATCAAAACTATTTGTCATACTAAATAACCTTTTACCTGTTTAATATAGTCATTTTAATATTTCATTAGTAAGCATAAACCTTAATAAATGTTATTTGATTTCGCAAAAACCAAATGTAATATTACATAATTTTGCTTGTTACAGATATACTAAGTGTAAAAATGCAGTTTGGTGTTTCAATCTGATACATATACTGAAGCTGGCGATGCAGATTTATCTCCACCATCTGTGCGTTGTGTGTTTTGTGTCTTCAATCTAAGTTTGTGAGGCAGCGCGGCAGCACAATCTGCCGGCACTTGCTGCTCGCCCTCTTCATCGGACAAAATCCTCTGATTCACCGGCTGAAGCAGGGGTCGTCCCGCCCAAGGGCCGGCTGCTGGAGTGAGGTGCGGATGAAAGAGTAAAGGTGTGGCTGTAGGAGAGTGAAGATTGGGGAGGTCTAATAAGTATGGGTAATTTCTTCGTATAGCCATAGGGTGTGTGGGCAGGAACGCCGAACCGGGGTGGGTACCCAGACACGTGGGTGGTTGTTGGTTTCCAGACAGACTGGAGGACTCTCTAGCTTGTCTTCTACCCCAATAGAAGTCTTTGTCTGAGCAGGAGAGCACAGGTTGTGGAGCCAACGTATGAAGTTGAGATAGGACTCTCTGAGGCGAGGTATAAGAAGCTCCAGGACTCAGCAGACCGTACCGAAGCTTCAGAGCCAACAGCTCTGCTCGTAGACGAGCGTTCTCCTCGTTCATCGAAACCAACCGTGACTCCAACACATAATCATTGACCCTTCGTTTCTCGCGCGAACGTTTGGCCGCTTCGTTATTCTTGCGCCGTTTCTCCCAGTAGACGGCATCTTTCTGCTCCTCCGGGATGAATTCTCGTTTGCGACGTATGCCCAGACCCCTCGGAGACAACTCCTCGGCCACTACCTCAGGTTCCCATCTCACTCGTGAGAAAGCAGACTCCATGTTCCTCAACCCTGGCCAGGTGCACAACTTTCTGGTTTTGCACAAGACGCACCTGTTCTCTTTTCGTATGTGGTATGTAGGTGGTCAGGTATTAGTCACGAGTTTCTCAGTCATACTGTCACCAGCTCCTTTACCTACAATGACAGAACATGGTTATTTCCTTTGCAGGTGCATTGTTTTGTCATATTGCACCAAGAAGTCATCAAATAAATTGCAAGTGTCACTCTTTCACCTTCATTCTACTAAATGTCTCGACCTTTACCTAACAATTTCATAAATCACAGGTTGGCTTCCTGTGATGTTCTGGTAATGATCATTAGTGGTATAAAGAGGTAAAAACTAATAAAAAAATTCCCCTCGTCGTGCCTTGTTGTTGAACGTTGCAGTTGTGTCTTGCTGTCAAAAATGCAAAAATGTTACTTATAACTAAAAATAATCAAATTAAGTCTAAATGTGAGTTTTGGAGTCAGTCGTCTCTGTTTATCTACAGTTCTTAATAATGTTGATGGTTCAACAGGACTTGTGAAATATTAAGGAAACCATTAACGAAAGCCACATCAAAGCTGTGCAAGCTGACTTTATAGTGCACTGCATATAATGCTCAAATGTTGGGGGTGTTTAATGCATCCTGGACACAAGTGTGGCCACAGGGGTGACTCAGATCTTTTGGGAACCATGTCTTCCCACTCTGGGTTCCATAAGCACCTACACTGTCTGATGGTCTGTTATTTTGTGGGTACCAGTGGGAAGGGTGATCAAATGAGAAAGAGTGTGTCTGTGCTTTAGACTTACTTCCCCTCTAATGTCATTGACACATTGCATGGTGTCTTTGTACCAACATTTAAAATAGTTAAAATAGTTAACTTCCTTTCTAGAGAAAAGGACAGGTAGAGCATAATTCATTTCCATTTGCTCATATGACTTAAGTAAGCTAGTTATTATTATTCAGTAGTCCCAAAATACTACAGGATAGTTAAGTTTATGAATTGCAGTCTTAAAAACTAAACTTCAAAAGTCACTTTAGTTTTTGAGACATTATTGTGATGACTTGGGACCAAATGCTGAGGTAATTTTTATTCGCTGTATAAAGTTGTTTAACCTTTTTTATTACTCATCTAGTGCATAATTTGGGTTTTAAATGAATAAATGTAATGTAAAAATACTTTACAGATCTTTACTTTTTACCATTTACAAGTAACATAGACAGCATATGGTTAATATTTGTCATTTATCTCAGATAAAAACATTTATAAAAAACGTGCTAATCGATTATTTGTAATAAAATGTACTAAAAAGAAAATTCTTTAATGCAAATGTAAAAAACAAGTTTTTAATAAAAAATAAATATGAATGTAATTTTATTGAATATAAATATGAATTAAACACTTCAAGGGTTAACTTGAAGCACATAAATCACATGTGTAGTTAATCACATTTACATTTTACAACCACAGATTGTCCAAAAATGTGGTAATTGTAAAGTTGACCTGGTTTTGTGAGTTGTTTTGCTTAAAGAATATTTGTGTTATATTTCTTTAAAACATCATGTATTGCAACTGGGCAAACATGGTGCTATCAGTGTACCATAAAGAAGTTTCTTCAAACTCATCTTGAAAATTTAAATATTTTCTGAGGTGGGGATTTTCAATGTGAATTGTACAAAAACATAAAATTATTTTTAAAAAAGACTGCAAGAATGAGACCCCACCCCTAAATCTAATGTAATAGAATGAGATGGTAAAATATTTTTTATGAGATTGTTCTCAGACTGATAAATATTTATACCCCGATTTGCTTTGGATGAAAGCGTCCCTGCCATGCACAAATGTAAAAGTGGTTTAAGCATCCCGATGCTGTGCACAGATGATCAGTATTTCAACAGTAGTCCTGTATGCAGTTTGCAGTTTGTTCAACAAACCCCAGCTTCCCCTATTCATGTTGCCCACACACTGTGGTTTCTTTCTCTCCCCAGAAAACCTTTCTCCAACTTTATGGAGTGTCTGTGTTTTCGTGCAGACTAACCACATCCTACTCATCCCTTTCTTTCACCTGAAATTTCGATGGTCTTGGAATCTGGTCGAAGAGCGTGACACAGATGCTTACCACAACACAAACAGACTGTTAGGCCAAGCCACGAGCCGGCAAAGCATAGTTTGATGAACACAGCGTGTGAGCATGGTAATAGCGAGACGGGGATGAGTTGTGGATGCCCGCTCAAACCACAGCTATGAGAGAGAGCCTGCAGTGTAATGATACACTGACCACTGTGCATGTAGTCATGTGCAGACATAGTAATCGATCCAAACTCTAATGCATCTTAAAAGTCGGGTTAAAACAATATTATATTTGCATGTTCTGAAGAAAAGTGAATTGTGTTAAAGTTATAGGTAAGATTTTATTTTTTATTTGGTCTCACATCTTGTTTTTAATTTTACATTTATGCATCTGGCAAGACCTTTTATCTATGGTTTTCTAGGATTCAAACCTATGACATTTGCACTGCTAACACAATGTTCTACCATATTGAGCTACATTTGTGTATGACAATCACAACACAGTATAAAAGCATATAAACCGTTAAATACATGCAGTATAAAAAAGACAAAACACAATTCTGTAAATAATTCTGCCCCTCTGGTTCTGGTTCGATATTAAGTTTTAATTGCTTTTATTTTATTTTATTATATATATATATATATATATCAAAACTATGTACATTTTTTGTTCTGGCCCTTCTGTAAAGTTGGTGAAATGTCATTTATGCACCTCTGGTTATCAATATGCAAATATTACGCTGATGTCATAATTTTGATTAATTTTATATTTCAGTACATCAGCCAGATACTCGCAAACTTGAAGGTGAAGGTGCTACAAAAGGTTTCCCACATCAATGCCATTAAGGAACCATTTTCTGAAACCTTTATGCAACAGAAATGTGTTCTTTATGAAACCATAAAGCCAAAAATGTTTTTTCTATGGTACTGTGTCGCGTCGCAAGAATGTACTGAGAAACAACCGAGTTACCCCAGCAACTTACAATAGACTAACTGCAAGTTGTGTATCACTACAGGCGTGCCACCAGGTCGAATGTAAATGCAATCGCACCGTTCCTCACAGTGCTGGTTTGCCTGATAATGGAAAGCACTTGATGTAAATCAAAATGTCTTTACACAGAGCACAGATCTTGATCTGGTTGTTTAAAGAAGCTTTAATATTAAGCATATATCCACATATCTTCAAAGACAACACTTTGACCAACTTTTAGCCATTGATCAATAAATTTTTTCCCATGGGTAAATGGAACTGTTACACCTACCCCGACATAACCAGTGTTAGGTTGTAAACAACTAAATCGAGTGGGTTTTTAACCACACTGACACATCATTCTAATCCAAAACGAACCCCGGTACTCTTTATCAGTCAAACTCACTTTGAGATGTGAGAAAACAAATACTAGAACAAACATTTAGGTTTCAGACTAGGGTGGCGGTTTAATAAAGGTTCAATTTGAAAAAGCGTGTTGTGGCTTATTTGTTAGACCCTTCGAAACACAAAGCATGTGACATGTTGTGTTTGTCTGGTTTTGTCACGTCTGGTTTTGTCATGTTAGCATGCCATTCCGAGACATCTGTTTATGATTTGAATAACTAGTACATTTACATTTACATTTATTCATTTAGCCGACGCTTTTATCCAAAGCGACTTACAACTTTACCAGTGGCACACTGGGAGCGATTAGGGGTAAGGTGTCTTGCTCAAGGTCACCTCAGTTGTTTCCTGCCCAACTAGTAAATATCTCACTGTTCATTTTAATTGCTGGAATGTGAAACTGACATGCGTTTGTTGCAAGTTGCGGGCATCTTGCAGGCAGTTCAGATTAAAAAAAAATACGTCCTCTGGGAAATGTAATACTGTAACAACTTTATACGTGATTGGGCTATGTTTGTTAATTGTGAAGGTTTTGTTGTCTGCCAGTCATCTAATGTTGACACAGCCTCAAAACACTGGTATGTTAAAAGTTTAGGTGTGGTAATGGCTACAATCGCTGTGTGGCTAAATATAGCCTTTATCTGCTGTGTTGCCGTGCCACAATTGTGCCACATTTGATACAATATGAATACATTATGCTTGGCAGTTTAGTGTATATGAACATGAGACACTATGATAATTGCTTTTGGAAATTGGATGCACTATTAGTCACTTTGAATAAATGTAGATACAGTACAGTAGTACAGTAGATAATAACAATACGAGAAAAGGCCCTGTCTTATTTGTTTGCAAATAGCACTTGATATTTTGTCTAATGAAATGAAAATTACAGTGTCCACTGAATGTGTACACATACAGTATATATATAGAAAAGGAAATTTATGATCTAGTAACGATGTACATTTAGTAGTTGGATGGCCTCATGGCCTCCTGAGGCTTGAGCGAGCCATGCACCTGCTGCTTACTAACACTCTTAGATGGTGCTTTTCAGTAACCAGCGCTTTAACTTCTCCTTTTTTGTCACCCATTTATTTCTCTATACTCTAACCACCTGCTTTTCTCTACAAGTTTATTTCCTGGCTTATGGTTTTGGTTTTGTCCTTAGTTGTTATGCTGTGTGTTTTTAAAGTTAGAGGCTCAGATGTTTGTATGGAAAATAACGTCTGCTTGCAGAAAATATTATTCCTGGAAAGTGTAAAGCTGCAGTTATTTTATAGATGTTTTTTTCTCTCTAAGTAATGTTTGAGTTGTAAAACTATGTATTATGTGGGGATGCAAGATCTTATTTACACTTTAATGTAAACTTTATATTAAAAAAAGTTGTAAAATTAAGAATAAATATTTACAATATGTAATAATGTTTAATGTTTATAGCTCTCGTAAAATGGAAATTTTTTAAATTATGCTGTGAAAAGATGGATCATCAAGTACTATATAGGTATATAGATCATAAACCTGTCCACGCCAGCTCAAATACATGCTGTCATTTAAACTACACAGGGACGTACCAAGTGCTTAGAAAAATGTGTACAATTTTTTTACTTAAATTGTAATAGTAAAGATATAATTTGTAATGAAAATACCAATTAACATATGAAATGTTTTCAATGAAAAAAAAAGCAAAATATACACATTTTTACTAGTGGTCTGATTTTTGATTCATCTTTATCCCAATATGCACAGAGAACAATAAATGCAGGATCGTAACTCGGTAGTTTTGGCGTAACACGGAATGGACCAGAAATGCCATTGTAACCTGAGGTTGAATATTATGCAGCAATTATTTAATCTTCCATTAACATCGTTGTAGATACTCAAGACACCACACATCTCCTAATTCTACCCACATTTACCACCTTTTGATCTGATTCTCACTTTTGAACTTTTACAGGTTTGCATGAAAACGTTATGCACATCTTTAAATGTACAATTACAAATTTAAGAAGATTTAAATCCCTCTAATCTTCTGTGGGCTCTTAATTCAGTGTAACGGTTATATAACTCATTGTAACATGTTATAACATTTTATTTTCCTTACTTTATATGTAAGATACAAAGTGCTATGTAACATTACCTGCATAGTTGCCTAGTATTGGACAGATTTATCTTTTGATTTTTGTGATATACGCCTCTTACTCTAAAATTGGAGGATTTGATGACTGAAATGTTTCAATTATGTCAAAGGTTACGTCTGAAATGAGTTTTAGTTATCTTCACATTAGCTGCCAATTACATAAATGTGAAACATTGTCGTCCCGAACTAGTAAGCCATCTTATCTGACGAGTCTTATCTTGCAGTTCTCCTTTTAAAACTGTACTGTTAGTTTAAAATTACATTAAAAACAACATCTTTTTATATTAGTGCAAGGAAATTTGTAATATAAAGCAGCAAGGCCTTTGTTACATAAGCAGTAAACATAAGCCAACGCCATGTTTTTGCTCGATGCCACGTATCTCGTCTTCTAAAGAAAGTTGCTTTTTAAGATTTTTAATTTTACTTCACTAATACTTTATACTGTACACACATACTGTATTCAAAGTGGACTATGGATGATCATACAAAACTCGGTTTCTTACCTTCTTAGTTCATTTAGGCTCAATGGGTCACCCGGTGCTGACATCACTGGATGAGGATATTTCTCATTACTGGAACTAGCCGACTGTGTGACCTGTGTATCTCACCTTGGGGTATCGCTTAAATGCTCTGTTCTCTTACTCATTGCCTGCCTTTTTATGAGAACAGTTCTGCCCACAAGCCCCTGTATGTCTATGCTACTAACACAGAGCAAAAAGGTCTATGCCATGGCACATATGCCCTTATATATGTGTGGGTGTTAGTGGGTGTAGGTGTGCTTTTGATAACAAGGTGCAAACGATGTGGCAAATATTACAATATCTGCATCAGAAATGCAACTAGTAATACAGTTTTGCATACTTGCACATACACTGATATATTTGTTTATATACTATACTGTAAATATTTAACTTCAATTACTGTTTTTATCTTAATTACTGTTTTACTTTATTCTTTGTTTAGTACTGCTGTGAACCGTGCACATCAAGGATTTCACTGCAAAACTGTAACTCACACCTTGTGCATGTGACAAATGCACACTTGAAGACTGATGGGCAGATATGGAGTGCTTAACTACCAAAACTGTATTTTCTTATACCTTGTACTAGATCCCAGAGACCCCCTCCACCACAATATTTTGTAAAAAATATTTCACAAAGTGTTTTTCAATTACCTATTCATATTCATTGGTTCTGAATGTTTTTTGTTTGTAAATATTTTGTTACTTCATTGCTGGTTCCTTTTTTAAGAAATAACAAACAGGGATGTGTTTTCTGCTTCTTTTTTGTGAAATAATTATATTTTAATAATGCAGGCCTGTTTTCTAACAGTTACAACTCAAAGGCACGTGACACGCGGCGTAATGCGCATTTTAAGGGAAAGCGCGCCCCCTGCTGCCAATATGTTGTTGTTTGTATTTTAAGTCTACAAATTGCGCACGGTTTGTGCATTTAAAAGGACTTATTTCGTTACAATATTTGTTATTTTGTTAATTGGACTTATTTGTAGCGTGATTACAGTAAGTAAACAGTATACATTATGCTTTTGTAACCAAACGCAAAACGATGATTAATATGTCCTTTATGATACGCTACAAGACACTAAACTTTATTTTTATTTATCTTTATTTTTACGTTTATAAATCACCAGTGCAGGTAAAATGATAGTTTTGTATTTTGTATCTGAAATTATCACAACAATTTATATATAATAATAAATTGCTATTTAAAGTATTTGGCTAGTCTCTGTTATCTTAAAATTGCCACATTAATATTATCGTTATCAAGATTGCGTTTCAAATAGTCAATGCGTGTTGATAGTAAAGCATCGCGAGAATACATTTGTTGTCTTTTTAGTCTGCATAGAAGAACATACACCAAAGAAAAAGATTATTAAGATAAAAGACGAAACCGAAAAGAGCTTGATCTGCTGTACTGTATTTTTCTGCTCCTTAACCCACTTCACGCAAGTGCATCCACACGCTAAAGTGTGAACATGCGGTTTCTCAAGACTGGCTTTAATCAGATATCAGACAAATTTAACCCAGTCTGAAACCAGCTCTTTATTCATTTTACTTCATGAGAATATTACAATCATATTACAATCATTATTTAAGCTACTTTACATAAATTGACAAAAGCATAACAAAAGAACATTATTAACATGAAAAAGAAAATGAGATTTTATTTTTTTAATCTGATATATGTATTTCTACTGTATGACCTTTAGTCTATTGGATTATTAATTATGTACAAATGAATATCAAGCATTTTAAGTGATAAAAACAGCTGTGTTTGAGCTAAAACATATTCTTTGTTTTCTTTACACATGTGTAACATTTAAAGTGATGACGTAACCGGTCGTAGATGCAACTTAACTCGATTAATAGTCAGTTAATCGAGTGGCTAAAAATCCAATAAATGTTCTAGATTAATTTGAATTTTTTGATTAAATTATTTTAATGTTTTGCCATAAGCAATAAACAATAAATTTAAAATAAACAGAATTTTGATCATATTTAGTGATTTTGGCTAGGTTGCATAGTTTGCACATCACTACTTTAAGCATTAATAGCAGACTGTGATCACAAGTTTAATTTATCACTTAAGAGTTTTTTGTCTTTCAGGTTCCTCAAAGCTGTGAGATCTCAGCAGACACTGCAACATGCTGAACCTGCTGTTGAAGTTCCAGAGGGACCTCGCTCCAGTTGTCTGCAGCAAGGTGGGATGAAGTGGAGACGGACGTATGGAAGATGAGCCCCATGGTAACATCTGATGGGTTGTGGGATGGTTTATTCTGGGGAGCAACCAGTTTTGGGCCAGCTGTGGATGGGGCGTTGAATAGGAATGTAAAGGCAAGGCAGATCTCTGTGCTGGAAACGGTTGCGTGTTGCACGGTTGCGTGTTGCACGGTGGGTCATTGCTTAAGGAGACCTGTGGGTGAGGTGCAGGATCCTGCTCGAATGAGTCAGAATCCGTCTGAATTGGCTGCTCTGATAGCTTGTCGTTTAAGTGGCTCACCCGTGAGGGTGTGCTGGTGTTTTTAATAGGCATCCTCGAGGGGGAGATAAATTGAGAGGAGATACTAGATGGACCAGAGCAGGTTCCATGATGGTCCATCTCAGAACCTTCTGCTGGAAGAGAAGCATTCGTACCAGCCAGACCCCACTTGAGATGTGACGAACCGGGAATTTGAAAGGGCATCATCGGATAGTATGGATGATCAAGACCTCGTCCAATCCCCATGTGATACTGCAGACCCAACACCTCGGCTCTGAGCTGAGCGTTCTCCTCGCTAAGTGCCAGGAGTTGACCTTCTAGCATGAAATCGTTCAGCCGTCGCTTCTCTCTTGAGCGCTTGGCGGCTTCATTGTTTTTCTTACGCTTCACCCAATAGGATGCATCTTTTTTTTCAGTAGGGGTCATCTCTCGTTTGCGACGTCTGCTGGGTACGAGGGGGGTGTGGTAGGACTGCAGACGGAACAGTCGTCGTGCTAGTAGGGATGAGCTATTGAGTGGCAGAAGTTTTCTTAGACTCTCTGGTTCATCTTTGCTTGCCGAGATCTCTCCCGTGGGGGAGGGAAGACAGGCTTCTAGAAGATGTTCATCACCTTCCATGTTGATCCTTTTTCTGGACAGATAGAGAAGTTAATGATCAGTGAAGCCTGGCTGGAGTGATTTTCCAGTTTCAAAATATTCCCAGTAATGTCGTTAAAAAAAAAAGGATTGCATTATGAAACTGGTTTGCATGTTTTTGCCACTCTTTTGCATTTTTCAATAGAAAGAAACTATGAAACAGTTATTCTGTATTTTTATGACTCACTGTCACCTAATAGTGTGAATACTGATGTTTCCTGTGAGACATATAAGATGGAAATAGAAGTGAGAAGTTTATGAGCATGCTGTATTGTATGCAAGTGCTAAAAACACATTTTATTTATGTCTTTGATAATGTATGTTTATAATAATACTATGTACGATTATTGTAGATTTGGCAGAAATCACACATTAATAAATTTGGACAGTCCAATTGACCCAAACCAGATTATTCTAAATATGTCATCGTTAATTCCCTGTGATGTTTGAAACTCGTAAAGCTGACATTTAGCTGTGTTAAACTATGTGTACAGGGCAATGGTTTTTAATCGGAAATGTCAGTTAGGGGCAAGTAGTCACACATATTTGTACAATTTACCAATACCAACATTCGTTGCATTCATTTTATTTCATTTTTTAAAATTTAACATTTTTATTGTAACTGGAAAGCCTATAATAGTCTGTTTAATGGCAGGTTTCATTTACATTTAATAGGCTATTTTTTCTGCAAAAATGCAGTGTCAACGTTGAATAGCTTTTATGTAGCTAAGACTTAAATTTTGCACAGAAATTGATTTACAAAACTGCACCTACCCTGACAAATATTCACTACAGTAAAAAGTGTGACAGCTTGCCCCGATCTCCCTGAGCTCTGCACAAAGATTAAACGTTTGAAGATTGATGAACAGAGCATTCTTAAATAGACTTGCCAAGATTTACAATGAATGAAAAGCTTAACTTGAACACTTTGAAGATTGCGTAACAATGTGACGGTCTTAACTTCAGATAAGTAGAAACCTTAAAGACGCCAGCTTTTTAGAGAATCAATTTGTCAGAGTTTGTGAAGTTTATTTATAGGCCGTAAAATGGTGGCTACACGTTTGAAATAACGTTGCGCAAAACCTATAAGTTGGTAAATAAAGATAAATATTTGTAACAAATAAAACTTTCAGCAAATTTCAAGAATCCAAGTCCACAATGTATGCATTGATTTAGAGAAATAAAATGATTGCAAAATGATTTTGTGCCTGCTTGGCGTTGCGTTAATGAAGTCATTCACAGAATATGGATATCGAATACATTTATGCATATCATATCTATTTATATTCATTTGAAAAGTCCTTGACCTAAAGAGAGATGTAAAAAATGACTGACTTACCTCACCACAGAAATGATGCTAACTGTAGTTGTTTTAAAGTACACAGCTTAAAAGAAAAACTCTTTGGCTGGACACATGCAAAGACTCAGACACTGGCAACCAATGAAAGCCAAGATGGCACATGACATTGCACATGTGATGTGCACACACACATGCCTACTGCATGAAAGGAGCAATAGTAGGTGAGGACCACATCTTCCTTCCTTAGAGATGGAGGCGGAGACTTACAAACAACAATCTAAAAAAGTGGTTTGAGTTATGACTCACTTTTCTGCTTGTTATGCTAGCAAACTAGATTAAATAATATTTCTGTATTACTTATTCACATACACGCCCCTTTAACCTGCCATTATGTCACAAGTTTGAAAATGACAAGTTTGAAAAGTTTGAAAGTTCACAGAAAAACAATTTGGCCAGGGCTTTCATAGTTGGTTATTAAACTAAACCATGATTAAAATATGAAATAATACAATACAATATTTTAACAATAGAAGATCTGTGATATTAACAGCTTCGGTGTAGTAGAAAAGAAAATGCTTTAGTAAACTCTGAAACTGCCGCTGGTTAGAATGATGTAAAACTAAGACATATTTACAGAGACTGCATTTGTCATCTGGGACTGTCCTCCCAAATTTCCACAGAAAATTGTTTTGACAAGACTATGACTAAATCTGAGTCTGTATGAAACATGATGCTGGTTTGTGCCACAGTATTACAGCAGGTTCGCTTATCGATGCCGCAGGACACCTGCAAAACTGCTTTTAGGTTGAGACCACACTAAGAACGCTGCAAAAACATCATGTATATTATAAAATCAAGCAAAGTTTAATTCAAAGGACAAAATATTGAATTTTACCTTTGTTACAGTTATGAGAATATATCAGTAATTCTCAGCATCACTTGTGGTTACAAGACTGCGGTTTGAAGAATTAGCCACACATGACATTTGAAGACAACGTTTGTCGTGCTGCTACTGAAAATGGGGCACATCGTGCATCTGTAAGTATACAGCACAGGATGTTGTTGTGGTGTTCTGGGGGTGTCCAGGTATTGGATGAGATTCCCAGTCTCGGGGCCGGGGGCTGATGGTTGCGAAAGATGGGGGTTGAGTGGTACACCTGTTGGTGTTGACTCATTGAATAGGGTTTGGATCCTCTGTGATTTCTTATACCTGGTGAGTCATACCGTCACCTCAAAGCTCCACAGAACTCGAGTGTTTTAGCGTGGAACATAACCCAGAGTTCACATGTACTGTTGTGTTTACCGCAAGCAGCCCCCCACACACAAGCTGCGAAAGGCACATGAACATCCACAGTTAAATAATCCTATTATCATGATGGTTTAAACTTGTATGCAGTTATTTTTCGGTATTGCATGTACTTTGATGATTTTAATTTCAACAGCAAACCAATCTACTGAACATACTGTATTTCTATCACTGACAGCTTTTATCAGCGTTTGTTTTTTGATATGGCATTTCATTGGCTAATACGGGTATTCCAGACACTTTGGATTTAGGATACAACTTCCAGGATGTTAGGATATTTTAAACTACTAAATCCAGAAATAATGTTCTGATGTTAAGGTGGAGCATGAAGAATATTACAGTAAATTAAAAGAAATAAACTAACAGCATAATTGTTTGTAACAATGTAAAGGTGAGTCATTAATAACAGAATTGTACTTTTTTTAAACATCCGTTCAATGAAAATGATCAAAAATAGCTGCTTTCTCAGGTATGGACATCATTGCAAACTGTGAAGCGTGTGTGATTAGGAAGGCTCACCACAGCCAGTGCATTGAGGTTCAAACTGTGAAGCCCTCACCTTTGCCTACAGTTCAGCTGCCTAGTTTCTCTGTACAGTAACTCCAATCACCCCCTGTGTTCTTTCTCAAGCGAATTCAAACCACTTCCTGTCTCTGAGTTGTCAGTGTTTACTCCTCTCAACGACCTCATTTTAACTAGCCCCTCTCCTGTTTTTGGCTGTTGTTCGTTGGAAAAGAAACTACAAGAGTGATTGTCTAGCAGTAGCATTAGACGCGGGGTATATCCCATAAACCTCATGCAGCCACCTACTCACTTCTCAGATAACAACTCGCTTCTTTTTTTCCATTAATCGGCATATATGCTAGTTCTTAAGGTGAACTGATGTTATGCTGTACACTTTTCATTCTTTGGTGTGGTGAATTCATGCAAGCTTGAGTTTGCCGCACAGTTGAACGTCAATTTAAGGACAAGATTATGAGGAGATCTGATGTAGTTTTCTGTTTTTTTTAAAGAGGCATCCATTCGGTAAAACTTGAAAGTCAGTTCGCCATCTTTAATCGTGTAAATAATTAAATGGATCATTTAATACAAAGTCAAACAAACAAGAACCTAGATTTAGAAATGTGTTTTATGTGAAAACTTTTGAAGAAGTTTGAAAAGGCAGCCTTGCCAAAATGCTGTTTTTGGTTATTGTTGACCTTTGACCTCTGGGTATGTCTACAAGTCTACCCTAAGTCTAAATCTAATCATGACAAACTGTATATTGATGGAAAGATCTAAAACTCAAGAATAAATATTTGACAAATTTTCATAAAAATAAACATAAAATATATATTTTTTTAAGCTTATTGAAAAAAAACCTACATTTAAAAATATAAAAAAATATTTAAAAAATAAATAGAAATTAAAATAACAAAAAAATGTCAAAGTGCGTATTCATGTGTATATTCATAATGTGCAGTGACAGTTATCAGATTAACAATAATTACAATAATTGTAAGAACACATGTAAAGTAAGTAAGTAAAAAAAGAGATTTTAAAGAATTACCACACAGAAATTTCTACTATTTATGAAATATCGTCTAATACGCAATATGGCAGCTATATGACCTTTCCACCACTTAAACATATAGCACATGCCTACTGCAGTACAATAACTTTCATGTCTTTAATGCTTTCCGTCAACGCCACATATGGAACATACATGTATTCTCAACATATGACCTGCATTTTACACGTGACAAAAATCTCAGCCTTTGTTCTGATCATTCAAAGCCTCAGACCACCACGGTCACCATTTGATCACAACATCATGGACATTGCAAAGCCCTATTGTAGGCCTCCATCAACACCTGCGGAACGCTTGCGATGAGGCCCCGAGTTTAAGACGTGCGTTTTCTGCGGTCTGGTGGGTATGGGGCAACGGTTAAACGACAATAGAGCATTGCCTGTAGCAACCTGGTCAACCGGTCACAACGGCACTGCAGGTCTGGTCTCATCTCACAAACCACTGTGCTTCTGCGAGAGGCCACGTGTAAAAATAGATGGGCTTGATAGGACCCGAGACACGTTATCTCACGCACGCACACGTACACATTCTACCCTCCCACACGCCTTCTGCGCTGCCCAACGAGCTTTGATAGTCTCATGCGGAGGGGCCTGCACGAGGGGCATCGTTTGATTCGAGATGTAAATGGTCATGGTGAAGAAAAAGGCAAGACAAACAGACCTTTGGCCTTATTGTGTGATCTTGCAGCTGTTAGATGGATCTTGATGAAGCCGCAGTGCACTTAGACGGCCACTAGGTGGAGTGCTGCAGAGAACGTGAAGTTTCCTCATTACATCAGACTAAGTGTTAAAACTTAATATTTGTACATTAAATGTAAAATGTCTTCCAAACCTTCCTTTGCAATGGACCGCATCTTCTCTTGCACCATATACTGACTAATAAAGTCTGAGGTTGTGTTATTTTCACACCAAATGCAGCTATCTTGGTCTGATGCAGTTTTAGCACCAAACTTCCTGGCTTAGTTTAGATTGTTGTGACATTTATCTGATGCGAATAAAAAAAGAAAAAGAAGAAGTAAAAACAGTTAACAATAACAGCGAGAAATGCTTAATAAATCAACAAATGGGACGTGTGACGTTCTAGTTTCAATGAACAAAATGAAATCCGTATTCGGTGTATATCTGATACATTTAGAATAACTTTCAGATTTTGAGAAATGCCCTAGAGTTGAGGAGAAATTGGAAAATGCACAGTGGTGGTGGGAAAGTTAATGAATAAATAATTTATTCTTCCTGATAAAGAGTCTGCTTATATCTGTGATATGATGCACTTTTACACCTATAAATGCAATGGAAAATTGCACAACAGGAAAGAATTAGGACTTTAAATCAAAACAATTAGTAATATTTATCGTTTTTTAAAGACTAAATCATGATGCTATATGTGCATTGTTGTATCTCACATACAGCTTCGAAGGATAACAGGAAAAAAGTGTGTCACTGTCAGAAATATCGAACAACAGCAAAGCCTGTGATTCACTTATCTTCACAAGTCTGACCTGAAAAGACTTGTGCTCCATTTAAAAGACCTGCTTAAGAAGAGTAAATGGCGAGAGACACCGTCTACTTCCCAAAACGTGACAAGTGCGTTTCTGCCACCTATTGAGCTTTAGACACTAAGTTATATTTATTTTTTATTTTATTAGGGTGTGGAAAATATATGCTTTTGTTGGTCTCTAGTTTCTACGTTCTTCTTCCATGCCTCGGTTGACCACAATGCTTCCACTGCTATTTGTTTTGTTTGTAAGTGGTTTTAAAGATCTGGCCACTGACATGGTAAGGGAAATTAATGAACCTTGGATCTTTAACCCGTCACGCTCTCAATCAACACTTTCAGTGATACTTTCGACCAATACTTTCACTTATATAGACGACGTTGAGATCTGAGGTTTTGTTTTCTGTCATATTTTCCGTCTATGTCCATGTCTTGCAGGGTAGCAGTAATGCTACACGTGACTGAATTTAGATTTAATTTAGTGTACTTGTACTAGGGGCCAAAACAAACCTCTATGACTTTCTTTCTTCTGAAAAACACAAAAGAAGATATGCTGAAGAATGCTGGTAACAAAACAACATTAGTCCCTACTGACACAATCAAGACATTTCTCAATATAAGAAAAAGTCATATACAGGTTTGAAAGTGAATAAATGATAATAAATCTTTTTTATGTGTGAATTATCCCTTTAAGCCATGCGCTATAATAAAGTAGGTCCTATATGGTCCTAATGGTCTTATGCAAACAGGTACTGAAGGTCAATATATTGCATTGCTAGGTTTGTAGACTTAGTAATTATATTTCATAAGCTGCCTGTATTTTTGTTTAACAAACATTAGCCAATACATATACACAACTGGAAGTCTATGCAAATACCATATTAAATAAGATAATAATATTGTTGTGAGTTCTGTTCTGTATTTTTTCTCTATTCATTATTTGTCTTATTTGTAATTTTGTCCAGTTTTAATGTGTTAAGGCTAGTGCTGTTTTTTTAGACATAAAGGCATGTACTGTACATCATCTTTGGTGGGTGTTTGGAAACAGGTAAACCATATGAAGAACTCTTTGGACCTTTAAAAAGAAAATGTAATACTTTTCCGTTGATCACACTTCTGTACTCCATGTATATATATAATGTTATTTTCTTCATCTCTATGAGAACAGGTACCCTGCACTATATTGTCACAATTTTGTTGTTGCTATGGAAACATCAATGGTGTTCACCAACACTGTCAAGGTAACTTGATTAGACATATGCACTCTTTGATCAAAATGATTGATGGCCACAAAATTTACATTGGATTTTATACTAGACACCACCCTGCCTCTATATGCAAAAATGGACTACTAGACAAAGTATTATTTGATATAGGCCTACCTGTTATTCTCAGCATCATAATCCAGAAAGCCTCTGTGAGTCTAGACAATAAAGTACTTGACCATTTGACCACCAGCTGTGTTTTTTTATGTATTTACCTATGCTTATTATTAATAATAATAATAATAATAGGGCAAGACTGCATAAATGAAATGTGGTGGATAATTGACATACAGTAGGACTGTCTGATTTAAAAAAAATGTGGACTGAGTCTCATCCTGTCCACCAGGGGACAGTATTGTAGCAGTAAGACATAAGATCGGGCGTATTATACATACTGTAGCTGCATGTGGCCTGGTTAAAAAACTGTACTGGAATACAGCCATTAGTTTAGCAAGAAATAAATAAAAAAAACATATTAAAAATTTATTTAACATAAATATGTAGAAAACACCTATTACTACATATACCCACAAGATAAAAAAATCCTATAAAAGTGAAGTATTGACATTTTAAACTTGTGTAACATTATTATTTTGCATGTTAATCAATTGTAAGTCAGTTATTATTTCGTCAACAAATATATTAAACATAAAAAAAATTAAATCGACGCGCTAGTCAAGCGCATTGCATCGTGGGATATTTCCTGTTGCCATTTGAAGCACACCTTTCGGTAAATCAAAGTCGTTCAGGTGCTGCAAAAATACGATTAGTAAGGTAATATTATATTTTGAACATTTATTTAAAAAGGAATACGCTACTTCTGCGGTATTACTGTCTAAAATGATTTGACAACAAACGCCATCAACTTGTTTTGGATAACAATTAATGATATTTAAATGACCATGTCATGCAAGTCATGGCCTGCTGTATATACTCTCTTTATTTCTTTATATGGACTTAATGAGAAAACTATAAAAGTAATATATCATTAATACATTTTATTAGACCTTAAAAATATTAGTGAAAATATCAGTTAAACTACAAAACCGGGTTTTCCAGATCTAATGAAACGGAGTGGCACAACTATACAATACTTTTAAAGCACATTTTTGCATTTTATTTATCCAAAACATACAGGTTACATTCTTCATTAGTCTTCCTCGGTTTATTTCCTTTCATTCTCCACTTCTTTTCCCACCTGTGCTGGTACATATCGTGTTCCAGCCCCTTTTTAATCTGCGGAGAACATTTGCACAAACTCCCCAGCCGCTCAACTCAATGGAGAGGGAGGAGAGAGGGATCGAGAGGGTGGAGAAAAAACATGAAACAATGAAAATTCAAAGGAGTTCAATCGTAAATGCAAGAATCTGGAATAAACGCAGGAACAGGTGAGAGATGGTCCAACAAATGTGATAGTATTCAGGTGAGGCTGGAAAGTTTATCGGAGTAAGAACACCGCTTGTGATTTACCCGGATGAGTCGCTGGAGAGATCGGTACGAAAAGTTTCTCCTCTGGGATCTGCCATCAAGGAACCATAAACAGTAAGCAGGTGAGGTGTTTTGCAGGTGAAAATCCCATGTGTTCACAGTTTAACACTTTTATTAATCAGGTGTGGCGTTGAGAGTTAAAGAGCGTTGTTGTATCTACTTCGTATAACTTGAATGGCATGTGAAGTTTCTTCCTCTGCGTTTAAATCTTGTATCGCTTTTAAAAACTCTGATTCATTGCTTTTTGAATCACCATGCACATCATTAGATGTATTGCTCCAATGGTTTACTCAAACATTTGATTCATTGTAAATGCAGGACGCATGCAAAACACAGGAGTGCTTTAGTTTTAATACAAAGTAGACGACCTTTCATCATATGGGCAATTCCATGCAAATGTCAACCTTACCATGAAAAAAGGTTTTACCAAAGATTTTATATCATACTGATGTCTATCATCATACAGCTCAGATGTCTATATTTGGTGGTTTAAATGTGGTGGAATGACTCTCTCAAAGTCTTTAAAGCGTTTTTATAATCAGGTGAAGTGCTGTTTTTTTAGAATTGTCACATTTATAATTCATAACAGTAGATCTTCCTCATACATGGGAACATGAAAAAAAAAAAAAACTATTTTATGTGCTTTAAAGAAACCTCTTCTCCATTTGTTGGGTATTATTGCTTGTGGTTTGTGCATTTTTATCACAGAAATCCTACAAAGTATGTTGCCTCTTAAAAATGTCTTTCCTTTTTTGTCACATCCATAACGCATGTATATTTCCTTTTTTGAATAGATAGCTTGTGCATAGACTGATATTTTTAATGTCTGTCAACAGTGCTTTAGTAAAATATAAACAGATGATTCAATATATTGGTAATAAATACATTCTATGAGGAGCTTTATTTCAGGTTTTGACCTAAAAATGTCACATACATAATGCTGGAATTGCCCGCATACATGTTAAACTACAGATGAAATTGATTTTATTTCCACCAATTTTTCCAGACCAACGCAAATCCTTCTTAATCATTGTAAGTTTCAAAAGTGGTTTGTGTCTGTTACATTTCAAATATTTTACAATTTATTCAAGACATGTTTGAAGTGAGCATGGATGGTAACATATAAATTCCTTACATACTGTATACATGATTGTGAGATGTCTCTTTGTCAACTGAACTCTGTTAATATGTGTTTTCTTTTTCTTTTTTTAGTGTCACTGGGCATAACTTGATCATGGATTGTACTAAAACCGAAAGAGGTTTGTATTACCAGCATGCTTTTAAACTCCATATGCATTCAGTCCGCTCAGTCAATTCACCTGCCCTTAAAATCTGTGTTTGGATGTTGGATACTGATGGTGCAAAATTCAGAATCACATTTCCCATATTGTGTGTGTGTGTGTGTGTGTGTGTGTGTGTGTGTGTGTGTGTGTGTGTGTGTGTGTGTGTGTGTGTGTGTGTGTGTGTGTGTGTGTGTGTGTGTGTGTGTGTGTGTGTGTGTGTGTGTGTGTGTGTGTGTGTGTGTGTGTGTGTGTGTGTGTGTGTGTGTGTGTGTGTGTGTGTGTGTGTGTGTGTGTGTGTGTGTGTGTGTGTGTGTGTGTGTGTGTGTGTGTGTGTGTGTGTGTATATATATTTTAGTGATCTATAATAAATTATAGCTGGGTGCTTACATACCTTTAAGAAAACATTTAAAGCGTATAAAAATAGATGTACAATATTGTGTATTGGATGGAGCTGAAACTTCCTACTGTAGGCCTCAATTAACACATTTGTAGAATTATACATTTTCACATTCAAGTTTTAAAATCTACCCATGAGTGATTAGATCATTTTACTTTTACTTGAACTTCCCCTCAGGACTCTGTTGGGAGGTCAGAGCCAATGACCGGCATTTTCACAAGTCATTGCGCCGCCGATCTTTCCTATGTGTGCGATGGGGTCGTTACGCTGTAAGTTAAAACCCCTTCTAGCTAATATGTGCATGTTCCATATGTGCATAACAGCTAATGGCAGAATTATTCGTTGCTTGTTAAACACTTTCCTAATGGTTACTGTTGCCAGGACAACGTAGTCCGAAGCTACAAATACACCCCCCTGACCTTTCTGCCCCTTAACCTGTATGAACAGTTCCAGAGAGCAGCAAACCTTTTCTTCCTGCTTATTGTCATCTTGCAGGT
The DNA here is from genome assembly GCA_019155185.1 of Beaufortia kweichowensis. Lineage (NCBI taxonomy): Eukaryota > Metazoa > Chordata > Actinopteri > Cypriniformes > Gastromyzontidae > Beaufortia > Beaufortia kweichowensis. The sequence goes on along the minus strand of CM032818.1, from coordinate 4,885,251 downwards.
TTGTGGCTTTTATCTTTCCATCTGTGGTGGAAAGTTTCACACAACTAAATCATGTTTAAACATCTGGCCTGTGAGGAATATTTGAAAGGGGCTGTTTGGGTTCATGATGAATGATGACGCGTTTGCTCCATTTCAAACAGTGGGTGAAAACACCTGTTCTTTGGAAAGCACACAGCATTTACATGGAGAGATTTATTTTAAACATTGTGACATACCATGCGCAGTCGGGCCCCAAAATGTGCAAACACCTTTTGTTACAGTAAATATGTTAAACAATGAGAATATCTTGGAAAATGTGGTAATATAGATCAATATTTGGGCAAATATTTAATTGTAAATGTCTGATGTACCTGGCAACTTAGTTATATTGACCATGGTATTATAATAATTCACAACCTTTGAATCATTTTGGCATGTATATGATGATTTTAAATAATGAGTTTAAATAATTTATATTTATTAACATTTCTGTGAGATCCAGGCTAAAGTCTTAAAATCTAATTATAGATTAGTAGAAACAAAGTAAAAATGATAAAAATAGGTAATGTGTTTATTGCTGTAAATGATTATACAATAGATTTTGCGATATACTACTCAAATGATCAATAATTACACAGGAATAATGAGTTTTAAAACTGATATTAATGGCTTTATTAATTTACGTTTTATTATTTTACACCAAAAATGTCGAAAGTTGTCTTACTAAACCTGGATTTCAATCTGTGACATGGCTTTACTCAGTCAGTATTAAAGATATCAAGATTATATTTTCACTTTTTTACATTATGTAGAATTTTATCATTCATGTAGAAAACAGTAAATGATCCAAAATTACTTTTTAAAGAAAGGGCCACAAATGCTCTCATTTTGTCTACATAAAAATACATCTGTCTGTCTGTCTATTTCATTAATGTTTGTTTGTTTGAAATGCAGTGTATTCCTGTAATTGCGACCATCCCATGGTACAGCACGATGCTTCCACTGCTGTTTGTTCTGATTGTACGTGGATGTAAAGATCTGGCCACCGACATTGTACGTTTCATTCTTATCTTTTTATTTTATTTATTGTAAGTTTCCCTGTTATCTTTTTATTCGTTCTTCTTTTGCATCTATCCGTCTCGCAGGGCCGACGTCGGAGTGATGCACAAATTAACAGGAGGCTATGTGACGTGCTTACACCAGAGGGGTGAGTAATGTTGTTATGGCCCTGGGGACAGTTGGACCCAAAGCTGTGAATCAAAACAAACACTTCATCATCTGAATTCAGACTTACATTGAATTTCCCTCTTACTAAATATCTTCTGTACAGATTCAGAACATTTAAGTGGAAAGATGTATCTGCTGGTGACATTCTTCGGGTTCACAAGGACCAGGTCATACCTGTAAGTGTGTGTATGTTTGGTAATCTACAGTGTCTTAAACATACAGTTTATAGTCACTTAAAGGGATAGTTCAAAATTATAAATATCAAGTTATAAATATATTTAAAAATATCATTTATTAACCCTCATGTTGATCAAAACTTGTATATGACTGTAAGATGCAGTGTCTCTGTGGTTTTGCGTCCATACAATGGAAATAAATGAGGGTCATTGTTCAAAATATCTTCTTTTGTGTTCTGCAGAAAAAAATCATAAAGGTTTGGAATGACATGAGGGTGCATTTTTGGGTGAACTATCCCTTTAATTGATCTAGCTTCAGTTTTCTTAATCTGTGAACATGTAAAAATCTCTTACTGTATGATATATTTCTTTACCTCAAATATTGAATCTAGTGACAATATTTAGTGCTGTTGTATATGGACATTTGATAAAAAGTGCCCTGAGAAGTTTCTAAATTGGACAAAATTTTAGTATGTCATCCAAAAGAGAAAAGTGTTTTAGACTTTAAGTTCTTAATTTAGTCGACTGTTAATTGTATTCAGCTTTTTCTCTCTTTCCATCTCAGCTGGCACTAGCAATGTTAAAGTTCGACACCCAGGGAATACACATGCTAATTTAAATAAAAAACGAAGTAAATGTGTGTTAATTTTTGCAGGCAGATCTTCTCCTTCTGTGCAGCACTGAGCCACACAGCCTTTGCTACGTGGAAACCGCTGACATTGACGGGTAACAACATCACCATCTGTGCACACATCAGAACTGACCGACTTTTCCACAGCACATAAAAGCTCATTACAAAGAAAACATTGCAGGACTTGACATGCAAACATAAACAAATTGTCATATTGTCACAAATATGGTATGCAAAAGTGGTTCTTAAAACATGAAAACTGTTCTTGACACAGATTACATGGCAAAATGTTTATTTAAAAGACCTCCTACACTGTGGATGGAAAGATTGATCTTTGAAGATTGTGTTTAAATTGTATTAATCTGACATTTGCAGAGAAACCAACCTGAAGTTTCGGCAGGCTCTGACCATGACTCATACGGAGTTGAAAGTGGATCAAGCTGAGAAAGATCTGGCAACTTTTAATGGTTGGTGTGAATCTGTATGAACTTCATTTATTATTTAGTTAACTAAATCTTATTGGACCATTGAATATGTTTAAATGAAAATATCCTCCTTATTCATCTCTTGTCCTCTGATGGTAAATGGTAATTAATTTATTTGTTTTTATCATAGGTATTGTCTACTGTGAAGAACCAAACGGTAACCTACACTCTTTCAAAGGTGAGTTGCATTGGAAAGGAGAGCGCCACCTGTTGGATACCGACAACATTTTGCTCAGAGGAACTGTACTGAGAAACACAGACACGGCTTTCGGCCTAGCTATATACACAGGTGTGTAAAATTTATAATCTCTATAGTGCTACAAGTCTAAAGGAAATTGCTCAGAAGTGTTGAATGTTAATAGCTGGTGGATGACTCGGGTTTGGTTGCCAGATGTGATGATTTAATAGCTAAAATGTTTGTGTTTGATCTCCACAGGTTCAGACAGTAAAATCCTGCAAAACTGTGGCCGTATAAAACTAAAGAAAACTCGTGTGGAAGTACTACTGAACAAAACAGTGTTGGTGGTAAGAGATCCATCGATCCATCCAAACTGAACCTCTTCAAATACAATAACCTCCCAAAAAAAATCAATAGAAATAGAGTTAATAGAAATAAAAAATAACCAAACCGTAAAAACACTGTAAAAATTTCTTTACTACCTTATGTTTATTAAATTTATCTAAATTATAATTGTTTATCTTAATGTGATGAGTTTATTGTACTGAAAAAGTTGTGTACAAACAGTTATTTGAACTTTAACAGGGGATACTTGACTGCCAATTACGAAGAAATTTTTTTTTAAATACAAGATATTTTTTAAATTTTTTTTGTAAAACCGATATATCGATCTATTGCTTACTTTACCAAGGGTCACTGTATACATTTTTTTCAAATTGACTTAAACTATGTATTATGTTGCAGTTCTTAAAATAGTACCAATAGTACCTTAATGTTTTATTAAAATGTCTTTTTTATTAAAAATGTTTTTACTCATTTGCACAAAATAACATTGCTTTTGAACCCTCTTGAAACACCACTTCAATATATGTTAACAAAGTTAGACTACTGAATATATTTCTGTAATGGTTCTGTCTGAATCACTTATATATTATATATTTCAGATTCTGCTCTTCATGTTGACGGTGGCTCTTCTCCTGGCCATAGGGGCGGGGCTTTTCGAGTACAAGATTTCTCCTCAATTCGATGTTCTTTCTGCCCTGCAGCGAGACTCTTCACCTGTCTACTTGGGCTTCCTCAACTTCTGGGGCTACATCATTTTGCTTAGTCCTTCTATGCCCATGTCTCTTTATATAACGTAATGCCTGTTTTCCCAGTTTGCTTTTGCCCTCTTCTGATATTTTAATATTTTTGTCTTCTTAATTTCGATGTAAACATTCTACTAACTGATGAACACTGATTGGTTGTCCCCACACTAGATTTGAGGTGATCCACATGGTACACTGCCTTCTGATTGGCTGGGATTTAGATATTTACTGGAAAGATAACGACAGCCCCGCCCAGGCCCGTACATCCACTCTAAATGAAGAATTGGGTCAGGTGGGCCACCTGCTTAGCGACAAAACCGGCACTCTCACGCAAAACCGGCTGCTCTTTCGTCAGTGCTACATTGATGGAAAGATTTACGGTGTGTGAACATTTCCTGTTTTTCATATTCATATTGCATATGATTTTGCAACGCCGTTAATGATATCGGTTTGTTTGTTCAGGTGACATGTCACAGAAATTCAAGGTAGGAATTTAGGTGCATTTTTTTGTTTTTTCATCTACTTTATCCACCCATCCAATCAAAATGCTGACTTTTCACTTTTTGTCATCTACAAGCCTTTGGACCTGAGCTGGAACCGGTTTTCCTGTGGCGGATTGAAGTTTTCAGATCAGCGATTGGTGGATAAGCTGCGAGAGAGGAGCAGCCCGGAGTGTCAGGAGTTCTTTACTGCTCTCGCCCTCTGCCACACTGTTATGAGCGAGTGGAAGGATGGTTTGTTGCTGTTTATTACAGATGATAAAATTTATCAAGATGTGCCAATGCTACAGTATTAATATCAAATGCAACGCTCAATATGGCTGCTCTAGCGACAGAAGTTTCTCTAAAAGTTCCAGTAAAACGAGCCAATAGTCAATCGATAAAGACCGATATTGTTTGGGGGAAGAGCTCTATACAGAGTCTTGTGAGGTGTTTGCAACATTGAAAATTTGCAACATTGAAAATTGTGTTTTTAAGCGCAATTTGAGCTTTAAAGCAAAGGTTATGGTACGGCTGATGTCAGGTTAATTTGTTGGTCATAAATATGTTATTTAATTGTGAGTTTGGACATCGATTGTGGATATATTGTTCTTCCCCCATTCAAGCGGATAGGACTGTGGTCTTGCTATGGCTGCCATGTGCACTGACCTTCCTAAAGGGATTTTGAATTAATTACAACATTTTAGGGGAAACTCCTAAATAAAACGATTTCTGATAGTCAGCTTTATTTCGGTTTTGTGCTTTAAAGTATGTTTAGACCATGCAGAAGTCTAGTTAATTTGAGCTTTGGGTGGCCTCAAAATGGCTCAGAATGTAGTCAAACTCTCTAACCAGTATGCCAAAATTCACAATTTTGTACTGTATAGGTAAAATTATATACGTTCTCTGATTTTAGATGTATATGGGCATAGACATTAAATATGGAAAACTAAACCAGACGAGAAACCATTTTCTCACTTGTGATTTGGGTCCCCTCTGGTTTCCTACCAGGGTTAACCAACAAGACTTTCTTGGTCAACCAGCTTCCCCATTTGTTATTTAGTATGTTTTGTTTAATGTTACAGGTTTGCCTCATTACCAGGCTGCCTCACCAGATGAGGAAGCTCTTGTTTGTGCGGCTCGAGAACTCGGGTGGGTTTTCCTTTCCCGCACACGTGAGACCCTCACCATCAGCGAGCTGGGCCTCACGAGGAACTATCAACTCCTCGCCCTCTTGGACTTCACCAGCAAGAGGAGACGCATGTCGGTGCTTGGTAAGTTTTCTTAAATTTTGTAAAGTTTGCTGTAGGCACCTGCATGACCTTTGTGTGTGTATAGTGCGGGAACCTGGAGGAGGGTTAAAACTGTACTGTAAAGGTGCGGATATTGTCATTCTGGAGAGGCTTCAAAAGGACCGACCGCTTCAGGAGGATACGGAGAACGCGCTAGAGGTAAACAACTTAAAAGGATGCTGTGTATGACCTGCACCCTATTGATTGTTTTTTCGTTTTTTGCATGTGCTCGTGTACTTCTGTTTGGCAGCTCTTTGCTCAGAACTGCTTGAGGACTTTATGTGTGGCTGTACGTGCTGTTCCCGAATCCCTGTGGGCCGAGTGGAGCCACGCCCTCAAACAGGCCAGCGTAGCGGCGGGTAACCAGGAGACCGTCCTGGAAGAGATATATGATCAAATGGAAGGAGAATTAATGGTACTCAGTGGGAGTTATTATAAACATAATATACCATAATAAGTTGATTCCACAGAGATATTATCAACCGTGTTTAGCATCAGTTTCTCTCATCTGTTTGTGCAGCTGCTCGGCGTGACCGCCATCGAAGATCGTCTGCAGGAGGGCGTACCCGAGACCATTGAAATCCTACGGAAGGCCGGGGTGAAAGTTTGGGTGCTGACGGGAGACAAAACAGGTGCTGTGTTTCTGCTTGTACAGCAGCAAATGAGACTCATGAGTTTTTCCTTTCACGATTTAGTTTGTTCTTTTTAGAAACTGCAGTGAATGTGGGCTACGCGTGCAAACTGATGGATCCCGACACTTTCCTGATTCAAGGGGAGGAGCTTAGGTCAGAAATCACACACGTTTCCTAAACAAGGCATTGTGCGTTATCTCTTTAATGCTAATCTGAGCGATTCGCTAAGGAAAGTGGCAAATAGCAAAAAGTGCTTGGCTTAGGATGAACAGAGTTGAAAAAATACAGACCTTCATACAATATAACACAACATGGATGTCAATATCTCCAGGCAGCTTCTAGATTCACCTTGTCCAGATGTTCGTGCTATTTCTAAAGAGCCTGAGGTTTGGATCACTGATAGGAGACCAGTGAGGAGCAAAGCTGCGTTAGTCATCGCTGGTCCTGAACTGGTGAGCATCTAAAGGCAAACGTATATGTTAAGATCAAGAAAGTTTAAACGTTACAGCTGGAATCCGAAAGTCATGGGACAACCAGTGTTATCAGTTGTTATTTATGTTCTAAATTAAAAAATCTGTATTGCATCTGAATATTTCGTATATTGTCTTTGTACATCACAGGCAGAACTTACCCGAATGCCAGAATGGGGTGCAAGATTCGTCAATCTCGCCAATCAGTGCCAGTCTGTGTTGTGTTGCCGTGTGACGCCCGCACAAAAAGCCGAAGTGGTTGAGATGGTCAGGAAGCATTCAGGTTCCATCACCATGGCGATAGGAGATGGTGCCAATGATGTCAACATGATCAAAAGTAAGAAACTGCTCAAAATGCTGAAAAATATGGGTGTAACAAAACACTCAGCTCACAATGCAATACAATACAGTTTTCAAACTTTTTTGTTAGTTGAACCCCCTTGACCTAATTTTTTTTACTTTACTGTAATATCTTTTTTGTTGGTGTTTAATGGTTGTATGATTTAATTGTAATTAATTGTTTTTTCAACTCACACACTCCTTGCAATTCTGGTGGTTCACGAATCCCAGTTTGGGAGACCCTGCAAATACACTATATTTGTAAAAAGATTTCATAATAACAATTTTCAATAACATTTGTTCTTTTGTTAAAGAATTAAGAATATTCAGCATACAAATTCAGTTTAATTAAACCATCTCTATGTAAACTAATAAAAATTAAATAGGTCTGTTACTGAAAATAAAACTGAATTGTAATGTAAAAATATATATTTTATTTAAAAATATATATTGCCATAGCTCTACAATACATACAGTATTTAAATTTTTTTAACATTGCGATATGCGATACTTCTATATGTTGTTACATCCTTACCTAAAACTAATTATTACTGCAAATTTAAAGTCACAATTAAAATGACTAATATTACTAAATTTCATAGATCAGCTTTCTTACATTTTTTTCCATGTCTAACAGCAGCACATATTGGTGTGGGTCTATGTGGAGTTGAAGGTAGTCAAGCAGTGCAAAATGCAGATTTTGCTCTGGCACAGTTCAGCTTTCTTCGCAGACTGCTGCTGGTGCACGGGCACTGGTCATACTACAGAATCTGCACATTTCTACGCTATTTCCTTTACAAAACCAGCGCCTTCGCTTTGGTTCACGTCTGGTACAGTTTCTACAATGGCTACAGTGGTCAGGTAGAGCAACTAGGTCACTTTAATTTTCTTCACACCCAAAAAAACCATTTAGTATTTCAAGATTAAATGGCCCTTAAATCATTTACTTGAATAATAAGTACACAACAAGAATAAAAGAGTGACTTTACTTTGAATTTCAGCCCATTTACGAGAGCTGGTTTATTAGTCTCTACACAACAATGTACACATCCTTGCCTGTACAGTGCCTGGGTATTTTTGAACAGGTAAGCCATACGCCAAGCTCTTTGTTCAATCACCTTTGGGATTTTAGCGAACAAGGACAAACAACTGACTGGTTCATCTGTCCGTTTATGTCTCCTCTGTAATAGGATGTGAGCGCCAAGAGCTGTCTCCACTGGCCGGAGATCTACTCCGTTGGACAGAAAAAGAAACTATTCAATCCGTTTGTTGTGGGCATCACCCTTCTGTACTCCTTGTATAGCTCCATTATTCTTTTCTTCGTCCCTATGGGAATACTGCAGCACTCTGCGCTCGATTTCCAGACTCTTGCTGTTACTGTGGAAACGTCTGCGGTGTTTACAAGCACCGTCGAGGTAACTTGATTCGCAAACCCATTTGATTAGTTACTTCGGTATGATCGATGGCCACAGGATTTACATGGATTGATACGTATGCAAAAGTCTCAGCATCAAAATTCAGCATGTGTTTCTGCTTCTTTCTGTCTCTTTTAGGTCATTCTAAATACCAAATTTTGGACCAAGTACAGCTTTGCTGCCATCATTTTTAGTTTGGTCGCATTCTTTCTGTCAACGTTCGCGCTGCACAGCGTACGTCTGTTTACTGCGTCGCCAAAAGACTACTTTTTCCTGGGTATTCATCTCTGCTGATAAATATTTATACATATAAATCATATATATCTAAATGGAAAAATAAAAATAAAATCAAACATTAGAATTTAAGTGAAGATGCACAAGCATAATGACCTAAGATAATAAAAACCTGAATTAGGTTTTTTGGTGTAAGCTGAAACTTGAATTAAGTTTATTTTTCTTACCCTATTTTTGCTTTTTTTTTGTTGATAAAATCACTTAGATCATTTGCTTCTCAGGTAAATATATCCTGATAAAATAATTTGTAGGTATTTGTACTGGAAAACAAGGCAAAAATACTTGGTAAGAAATAAAAAAATTCAATATCTGAGAAAACAAATATGGCTATTCTAGGTCACCAGGGGGCAGTGTTAAACTCTATTTCGCTGTAAAATATAATTAAATGCAATAGTTCACCCCAAATTCTGTTATTTTTTCTTATGTACACTTTACTAACCTGTTTGACTTTCTTACATGGAACATAAAAAAACATAAATTAATTACTCAGTGCCTTTTGGTAAACAGAATCTCTCTATTCAGATTTGAAGAAATAATTTTTGCAGTCATAGATCACTATTCATCTCATGAACTCTATCTGGGTTTTAAATGTTTGGGTGTTATCTCTTTATATATTTCTACTATAAGTTTGAATTAAGTGGTTTGGTCTTTATAGTGGTCATACGCTGAGCATATTTCCATAAAGCTTTAACCCTATTGGTTATCTTGCTGGGGTTTTTAGGAGCGTCAGCAAGTGCTTACAGCAGCCCTGAGGTTTGGTTGACTATATTCGTGACTACCTGTGTTGCTGTTCTCCCTTCAATGACCATACGAGCCCTGAGTGTTGTGCTTTCAAACCCCAACAAACACAAGGTTGAGTTTTTAACAAAAATTTGAATTGGATCCGGTTAGTATATAATATTGAAAGTCTGATTTGTTGTTCTCACTCCTTATGCTTGTAGATCCACAGCTCAAATGAGCCCGTTGAGCTCCAGTCGTGGTTCCAGAGAGGTACTTTGCGACGTCGTTCCTCTTATGCAGTGTCTCAAGGGAAAGGCTTCGGAAAGTTAATCACTACAGGAGTTGGGCTTCACTCTGCAGCGCCCCTGCAGGACAGGAGGGTTACACCGGATTTGAGGAAAGGTTCTCCACAGGGTGCACACATAGAAATGAACTGTAGTTGCAAGGCATGAAAGCATCTTTCGTGCAATATGTAATGCACTAAAATGTGATCAGAATGTGAAAAAGATAACCAAAAATTTTGGATTTTGGGTTTACAATACGGCGGATCGAATTATTGATGGTAACCATTTCACATTATTTACGTTTGTGTGTAAATAATTATGAGAATTATAGGGCCAAATAACTTAATAGGTATCTGCAAGTTTTTTTAAAATGTTCAATCTTTTACATATAGCTGCACTTTTATGTATAAAATATATATTTTACAAATAAATGTATCTAATTAAAATAGTTCCTTGTGTTGTTTTTGTTTTTACAAAACGAGGTTTGGTTGGTTAGCAAATGGTATTTAAATTGGGTGGAAAATATATTAATGTTGTTATTATTTATAAATATTTTTTTCCATTTATTGCCATTAAAAGTAGCTGTAAACTCGTATTAGTTCTTTGTATTAGTAACATATAAAAAAAATATTTTTTTAATGCCCAATATAAAAGGTAGAATATATTTCATAGTCATTGAGAAAAACAGACAACAGCATGAAAGAGTTCAACAATGGTTTTATTTTATTTCAAAACACGCAATTTACCCATTTTACCTTTTTTAGCTTTTTTCTGTAACAGTTATTACTCCGATTAGTCTCCTACTCAAGAGTGTCCACTTGCACTAAATGAAAAGTGCTCCACAGGCTCTCTGGCTCCCCCTTTTGGACAGGAAGAGGAAAGAGGCTCTCTATGACACGCCCGTTAACGTAACAGCTGCCTGAGAATACGTTTGTTTGTGTGTTAATGTCAAGTTTTCACATCATCGGTAGGATATTAAAAACTGTACGTGCTTGTGGGCGATTCTGAACATGAGTGGGTTACTCCGTATATCCTTATTTTCTGTATTACCATCGCAAGGCAAGTCTTAACACTGTTCAGATGCACCTAAAAATTATCCTCCAGTGTGTCAGAAATCTTTGCCTTAAGCATCAAATACAGTCAGCCAGGACTGCAAATCAACAGCTGTGGAAACACACACCGATTGGTTTGTTGGATTGTCTTTACTCTCTGATCAGTCTTTGGCATTAGTAGATGTGCTCTACATAGAGTTTGAATTAACAACATTTTTTACTTTGCACACTTCTGTGTTTCATTATAAACATTCTGTGCTGCACTATATTTGCAGGTACGCAACAAAAAATGTTTTCCCAGTCTGTAATAGGTGCAGGCACCCTGTAATACAAATCCTGGGTGACCGAGGAACTGGAAAGAAGCCTGAACCAGCAGCATCGATTTAGATTTGAGGTAAAGACCTTTTCTTTTCTTTTTTGCATAGTTCTCTGTGCAAAGACCACCAGTCTCAGCAGCTCTGTATTGACCGCTTCGTGGTTATTAGAGAGCGTTGCCGGTGCACCATGTGGCCCGCGTTAGCTCCTTTCAATTGCTCTGGCAGTGTGGGAGCAGGTGAGAGAACAATGTTGCTAAATACAGAAGTGACCTTTAGTGTTTGCATTGTGGTGATACTTGTCCCCGTCGGTATTACACTTTTTAAAGAACTAAAATTTGTAGTGGAGATTCTTGATCCTAAAGACTTGTAAATTAGGTTGTAAGAACGTTTGCACAACGTTGCACACCGTGAGCACCACAGCAAGCGAAATAGGGCAGTGGTCACCTATCAAAACCAAAGAGAGCCTCTTTCCTTCATCCTTCCGCATCTTCTCCTCCTCCTCCAAGCCTGTCTTATCTCTACCATTTTTCTCCTTGTTTTGAAACTGATTGTCTTCTACCATCACAAAGACACTTGGTTCTGATTGATTGACAGGTAACAGAAGAGGAAGAGCACAGTGTGACTGGGGGGGTTGGATCTGCACACAGACCCCAAGAGAAACATGATGTGCATGATGCTGTTTTACAGTCGATGAGAGATCATTTCTGGTTGGAGGGGTCCGTTGCAAAAGACTGGCTGGTAGCCTTCCAGTTTTGCATGAATTGGTGTGCAACCCAAATCGAGAAACACGCCACATGTAAACAAATGCACACAAGATTACATTTCAGATGAAAAGACGTGTACATTGGGTCCATGACCAATTTCAGCTCGCCCAGGTTACACGGCCATGCCCCACTATAAAGAAGTTATATACATAAAAGAAATACAAGGAGGTCAGAGAGGGTTCCAACGATACATGCACACAACCAGTGAAAAACAACAGTGATTGAAAACAAAGACCCCTCCAACGTCTGAACCTTAGCCACCCTAACCCTTCCCACCCGTCTCCAACCTCCCCCGGGGTCTGTTCATCCTATTCGCTCCCACCAATGTCCAGGTCGATCCAGGTTTACTCTATACAGTATACAATAGTCATGCAGAAAAAAAGGGTCTCCGCCACTTTAAATGTGAGGAGCTTTTTCATCTTTTAAATTAATGCTAGGAGCACTTAACACAATTAAGGATCAGCATTGAAGAATGAAAAACAGAAACAAACGACACATTTTTAAATAACAAAATAAAATAATGCAGCACGTCAAATGATTAGAAAAAGCTTGATTTGGTTTCTAATCATTTAAATCAAAATGCATGTGTTAGAAATTATCAGTAGCTTTTCAATTTTTCAATTTTTTCTATTCTCATTTTGAGTTTTTCTTCACACCACGTCTTTTCATTATGAACATTCAAACGTCTTTCTTTTATAAAGAATGATGCATCACCATAGATCAAATTAATATTATGTAATAATAATAATAATAATAATAATAATAAAACAAGAAACTGGCAAATGAGTGAACCAAACAACAACAACAAAAACACAATTTAACAGTATAAAGCTTCAAGTCACAAGTTCAAAAACTAACTATTATTAGTCTTAGTAGTGTTAGTGTACTCATTGTAATTAGCATTAGTTTAATCTAAATTACATAAACTTTACACAAAACAGTTGAGGTATTTCAGAATCAATTGTCAACACCTGCCTGCCGAGTCCTTGTCGCTTCCGTCGGGAGAAATTGAGAGGGAAATTGTCACCTAAGATGCGTCACTTCAATTGGCCTCTTCCCTTGAATCACTTTCAGCTGCTTATATCTTTGACCAAACTGTTAAAAAATATCCCTCCCTATTTAAACTAGGCCTTATATCCCATATTACCGATTTATACCTAAATCAATGTAGAATGTTAGCTATAGAAAAAGAAAATGTCCTGCATGAGGCCAACCTAGTCTGACTGCACATGTGAGACCAAAGCAATCAAAATGGCAGCCAGATGATTTGAGATATAACTTTGCTTGAATAAGATCGTGCCGAGGAAGATAGGCCGTATGTGGGTACAGCAGTAAGGCGTATTGAGTTGAAATCGGGGTATAGTAATTCTATATAATCAATAAAAAATGTTGACTTTCTTTCTTAATTACTATGGAGATCTCATCCAAGATGAGTCCAATACGAAAAAATAAAGTCTGTATATTTGAATAAATTAAGGATGAGCGCAAATAATTTGAGTAATAATAGTAATAATAATAAATCAACTTAATGAATACATTTTTTATAATAAAGTGCTTAAAGTTAATATCCAAAGTTAACCCTACCACTAATTCTCACCCTTATTCCAACTAAATATGCTTCAGTGCTGTACATTTGTGTATAATGTGTGCGTATAAGTGTATGGATGTGCTTCTGTGTGTGTTCTGTATGTGTGTGCTCCAGTGCAGTCCCACCCGTTGTTGAAGAAAAAAGGCACTCAACTCAATCTGCATTGCAGCCGCATCCCTCCGTGCGGCGCTTTGCAGTCTGACTGCGCTGCGAGCGTGTGTAAGTGTTCACCTACGCCTGAACATCCATATGTACGTGTGTTTGCATCCGTAACGGCTTTGGTTTTGCTTTCAGGTTAATGATATTTGGTGTACATCTCTCCCTTTGGCAGCACAGGACCGGCAGGACGAAGAATCTTTGGTATCAGTGGCCGTTACACAAACCACCCAGCTCAGTGAGGTAGCCACACTGGTTCTCACTACAAACAAAAGGTCATTTTTATCAGGTAATGTACATATATAGATGCCTGCTGATTTGTGTAGCACAAATCTGCCGTCATCTTTCAATGCTCAAAGCATGTCGAGCTCACAATTTGGCTGTACTAACAATGCCCACTCATCTGTTTAGCAAGTCCTGCAACATTTCCAGAAATGCTACTGTTGCATTCGGAGATGCTAAATAAAACTCCTCTTTGATTTTTGAACATCTCCCAATGGAAGTGAGGTTGTGCCCTTGATTCGAACCCATTTTGGCAGGGTTTTTTCAAGGATTTTGGGTGGAATTCTGGTTCAACAGAAGGAAAGAGAGTGCGGTATCTCCTCACAACCTTCCCATTCTTTGTGAAAGTTCCTTCCGTGATGACCTGTGTTAGTTTACATGCGATGCAGAGATGCTCCACGTCCATCAGCCATCCTTCCAGGTTTTGCTGTTCTTTTAGAAAGTCTTTCTTTTTTTAAATGATCAACAAGGTGCCTTACATATGCACAACAGATCACACGTTTAATAAGAAATAGAAATAGTTTGTACCAATTACCCGCTTTAATATTATGAGAGAAAGCAAGTGAAGAATGAGAAACGAAATTATAGTGAGCTTGTTTTTTTCTGTTGTGTATGTTTATACTTTTTTGTTGTTGATTTGCTGAGCTGAATGTTTTGAAGCATTGATTATTATTTTTAATATTTTTGTTTAAAAAAAGATTGATTGTTGGTTGCTATATGGCACATAATGCCAGTTTGGGGAAAGGGGTGGATTCTGGCTGAAGGTGTGTGAACTTTAGTATTAAGGCAAACATTATTGGCACTAGATTTCATGTAACATTTTGGACTGAGTTTACCCCATATCGAGGGATAAATGAAACATTTGATTTGTCAGTAGGATTTCAGTTTGAACCATTTTGTAACAAATATTTCCATATGCATTTAAAATGTGCCTCTTGTTGGGTTTGTACGCTGTCTTGACCTTTGGCCTATGGTGATTATACGGAATGAAAAATACTCTATTTATATTTGAAATGTTACAGGTCGTAATCTTTCAAAATCTAAATGTCAGTGCACCATTGCTGAAAGTGGTCCACTATTATGCCCCCAGTTAAAAACAACCAGGATGGCAGTTGTTGACCGATACACTAGTTGCATTATAGATGCTTTGGTTGCAATGTGCTGATTGTAGATTGAGACAATCTGGACTCTTATGTCTGTTGCGTTAACCGCAAGTGCCATGAAACGTTGTCGCCAGGCAGGCCTCCATTTACATCTGTGCAAAATAAACCAAACGGAGAGCCGTGCCGGGCAAACGCGAGAGTCCTTCTTGAAGGAGCTCGTTCCATTTCACCTTCAGTAGAGGTCAACGTCCTTTGCTTTTCTGTCCGTATCGATTAGTCTCTCAATTCATTAGCTTAGCATATGATCTGAGAGTCTCTGTGAAACAGCTGGCCATTAGGGAATTGCGCCACTGTGGGCAGAGAGTGATGATGCAGGTGGTGGCTTTCTTTGACAACCTCGCTTGAGTAACAAGCTTTGTGTGCTGCGAGCCACAAAAGGGCTCGTTTGTCTTCGACCGCACGCTTATGCGCAGCGCGGTAAGGAGAACAAAAAGACGCCTGACTCAGTTTTTTTTGGTTTTGGTGAATAGTTGCCTTTCCGTGTTGTGTACTTAGGTGCTTTTCCATTTGGAGAATTTTGGTTTGGTTTATAACAGTCCCAAAAAAAGTTGCATTTATGTGAAACGTTGCCGTTTGTGGCAGCGGTGGGATTGATTGGCACGCGACGGGTGACCGCGGACAAAAAATCGTCCGGTCTCCGGCACCCAGGGGAAAAGGGGTTTAGACTTAAGCCTTGGAGAAGGTGGTGGCGGAGGTGCCCGGCTGACCCGGACTGGCTCCGTGTCCGTGAAGATGTTCCTCATGC
Source organism: Beaufortia kweichowensis (assembly GCA_019155185.1). NCBI lineage: Eukaryota > Metazoa > Chordata > Actinopteri > Cypriniformes > Gastromyzontidae > Beaufortia > Beaufortia kweichowensis. The sequence goes on along the minus strand of CM032818.1, from coordinate 4,869,495 downwards.
CAGCGGTCGACGCAGCGGCGACGGGCATTCATGAAGAAGTTGCTTACGGTGCTGAGTTCCAGGCCCAGCTGCTGCGAGATGGTCACCTGCATTTCCTTCGAGGGCCGCTTGTTCTCCTTGAAAATGGCTATGAGCGTGCGTCGCTGCAGGTCCGTGAAGACCAGCCGTGGTTTCTTGGGCGCCAGATTCCGTTCCTTGTGCTGCTCCTGTTCCTTGCGCTTGCAGGCTGCAGGAAGAACATGGGAGGGGGATGAACAAGACAAGGAGAAGATAATGGAGAAGAGATTCATTAGCCTCATGTTTACTCTACATACTGAAATGACCTATTTGAGAGCAAATTCCACAGATGGGAAGATTTGCAGCGAGCTGAAATTTTCAGACTCTGTTGTTTGGCTAAGGATTAATAGTGATTTAAGACAAATCCATTCCATCTCCCCAGAGGTCAAAAATCATCGCTTTAAAGAGAGCAGACAGTGCAGGCAGTGGTGAGCACCTCAGACTGGTCGTTGGAGACACCACTGTTTGATTCAATATTAATGCAGTTTGGACTCACAGTAGGAGAGTGAGTGACTAGTATATAAATGTAGGGGCCTTTGTGTGCGAGTGAGTGAGAAAGAAAGAAAAAAAGAGACAGAAAAAGAAAGAAAGAAAGCACAAGGGGGGTATTGACTCATCCTATTTTAGTGTGCATGCGTCTGTTTTTGGAGGTGGGGTCGTCCACAGAGACTTCGGTCTGAACGCCCCTCCAGCAGGTCTTACAGTCTACGACTTCAAACGGAGGCCACTGGAGGGCACAGACCTGAGAGAGGCAGGGTATTTTAAAACTGAACCGCCTCCCTGTGTGTTTCTGTCCTGGCAAGGCATGGAGAAGCTAGTCTGTCTGCCTACTTGAGGGCAGTAAACACGCCGATGTGTTGGGAAATATGAGTAAGCCAAGAATTATTTTAGCTCATTTACAGCTCGCTAGTACAAATCATTTTATTACGTGAAAAGCAATCTGCTGATATTTGTTTTGTTCCTACTAAAGTGACTTAGAGTGTGCACAAATCATATTAATGCCTTGGGAAACTCAGATTTATTATTATTTTAAAACATTATTGTGTCTCTAATTGATTTATCTTTTTTGCTTCTGTGCAGTAAGCTTTCTTAAGTGTTCTTCCTGAATGGATAACCCCTGTCCCCTCAGTTGCCTCTTTACTTTCGCCCTCCTCTTTGAGTTGGGTCTGTCTGTGTGTCTGTATGGAGTGACTGGAGCCAAACTGTGGTGCCTTGTATCTAATTACACCGAGCTGAGGCCCATTGATCACATCACCTCTCGCAGTCAAATCTGTTTACTACAGGCGTCTAACTGCCTGGACCGCATCCATCATATTCAGATTCTGCATCAGCGTTTGCATGCGCGCGCACGCACAACGCCATTAAACCCTTTCTGCACTTAAAGCCCACCATTTAAACGTTGACACTGCCTTAACGCGTCTATAATATTTGTTTTCGCATAACATTGCTTCAGTCGCATAAAGTTGTCTCGGAGCAAAGTGAGTGATGAAGCTTTAAAGGCTTTTAAATTGTAATGAGTCGTCTGTGTTGTTAGACTGAAATAAGTGCGCGTAAAACAGCGAACCTCAGCGAATTTGTCATGAACGAGCTTTTGTTTTTGAAAGCTGTCTTGGGTAATTATAATGCTTTTCTTTTATACCAAAGAGGATAACGTTATGTTATTTTTCTGGCCTCGTGCGCTGCAGTTTTACAGTTTAATTGCGCTAGACCTTTAAATTAGAGTAAATTGGCTGTCAGTGTTTTTTGCTCATCAGCCTGAAAACCGCTCTCAGCTCAATTCTTACTGTATAGTGATATAGAGTTATTTTTATTCTGATCGTTCTTGGTGTGCATGAACGACACAGACCTTTACGCTTTGATTTTTGTGTTATAACATGTGTCTACCAGCAGGTGTCGCTGTCGCTATTCCCTGGTGTAAACGGTTTACAGGCGTAAGATTTTGTAATCAATATTGATCGATCGGTTGGGAAGGGGGCCCTGATTACTGAACCAAGCTCGGCGTAGAAAAGAAAAAAATCGATGGCTGCAGACTTTAGAGCTACAGTGAGAAGAGATGCACACACATATAGTAAGGAAACAAATAAGCCAATGAGTGATATAAAGATGAATTGAGGCATTTTAAAGGGAACGATGACGCGGTGTACTCGATATAACACGTTTAATCGGTTTTACAAATTGTAGATAAAACTGGACGCTTGTTCTTGTTCCTTAATTGTAACTAATGATTGAACGAACTATAAAACCTGTACGTTATCAAACAGGACCGCATCAGAAATATTTGTACTGACCTATTATTATGTATCTATATTCTCTTTAATATGCTGGGAAACATTATTTATTTATAAATGTATAAGTCAAATATTTTATAGGCTACATCACTATTATTATTTGCATTGATTAGGAAGTTATTTTTTTTACTTTAAAACAAATAGGCGTAGGCCGGATTGCTGTAATATGCTGCCGTGTTTAAATATTATAAGGCTGTTAAACGTATTTATCGTGTATCTGTAAAAACAAATAAAGGAAAAAACTGATCAGATTTTCATACCACTGTTCCCTTGTTCTCCAGCAGCTTATGGCTTGCAAAACACCATGTAGCCTGCCTGCTGTGGTGTTCAATACCGGTCGATAAATCCGTAAATAATTCGTTTTTGAAATTCATTTCATCTAATTAATTATAGTTCCATGAAAATTGTTCTGGTAATGAGGCAGAAACTATGGTAGGCCTGCTCTGTGCCAATGGGGCGAGGAGTCTAAGTTCGAAATAATACCAATTTAATAGCACTGTGCGTGCTGTGCAGTGAGGGGAATGACAAATGAGAACATACTGCAGTGTGATTCTGAATAATGACTATAAAAATCACCATACGGCTGCAAACGACCAGAAAACTTAATCTATGCACGGCGTGGGATAGTGTTATTTAGTCTGAATGTGGGGGTTTTATTTACTTTATTTGCAGTATTTATAGCGCAAATATCTAATGCTAAAGGATCTGATGACGTTAAAATACTTTGATTTTTTTTTTTATAAATTAGGCTCCTCATCGTAACATAAGAATATGGAAACCATATGTTTTGTGTTGGATATGCAGTCAACTATTTACTCTTTTCTTTTCTTTTTGTTAAAAGAAACAAAATGTTTATTTTGTGCTTGCGTGGTTTAATGTGTTATCATGTTATCCTGTTGTGTCATGTCTTTTAAAAAAAATCAATACTTACAGTACATTCAAAATGGAACCGTGAATATATGTGAAATGTGTAGGCATAAACCATATAGTGCGTGAAAAAAACAGCTTGGATACAAAAGAGCTGGCTTTATATTTTTCTTTCCTTTCTTTCTTTTTTAATAATGGACTTGGACAGTTATGTGCTGTTAATTGGTAAAGCTGTTCTTATAAACCAAATAATGCTCGGGGCTCCCTGTCTCTAAATACTGGACTAAATTTTGTGTAATGCAATAAGGAAAGATCAGTATGCTAATGTGCAGGTAATTTGAAACAACAGCAGGCAGTTAACTAAATCTGTTATTGGAACCAAGAAATTATGGCAAATAATTAGCCATGATTCTTGGTAGGGTAGGGACAGGTGTAGGGACCAAAACAAATAAAATACGTTATATTTATAAAATATAGGCTACCAAAACAAAAAGGTATTAGTATACTCAAGACTACAATATAGACAAGAATCCGTCCGTCTGTTGTCTAGCTTTCAAATGGTTATTTTTGTCTTATGTTCAAAGCCTATGATAGGAATCGTTGCCATACGATAAATTATTGATAGCGCACAATACAGTATGCCTTTGAAGGTACAGTGATTCGTGAAGCGCAAACGATACGTTCATCAAAGGAAGCCATAAACGTTTGAAGTTTACTACATTTGTATTCGCTGGAAGGCGTATAGGCCCATGGCAAGTCCTTGTCTTCGAGGGTTAAACTTGGGTCCATCATAACAGTTAATTGGAGCTATAATAAGCGAACTCCAAGGGTTATGTCCAAGGGCTCTCGACTTCGCTTGCTTCACAAAGTCTAAATAAATAAATAAATAAACGGTGTCTCGCGTGAAAACCGGAGGTGCATGTGCGCTCTCTTGGATTTCAAGTGGGAGGACCGGGGGAGTGAAGAGATCGATGACTGGCCGCGCCGCTCAGCCGACCAGTCTGCTCGGATCGATGCGCACAGTGCGGCTGAGCTGAAATTGGGAGCGGAGTGGCTCCCGTAGAGGCCCATCCGACGATGGTTAAAAAGTCAGTATGTCGTGAAGTTGGCCTTGTATTAACATGAACTGTTGTCTGTTTATTCGATTTGTAATAAATTCAAACGGAAGTGTTTTGCATGCCTGTGTAGTGAGTATGTATATTTAGCATCAGTGCATCCTTTGCTTGGTAGATGGAAGTGTCACAGAAATTGACATTTGAAGACGTTTAAGCAATAATCATTATATTTAAAAATTAATTTGTTGAAAATTTATTAAACAACGCGTCAAGTTAAATTAAGCAACTTAAATTAATTAGAGAAGTCGTTCAGTAGTATGGGAAGGCGATGGCTGTCTATTAATAATTTAATTTTATTTATGTAAATAACTGATATGTGGGCTTGGTGTGATGTGGGTGAGGCTTGTTAATAGACTTCACTGTTGCTGTATGTTAGGCTACACCTTTGTCCACCTTTTCCAACTCTTTCTATCAGATGACTTTTAAAAGTTAAACAACCGTAATACCATTTCTTCTCACAGACTTATCACAGATTGATTTTATCTTTCTCTCAGATTTGATTTATTGGATGTCCGCCGTTTTTATCAGCGTGACTTGGTGCTAATCGTCTCAAAGGTCGATGTTTTGACAGAAGCTGATTCTGCTGAGTTAGCTGTAGAGGATTGTGGTGGGCGAGGTACAGGGGCAAACCTGTGGGGTATGGCATGTTTTGCTACTGTTTACAACATCTAAGGTTTAAGTACATTTCTGCAACACATTTTTATTTAATTCAGGGTTATTGTTGACAAAGCCATAAAATTACAGTGGTGTTGAGATCAATAATTAGAGGGCCTAACAACGTTTGGTGTAGTTAGCTAAACATCCGAGATACCTCAAGATACATGAAGACTACTTGACCTGTAGTGAAGTGAGTTTAACAAGTCTAGAGGCCGATAGTCCTAATTCCTTTGCATAATTATTTAAAAGTACATTCAAAAGCTCTAAAAATACCCCAGGATCAATCAATGGATTTCTTTCTTTTTTTTTGCGTGGGCTGGAGAGTCATTGCGAAAGGGCAACTAACTTCAAATAGCTTACTACATCTAACTACTACTCTCAAAAGAGTTAAGGCCTCGCTAAACCTTCTTACTCTATATTTACTGCAGTTCCAGCGTGAGTCCAACTAATTTTGTGGGCACAGTGCGTCTGTAATTGAACACTAATAGAGTCACTGCTCGGTTAAATGACCCATGATGCCACAAGGTGTGTCAAAACCCGACTTATCTATGTCTCTCCGCCTCTGCAGGGAACGTGGTTTTAACCTCATTGTCTAATTCGCATGTACTGTTAATAATAAATGCTCGCTCTACTAAACTGAATTATTGAATTTCACCTTTTGATTTGCAAAGTAGAAAGGCCAAGGTATCACGCACTGAAAGCGCAAAGCGTCATATTTGATCTTATATTGATGTTATGTAATTCGTTTTTCATTTTATTTCATATACTAAACGCATTAAGCTGTAATGTTTTTTGCTGTGTAAATGATTATTTCGTATTAGGGTATAATTCATAACATAACATAATGCATTCGTTTAAAAAGCATGCATTACGTTAAATGCCAAATACTAAATGCAGAAAAGAAGACATTCCTTCACTACTTTGTATTTTATTGCACAAGCAAAAATGTCCAATTAGAAAGCTTTTTGTTATTTAAAAGAACACGAATACAAATTTAAAACAAAAGTAAAACATCTGTCTTGTCGGGTTACACTTCTAAAAATGATGGTTTGTTTTTAGCCCAAAACTGGCTAAAATGTGAACAGAACATATTGTTGGGTTATAAATTCGTAAACTCGTGTTGAAACAACTCAACATTTGGCTTCAAACAATCCAGCCTACGTTCATTTAGACGTCCATATGTTTTACATAATGTTTTACAGTGTATGGCTCTGACATTTGTGCATATGATAGAGATAAATATTTAGTGTTTAGGTTACTATAAAAAGATCAGTAAGAGTAATTTTACTATGCCCAAATACTCTGCGCCCTGACTCAAGCAAGTTGGAGGCGTTGTTATATAATATTAGTTCTGATAAAATTATTAAATCCCCACTTGGTAGAATTTAGTGGTGACGCAATGCAATTTAACCCTTTGATGCTCTCCTCCTAGGCAGCACGGTCTCTTAGCAATTTGATTTAAAGGTCACTCTCTCTTATCGATCCATTTTGGCGGGCGAGCACAGAGATTGATCATGAAAATCTTAGCTCGCGGAGACAGTATTGCACGCATTATGAAGCAACAATGTCAGATCCGAAGGTGCCGCGTATATCGGCTACTCGGTCAGCAATTCATTCAAAGAACCGTGGAGATGGGTATTTGAAACGTGTACATTAATTACTTCTGGGGGTTGATGTTCCCATCGTCTGCATTTACGTACAATGGTAACAAAACAGCTTGCTAGTGCCGAAAAATGATGAGACAGTAGATGCACAGTAACAAAAGCTAGGGCGCAAATCCTTGTTTGCAAATGAGAAAATTAAAACAGCTGGTTTATATAAATACAGTAACAGTACATTTTTACTAGGTTTAGCTAAATGAACTTGCATAATAATGATGCAGTTTGCCTAATTCGGAGAAAGTTGCATTTTGATTTAACTCAAGGTTTAACTAGTTTAATCCAAACTAAGCAATTGGATTTATTTGTTAGAAAGACGCAACAATGGCGTGAGAAGGTTTAGGTCCATACGTCATGTTCATAGATTTTGCTCGAGGCTCCCTTCTAACCTGAAACAATCAAATGAGGGAAAACGTGTGTTTGTTTACCAAACAGGTGACCGCATCTTCATTTTCTCTTTTGGCTCTATCAATTATTAAGGGCAGCATCGATCATTTTCTCGGCCTACCAAAACCCGTCTCCCTGAAAATGCCTCGATTCGCTAATCCTAAATCAATTGCGTCCATCCTCGTGGGCTGAAAACTGGAGGCGAGACTGGAAGTCATTTTGATGATGATGATGTTGACAGAAAAGCAAACATCCCACTTAAAAGGTTTCAGGGGGCATGGCGATATCATAATACCGTTCTTTGAGTAATTCTTATATTTAAAAGTTTGTAAGAGTTTAAAAAAAAGACTCTCATATATCCAGATGGGAAAGAACGAAGGCTTCATCTTGCTGACATGGCAATGGTCCAGATGTAATTTTTATCTGGTGGATATGCAGGCTATAAAGAGGATAGATTTTATTTTTAAATTTAAAATGAAACAATACGTCTAAATCCATATTCTGTTTGTGGTGCATTGCGTATAGGAATACAGGTTCTCCTTCCTTTCTCTCGCGCGCTCATATGACTACATGAGAGACCGCACACGATACAAGGTAAAATGTTCCTTCTTTCTCCCAATCAAAACAGTAGGTAAATCCAGAGTCCAATGGGAGAGAGTGCTGAGCCGGTATAATTGATAGATGTACTGGCTATCTTTATCGATCGCTGTATTGATTGGACCAAATACATTGAGATGGAGTGTGGAATACAGCACAGATGCTGAGACGAATTGTTTTTCATCGTTAATGCAATCCTTAAACGGCACGGTCGCGTTGCGCATTTTTGGAGGATTGCACTTTTCGTTTAGAATTATGTTTAATATCATAATCATTATTTTTTGCAATAACACTCACCGTTATTGCGAAACTGCTTGTTTTTAGGCTATGTGAGCTATACATTTGTAAGTAATAATTACGGATTGCATCTATGCATTGTATCATATTATTGTATTAAACTATTTTTTTACTAACTAACGGCTCAGCCCTAGAAGAACAACACCAAATGGTCCCACAGACGCGGGCATTTTCACATTAGCCAAGCTGTGCCACGGCATTGATTTTTGCGACTGTGATGAATTTGGAATGGTAATTTGAATTTATTGATTGATGTAGTGAACGAGTATTCCCAGACTCTCTATGAAACACAACCCCCCAAACTTCTGCATGCGCGCGTGCATTAATGGCTCATTTAAATGCACTAAGTAAAACCTTGGATGTGTCATTTGCATAGTATAGTAATTATAGTAATTGCTATATTTACTACAGATCGTAAACTTGGTCTGACTATTTTTTAATGCACGAAAAAAAGTTTAGAAGTATGATTTAATGAAATATTATGTAATATATTTCACAATACGTTAAAATATGTATTTGGTACTGTGGAATAATATCACTTAACAACTTTGCCTGTTCAGTTACAGTACATTAATTAATAATAGCAATTAAGATTTCGTGTAATATAAACACTGCGTTTTAAGGTGTTTTAAGGGTCCTGCGCTAAAAGTGGAAGTATGGGAAAAAGTTGATCAGAATTATATAAAATGTTGCAGGGCCTACCTGTAGCAGTAAGGGAAACTCTCTTTTAATAGGGTGTGGAAGATATAAAAAATCCCGATGCCCAATTAGCTTTAACAGCAACGGCACTTAAGAAGACAATTGAATAGCGTTTAAATCTTTATTTACCAGAACCGCTTTAAATGCGCAAAGGAACAATTTACATTCCATTAAGTGCTTTTCAACTGGGCATTGACCGGAACTAAAATATGCCACTATATCCTGGTTAATTGAATCCTCAACTGAAATACGACATGAGGCGATAGGTTTGAACCGGTCAAAAGGACTCTGTGCTAACTCTTATCAATGGTAACTTTCAAAACAATCACTGTTTATTTACACTGTTTGTACGCAGATTTTGGTCGAGATTGCACTTGCGTGAGGGCCTGGACGTTTTAGTTTAGAGTAAAATTAAGCTTTGAATTTCTAGAAAAGAAATTAAATACCTAGATACAGTATAAATTATTGCTATGAATTAATTTCTTTTATCTTTTTTTCAGGAAGAACTGAAATCGCTCTGGAAAATGGAAAGTACTAACTTTTAAGATGTCGTTCAATATTAGATCCTTAACTTGTAGACAGACCCCTAAGGCCTTTCATATAGGCCTATAAAAACAGCTTGTGAAAAGGCCACACACACATTTGGTGTATACTTTAAAGAAATTTAAATTCACTTGCACATTCGGATTATTATACAGAAGAAGGCTTATCAGTGTATTATTTTTATTATACACATTAAATATTTGCTTTAATAAAATGCAAATTATTCGGTTTTTTGTCTGCCGTTTAAATTTCTTATTTATTGCACTCTGCATTTTTAGTAATAGCTTATTTTGGTAAAGTAAAATACAGTTTTTCTTTATTAAACAAGCTATCCTAATATCCATAGCGATTATTCAGTGATTTTAAGCAAAAGTAAAAATGTAAACTTGTTAAAGAGGAGTCATGACTGTTTTTAGCCTTCTGTTTTTAAGTCAAGTGTACAATGTGTTTATTTAAACTGTTAAAGACAATTCACAGAGTTTAAAGCGATATAGATTTTGTGTGACTGTTTTGATTGACTGGGGCAGGCCTCTGGGGCTATATCACCTGTCACACAGCGATAAGAATGAATTTCCTTTAGGGTTGTAAAAATTACTCGCGGAGACTTGGGTCACCTTCACTCACCTGCAAGCCTAAGGGCCGACATGCGCTGGAACTCTGGTTCTTGTAGCCATTTCCACATCCTCCTGAACGTCTCTCGACCTGACTTAAGTTTACTCCAGGGTTTTGGATTGCGCAGGAGATCGGAGAGAGTTCCTTGGGAGCGACACAAGATCCTTTGCGCGAAGATCGCTTGTGGAATGCTGTATCTTTTTAACTCCGCGGTTATTCGCTGGGCAACCTCTTTGGTGTTGATCTCCTCCACCTGGCCTGACCCACCTCCCTGTCCTCCGCCTCCCGCTGTCTGCCTGTCACGCTCTGAGAGTACCGACCCGTTCGCCTGAGAGTGCGAGTGCGAGTGCGAGTGGCTGTGGTGGTGGATGCCGTTGAGAGAAGACATGATGCCTGGACCGTGTCCTCCTAAACCCCGCGTCAGGTGCTCCTCGCCCCTGCCGAGCATCGCAGCGTGAGAATCGAACCCTCCGGTGGAAATCATCTTGTCGTTCCCCAGGTGCGCACCGGGACCGTAGGCGCCTAGAGTCTGTTGAGAGTTGTGCAAAGACCCCAGGCCGTTGGAGAGAGGTGATAAAGATTGTCCCATCCCGGACAAGTCTTTGGAGTAGTGGCCGTATAGGTTGCTCATGGACGCGAGGCCCCGGTCATCGCGCATCAGTGTGAAGCTGCCGCTGACGTTCCCGGCGGTGAGACGCTGGTGCGCGGGATGATGGTGAGCGTGCGGGTGATGGTGAAATTTCTCTGAGACATTGGATATGGGAGGCAGGTGGTGCTGCAGCGGCGTCAGCGTGGTGTAAGTGCTGCTCAAACTCATGCTCGAATCGCACGACATGCTCATGGCGGGATGGAGAGGACCGGACAGCGAATGGTCCGTGCGGTACTCCCCGGCCCCGTCCAGTATCGAGGCCATGCTGGAGACCATCGCCGATCTCCCGTGCGACGATACCAAGTTCCTATGTGACGCCGACTGTCGCGCGTGGGGAGAGTTCATTAAGTCCCCCGTTTGATGGGAGTGTGACACGCCGTGAAGATTTCCAATGTTTTCCATTGTAAGTTCCATTGTTGAAAGACACTGTTTTCCTCCCCTCTCTCTCTCGCTCACCCAGTCACACTCTCCCTTTCTCTCTCACACTCTCCCTTCCAATAAATTTTAAACGATCTCAAAGCCGCGCGCCATTGATCCCGAGATCTTCACTGTTAGTCAATCCAGGATTTCACTGGGCTCTCTCGGTCCTTCAAATCCTTCCACGCACATGCACGTACGCCTGGTGTCTGTAAACGCTCGTATCTATCGCCTTAGCGCGCCTCTTACTACTGACAGCAGAAGCTGAGCGAGTGAGAGTGTCTGCCTCGTGACCGCGCAATATATTAAGATGTGAGTGTGCCTGTGTGCGCGGGGGCGCGCGCCGGACGCTCACACCGACGGTTTCAACCAGACTGTGGAAAGGCTTGACGTCACCACTACTGTCTGTCGTAAAGAGCAGATACACCTTGCTCCCTTATGTTTTTTACTCGTATGAGGTGACACTGCTATCTGCACACTTTGACACCGGCGGAGGTGTTGTGAATTATTGGGGATTCCTTTATGGACGTGATTCATCGGTTTCTCCTGATAAAGTTGCCTAACTTGGCGCCAGCGCGCGACATCCTAATGGTTAAATATTAATGGATTTCCCAAACCCCAAGTAGATAAGATAGTCAAATTCCTTTTGAAAATCACATGATTAATCGTATCATATATTTCTGTTAAACCTTTGACAATATTTGATTATCTTAGCAAATGGGCCATTCGTTAGGGCTTTTGTTGTGACAGAAATAAATGTGATAATATAATTAACGCAACTGTTATGCCACAGTTTGAATAATATAATTTACAACAATTCAGGCCTACGTCACAGCACATGTAGGATTTAGACACTTACATTTTTTTTACTTGCATTGGCCTATATGCTGTTTTATAAAACATTGTAAGGTTTTAAAAGCAACTTTCAGCTAAGTTACAATATTTTTAATGCTTTTTTTCTGTGTGCATTTTTTGCTCATTCCCCAATTGTTTATCCCTGTGGTAAAGCATATATGTATTTTTAACCACTTAATTATCAGTGCTCCGAGTGCATTAATGCGGGCTATAAATATATTTCTTCCATTTCAGGATAATGGTTTACCTTCATCTCGGTCGATACTCGTTGCTACTTTAACTTGATATGACAATGCTCGTCTCCACTCTCCGTCTTTTTCAGATGATCAGTTCCGGTTCACGACGATTATTAATGCACTCAGTCATCGATCAATAAATTGATCATTCAGTATGCGATGGGTAATAAATGTAATATATTTGTTTTCTCTAAGAACGAGCTTGCAAAGGGTGAATCCGGTTTATCATAACACTTTTATAGGCCCAATCATTTATTTGACTCTATTTATTGCTGTCAATACATAGAAAACATATAGCCAAATAAAAGAAAAAAATAACAAACGTAGACCGGAAAATGTGTACTGACAGCAGATTTCTGAAATCTTAGATGTTTTTGTTTTTGATTTGTTGTAGTTTCTGATTTGACATTTGGATGTTGCACTTACCTACTTATTGCGTTTACAATAAATAAATAAATGTAAAAATAGGCCCAAATATAAAAATAGTCATCAACAAAATAGCACCAATAACCGATCTTTATTATAGTTTTATCCAGCATGACCTCACAAAACTGTGTTGGCTTATCTACCTTGAACATCACCCGTAAACTTCGTTTTTATATCGGAAATAATCCAAGAAACTAAAATTTTACTTTAATTGTGAATAGGACAATGTCATTAGAAACACAACATTGTCCACTGGGATTGCTGTTCCCTTATTGATCAATCCAATCACTGTTATTGAAAATAAATTAGGCCTACGAGGCACGCGCGATCCGGTACTCATCATCTTCACGTGACGTTGCGTCCACAAATCCAACCTTTTGCTGTTGCCTTGCATAGTCTACTTATTATAAAATAACTATTTCTTGTTTCATACACCCAAAATATGATAGGCAGATGTGTACATATTCTCTTATAGATATCAAGTAACTGTTTGTAAATATAAGAGAAACATTGATCCCAGTGCTTTCAAATAGTTGTGTTATTTTATATTAATCAGAAACATAAAAATCAGATCAGAGGTCGGTGACATGATAGTGTTGTGGCGAAGTTTGTGGCTATACGACAGGAAAAAGGTTTAGATATTTCTGGCTCATATATCCGAACACAACCACAATTGATTATTGCATTGATTTGTTCCTTGCTATTTACAAAATCATGCTCTGCTATGACAGGATAATTGAATGCGGTTTAATGTAGAGATGAACTGTAACAGCTCTGCTGATACTTTTGCTTTAAGTGAGAACACGGGGACATTTCTATAATAATAAAAAAATAAAAAATAAACATAATTTTTCTAACTATATCAATTAACCAGGTTAACCAATTAAATACAATGGTTTTACAAGCCAGTTACAGATAAGCATACTGATATTGGTAAAAAATAATAGAGCTTGGTCAGAAAATTAATTAATTAACCGATTAAATTACAATACATGCGAGTCAGGGTGTAATTTCTCATGAAAAGACCAGTACATTATTTTGAAATGATAATAAATAGGACTAAAAGTAAAAGTAAAATAGACATTATTTGTTCTCTTATCAAATAGGCTATAAACTAAATAAACAGGTGTTAAAAATCTTTAAATTATTTAAATTATTTCATCAAATCCGGAATTAAGAAATACTTTTGCTTTTGTTTAAAATGTATTTATGCATATATTTAATTCTGTTTTTCTTAATGTAATTTTCTATCTCGGGCCCTGCGTGGGTTGGTGGGGTGAGAGGTTGCTCACCCATGCTGAATATTTTTAATCTGCCTAACATAATTTGAATACTGTTAACGGGAAAATGTGTTTTTGCAATTATTTTAGAGACAATTTTTGTATCTCTAAATAATGTATAAAAGCTTATAGTGTAACATTTCACTTGCTGCATAAATTATTAGAGAGCAGACCCTGATTTAATTTTCGCTCGAATATTCAAATGAGCTAGACGTACCCTGTGGCTCACACAGTATGAAATATTAACGCTGTCGATATCCAAATAGAGAAAAGGGATACTATAGAGCCTCAGTATTTTACTTTGCATTTCTGAGTGTTTAAGTCTACATACACAATTACTTTCCGGCGCAGAAGCTGTAATAATTGTCCCCACCGGTTGCATAGCAGAACTCACACAACAGTCATATAAATCAAATAATAAAAAAATCTGTTGAACGCTAACGCTTGACAAAATAGTCTTCGCCACCATAATGATAAATTACTGTGATTCTGTTTTAATTAACACGAAATTGGCCAATAATCAATACTCAATAGTCAATACTTGTCAATATTTTTCTAGAAACGAATTACCCTGAAATGCTAAAATACAACTACGTTAATAAACAAGAAAAATACATACATTAGGCGTTATACACACCTAACTTCTTCCACTAGCATTCCTTTTCTATTGATTCTTTTAACCAAACGTTGTTTCTTTGTGCTGTTTTTTCATAAATAATGTGTTTTAAATAATAATTCATTTTGTTTAACTAAAGTTTATCATAGTTTATATTTGAATGACATTCTAAACTGTATAATATTAATTGAATAGTTTATAACTGGGCTGGAAAACTTCATGTTATTTAAAGTGTAACAAAAACTTCAAATAATCTTTTAAGGTGTATGATCTCACTTGTGTGGCAAAGATAGACTCAAAATTGCTTGACTGCATTAGAAGTATCACTTGACTGATCGATCACATCCTAAAGTAAATTTACTTGAATCGGATTATTGGCAGAAGTCAAGTTGCCCCGTTAAACTGACCATTGCAACCCGCTATTCGGGAGGAATTTAGTGAGACTCGAAATTCATCTTCGGTTAGATAATAATGGCTAATTTGCTTTTTAAGTATATAAAACCAGTATTGATAATGATTAAAGACACTATTTTAAGCAAGAAGAATCTTCTACAATATAACCGTCTCTTGCAGAGCAACTTTTTGGACAGTGAGGAAAAGTATTTACAACAAAGTGGATAAATCTTGGAGCGTCTCTGTTGACAATCAATTTTGTTGCAGTGCCATTTAACTTTATAGTTTCTTGGATGCATTATTTATTCACATCGTGTAATATCATGTAGGCTAATAATTACGCTTTCCTTATTCTAAACCCGGTATTGATGATGAAAAAGAAATCTACAGCGTCACTCAAATAATATACAATGCGATTATAGAGCCCTCCAACTAGACATATGCAGTATGTATGTTTTATATTCATTTTTTTTTACAAATATTGTTTTTTAATTATAAACTGAAGTCTTCGCGTCTTCTCTCAGATGTAGCTTTGTGTATCCAGTTTTTTCAGAAGAATCATGGCGGTGTTTTTAGAGACCTGTGTATTTGAAACCTCTCCGCGAAAGAGAGCATGTGATCTATTGCTCTGGTCTCTGATCGATATATCCGCATTCTGATCGATTTGTATGGCAGAAAAATCGCACGGACCTGTAAAGAGCTTTTCATCAGAAAGGGCTTCACATTAGCCAAACGCTGGTGTTCAAAAAAACGTAAGTCTCAGGAAAGGTTTGTTTTAAAAATATTAGCTATAAGAAATGTGCGTTCATTAAAGTTGTGTTAAAGAAATTTTAAGTAAATATGTATGAATATATTTATTCCATAAATCCATTTTAAACATTATTATATTATTCTGTATCTTATTTTTTGTATTACATTATTTTATTATAGTTATTAGTTAATGTCTGGTATAAATATGATTTTTTATATGTAATCTTAAGGCCTAATGTTAGTGAATAGTAGCCTAAATCAGACTTTTTGTGTCTTTTTCGTGGTTTAATATCAGATTTCAGGTAATTTTGTTGAAATCTTTCTTTTCCTAACTGGCAAATAAATATTAGATCTTTTGTAATAATTTGTTATTCTTTTTGTTTATAGTTAATCATTTTCTACTTTTTTTACTCATGCTTAATTCTAATATTTTATTTTTTCTTGACCTGCTGTAGTTCGTCATAAAGCTTACATGCAAAAAATAAATATGGCTAAACACTCCAAAATATGTACGCCTATGCTTTTCAGTCTAAAGCCAGCTTCATTGTTGAAATATGATCGATCATATCGATTATTGCCGCCTGCTAATATAAACGCCTGTTTCACAGATGTCATAAACTTTCCTTTTTTAGCTGATTATTATTTTTGAAACTATCTGAGATCACTAATAATATTTTTGGCCTGTTGCAGATAGGGTGCAACATATCTCTTTACATTTGCAAGAATTGTAATATTTAACCCATTATATGTTCTATAGAATAGATTATTTTTAAAAGTATTTCGGTACCGTTTTAGGTTTTTTGTCTTACATTTACTTACAATATAATATATAGCAATCGCTTAAGTAAATAGCTCTTCTTGTCCAGCAATGTTTGTTTTTAGTTGTTGTTAAACATACTAGACACCACTTAAATGTTTTTTCTTTGCCTTTTTAAAAGCCTGTTAAAACTGATCAGTTTTGTGTGAAGAAAAGTGTGATCAGAATTGTGTTTCCTGGTTACGCACCTTCTTTCCTAAAACAGTTGCACGATTATTTAACTGCTGTAATGTCTGACTTTTGAAAGTTTTATTGAGAATTATTAAATATAGTGTTACTATAGTCTTGAATAACTGAATAGGTTATTATCCGCACGGCAATAATGTTTACTAACATAATTGTGGCGCAGTTATTGATACTAAATATTATCAGTCAGCATACTTCAATAACCGTACTGATAACTGTGATAAGTGGTGTTATTTCCTGTCATTGCTTTATCACAAGCTTACATATATCATTATCATAGTGACTTTTTAAATAGTTTTTTTAATGTTGTCTGTGCTTAATGCAAAAAGAATCTGTCTCAGATTAAAATTAGATGTTGGGTCTGAAAGAGATTCACTTTAAAATTTACCATTAAACATCTTCCTAACATCTAAATATCTTAACCTGAATTGTCGCAACCTTGAAAAACAACACATGCAGATGGTTTCCCGGTCCTAAAAGCCTGATATTCAGCACGTTACCGTTATGCAAAGTCAACATACTGTATATTTTGCAAATTGCATTAATTTATAATATGTAATAACTCCTAGTACAGCAGTGAATTTAGAGTCATCGATATCTGCGCTGTGGCGCCCGCGTGCGCGCGTACGTGCGCACCTCCAGCTTTCAATACACGGGTTCAGACTGCGCGAGGAAAAAAACGTTCCCAGCCTCCACAGTCGAGAAAGCACTGGTTGCTAGGCGACAGGAGAGATGGATTGAAAAGGCATACTCGATCAATTTCGGCGAGAGTGAGGGAAAAAAGGAGAGAGTGACCCAGAGAAAGAGACTGAGATGAAGAAAGAGAGATGCAGAGAAGCAGGATTCGTGGCCAAATTCACATTGCAGTCTTTAAGAACACGTACAAAGGATCGTCCCATGGATCAGTCTAGTCACCCATGACTTCCCTAATACATTTAGCATTACCTCTGTGTACCCTGAGCGACCTCAAACCAGTCGCTTCACCGGCACCATTGATGGAGTAGTTTTTGCATTGTGCGTTTTACAATTCACAGCCCTATTCGACAGATCCGAACAGATTCCCCCTTCACCACCCGCGCACACACACACACATATACACATGCTCACACCCCACAGTGTGTGCAGTGTTGAGTGTATCGACTGTGTATTGATCCCTCCACTCACCTCCCTGCAGTCAGCTCTTGTCCTACATAGCAAGGCCTGTCTGATTCCTCCATTAATGGCCCTTATCCAGCGCCAATCTTTATTTAAACTGAAAAGTGGGAATCAGCACCCCCCTACAAACCCCATCACTCCTTTCTTTCTTTCTTTCTTTCTTTCTTTCTTTCTTTCTTTTCTTTCTTTCTTTCTTTCTTTTCCAGAATACCTGTTTCTGATTTATCATGTTTAATAAACTTAAAATGTTTATTATATAAACTTGTATATGTCTAAATCACTGAATCTGATTTTGTGTTTGAGTTTCAGAAACTGAAAATTTTTCCGTCGGACTCTGTTGTGGCCGTAGAACGTGATGGGTTTCCTTATCTTTACCATGCAGAAACAAGCCGTAAGCAATGAGACATTGGTTTCTATCTGTGCTGGCACACACAATAGGGATTAATTGATCCCCTAATACCACAGATAAATCAATGTCCTCCTCCCCCTTTCCATGTTTTTATCCAACCAGAGGAGGCGTTATTGGATTCGCAAACCTCCTCGGCCAATAGGAGGTGGAGTGAGGGCGGATTGACAGTGTGACAGTGCTCAACTGTGCACAGAGTCAATCAAAATGGCATTGGCTGTTATTCACTGCCGCTGCATGGACTGCTCCTCGACTTGAGATTTACCTGCAAGTGAGATAAGAAACAAACAGATGCAATACAACACATATAACGTTAAAACACTTTAACCAGAAATCCTCATCCTGTTATGATAACAAAACATATCTGACATTTTGCAATGGAAAACAAGAAGAATATGTAAAGAATGTGACTATAAATGATCTAAAATGGCTCAGGATATATTTCAATGGAAGAATCAATGTCATATATATTTGGAACTTGTGGATGAGTAAATAATGATATTGTCATTTTGTCATCATTAATTCACCTTCATGTAGTTTAAATCATGTATATGACTCTTGCTTTTGTAAAACACAAACATGAACATATTTTTAGAAATGTTGTTTTGTGTCCATATAGCGGTCAATTAAAGGTCAATGTTGTTTGGTTACCAGCATTCTTCAAAATATCTTCTTTTGTGTTTTGCACAGTCAAATAAAGTCAAACAGGTTTGAAATGACATAAAGGGTGAGTAAATGATGAAATAATTTTTATTTTCAGAATCATTCAAAAGGCTTTTGTGGTGAACTATCCCTTTAAGAGGTGGAAAACTATTATAACCTTCTAAAACCTGGTAAAACAAAAGACTTGAGTCTTACCTGGTGCAGTTTTGCTGTGGAATACATTTGCATAATGTATAATGTCTTACTGTTCTCCTACTGACCTCAAATGTTAACCCGTTTAATTTTTCGCTCTGGATTCTTTCTCTCTCACTGTGTGTGTATATCTCTCTCCTGCATCCTTCATGTATTTTTCCTGCCATTTTCACTTCGGACTCCCTTCGTTTTCCACGTTCATGATTTATCCAAACATTCTGCATCAAACGCTGCTAAAAATATTCCCTTTCTTTTTCAAAATATTGATTTTGCCTGTAGCATTGTCTACGCTATGCGTGTGAGAGAGAGAGTCTTTGGATGTGTTTTATGGGGGGTGTTGGTGCCAATGTTAAAGCTTAAAGAAAACGAGTTTGAATACTGTTTCTTCCACTTTTAATGAATCTGTTCGATCATTGGAGAACACGCATTCAGCTTTTCTTCTTAACATGTCCCCCATTCCTAGTAGTGATTTGACATGTGCTTAACTTTTACCAGACAATTCCATTCAAGTGCGCTATGAATTTCACAAGTTAGTCATTTGCAAAAGCGTATAATTTTGCCGCAACAATCGCAGCCTCTTTTGTCGCTAGGGCATAATGGAAATGGAGGGAACTGATCAATAGGTTATTGATTTTCATTGGATGGAGTTGGGGGAATTGAGAGAGAGAGAGAGAGAGAGAGCGAGAGAGGTGGGGGCTGAATGTGAAATGCACGTTTTTGAAATCTTCTGTTCAGAAGATGAATGCTCCTTCTGGAAGCAGGTGATCTTGTTTGTCTCACACAAAAAAAGGCTTCGAGTTCCCAGTGCATTGTGGGATTGGCTGTTTGACAGCCAAATGTATCTTCTAAAATTGCAAAACACGTTATGCAAACTTCAGTCGGTGTGTGTTGTTTATGCGACCGTTCATTGTGTTTTCCTTGAGAATAGCATAAGCTACAACTTCATCACTTGGATGTCTGCGCGATTGCTTGTAAATGTAAATATTGTAGTCATATCTTTCTCTAATAGTATTCTCTGAACCATTAACTACAAAAAGTGTGTTCTCAGGTTATCATTAGTGTCAGAAAACAAAATTACAACCCCACCAGGTAAAAACATAGAGTCTTTTAGCCGGGAGTTCAGATTGATCTGTCCCCAGTGCCGGTTCGCCAGCACTTTCCAGTGTTTGGGGTACAGACTGTGTTATCTGGACCAGTATCGCAGGCGGATATATGTATAACACGTTAATGCGTAAAGCTGGACTTCCATTGATCTCCGCACAGGATGTCAAACATTTTAGCGACGATCTCGTCCTTGTTATTGCCCTCCAACGGCAGGCTGTTAATGCATAAAAAAATCGTTCGTCCCCATGTTTTCCTCCCCATCTCAATTGGACGCCCAGAGCAACAGAAGAATACCACGTTGTTGTACTCCACAATCACTCCTCCCCCTCCCTTCCTTCTCCTCTACACATCCCTCATCCTTCCATTTTTGTCTCCATCTATCTTTACGACACCTGGTTTCATCTCCTTAATGTTTCCGGACTTGACAGTCTCCCTGGTCAGAAATTCTTAATTCAGCCTGCTGTGTATTTGCAGTTAGGCAGATTGCAACCTGACGGGGCTATTAAAAACATTTTCGAAGCGAAGGTGTGGAGAACAATCATCATCAGCACCCCAACGACACTATCTGTCCCTTCCTCTCTTTATCACTGTCGTACGCTGTTTGCATCCTCACATTTTCTACATCACAGCCCAGGGGAAGATAGATTGATGAATATTGCGTGTGTGTTTTAATTTCTCAGCTTTTGTTTTGGCCTGCAGGACTCATTGATTAGAACATTAACTAACAGTTGTGGAGACACAGATATGAATGTTTTGTTTGTGAAGAATCTTCTGCTGGTGCTTTTCTCTCTTCATTGTTTGGTCGATGGGTGTATCCGAACATCCTCTTTAGATTTGCATCCAACACACAACAGTATGTGCTCAAATAACTACAAAACACAAAACTGCACGGATCTGAAAATGTCTTGGGATTTGGTAGCTGACCTAGAAGGCCGAAGATACTGACCTTTCAAGATAATTGGCTACATGGCCACATAATTGCCGCTGAGACTTGATACCTTTTTTCCTCTTATTGTTATAATGGTCTTTAAATCTCTTCTATTGTTGTTCCAACCTAGTCCAAAGAGAAACACCACCTTTTCATGATTTACAAATTGATACTGTCATATGCTATGTAGAATCTACACTACAAACATGTCCATCCTTTTAACTCTTTACTAACTTTCTGTCTTGACTTCCTAAGGCGGCTGTACATCAACTCGCACCTGCTGTCCATACGCCCATGACTTATCTAATGTGTGAGAAATCCATTTCTGTAGTGTCAGGCCTTCCTTTGAGAGCCCAATGAGCTTCTCACACCTTCGATAATAGTGTATGAGAACCATACCTTCAACAGTCCACCATGTGGTATTGCTTGATCAAGTGAGAGAGCAGACATTGGCTGTTAGGGTCACAGCTTTCTCGAGAGAGAGAGAGAGAGAGAGAGAGAGAGAGAGAGACAGGAAGAGAGAGAGAACAGCAGACGGAGGTGTCATAGCGTCTCAAGTGAGGGACTCGGATTTGTCGCAACATGTTGTATTGCCCTTGTGTTAAATGCGTGTGTGATTGCATGAGCCTCTTTAGTGAATGACACTGGAACTAATGAGCCAAGAGGTCTTGTATGGTGTTAGTCTTGGTTTTAAAGAGCCCTTGTGTTCCCTACAAGAGTCTTGACATCTCTTAACCTCTGTCAGTTGTTATGGTTTCATCAGCCGTATGGTTTCAAACAGCTCCCGGCAGGCTTGATTTTTGTACGGTTGTGCAAACCAGTCCTTTATGCAATTTAATACATTTCATATATACATATTAACCAGGTTAATTCAAAAATTTTCTAACTTACGTCCACCATCTTAACTATATTAACTTAAGTCCACGTTATTTCTATTTATTTATTACTTGTTCCAGGGAGGTATTTAGACACATCAAGCCAAAAATATTGATCGTTTTATGAACAGGTGAAATGATATAGTATGTGCGTGCATTTACTATGCCAACAATATTGGTCACTTAACAAAACAATTTTTCTGTAATTTTACTGTATCTTTACTGTAAAGATATTTTTATGACCTTGACAACTTTAATGTACATGCAGGATGGTGGAGAAAAACATGGTGGGGACATGATACAAACTAGACTTTTACATTCACCTATGTGTTCACAAATCTTTTAGTCTTGTAAGCATTAATAGTAATAGTGATTTGTCCAACTCAGGGTGCTAGAATTACTATGTTTTTAACCTGTTAACTGTTACTGTTCCACAGGTGGAACACTTAAGTTATTTCACTATTCACATTAATATTTCATAGTTGAATTCTAATCTAATAATGACGAACTATATACTGAAGGGAAGGTCTGAGACTTAAGAAAAAATATTTGACAAATAAAAGCAAAATGTTATTTTTAAAAATACCTAAAATAAAAAAAAATCATTTTCATGTGCATGTTCAATATGTCAAAAGATTAATATAGTTAAATATTAAAGCAAACAGTTCTTTATAAAGGACACCTTTGTACAGTCCAGGAGAAATGCATGACGTTCCATTGTTTTGCCACAGATCTCTAGAAATAAAAATGGAGCAATAGAAACCAGGATAACAGACACGCACCTAATAAAAGCAATTAATATTTTAGGAGGAGCAGTAAACACAGCTGTTTCAATTAGATGCTGAGGAAGAAGGAAATAAATGGATGGCAGCGTGTCACTGGTGTCTGTAAGTGGGGTCAGGCACTTGGGGTCAGTGCTGGAAGGTCAAAGGTCGAAACTCCTATCAAAATTTAGAGTCCTTTGGAGAAATCTTATGTAATAGCAGTGGTCTGACCGGTGCTTATTTGACTGTGTGAAGCATCTTCCTTTAAATGTATTTGAATAAAGTATTTTGAATATATTCAAGGATTTCATTTTTTTCCTTTTATGATTAATATCCAAGTTTACAATACATTCTTTCGCTTGCAATAGACATTTTCTTTAATTAAACTATATAAAGCAATAGCATATTAAAAATGTCATATGTCACATTTATATTCTACACAATTGTATAGATTTGTGAGAATTCGCCTTACATGTGGAGATTTACATGTGTAGTTTCAGCTAGCACGGCAAACCAAAACTTTTTAGATACTGATTACCTAACTGATTAAAAGAATCAGTGTGTTATTTGATTATTTATCTTGACCATAAATATGTATTTAAGATGATATTTAATAGGTGTAACATAAAAGATGTAATGCAAACTGTTACAAATAATGATTTAATTACATGAATTGCAAAAAATTAATTTATTTTATTCTTCCCTAACTAGGTCCCCGATGCCTTTGTTAGAACCGCACCAGATTTTTTCTTCCTCAAGTTCTACAACCTCACGGTAACCACCTTCACCTCTGCACCCCCTTCATCTTCCTCTCCTCTATCTCTCTCTCCATCTTCTCTTAACTCATCATCCCCCCATCCTACCCTTCTATCAGTACACCACCATTACGCTCATAAATCAATATTGACGACCCATCATCCGATGGATGAATTACGGGACTGTGGACGGCTGTAGCCACGTGACCATCAGGTTTTACATTATGTTACGGCCATTTAGTCATTGCCATTATGCACGGCGACTCGGAATGAGGTCCTTTCAATGAGAGGCAGAGGACGAAACGCATTACTGTTTTTAAGAGCACTTTATTGCCGTTTCTCTGCACTGATAAAGAGCGAAGTGTGAGACTCGATGAATAGGCCAGTTGGTAATGCAAAGCAGACGAGCCATTGCAGGCAGTAGTGGTCTTGGCTCACAATGAGAAGTTTCATATAAACACGCACCCACACATTCAACAGTGGGAATATGATCGATGCTGCGTTTTCAGACTCTTCCGATGCTTTCATACACACAGCGAGTAATCAAATGCATGTGCAATAGGTTGAATAATGGGTACGGCTTCAGATGTTAAAAGAAAGGCGATGTGTTTGTAAGAAAACAGAAAGGCTACACGGTTCGGTATTTGGTGTATCTGCTACTCGGCTGCAGAATTCGAGCGAGAAGCCTTCACAAAATGAGAGTATGTGGGCTGGTAGGAGAGCCAATCAGAGAAGTGCTTTCATTGCCCTCTGGCCAGTTCTGACCTCTTGACCCTTGGGCCAAAGGTTACCCTGAGGGGTCAATAGGGAACACTCTCAGGCAGGTCCAAGAGTAGTCGCCATGGAAACCAGTGGCGAAAGATGGAAAGGAGACTGGGATTCTGGCCTGTGAGCTCGCTAAGTCCCTCTTTGTTTCATGGACCAAAGATTTTGTGGATTTAAGGTCCCTCTGCTGGACACTAACAGTCACGCTGAAGTTGGATGTTGAATTAGATTGAATGTAGTTGTTTCTGTGTAAGATGTACTACTTTAAAGCCACAGTTCTGATGGTATCTATCTTAGATTCAGTAAGCAAGCCAACGCTTTAAAATCCCAAAATAAAGCTT
This sequence comes from Beaufortia kweichowensis, assembly GCA_019155185.1. Classification (NCBI taxonomy): domain Eukaryota; kingdom Metazoa; phylum Chordata; class Actinopteri; order Cypriniformes; family Gastromyzontidae; genus Beaufortia; species Beaufortia kweichowensis. The sequence continues at coordinate 4,845,145 of CM032818.1, read as the reverse complement.
ATTTTGCCATCTTCTGGTTAGATTTTGATGCAGAAATGGTCCCATTATAGTGTACCTCACAATACAACACAGTACATACAATCAACATTTATACACTTTTCTTATATGGCCTATCTCTAACATTCTTGGGTCCAATGATTGTATTATACTATAGAGAACCATAGATATCAGTGCATGCAAATACGATTCTAGTCCTGTATTGATAGTCTAAACCCGTTTGATGAACTGGGGTAAATCTGTCTTAACCAAACTGTCCCAGTCCTGATCTGCTCACCATGTAGCAGAGAGCTTTGGCATCATGAAGGTGTTTGATCAGATCAGCTTTGAAATGGTGAACATAACAAAAGAAAGACTCCCCACGACTCATCTCCTCTTATACCTTACCTTCCGATAATAAGACCCACCTCAGCGTTAATCTCTGCCCCTCCTCATTCCTTCCGCATGTATTTAAGTAGGCGATCAACACACCAAGCAATTCCCCACAGTGAGATTTTGGTATACTGTAGTATTAACTATAGTAAATGAATAACTTTAGTAAATACTGTAAAAGCCTAAATTCTAGTATACAGTATATATATTTTTTCATGTGGGTGTGTTTGTGGACACTGACCAAATGCACAGTGTTTTCTTATCATGGCAATGGACATTCTATGTGTAGTTGCATTTTTGACAAAATATAAAAAAATATAACAATAAGCAGTCAGCAGCAATGAAAACAAAGTGCTGTTCATCCATAACTGGATGACCAAATGTCCCGATAATAGAAAACCTGTCTTTTTTTGTGTGTGAAAACATTTTAGTCCGCATGAGGAAAACAGTTTATAAATCATACAAAATAATGTGTATTTGTAATGTAAAAATGCAGAAAGGTTTGTGTGAGAGGGATATAGGGTATTACAATATACAGCTTGTGCTGTAAAAAAAAGTCATTATGTCTTTGTAAAGTCCCCATAAAACATACAACCAAACATGTGTTTGTGTGTGTGGATAAGAGAGAGAGAGTTCAGATTCAAGCGATTCAACAGCTTGTATCTTATAAGCATAAGGCAGGCAAATACAAGAGAATTAAAGTCTTTAAAGCTGTCAAAGACAATAGGATTAAACTGCGACTGTCATTCATGGGAATTAAACAAATTAATGCAAATAAAAGAAAGATTTGCTTAAGAAAAGTACACTTAATTATTTAAGATGTGGTTTTGTAACAGTGATTATTACTTCTAGTATGTTTTCAATCATATCTTCCATAATTTATGTCAGCTTTTTATGAGACCAGTTTTCAAAATATCAGTTATTACTAATTAAATATTATATGAATTTTGTAAACGTGATTAAAAAATCAGGAGTAAAAAAATAAATAATTCAGTTTGATAAGCACTAATGCAGGTTTTTGTTTTATAATCATATAGTTTGTTTTGAAAACAAGCAAAACATGCTTTTTGTAGTTTCTCAATTTAAATGCAAATATGACACAAGTTTGCTACACATCATAATGTCAATATTTTCATTACAGAATGTGTTACATGTATAAACAGGGTCAATATATTTAACTCCTTTCTAGTGTTCTTGTAAATCTTCCACTATATGACCTTCTCAGGATTGATCAGGGTCATATAAATGGCAGTGTTTATATATTTAAAAGTGAAGTGGGTCACAACTGTTATCTTTTTAAAGCTGGTAGGAATCAGACATAAGACAGGATGTGTGCCAAAATCATACTTAGGCACTAATTATTCCATCCAGATGTCCCACATTAGCTCATGACCCTCTTGTTCAGTTTGCTGTAATACAGTTTTGAGGCATCTTACCACACTTCCCTAAATCGTCCTTTCCTCCCTGTTCCACACCAGCAGTGTAGGTCTTCACCCGAGGAACGCTTACCAGATTACGCTGTGTGATAAGCTTCCTATTTTTCGAAACTGCATGAGATTTATGGGATTATCTGGGTACTTATCCGGGAGTCGGCTTTGGGCCGCCTGCCGAAATCTCTTAAGACGAAAGATTTGGCTTGTGAGCTCTTCTGTCTAATTATTATCTGAAGTGGGCGCAGATGTGAAGAATGTGTTCACTTTTTTATGCCGCACTTTTACAAGTGCTTCTAGTCACACTTTTTTTGTCCTTTTTATCCTAGTTTAGTCTCTAATTGCGTAATGGAGTTTAAGATTCATCCAATCATTGTGGCCTTGTGTGGTATTTGGTTTGAAAAAAGATACAGTAAAAAATAAGAAGATACATCACCACTTCTGGTTACTTACATTTTTTATTATAGTAACAAATTTGCACCATGGCTTACAAAATTCAACAGTTCAATTTCCAACACTTTAAGCAAATGCAAAACTTTAAAATGAAGATTAGAATCAAACATATCAGTGTATGAAGGGAAATTGTGTGACATGTCTGAAGTCTCCACCCCAGCTCCTGTAAACTCTAGGTGAGAAACACACGATTGGATGTGATGGTGGACAGCACCAGCAGGATGCCCGTTTCAGGCGTCCGAAGGTCTGGTAATGTGCAGGCAGTGCGAAGGGAAGCTGCCCCGTTACCCTGCGGATCCTCCGCCGGGCTCGTCGTCGGTGATAGTCACCGTTAGAGAAGTCTTGAAAGTTGGCCGGATGAATCGCCCAGAAATGGCCTTTACCGTTGTCACTGCGACCCATTTTAATGAAGCACTCGTTTAAGGAGAGATTGTGTCTGACACTGTTTCTCCAGTTCTTCTCCTGTTTGAAGCAAATGCCTGTTACACACATTCACTTCCAATCACATGTGCTGAAGCATTTTGAAAGATTTGTAAATGGTCGTTGTACAAATTATTATTAGTAAATGTTTTTATCTAATGAAAATAAAAAGCTCATCCTAGCACATCATTTTAAATCGAACAGTATTGTTTAAGGGTTACCAAAGGTTTAACACTATGATTTAAATATAAGTAAGAACCAGACGTTTGTGATCATCAAGGTTTCCTGACTACCAAGGCAACTTAAGGCAAAAATTTTAAATGACCATTTGATAATGAGGAGGAATACACAAGGATGTAAGCATTGTGGATTATTTCTTAGACAATGAATGATCACAAAGTAATAAAGAGATGCACTGTAAAAAAAATTTAATTGCCTCAGTTAAAGTTATGTAAAGTTAAGGAACAGATTGTTGTCATAACGTAAGAAGTCAATAGAAATTATTTTACAGTGTGCAAGTTATATTATTCAAAAAACATGTTACAGTTCTTTGACTTTTTGAGAGATTTGTGCTAAATAGCAACACATTTTCTTAAAGAACTTGTTCTAGTTACAATACCTTGCTTTTGAAGTAAGGATAGTGATCCATGATCCACTGGTAAATATCACATAACAGTAACTTCTTCTCTTCTGAATCCAGGATGGCCATTGAAATGAGGGCGATGTAGGACTGGGTAGGTTTCTTCTCTGTTACTTCATTCTTCACATTATGCTTTTCTTGTTCATCTTCACTTCCTTCATCTTCCTTTTCCTGGCCCTCTGGTTTTCCACTATCCTGTTCTTCAAGAACTGATTCCCTTTCCTCATTGACTTCGGCTTGAAGACCTTCAGGTCGAGTGGAACGTTCCTCTGGTTTCATTCTGTCAGTGTTGCGTCCCTTATGGTACAACAGGTAGTCAATAGTAAACTGAAGTCCTAACTGTTCTTGATCACTACGGCACGAGTTCTTATCCTCCATTGCTGTAAATCTTGGAATCTGATGCCTAATGGTTGATTTCATGCATAATCAGATGTCTGATTCCAGTTCATAACATCTTGTCTTGCTTTGTGTTTCTTTGTCTTCACTCGACCTGCTGGCCATCAAAGATTAGTCTTGGTGGTGATGTACTCCACAACAAGCAGTTAATTCGGTAGCTTGTGACGTCAATGTCTGAGACATGCGTGAATCAAGTAAACTAGTATTTGTGTTCAAGATGTTGTGTGTTTGTTGATTTGGCCATTTCAAACTATAAAACAACATGAGTTTTGAATTGTTCTAGAAAGATTTATTTTACATGGACTTTTTTGCAATTACCAGTGATTTAATGCTGTTTAATTTTAATGCTCTGCATATTTAACCTCGCATTTAGAAGCGACCTGGGGTACAAGAGTGTTAGAGGCAGGGGGTCTCACTGAGGAGGATTATTTTTATTACCCAAGCAAATCTTTGTAATTACAAGAGATTACACAGATTAATGTACACATATTGTCTAGGGTGATGGCTGCAGTGATACAGTATGACCACTGGGTGCACTTGGGTCAACTGGTTTGGGACCAAAACAACAGTATTCTTCACTTTACTTTTCTACTGTAACTGAGATGAGTTTTGGGGTCAATTCTTTGGGACCAAAGCTTACATATTCTTCACTTTACTTTTTTATTGTAACCTATAAAGAGTTTTTAGAGCTTTCATACGTTCATAATGTCATGTTAAAAAAATTCAGTAGTACTGGATTCTTTTAACATGCACTGTGGTTTATAGTACTTAAAGATATTTGACTACTAAATAGTAATAAAGATCAGCAATGGTAAACCAATTCTAAATTCTTTGCATTTTAAGGGATTGAACACTTTACGTACTGTAAGAAACGTGTGACACAAACATTTCATTTCATGCTAAACTGAAGCGGATGACATCATTGTTAAAGTAGGAGCATTTTCAATAAAATGGCCTTGTACTAATGTTGATTTGTAAACTTAATCCTTGGGCATTTTGTAATGAAAATTATACTTTTACTTTTTTTACAAAAGCAATGCTATTTACATGAACTTGGTTTCAGCGCAGTATAAGCTAAAATACATTTTTCACCATCTTCCATAAAAATCTTTAGATTATCCAAATGAGTGCCCTATTAAATACGTGAATGAACTTGGAACTGCTTTAAGCTCCTGTCAGTTAGTTAATTACAAGGAAAGGTAGTTATTGGATTACAGGTCAAACTAATTTCCTGTTAAGACTACTGTTAGAGGTTGTTTGTGTGTTGTTGACCTGACACTGGCCAATGACATTTTTGGGATGTAATCTAGTCTCTTTTCTTAAACATGGGAGAATTATAGAGTTGGGACACATTATGCATGTTTTATTATGTCTTATTTTACCAAGCATTTAAAGAACAATGCCGTTTAATAGTCTAAATGCTGTTTCAGACAAGACATTATAGAATCTTAAAGTAGCTACATAATTTTCATATTTCTCTCATATTTAACCTTGCTCAGCATTGCCTTTTTTAAATTTCTTTTCATCAATTACAAATAAAAATATCACACAAATTTTACTAAAGTTGGCTTAGGTATTTAAATAATTTCTCTCAAGTACTGATGTTGTCTGTGATTATGAAATTGCATGATTTCATAATAATAGTCCTATGCCTGCTATTATTACACATGCATTCATCAGAACAAAGTATAAATCAATATTATATAATTACTGATATCTTCCTGCTTTTAAATTACCCTGGGATACTTTTTGCAGTTGACTCATGAATACTAACCCTTTAGTGATTAACATGTACTAAGGACAGCTACTTTTGTTTCATTTGATATATTTCAGATATGTTTGTGCAATATTTGTATCTAATAAATGTATAATTATGAATATAAATATTTAATCTTTTGACAAAATGGGTGGTCCTACAATTTGGTCACATCCCAATTCTATAAACACTCTTAGAAAAAGCATTATTAAACAACAGCACCATCTTCTGACAGAATAGAGAAAGCAGTATATTGCAGGCATTTGAAAATTACATTAGTTGATATAATTAAAAATGAAAAATAAAACACTAACTGTTTTGATTACGTTTATTTTATTTAACAATAAAATGTACCACTCCAAAACAAATTGTGTGAAATAATAGTTATAAATACCATTTTGCAGTCACTTGTTGAAAATGTATATTTGCAGCCTTTTTATAAACGCTTTTTATATGCAATTAACATGATATTTTTTATTTTCCCCTTTTATTCTTGACTATTACCTAAGCAAATTAATCTTTAACGTTTTCTGCCTCCCCTCCCCCACCAGTTGCAATAAAGAAAAACATGGGCTGGAGTTTCTTGGGGAACATGGATTCTACCGTTTACCATTTTAGGTAGACTGGTTTACCAGATTGTCATCTGTAATTAAGCGTGTTCGTTATATTATTATTCTACAATACAATATTAGCGTTATGTGCTGTTGGATATCTTTACGATTTGTTTCAAAATGCTTCTGTAACCATCGTAGGGCAGAAATTAGACAAAGCATTTACTCCTCAATATTCTGGCTTTTTGCAACCCATGACATGGAATTTTTGTCGCGGAATGGATCGGACGGAGCCATGCGCTCCTCTTCGACTTGTCGCAGAATACCCTCCTCTCACATAACATCTGAATTGAAAATGCAATGTGCTTTCGCTCTAACGCCAGACTATTAAAGCGGACAAATCAGACTGTAAAGTTCAGGCGACGGTGGGTAGGTTTACAGGCACCAGAGGCCTATCAGAAAGGGTAGACCTTGCTGCAAGTTCTCTTTTTTTAGGCGCACTGTCACTTTTAAAGCTCGCAGTCACGCCTTCTAGAAAACTACCCCTCCCACTTTATCGCAGTCCGGCGCGCTGATTGGACGCGTGCGGCGGTCATCGGACGCCCTCTCGGCGTCCCATTGGCTCGCCGTTGCCTTTCACTCCAGGCTCTCGCGGGGCTGCTGTGCGAAGATGGCGGCCGAACTGGTAGAAGCGATGGTGAGTAGATGAGATTTTTTGAAAATAGTGGAAATAAAACGAGCCAGTCGAACCGGGATAGTTTAAATTACATTCTTATAAAGAAAACTTAAGCTTAATTTCAACCTGCGTTATTTTGTGCTCAAATGGGACCGGTGGCGGACTGTAAAGTGCGTTGGCAATTTGTATATGTGTGTTTTTGAATGGTTATGTCTCCAAATCTATTGAACTGCCTACACAGACAACATCAACTTCCCGTTTGAACATAAAATTTGCATTTCCGCACGTTAATTTCGAACTTTCAGAACGCGCCAGTAATGCCCCAAAACAGTCTAGGCAGGCAGCACACTAGAGTATGAGACACAGCCAGGGCGCGTGTGTGCGCGCGCGCGCCGGAGCAAAGGGACACAGCAGGCTAGCTGGTTAGCCTGTGGAAATGAAAGATTAGCCTTCACTGTGTAGGCGCCAAAATAAATCGCTGTCTGCCTTTTTCTAGACAAGTTCACACATCTTATAGCTCCATGTGGTGGGCTGGGGTAAAATTGTCCCAGTGTATTGATGGGGAACGACAACCAGTTAAGCGACAACAAGAATAGCATACCAGTGTACTAGTATGCAGCTAGTTTAGAGTGGTGCAGGTCAATAAATATAAGCCAAGTAAGCAGTGCATTGTTGACAGTTCTTCTTGTGGGTCCCATGACAGGATGCAGCATTTAGATTAGTTAGGCTAGTTTTATCATTACTCGGTTACTAGTATTGCTTTACCTGTTTTGCAGAAAGGGCTTATGTGTTTATATGGTGTGTCATTGGCCTCCATGGGTTGTGTCATCAGAGTAGATTAAGGTCACCTAACTTGAATTTTTGTTCAAAACATTTTCTCTTTCATACTGTTCAAATTCAATGCTTTTCATATTTAAATGTATGGTTTCATTATGTTTATTTAGGATCTTGAATAGAAACGATAACCCTAGAGTGAATTATTCTAGAGCGATTTTTGAAGTAGTATGTGAACTATTTATCACCACATCATGCCACCTTCTCAATGAATACCTGAATTCATTGTTGAAATGAACAGGACAGTCAGTGCATTAACAAGTTTCTCATTCTCCTGCCCTGTTTTCTCTGCCCAGAACATGGTGAAGAGTTTCCGGGTGTCTGACCTGCAGACGCTGCTGGCCTCCATGGGCCGCAGTAAAAGCGGGTTGAAGCAAGATTTAGTAGGAAGAGCTCTCAGGCTCGTGCAAACTGAGTACAGTCCAGAGCTGCTAAAAAACGTCCGGCAGCTCTACGAGACGCGCTACCCCAAAGCGTCAGCCTGGCTGGCTGCCCGACGCCCGGAGACTGTACCCGTAACCTACCCTGCCCTCAACTCCTCGCCCAGAAGCACAGCCCAGGGCGCAGACTACCTCAACGGGATCCCTAAACCGGCACCTCCTGCAGCTGAAGTCAAATTGGTGCCCTTACCGTTCTACCACAACTTAGAAACGCTGCTGCCACCCACAGAACTTAGTGAGTAATTTCACTGCAACATCATCACAAATGAATTCTATTCAAATAGGTGTGAATAACAGGCGAGAAGGTTGGTGAGCTAATTTTGTTTTTGTTGTGTTTTGCAGTCGCTCAGAACAGTGAGAAGCTGCAAGAGAGTCAGTGTGTTTTCGAGTTAACACCAAGCCAAGTGGAACAGATCCGCAACTCCAGGTAGGGAGAGTAGTCTACCTGTTAACTAGTTGTCTGTGGGTGACAGAGGGAATCTGTTCAGTTTTGCAGACCTTTAAGTATAACCTTTGTGATGCAGGGCTACAAGGCTTTGTTCTTAAAATAAAGAAAATATTTTGAGCATCTGTATTGACATTTAGCATGTTTTTACCTGCACAGTGAACTTCGCCCAGGGATGAAATCAGTTCAGGTGGTTCTCAGGTACGTCGGTTTCACAGTCAGCTAAATCATGTCTGCAAACTATCAGGTTCTGCTAAGGCTGTTAGTTGAAGGTGTTTTCTGTGTATGACATCTTTTTTCTATTTCCAGAATTTGTTACACAGACTCTATTGGTGTTCAGGAGGATCAGTATCCTCCCAATATTGCTGTAAAAGTGAATCAGTCCTACTGTCACGTACCGGTAAGTGTTGTGAAATTAGATTAGGCTAAAAGAACAGAGAGTGGTTTTGTGTGATGGATGACTGTTAATCTAAATGTCTGGTCAGCCTTATTTTCAAGTTTTTGGTGCATGGATATTTGTGTTGAGGAAAATCTAAATTAGTTTTCTGGCTTTTTGTCATTTTTGACGTTTGGACACCACCTGCAGTTGACTAAGAGTGAAAGCAACTAGCTATTTATTGTTTGTGGCTGTGGTGTACATTAAGCCTATTAATATTTGGTTAATATAATAAAGATTTGCCAAACCTTTTTCGAAACCATTTCAACACAGGCAAAAAAAACTGTCTTTTCTCAATTATATGTATCTCTGTTGTTGTTTATTCAGTCAATTTTTTTGTGGTTCAGGGTTACTATCCTTCCAACAAACCTGGTGTTGAGCCGCGCCGGCCCTGCAGACCCGTCAACATAACACCCTGGTTACATCTTTCTTCAGTCACTAATAGAGTCACCATCACATGGGGCAACTTTGGAAAGGTAAGAAGATTTCTGGTGCAGTGCAACAAATGTACTAATTTGTTAATGAACTTTGAAGAGTTATGTGAATAAGTTAATAAAAAGCCTAACAAATGGATTTTTACTAACTGCTTTGGTTTTGGATCCAGCGCTACTCTGTGGCAGTGTACTTGGTGAGGGTTTTCACATCTGGAGAGCTTTTTAACCAGCTGAAACATTGCTCGGTTGAGAGTCCCGAGCGTTGTCGTGAACGTAGTAAGTATTGCGCTTTTACTGAGTCTTTACTGTCCTCTTAAATGTATACATTTAGTATTTGGTTGAAATAATTTGGTTTGATTCTACACAGTTCAAGACAAGCTGCGCTTTGATCCTGAAAGTGAAATTGCCACTACAGGACTGCGAGTGTCTCTTATCTGCCCGGTAAGCATCATGTTAATATTTTTTGTACTTTTAAATATATTTTGCAATGCAGAATAATAGATCTCTCTTTCTAATTCAGCTGGTGAAGATGAGGCTGGGAGTGCCATGTCGGGTGCTGACCTGCGCCCATCTGCAGTGTTTTGATGCCGTTTTCTTCTTGCAAATGAATGAAAAGAAACCCACATGGACCTGCCCTGTATGTGACAAACCTGCTCCCTTCGAGCTTCTTACTATTGATGGGTAAGCGCACTACATCATACTTGTGGCTTCTCTTGGGTTTTGGCAATAATGTTTACTGGAAGGTGATTTGTGGTCTGGTCCAGGTTGCTGTCCGAGATCCTTAAAGAGACGCCAGAAGATGTTGAAGAGATTGAATATTTGACTGATGGCTCATGGAGACCAATTAGGGATGACAAAGAAAAGGAAAGAGAGCGAGAAAACAGCGGCACGCCTGACTATCCTGTCGTAGATATATGTAAGAAGACTTTTCTTTTGTTTAAATTTTTTTATAGAAATTGAATTAGGTAAAATAGTATTTTAAGTTGAAAGGAAAGTATCACTATTCTTAGCGCATTCTCTGTCTGATTTCTCTTTCATTTCTTTATAAAGGTGTTCCTGAGACAAATGGCCACTCCCCAGCACATAGCAGCACAAACCAGACCGGGAAGTCTGGATCAAGTGGCTCGTCGGCAGGAACCGGCGGGGCCAGCGGCGGGTCAGGAGGAGCGGCGGTGGTGGACCTGACTCTGGACGACTCGTCGGAAGAGGAAGGAGGGGGAGGGGCCGAGGACAGCGAGGACACTGACGACAGCCAGGACAGCCCCGCCCCTAAGAGGGGCAGATATGATTATGACAAAGACCTGGTTACTGCATACTGAGACTTACCAGACATTTAGACTTATTGGGGGTGTAGATGGGATCTGAGCCTTGGAATTTTGAGAAATGAGTCCCTATGTCCTTTCTGAAAACAGACACACTCATGCACGCACACACATGCACTGCTGACCTCTGGAGCAGATGGGCATCGTCTTGTCATCCGTGGAATATCCATAGATGCCCCGTAAAGCCATTCCCTGTCATTCACTGCATCTTAATACTGTATTCTACCTTTAAAGACCATGGAAGAATAAGACCACCTTCAATTCTGTTTCGAATACTCTTTCCTCACCACTTTGTGTTTTGACATGAATCACTTCAACAACAATCTTAGGCATTTAAGCTCTTACTTTTTTATTTTTATATGGAGCCATGAGATATTAAACCTTCATTAAATTGCAAGATCAAAACAGAGGTGAAATGTAACAAGCCACAGCATCTAACAAAAAATTTCATTCCTTCTGTAGAGATGATATAACCACTCATAACCCATTCAAAGGCATTTTCTGTTAGTTCTCAGATCTTAAGATGTTAATATTAGATGTTTGTTTCATTATGATTTAAAGATATTTTGAAGAATTTCCATCATCTCTGTCCCCTTTTTTATTTGTCCATAGAAGTTGAAAACCTACCTCAGTATAAAAGCAGAGTTAACCAGAGGAATATTTAAAAGTTGATGAATCCATGACATGATATTTCAGATATACCTGGTTTTCGATCCATTTTGCTTTTTCTCTGTAAGTTTAACAACACTGGATAGAATCAAGCGTTGCTCAATATTTTGTGGTTGCCCCTTTAGGCATCATATTAAAAACAGTTCTGACTCGAAAAATGAGTTTTCGGTGAAGTCTCTTGGTCAACCACGTTATGGTTTGCACCTGACTTAATGTGGTGCTTTTGTCCCAAATCAGCACTCAAAACTGTGAGGACTTCAGAGGAAATGACATTTTGACATTGATGGTCAGCAAGTAAATATTGTATGATAGGTAATGTAATAATGATAATGTATTATTTCTGATCATTTAGAAGAATGTTGCTGACTTGCATCAATGATGTTTTATTTTATTCTTTTATTGTTTTCTCATGGAAGTAACAATATGAGAAGAAATCCAGAAACATCTTGAGGCTTTTCTCTTCTAGACATGACTAGTAAATAATAGGTTTCACTTACCAGGACATGTTGATGTTGTTGGCATTATACCAGAAATGTATTTCCTGTCTAAACACAGAAATGAAAGTAATATTTTTAGTTTTCTTGGTTTTGCAATTTGATTAAGACAAAAAGCTCATTTGTTTGAGCCCGTTGTATGCAGATTATTGATAGAGGTGGTTTTTGTTGACATTTGTCTTGTGGACTTGGGTGTTCCTGACTGGCTTAATTCTTCAAAAAAGTTTATTTGTTGTTAAAATAAGTATTTATTACTTTAACAGTTTTGCCTCATTTTCTTTTGAATAGCATTTGCTATTGTTTATGTATTATGAGGCATTATGCAGCAGTTTCTTTCTTTACAAAGGTTTTTTCTAGATGCAGAGGTAGTTTGATTTGATGCTGGTTTTGTTTAGTTCTTAGCATGTTGGTTTGTGATGGTTGATACGTTGTTTCCTCTCACAGCCTGCTATTGTCCATGCACATTCAGTTATTTGTGACAGTCAGATTACAAGGGGCTTAGGCAGGACTATGCAGACTTGACCTAAACCACAAAATAAAACTTGGGCTCAATGACCAAACATGGCACATTCAGATAATTTATCTGTTGAGAAGGACTCAGGGATGGCTTGTTAGCTCTACTTGTCTTTACAGCTTTTTTATTTGCATGGTACTCAAATTTAGATCCAGTGTTGCATTCGATGTGACCATGAGGTCACAGATGAAGTAGTTTTGACTGCTCTGATCTGGAAATTGCCTGCGCACAGAAGTCGGGTGTATTGCTAAATAATCCCTTAAGGTTTTAGAGAAAACCACTGCAGTTCTCCTGCTGGTAATTTGACTTTCTTGCAAACGTTTATTTAAACTAATCCTGAATTCTGACTTGAATACACAGTACTGTATCCTATCTGTGCTTGGAAATCGTCTCAGCCGAAATATATTGCCATGAAGGTGGCGAATTTAGGTGGCGTAAGATTTTTGGTTCGTCTTTGGGTCGGCATTGTCTTCCATTTTCTCTTCATGATACGCCCAACTTTTTTATTTTTAATAGTAATTAGGGCTGCAGTTGACACTTTCATATAATACACCCCTGATGTAATATGTACCCCTAAATTTGACCACATTTTTGTGATTCACATTTAAGGTAAGAAACTTTTAAATAGACTTCCATCTATAGAAACATAGACCAATCTGCTAGAAAAATGTGAAATGTACATTTGCTTACGATTAAAAGATAAATTGAGGATGGTTGATGATAAAATACATTTCCAGCTCAGAGGTAACACAGATTGCCTCTGTGTAGTCAGGTGCGTTTGAAGTGCAAGGGTTTATTTGACTTAAAGTGGTTCTTTGGGAGGCATATCCTCTAGTTACAGTGCTTAAGACAGCATGGGCAGTGGCTTGCAGTTCTTGTTGTAAATGATTTGTGTCTTTTTATATGTTCATATGAAAAGCTAATAAAAGGAATAATATTTTATCAAGTTTTGAATTGCCTCCAGTTGCTGGGCACAAACATATTGTTATTGGCTACTTGATACCCTACGTAAGAAAAATGTAAATTGGTGAACATATTGTCCACAACATGGGGCTTGACGATAGGAGTGAATCAGTTGACCCTGTCTGAACTTTTAAACAAAAACTGTAAAAACTAACACCTGTCAATTATGTGTGCAATTAATTAAACTGATTTAAAAGAAATCTAGAATTTGTCTTTCAGTGACTTTAATTATTCAGATGAACTCTTGATTGATTAATATATATTTAAAAAATATTTTATTTCAGTCAAATATTTTAGAAATTTGCTGTTAAAAAACAGTTTCTGCTAAAAAACGATTGATACAATTAGACAAATTATTTGATATTAGCCATTATTGTCATTAAAGGCAATAAGTACAGATTTTTTTAAAACAGGATTTTTTTTGTTGGTACCTTGGTACGCTTTACATAGCACTTCTAATACAGTACTTAACATATTAACCCTTGAGAACATTATTTAAATGTAGTAACCAATGTCTTTGGATTGATTATTAATTTCACTACAAATACTGTATTATGGTTACAATACTACAGTAAAACCATAGTATTATGGTTTTAATTTATGGTTGCTGTAGGTGTATTATAAATACCATAGGTAAACTATAGTAAAATTATGGCTTGAAGAATACTTTAAGTGCAGTATTCTACTTAAATTGGGTGTTAGATTTAGTATTAGACAAATAAAACGTTAAAAAATACCTCACAGGAAACACACGGCAGTTCCTCAGTCAAACCACTAGATGTTACGCTTACTCAAAAAATCGCAGCCTCGGTTCTGCCCAAATCTCGCGATACCTCGAGCGTTCTGACGACAGTTTTAGCGAGAGCTCGTGCACGCTTCCTCTTGGTTGGAGAGCGGCGGCTTCCTGACCGGACTTTTTTTTACCCCTCCTTTTTTTCTTGGGGGAAATTTCAACTCGAGTTTTCAAGGAACGAAACCACGCGTCCTCGGGGCCAAACAATTTCGGACAGCTTCGCGTGGGCAGTCCTGTGGCTGCGAACGAGAGGCCTAACTTGTCTTTTTGCCGCCGTATGTCTGTGGGAGCGCTCGCGAGTCAGAGGCCGTATCGAAGAGACATGCACGCTCTAAAATAAACTGCTTTCCTACACCCTTCGTGCACTTTTGCGCGTATGGCACGGGCTCCTTTGACCTGTCACCCTTATTAATTTTACCCTTACTTTGATACAGCTTTTGGAGGCATGACAGGGTGTTGAAATTTGGGGCTGAACGATCGGTGAAACTTCAGTTCGGTTGCAAGGCTTTGAGTGCTCAATAGACAGTTGCAGTTTGAGGGATTGCATGTAAACAGAGGCACCTGGTTGTTCTCTTTGATATTGATAGCGGGCAAATATGGCACCCAAAAGAAGACCAGTACCCTTGACCATAACCCCCATAGGAGAGGGACAGCCCGCCAATATAGATGCTGCAGCAGAGTGAGTAGATCATCATGTTTGACACTTGGTTACTTAAGCATGTTTAAACTGTTCTCTGGTCCACAGAGCCAACCTGGAGGCCTTGCAGAGGAAGTTAGGGGAGCTGGATTTGGACGAACAGCAAAGGAAGCGCCTCGAAGCTTTCCTCACCCAGAAAGCTCAGGTGGGCGAGCTAAAAGATGAAGATTTTGACCCCATATGTGAACTTGGCGCTGGCAATGGTGGGGTGGTCCACAAAGTCCGTCATAAGCCCTCTAGACTGGTTATGGCCAGGAAGGTACGTGATCACCTGTGGCACCTGCTGCTGTTTCTTAGTCGCTGTATGTAATGTGTTTAAAGTCTGAATGGCGTCATGTTTTACAGCTTATACATTTGGAAATCAAACCAGCAATCAGGAATCAGATTATACGAGAGCTGCAGGTTCTGCACAAGTGTAACTCACCGTATATTGTTGGGTTTTACGGCGCCTTTTACAGCGATGGAGAAATCAGCATCTGTATGGAACACATGGTGAGAAAGCAAACACTGGGGATGGGAAGAATTTTGTTTTTGATGGTGCTAAAACATTTGATGGGTGCGTTATGTTTAATTTTGTATAGCAGTTGTTTTCATACAACTAAAATGTGTCTGTGAACAGGATGGAGGCTCTTTGGATCAGGTGCTAAAGGAAGCAAGAAGAATCCCTGAGGAAATTCTTGGCAAAGTTAGCATAGCTGTAAGTATTAACGTTTTTTTCTGTTTTGTCATTTTCTCCCGTTTTAAAAATGGGCACACTATTTAGCGATGTATGAACTTGGTTATGTTATTCACGTTGACTTTTCTTTAAAGGGAATGCATATTCTTTCTCAGAAGTTGCTCTAAATTCATCGCCTGTAAGCCCTGCCATTACACTCGTCCAAGCAATGCTTTTGTAACAAGTTCACCACCCTCAATTATACATTTCAAGACCGTTACTGTCCGACTTTCAATTACGTGCTGGGAGCAGTGTTTCTGTTATGAAGCATAGTGCGTGGGTCTCTGTTTGTGAGAACTATAATAGTTTTGAGCAATGAAAAGTTGTATTTATTTGGCCTAATAATTTTGTAATATCAGTCAGTTAATAACTTGAATAATTGTGTTTGGCATCTGTGTATGCCTTAAAATTACATTGTGTCTGATCTAGCTTTGGTTAGAATAGACAGACTAGTCTGTTACTATACTATTGTCCAATTACTTTTCATTTTCCTAATGAAAATAGAGGTTTTAGATAATAGCAAGTTTGATGCTTTGCCAAACTATTGGCCATGTGTATGATGTCCATTTATCTCAGGTTATTGAATAAAAAATCCGATATTCTGAAACGTAAATTTTAAGTCGCACGTTTTAATGAGGTTTAAAATGATTTAGTTGTTGCAAAATTGTGCTATAAATACCTAAGTTAAAGAAGACAATATGCTCTTTCTATCTAAAGCTGAATCAAAAAAAGGTGCAGAACCTCCATCTTGACATGTCTGGCACCAGTACGCCCAAACTGCAATATAATAAAGCTGTGACCACACCCTCAGATTTGCAAACTCTCAAGTGAGAGTTACCAAAACATACATATTTTCAACACATAATGTACATGTTTGTTTTTTTTTTTTATGAAATGGCATTAAACTCATTTGTTCTGCCGTTATAGTTTACATTATGACAAAAAAAGACACTGTAGCATGATGATCAAACAAACATGTGGATGTCTGTGTCTGTACTGTTTATTGTATGTATTGTAAGTAAAGCAGAAGTTGTTTTGTAAAGACTAATCTATGTAACATGTTTTGTCAACAAAGGAAGTTGGACACCACAATGACAGTTGAACAGTAAACCCCATTAATCATATTTGCAAATATTTCCACAGGTACTCCGAGGACTTGCATATCTTCGGGAGAAGCACCAGATAATGCACAGAGGTACTCTCAGAGCAACATTCCTAGCTAATATCTTAGAGAACATTCGTGTGCGTACACGCGCAAGATGGGGGCAGGATGTAGGCCCCTTAATGCAGCTATTGAAATCGCATTAGAAGCTTTCAGATGATTTTTGTAGAGAGATTAGTCCTTACTGTCCTCACTTTTTAAATAATGCTCTCATTTCACTCGAATACCTACCAGAGACTTCATCAAACTGTTACCCTACACCGTATAGTCTTCGAGTGTGGCCCAACTAACATATTAAGAATAATAAAGTGTCTAAAGATAGAACTGTATGAGAACGTGTGAGGGTCCGCTGGAGCCATGCTGGGTTAGACAGGGAGGGTCAGGCCTGTAGTTGTTGTGCTGTTGTGGCAGGGAACGCTTGCTCTCTTGCAAGCTGACGAAGAGCCCAGCCGGTAATTACAGCCTCTCGGATGTGATTACATGGCAGCCGCACCCTGCAACCCCCTCCCTTCTTTTTCCTCGCCCACTCTCACCCCTCGGTCCCCTCCCAGCGGGTGTTAGGGCTGAAGAAGTACCCTCCATGTGTTGCATGGCTACACTGTTATTTGCTCCTCTTGCCCTGTGTTTAAATGGAGGGAGGTGGAAAGTGCAACCACTTTGTGTCTTTGCTCTTCGCTGTCAAAGCTAGCTTGCAGTATGCAGAGCATCTTGTGAAATGTTTTTGCCGGGCGTGCAAGAAAAACGGGGCTTAAGAAAGACAAGGCAGGTGGTACTGCTGGGATTTGGACCCTGGCCCTCTCGTACTAACACAGTCTCTCTCTGGTCCCTACAGACGTTAAGCCCTCCAACATCCTGGTGAACTCGCGTGGTGAGATCAAACTGTGCGACTTTGGCGTGAGTGGCCAGCTCATCGACTCCATGGCCAACTCCTTCGTTGGAACACGGTCGTACATGTCGGTGAGTCACCCTCCCACTTCCCTCCCCAACCACCCGCCCTTCTCGTTCCAAGACCTGAGCCAGTGCCCAGGATTCTTCCATGTGGCGAGGAGAAAGCCGCTGCCAAGCTTAAGCCCACTCCTCCCGGCCACCTGCAGGGTGCGGGGCCCCACCCTCGTACAGCTTTTGACTTGCTCTCTCCGCTCTTTGCTTTGACAGCCGGAGAGACTCCAGGGCACGCACTATTCAGTTCAGTCAGACGTGTGGAGCATGGGCCTGTCGCTGGTTGAGCTAGCTATTGGACGCTACCCCATCCCCCCACCCGATGCCAAAGAACTGGAGGCCGTATTTGGCCGGCCAGTTCTGGACGCAGGTGGGGCAGAAGGTCACAGCATGTCCCCGAGACCCAGGCCTCCAGGACGACCTGTCAGCGGTAAGACCTAATTTTGTTTTCCACTTTTCTAAAGTTGATGCAACATTAGTGTTGCTTTTAGTACAAATTTGTGTAACAAATATACATCTACGAAATGCATATATTTTAGTCGAGCCTTGCAAATTCTTTTCCCCCAGGACACGGAATGGACAGTAGGCCAGCCATGGCTATATTTGAGCTACTGGACTACATTGTCAATGAGGTCAGAGAATCTGCTTAGTATGCAACTTGCATCCTATTTTGCCTTATGTAGTATTTTTTATAAAGCTATTTTACTCCAATATCTCTCATTTGTCTGTTCCCCACCTGTCTCTGCATCTGCAGCCACCACCCAAGCTGCCCCATGGCATCTTTACCACTGACTTTGAGGAGTTTGTGACGAAATGGTGAGCTCTTGGATTTTGCTCTCTGCAGTGTGTGGTGGTTTTGTTCTTGCAAGCAGCGTCTGAGTTGCATATTGTTTTCAGACCCTAAAGTATTTCATTTAAGAAAGGAAAACGAAATTATAAGGTTTCAGTCTGCAAAACTCCAAAAACATTTCAACATTTCTTGTCTGATCACGGACTTTAGATTTAACAGTGATGTTGGTTTGTGGTTTTGTCATATTGATTGTTTCTTGTGTTTCACAGTCTCATTAAGAACCCAGCTGACAGAGCTGACCTCAAGATGCTAATGGTACGTACATTTGTATTTATGGTAGCTTAAAATGAAGATAAAGCTTCAGTACTGTACTGGCTTAGGACAGTCATGATAACATCTGTAAAATCTAGGCTTATGTCTTAAAATCAAATTATAAAAAAACAAACATCAAAGTAGCCATAAGCCCTATTCAGACGTAGGAGATTTTTACCAGTTAGGGGGTAAGTCGTGATTGTATTGTCGTTCAAATCCAGAATGTTGGCGTTTTTTCCCCACCACCTGTGTAATCCCCGACCGAATTACCTACTGTTTTTTGACAAACACCAAGGTCGTATGATAATTTAATTGCCGTCCGAATCCAAAACTCTGACTTTACAGACCATAGGTGATCAGTCCAAAAGTCATTTGTAAATCTCTTAAAATATAAATTTGACTCTTGAAAGCCACCGTACGGATGTGCATTTTCAGGTGCGTAGGATTACAAATTCAAACATCCATAGTGATATTTATATATCACGATACATAATATATATCTACCTGACGCTTGAATTTTAATCACTGAGGAGCCATGTTAACTTGTTTTTACAGACGTCTCTATGAGAATCGATTAACGTCCGATTAGGGTTATAGCCACAAAAATGACAAAAATAGGTAATGTGTGTTACCTATCAATTAAATGATTATTGGATGAATTTTATATTTTACAAATAGTTCTTAAATTTGTTTCATTTATAATTCTGAAATGAATGATTTTATTATCACTATTTTTTTTTGCAAACAGTAAATTACAAAAAAATACTTTGGCTGGGGTTTCACAGGAAGAAATAGCATGGTTTGAGTGGGCCTTAGCCAATACTTTTGAATAAGTCTTTTGGAACGCACATCTAGTATTATGTGGTTCTCGATTTTTGGCCATGTTCGTACAGCGAGTAATTCGAGTTAAGACTTGAATATGACATGTTCTCCCCCTCCCACTCATTTGAGAGCTTGAGCCAGTTCTAATGCTTGTAGTAGTTACTCAAAACAGAATATCTATATTAGCTTTGCTTTATGAACCTATCGAAAATGTAAAGAAAAAATATCAACTAAACTGTTTTTTGACGAAAGCAATTGATAATGTAATATCTGTATCCAGGGCCACACGTTCATCAAGCGGGCAGAGGTTGAGGAGGTGGATTTCGCTGGATGGTTGTGTAAAACCATGGGCCTTCACCAGCCCAGCACACCCACTCATAGCGCCGAATGAACGCTGGATCTCACAGCGTACCCACCCATGCCATTCTCATCCTCCGCTCTACTTTGCTCCTCTCTTCTGTCACAGGCCTGTATGCTTGTAAGCCTCCGTCACACCGCTGTGCACTCTTTTGCCGTTCTCTGCTTGTTCTTCCCTTCGCTGCGGTAATTTCTGGGGGTATTGTTTTATAACGGAGCATCTAGTGTTGGAACAAATGAGTATGGAGATTAGAGTCACTTAAATGGAGTGGCTGTATTTTTAAAGACCAGATTATTCAGGAATGTGTCCAAAATGGGTAATGATAAACAGGGTTTTTGTTCCTACAATAGCCATTTCATCAATTTTATGTTTTTTCAGGGTTCATAATGTTGCTAAAATGCTATTTATTGGCAGTTATCATTACACTGTGTTAAAATGCATAGCCTGGCAAAACATTTGATAATCAACTGCTATTTGCATTAAAAAAATCGAAAACCAAAGAGGGCTACTGTGGATCAAATAGATTGTTAATTACGAAGACTATTATAAAAACATGATGGCCAAATTAACAACATCCTAAGTACCGTATATAGTTGCAATCTGTTGTAATCTGCCATGTCAGCTGATGGCTATGCTGTAAATTTGCACATGCTAGTGATTTATCCAAACATACTCACGATTAGATTTCCATATGTTGGGTGCTCTATCCCACCAGTAATTTTGTTTTCAGGTCAGAAACTCTGATCCCCATCATATATTTTGAAATGATATAATGCCCATAATGTTGGCTCTCCTTCATTCATCTTTCTAGTTTCTTATGTTGTAACGGTTTCTTGCTTTATTTTTTATCATCATAAAGGTATATTTGGGAAGATGTGTTCAGTTTTTGCTTCAGTGTTCTGTTTGTAAAATTGCTTTTTCAGCTCGAGTGGTTTTTCCTCGAAATCCCTGTGACTCTATGATCACATCTAAGCTACTCCAACCAAGTCCAGAACATGTGCACTGATCCTCATTGGTATATAAAGCGCAAGGTAACGTCTCAGGCCACCATGTATAGTGCTATGCAGATCAAATGAACCTCAGCAGATTATTGATATATTAGTTGGTCTTATAAATACACGGGTGTTACAGATGGGCATTGTAAAATGTGGCTAAAGCCCACTTGTTCTGGATAGCTTGGTGTTTTTCTTTTTTCTCTCTCTAGTACTTTTCAGTCAAGTTGAAACTGTATTACTCGCACACTGGCATTCAGCTTGTGAATTTGACCAAGTGAATGCATCACCACACTTATGTGTATAAAAATATATGTACAGTACACATGGTACTGTTTTTCAGTCTTAAAAATAGCATTTTATGTGTTTTTTGTTTTGTTTTTTTGACTATGGCAGAGAAGAGGATATAAGTCATTTTATTACCATATGGAATGTGTTGAATACAATTCTAATATAAAAATAAAACTTATTTGTGAATGATTATTTTGCTGCAGTTATTGTCGCTTGATAAATTACATGTTTATGCATTGTTTGTTTTTGTTTTGTTTTTTCATTTGAAATGTTTAACGGATTATATTTAAGTGGCATCATTGTGGTAAAAGCTATAGTCAATGACATACCAGTTTACACCAGTTTTTTATTATATAAGAAATCTTGTTTGTTTTTTTGCAGTTTTGGCCATAGGTGTAATTATATTTTGTGTCTGGGTTGTTGTAACTAACCAGTATTTGACTACTTTAGAATGTAAGAAAGCTATTTGGATCTTATACAAATATTGTTATGTAAAATTTTAAACATTCCATTAACAGGGTTGTGGTGTGTTTAAAAACAATGAAAGAGAACCTGTCAGCCAATGTTTCACAGCACACCAGGTATGAATGAGTAAGCTGTCATGAAACCAAGCTGCGGAGACATGTTTTATATAATATTAACGCAACCACTCCTGCAAACATTTTTACTTTCTAACTAATAGTTGCGTTCAACATTAAAGGTAACTACTAAGGTCCCAAAAGTGTTAATAAAGTACCCCTGCTATACTGCCCTCTGTGGCTGGTGTGCTTAAATTCAACCTGCTGGTCTCCGATTCAGCGTTTCTGCATTTAAGCTCAATTCAGTGACATACACAATTACGCTTCTCTGCGTCCACTCCCTGTTTTATGGGAGAGTCCTCACTTGTATAGTCACTCGCAGGAAGGTCATGTACTGATCCTGTTTTTAAGAAACATTCAGTCAGGTAACAGGTAAGCTGGTGAACGTCTCTTAAGTGGTGGACGGTTATCCATGTCTGTCCTGCTGATCGACTGTACTCATCGCCCTATTCAATATGATTTTGGTGAGTATGGAACATTTCGGTTTGTTACTGAGCATACTTTTGTTTACTTGCTATACTTTATTTATTGTAAAGAGTTTGTTTCATTACGTTATGTGGATGGAAAAATGTCAAAACACAAAAGAATAGTGTACAACGAATACACCGAAGACCCCTTGAGAGTAGGTGCACACTGTAAGCTGTAATAATCGGAGACAGTGGAGGTTGTGTGTGTGTGTGTTGCGGGGGGGACTGCTGGCAGACCCTGAGTATCCTGGAATGTGCCATGGCTTGTTCTGGGGTGGGACTCCATGACCTCAGGCAATGGGATGGGTGGGTGCGACTGCATTCGCGCACACAGGGGAGAGTAGAACGGTTAACTTTCACAATTTGGGCACATGCGCTCACCCGAAATACATTTAAGCGAAACTTCGTACAAACACGAGCCCGGTTTACCAATCACTCACGTGAACTCCCATTTCGTTTATGTGATGAGTGGATGGTGCCCACTATTGCATGGTAACAGCCTTTTACTGTATTCCCCAGAGAGGAGCAGAGAAGAGCAGAGCAGCATGGGGGAATGCTGTTTCTTTAAGAGAGAGAGAGGGAGAGCGAGAGAGAGAGAGAGAGAGAAAGGGAGGGACCTCTTTGCCCTCCAGAAACCAGGAAGGGAATTGAGTTGATCTGCTGGTGCTTGGTTAGCGCATATGTAGCTTTGAACAGCAGGGACAGCTAAGAGAGAGAGAGCAAGCGAGCTCCATAGAGGAGGAGAGAAGAGGAGGGCTGAGCTAACCCATAACAAGCACCACCACGGCCATCGCAGGTGAGCTCGTTCGTCCCCCGTGTTGTCTGCCCAGGGCCTGTCGACCGAAGGGAGCAGGGCAGAGGAGGAAGGAATAAGGGAGGGGGGCAGAAACGAGAGAAAGAGAGAGAGTGTGGGGGGTGGCTCCTGTGCCAGTGAGAAATGATTCCTGTTTTTTGTTCATCAAAACAACTGCTTTCGTTCACCATCTGTTCAGTAATGTCGCTTTCATAAACTTTATCCATTTCTTCCAGCTGCTAACTTTGTTGTTGTTGTTTTGGAGGTAGCCCTTAAGGGGTGTGTTCGGTGTGGGGGGGTTCGGTGAAGAGTGATGAAGTGCACTTGAAGGAAGGAACCAAATATAATTCCACAGGACAAGGTACAGGGCACTAGGGTCCAGTTTTCTAAATGAGTTGTCTTTCGTGTGGTAATTTGCACACAAGCTGTCTTGAATTATGCTGACAGTGTTTACTTTTATAAGTAAATACTTTAGGGGAAAAAAAGTTTCATTTTTGCGATGAAGTTTTTGCATCGAATCATAGTTTTATTTGTGAATGGTCTTCTGAGTAGCATCTGTATCTCATTTTTTCATATGTGTAGAGCTTGTTGGTCTGCACTTTTAATACCTGGCATCCTGCTATCAATACACGGCAGTGTATAATTCAGCTCTGAATGCTTACGTTGAAGCAAGCTCAGAGATGTAGGGGTGGAAAGAGCACACAGTTTGGGACTTGTAGTTCATAGCTTTGGTCTGAAAGCAGGTAAAGTAGCACTTGGGAACTTCACATCCCAGAGTGCTTTGCCCTTGGCCATACAGGAAAGGGAACAGCAAATAGCCTATCCTAGTGGGGAGGTGTGGTGATTGAGAAGCCGGCAGGCCAATCGCAGGGGGAAGTGAAGCCGGAGCAGTGGGCTGAAAATAGAGTGGGGGAGTTAGTAGGTGTCTGCCTGCCTGTGTGGGATCAGGCAAGGGTTTGCTTGTGTAACTAGGGCCACTCGGAAGTTTCCTGTCTGCAGTTGCTTCGGAACAGGACCCTGCCCGGATACAGAGGCAAAGCAGGCAGGGGGAGAGCGAGCTGACCCAGAGGGAAGTAAAATTCTGGCCGGCCGGTAAGAGCTCTAAATGCACTCTCACTCTCTCTGGTGTCTGAGAATGGAAAAGCAGGCTAGAAGAGAAATAATGGAATCTTAAGGGGGGAAAGAGAGAGGGACTTGATTAAGTTCAGAGCGCTTGACCCACTTGCAGATGGCATAGAGATGGAAAACGGAAACCTGCTGTGCTAAGGTATGGCTTGGCGATGTACTGTCCTGCGAGTTTTACTTTTCGAGTACTTATTTTACTGAGCCGTGTCATTGCTTTAAGTTTAATTTTTACCTGAAAATCTAATTAAATAAACAGGATTTTTTTATTTTATAAGCCAATGCAGATTAGTATAAATTCATTTTGTAAGTTTCAGTCACAAATGACTCACTGGTTTGAAACTTTGGCACCTCTGGTGGACTACGAAACTATTTCGAATAACTTCATTTCACTGTAAAGACATCCTGCATTTTGAGATCTCCAACAACGTTGGACTTTGGAAAGTTTTGTCTCTTCTCTCGGACGATCCCGTGCAGGCTGCTCTGCACCTTCATTCTTTTTATAGCTGAGCTTTAATGTACAATCAACTGCAATTGGTCTTTAGCATGGTCTCAAATCAGTAGCTTGCATGTGTCCTCCTGGGCTTAAAGGCGTTGCAGGAAACTGCAGTGTCTCGCTCTGTTTTTTATTCAAAGATGTATGCAGATCATTACCAACCCATACTTGCTCGACTCGTTTTCACCAGTGCAGGTACAGGGAGGGCGCAAGGGGTATTTTTATTCACGATAACGCCCAGTGTCTGAATAATGCACAGACGAGGCTCCTTGTCTCGCTGGGGTGAGGCCGTTCTTTATTGTCTCTTGCTTGTTTAAGTGGTAGAGAGATTCATACCCACCATAAACCAGTTAACCCTGTGTATGGTTAAATGACCTGACAGGGTCATTTCAGGTCACAAGTATGGCATGTAGGTATGTGGGAACTTCATGTCACATTTGTTGCCATATTATTCTTTACTTAATATTTTCCTTGCAACTTTTTTTTAGAGCTGGATGTTATTGAATGCTGGTTAGTTAAATATTTGTTAGTGTGTGTGTGGCTAACTTTTAAATTCCAGATTCACACCCTTTGTTAAAATTTGTTTTATTGCACTGCAGTATAGTAAACATAGAATACTAAATGCATAATTAATTAAATGCAAACATTCACAGTCCTCCAGAGCGGTTTGGTACAGTAGTTGTCTCCTGAATATGAAACGTATAAGTGTGTTCTCTCCTTTCACAGAGAGGGGCTTGGGGTGTTACAAGTTTCTCTCAAATATTGTCTAAGAGTGAGATTCAGGAACACATTTTAAGTTCCCTCTCTTTCGGCTTTATTTTTA
Organism: Beaufortia kweichowensis; assembly: GCA_019155185.1. NCBI lineage: Eukaryota > Metazoa > Chordata > Actinopteri > Cypriniformes > Gastromyzontidae > Beaufortia > Beaufortia kweichowensis. Next base: position 4,819,753 of record CM032818.1, on the reverse strand, counting down.
GATGAGGGCAGTACTTAGGTGGGCCATTATGAAGCATTTTTAAGTGATCAAATTAAAGACTGATGCTAGAAGATGGGCAGCCACAAGCAAGCGTCACTATCGGTAATCAGAGAGCTCATCTCATTATTCTCTCATTGCACTCTTTAAAGGGCTGTCTTCCACTTGTCCTTATCTGCCGAGAGTCTGTCGACACGACGACTGGGGCCTTCTTTTCGGTTTCCTTGACAGTAATGTGGACTCCAATTGCTGTAAGTTTATGCTCTTGCCCCCGTTCTCTATTGTAAAGCTCGACCTCCAGCAGGTGTAGGAGTCCTTGACATACTTACCTCGGTGTGATCGTTCGGAGATGAGCTGAGGTGGAGCTGAAAAAGAAATCATGGGTGGGTTGTCATTTTGCCTCCTCAGCAGAGGCAGAAGAGGGAAGTGGAAGCTGTGGTGGAGTGTACAGTGCAGTGTCTGGGAGAGCTGGTCATCTGATAACAGAGCGGGTTCTGTTACACCATCACTAGTGTCACGCAGGAAGTCTTCTTCCGCTCAACCGGCCGGGCTGCGGCAGCAGCAGAAGAGTTTGAGACATGCACAAGGACACTGGAAGCATTCGGGTAGCTACGCCAACGTTAGTCCATTTTGTTTTTGTCACGTGTTGGTTCACTTTCTCTTTCCTTGGTTTTTGGCACAACAAAAAACTTTGAAAAACCGTGGGCAGCTCATAGACAGATGCAGGGAGTTAGGCCTGGAAAAGTTTGGTCAAACTTTTGAGGGGGCGTCATGGCATTTTCACATGTGGGCTTTATCTTCCAGCAAAGCTGCTGCTGGTCTGGAAGGACTGTAGACATGTTGTTGCATTAAAAGTTATATCTTCTTTACCTTTTACCATCCCCTCTGACATATTTCTAGAACCAAGACCTTTGATTTTCAACCATAAAAGGAAACCAGTTTCCTTGTACTAAAACTTTTATTGACCTCTATTACATGAGGATTGATTGATTGATTTTTTTTGCTGGTTTTGAAAAGAGAAAGAGGTTAGCAGTGTTATTATGGGTCTATAGAAGGCTCCAGAGACTAAAGCGAGCTTAAAACGAGAGTTGGTGTCGACTCACAAGTTTGCATTTGCTTCAAGCAACCTCACCCAATACCTTTGTGAGGACATTGTGAATACAAGTCTGGATTTTTGGCAGTCTACTGACATATCTCCAGTGAAACAGCCCGGCACCACAACTCTGTTTTATCAGTTTTTCGCCCACTTCCTGCTTGCTCTTTTCGCAACCAATCATGCTTCTCTAACCAACACTGGCAGGAGTGACTCATTTGCAGAGCCTTGCTTAAAATCCTGTTCTTCTTGGAACCTGTCAGCCCCTCTCCATACTGTTTACGATTATCCGGTAATATCCTCTCTGCCTTGACCTTGAACCTTGTCAACCTGTGGTGACTCCCCTTCCCGTCCTCATGAGGCAGGAGGAGCTAATCGCAAACACATACTAACTTGCATATATTACATAGACATGTATGATGTGGGATGCACTTGGTACACTGCAATTTAACTTGCATGTTTGTCAGTATTCCTCTCTCAGTAGAGATTTTGTTTGCTTTTGCAATATGTGGTGCCCATCACCGACTATATTGAAAAAGAAAGCAAAATTAATAGAATGATACTGAAGGGTTTCCGAAGAAGAATGCTGTTTGTTTTGGTTTATGTCATAAGCCAGTTTGTGTACAGGAATGTGTGTCCATGTGCTTGCCTTAGATGTTTTGTTTTGAGGTGTCAGTTTTTGGTTTCTATGAATATGTAGATTTAAAATTCGGTGTCCTCATGCTGTATTAGAACTGCTTTTGATATAGCTTTTGAGTATGATATATATATATATATATAGGAAAAAAATAACTGTATGTATGTATGTATGCATGTATGTATGTATGTATGTATATATATACAAAAAGGCAACTAACTCTCTAACTAAGGATGTAACTCTCATCCTTAGCTAAAGCTAAATAGCTTATTGAATTTCAAAGTCTTCTTTACAAATTCTTATATTAAAACTAAATCAACTCAAGCAATGGAGATACTCTGTTACTCTGACAGTTTGTCAGTCCCTGAAATCTATTCCCGAAAGCTGCACTTCACAGGCTGGGAGGGGCTGTTAGGGGAGGGTGGGGGCCTGGGTGGGTATTCGCAGTAACTTGTGGTTTGACTTGCAAAGTAGCTGAGGCCTGTGCGTGTGGCCAGCTGAAGAGGTCTGGAAATGAGACGTTGGGGCCGTTGCATGGTCCCTGTCACCCAGAGCCATGAATAAGTGATGATGAATGTAGGGAGCCCTGAGAAGGTGTCAGGATCAGGTTTGTTTGCACTGTTTCCTCTTTCTTTCAGCTTTGCCCTGGGTTTATTCAGGGACAGGGATGCTGTTTTACTGGTGTCCTGATGTCACCAACAAGCTGAGATGTGACTTCTGGTTTTGAGTGTCCTTTACGAGAACTCCCTTATATGAGCAAAAGTATTTTTACCCTTCTTAGAACCATAGATTTTCTCACAAATCTTCAAATCAGATAATTATCTTAATTCATGAGTTACATGTCTCGTTCTTGCCAGACACTTATTTGCCAATTGCCTAGTCTTTACCATGAACATAGCATTTGTTTGCCAAGCAGATTTTTTTTGTTTTAAGAGATAAGAGAAGTGTGGTATCAGGGCTTGGCACTCATCATGTGGCTCAAAGGTGCAGGAAGAGACAGAGAGAGAAGGGCTTAAGCCATTGGCTTACAGGCATTACCAACTTAAACAAGTCAAGACGTGGTCCAGTGGGGGGACTATTATTGGAATGGCTTCACTGATGTGTGCTATATAGAAGTGTGCATATGTGCCCTAGTTCACAGAAATTTCGTCATATTTAAACAAAGAACTATTTCGCTGTGTGTGCTTATGTCGCTATGTGTGAGCTTAAATGTCATCCACAGATAATAACATAAGCAAGACTGGTGGTGTGGGTTGATTCGCTGCTGTGTTCTACCTTCTACCTGACTGTGTCAGCTTTTTAGGTGTGGAAAAAGGCAGTTTTGTGTGAAAGAGAGCTAGCAGCCAGGTAGAGCAGGTCTTGCATACATACCAAGGGGCTTGATCTAAAGGAATGTCATGTGAATGCATTGCTCTTATTGAGTATAATCCCCCTGGCCTCACCCCTGCTGGGTCACTACAGCAGATGGAGGGGCGGAGGGTAGTTAGGCTGTTTGGCTTTCATGTGTTAGCGTGCGTTTTCCAATAGACAAATCAAGAAGGGTGGCTTTCCACAGCCCCCCTCCCTCTTGCCTTTGCCTGTACTGCAGTCGATCATTTTAATCTCCCCCCACACGTGATCAAGGGGACAGGCCTTTCCTGAAACTTGGCACACAGTGCAGGGTGGGGTAACCGGCTCAGACCGGATTGACAACCTCTCTTTTTAATACTGTTCCCTTGCAGCCCTACATGTGTCCTCCTACTCTTCCTCCTTCTCTAGTGGTTTTTTTTCCACTCAGGCCTGTAGTTGGCTACCCTCTGCCCCCACCCCTCTTCCCCACCAGCCAACTGACACGCCACCGAGTGCACAATTATGCCCAGCCCTACACTAGTTTGCGCCATGCATTTCCCCCCAGCAGAGTTGCAGTGTACAGATTCTCCTTTCCCACTGCCATCATGCCACCCTCTGACGCGGCATTACAGTTTGAGTCAACACCCTGAACTGATTGCTGTAAAGTAGAAGGCTTTTTGGTTTTTCAACACGTTAAAGTTGCACTGACAAATGTATAAAAATAACAGCAGCCTTTTCACAGCATCACAAGAAGTGTTGTACACAACTGTAGGACTGTGGGGTTTGTGTTTTCCGTTTGACAGTCATAAAAACTTTTTTGCATGACTAAGCATATTCAAAGCAACTCTTTGCCATTATAGCTACACAGCATATTGATAGTTTAACATTGCAAGTAGCAATAAAGAAACTTAAAAAGGGAATTGCGTGTTATTTTTTTTTCTTATAGTTATATATAGGCACACAGATATATGTGAGTTATAAAAAATAGAGGTTTTAATAGAGGAAAACTGCTTATAAATTATACTAAATTATTTTATTTGAAAATGCAGGTGCGTGCGTGCGTGCGTGCGTGCGTGTGCACTTGTTCTGTAACAGCACACATTGTTAAACATCATTGACTTAAAGCTTATACCCTTATTGTCATTTTGGCCCCTTTACCAGTTTCCTTATTGAAAATGTAAAATATCTGTATTTACTAACACAACATTGTCTATTAACTGTATTTACTATTTACTAAATTAAAAATCCTTTTTAACTTCAGGCATATGTTTGGCCAACTTCAGGCAGCCGTTTGGCCGCTATCTGTTAGTCTCTGTGCCTTATTTGCATACAGGACCTGGTGATAATAAAGCAGAGAGAAAAAAGATAGTATAAATATAGCCCAAAATATGCAAGAGCACTACCTCAAATTGTTGTTTTTAATTTGAATGGCCAGAATAATTAACATCATCTAATGGACAAAATAACACCTGTTATCACTTTTAAATTCTCAGACAGGCAGACGGGCAGACGGCAGGACGGACGGACGAGCGGCGGCTGCGATTGGCGGCTCGGCGGCAGGCTGGTGGAAAATGTCGTCGGGAGCTGGTGGGCGGGGAAGGCGGCAGGGGAGGACCTGTGGGAGTGCAGGCGAGGTGGAAGAAGGCCCAGTCGGTATCCCTTTCCCCGAGCACAGCGCTGACCTGCTGGGCAGTCTAAATCGACAACGGCTAAGTGGGCTGCTGTGTGATGTACTTCTAGTAGCCCAGGAGAGAGAATTCCCTGCCCACCGCTCCGTGTTGGCTTCCTGTAGCACCTACTTCCACAAGCTTTTCACCTCGGGTCTGGCTGCTGACCGCCAGAGGGTCTATGAGCTGGACTTTGTGCGGCCCGAGACTCTGGCCGCCCTCTTGGACTTTGCCTACACGGCCACACTTACAGTCAGCCGCAACAGTGTAGTTGACATCCTAAGCGCTGCCCGTGTGCTGGAGATCTCACCCGTCCAAGAAGTCTGCACACACCTGCTGGACACCAAAGTGCTCTCCCCGCCGGTAACCATTTTTATTTAAAAAAAAAAAAACATTTTATTTTATTTTTATTTTAAAACGTTAAAGAATGAATGATGTTATGGTAAACACCCATGTCTTTCCACAGGCGGGCAGTGAGCAAGAAGAAGAGGAGGAGCGAGAAAAAAATGGAAAAGAGCAGGGCATCCGGCTGCGTGCCCGGGAGTACCTGGAGTTTTTCCAGAGGGGGGCACATTGGGGTAGCAGCTGCAGCACACCAGAGCTCAGGGACCTGCCCGCACACCTGCACTTTAGCCAACGGAACGGCGCTGACAGCAATGGAACGCCCACCGTCCCTGCTGACTACTACTCCTCACTGGCCCAGGCCCTAGCGCAACCACCTCGTGACCCTGAAGATGACGATGTCAATGAGGAACGCCAGAATGGAGCTTTGGCTCTAGGTCGAGTAAAAGGTGCTGAAGCTCTGATGTCCTATTATGCTCCTACTCACAATGGACATTACTACCTCCATCAGGCAGAGCCCAAATCAGAAAGAGAGGTGGAAGTGGCAGGCGAACGTGAGCAAGGCTCAGCCAGTGCTTTGTTACAACAGATGATGGACTCCTTGGAGCAGAAAAGGGAGCACACCATGGCGGGTAGGGGTGAGGAGGACAGGCCGGAGAGTGAAGAGCCGGACGTAGAGTTTTACTTGAAGTACTTTAATAGTGCGCAGCAAGAGGAGGTTACCAGCGCCCCCATGTCACCAAGTCTGCTACCGATGTGGTCGATGAGGGGCGGCGGAGGTGGGAACCAAACGGGTGGAGGGGGTAACAGCGGTGAGAGGAAGATGCGCTCAAAGGCCTTCCAGAAGTGCCCCATCTGCTCCAAGGTCATCCAGGGTGCAGGCAAGCTTCCACGCCACATCCGTACGCACACAGGAGAAAAGCCCTACGAATGTGCTATCTGCAAAGTGCGATTCACTAGGTAAGCAAATTTCTTTGTTAAATTTGTCAAATTGAGAAAATTTTGTAGTTTCACATACTTATTAGCTTTTTATGCTAGCAAATATGCTGTAGTTTTCTTAAGATTAAAAAGATTATTTAAAAGATTATTTAATTGTATGGTATTCTGTATACCAAAGTAAAGACAGTAAGCAATAAAGCAGTGTTTTATGTTGACTTAAAGGTTGCATGACAAAGTCCTGGAATTTTAACAAGGGGGTCCAATAAAAGTGGGTTGTGGTAGCACTGCCTGGTCGCCTGTTATCAGAGAAAACGCTGTTATAAAACTCTCCATGCCGATATTGAAAGGGATTACAGCATGGTGCCCTATCAACGATAGCGTGTCAGCTGAACTTGTGACCCTGTGTGCTAAGTTGATTATTGCCCCTGGCACATAAAGCCCCTTGTTCTAACTAGACAACTACTAGGGCTACAAGACTAAATCCAACTTAGCAAGCTGCTAGCGTGTCTTACTGTGTCCTTAAGGGCATCACCTATTCCATGAAACCATTGCCTTAATGAATTAATCAGGAGACATGCATTGGAAATAGACACTGCGCTGAAAATATCCAGCACGCTATTTGCGTAGGGTTGGATCTAAACTTGCCACCTAAATACGCCACCTATTGGGAAGGGGTACTGTAATCTTAATCCAGTTAGAACAGGGTTAAGAGTGCGCCTCACTCACGCTGCAATAAATCAATCCTGTCTTTTAAATAATTCATTTGTCTGTGCCCCACTCTGTTACACTGCGTGTATGTGTCGACACACCTTTCATCACTTCCGTATATGTATATGCCATACCCTTTCTGTGCAGATGAAAATGCAAATGAGAAATAAAGGGAAATTATGAGTGAGGGAATCTCACGTTTAAAATATAAGCAGTCAACGAATTGTACACGTCTGTGTTTACACACTCAGGCGTGTCTATCTCTGAACAAGCGGGCACGTGTTTGTGTTTAAAAAGTATGCACAGATCCGGACAGGTCAGCCAACCTAGTTTATTTAGTTGTACTCTGCCCTGGTCACAAGCTTTGGGGGGGGTGGTGGAAAGGGGTAAACTGAGAGCAGATTCTTACAACAGAACGCCTTGCATTTGACACCACACTATAGCTATGCCGTCTCTTGTTAAAGACGGCCTAATCTTTAACCAGTCAGAAATGTATAGTAACAGATACCCAACAATTAAACAAATGACCAGTTTTTGCTTAGATGTACATTTGGAAAACATGCAGAATTTCCAACTGTTGATACTGTAATAGTTTCGATGCCGCATTGAAATGAGACTAAAGGACCATTAAGACATTAAAGGTTAAACCACATTCTTCCAAACCTGTTCCTCAACCCAGCGCACCTTACTCTGGTTTTTCCCATGAACGCTCTCCTCATTTGAACTCATTTGAGATTTCAGATATTGCTTGTAAAAGTAGAAGTCTTGTGCTCTTATAAAACATCACCCTGTTTAAAATCTTACTATGACTCTGAACTGAACGTTGAGCTTTTGACTGCCTCATTGGCCTAAAAAGAAATTATGGCGATAAAGCTGTGAGCTTTATTGCTCTTTTCCCTCATTTGACCTTGGGTGCTTTCAGTACAAAACAGATGATAAATAAACTTGGCTTTACTCTTGAAAGTGAAGATAAGGAGGTCAGGCTCCTTTTGAAAATACATGTTGTCTTTGCTTTGTTAAAACAAGTTTTATATTTATGTCCTTTATACTTTATGTAATATGTGTGTGTGTGCTTTTTTTGCTAACAGTCTTTGTGGCTAACGTTACCTGCGTGTCTTGTAATTCAACATCTGGCCATAGATAATGACTCACCCCAATATCAGGGGTGTTAACAGCCTCACTGGGACAACGAGTAATGCTAAAATTTTATGGAATTATAGGTGTTTTCATATAAATATTAGTTAAGTATATCATGCTATTGTTTAGCTAATCTTTTAACCTCAAATTGTTGTTAAATCTTTTAACGCGTATTCACTTTGTAATGTCTGTAATGAAAAAATATTTGCTGTTTTCTAGGCAGGACAAGCTAAAGGTTCACATGCGCAAGCATACGGGAGAGAAGCCTTACCTGTGTACCCAATGTGGCGCTGCCTTCGCTCACAACTACGACCTGAAGAATCACATGCGTGTGCACACAGGCTTGCGTCCCTACCAGTGCTCCAGCTGTTTTAAAACCTTTGTTCGCTCGGATCACCTCCACCGCCATCTCAAGAAAGACGGCTGCAACGGAATCCCTTCCCGACGTGGCCGCAAGCCACGCATACGAGATCCTGACCTCCTAGAAGGTCCTCTGGAACTCCATGGCCCAGAAGTGGACATCGAGAAAGGGCAACGGCATCCAGACGGGGGCAGTGGAACGTCAGTCATGGAGGCAAATCACGGTAGTCACACGCACAGTCCGGTTCCTGATGGGGAAGGTTGTGAAGATTTAACCTTGGGACAAAGGGACTCAACAAATACGTAAATTAGACTTTATCGGAGAGGGCTTTACTCGAAAACCAGACGAAGAATACAATGGAAAACTAAGAAAAAAAAAAACTTAAAACTATACTTTAAAAAACCAAATCAGGGTGTCACGCAAATCTAATCTCCTAGTTTCTTCCTTCTTTCAGTTTTTTTAGTGTTTGCATTCCATATAGAGACTTAACCTCCATGTTACTGGTCTGTTGAAAGAGCGAAGAGCACTTCAAATCACTCACCCCAGCAGTCACCATCTTTCTGGGTCTTTTTGTTGATCATTTTTGTAACATGGGCATAACGGTTCAGCCATGTGTGTACGAGAAAAGCTACTATGCAGTTTAAACAAGTTCCTCATCTCTGGGTCACATCTCCAAGGCCTTGACTTAAAAAAGTAAGGTGTTCTTCAACGGGTTAGCTATGAATGGTCTAAGATGTGATCGAGGCAACCAATAAGTCTCTTTTTCTAATGCAATGAGCAACATGTACATACACTATGAAAAAATTATATTGTCGCAGATTGCAATATATGCAATATTCTGATGCAGCACCTTTTTTCTAAATGTTCCAGAAAGAATCAGACAGGGGTTTGATTTAAAGTGTTACTTTCTCTATAAAAGATTTTTCGAGAATTCAACTTTATGTGGTTTTAAGGTTAACTTCAAGTTGATTCCACATACAGGGGGGCTCATAATTTTACTTTGGCAGGTAGAGGATAGGAGAAGGGATGAGGTAGCACTACCTTCATCCGATCGCCACTGGGCAAAATCATGTTAAATCTTACCTCTCACAGGCCTGCGTTTCCTTCTTGGCAGTCTTACTTGCATTTTATTCTGTCTTATTTTGGGATTGTCTTAATATTGTGTCATTATTGATGTTTTTGATTCTTTTGGGTACTTGACACTTTACATTTGTACACGTGTGTATATATTAGGTTGTAATGTTATTAGACCCTTTATAAGATATATATTTCAAATAGATAGGGTTACAGCTTCCTTTAGCTTCACTCCAGGTTTCTCAAAAGTTTGCAGGTGGGATATACTGATATGTATGATATTTTAGAGCATTATAATCGAGAAACCCATTTTTCCTAAACTGCACTTAATGAAACTCAGAAGTTTCCCCCAAAGTATGAATTGCGGTAAATGTGCTACAGTTTGAATGCTTCAGCAGAAGAGTGAAACAGTATGCAACAGGGATGAGAGAGTGCCACTGTTACACAAACAGCTGGTGAACAACCTAAGCAGGAAATCTTTTATTTGTATAGGAGAGAGATGAGCACCTTTTTATGCATTTGCACAGCTTTAACTAAAGATATCCGATAGAGAGAAATCTATTTAAGGAGGCAGTTTGGGGAGATACAAAGTGCTTATTCAATTTCTTTGCCCAAGGGACCACAGACAAAAAACTGAACAGCCTGAGCGGTAAGGTGAGCAATAAATTAATGTCCAAAATGGAAGTTCAAATAAGCACACAGCTGTGGACAATGAAAAGGGAGGGTCCAATTTATCTTGCATTACTACTAATACAAATGGGATCAAATTTATTGGCCTTTTTGTGATGCACACGATTGACAGAGAAGTGTCACAAAGACAGAGACTTTTACAATTAAGTAATATGTGCTTCCTTGCACTTGTTCCACAGGGGTCTGAAGCATCATCAGGCAGTTTGTGGGCACGTCAAGAATAGGCTCTGTCCAAAATCCAACTTATTGGATGCTGTGGTTAAGTTAGTATAAATACGAGGATAAGACTTGACGAAGTTAAACTTTGACTTGACAATTTTGTTGTCCTGTGGTGAATGAGAGGATGCAGTTTTTTGGTATTGTTCCCTTTGCTGGTGCTGTACCCTTGTCTTTTGCACCTTAATAAGAAGCAGCAAGATTTGAATGCACTTTGTTACTGAGACGGGCACTTTTTAGTCAAAAGAAACGGGTACTTTGAAACAAAAAAGCAAATGTGCTAAAACCATTTAAGTGGTGCACGGCCACTCGAGAGAAAAAGGGGATGGGTAAAGATATTGTGTTGTTAGTAAATGTTAGTTGATATGTTAACAGATGTTAAAGAGTAAATACCCTGAGAAATTTATTTATAAGCCTAAAGACAAATTGCACTTAAAAGTTGAAAGTTCTCTATTTTGTCTTAATACAAAGAGTGGCAAGAAACATGGCCATATGTAAGCCTTTGCAGGGTTTTATGATGACAAATCTTTGAATTGAATCATTTAAATTGTAACGTTTCCCTTAGAATACAGCCAAGTTATGCTGGTCAAAAATTGTTGTTTCCCTTAGTTGTTGTGAAAGGCCTAACTTTCAGCATCACACTGTTGTTATTTAAGAGTGACTGGATGATGTAGCAAAAATAATCTGGAAATTCTGTTGTGTAAGTGTGTTGTTTCAAACCCCAAATCAACCTTAGTTAGTAGCTATCTCCTATACACTTATCAACTTTCTTCCACTCATGGCCTGCGATCATTCAAAACATAGTAGCTTTTATATTTCTTTCTTTGTCATGGCCCAAATCAGTCCTTCCTTATTACAGTATCTGACGTTGGAGTGAAATCTGTTGGGACGAAAACTTACTTGAGATCCCTTGATGTTTATTGTTATTCTTTTTTCCGTGATCTTTAGTTTGAGACAGTTTTAACTCGCAAAGCTTCTTTTGTTTTATTGTAAAATGTGTTGCTGCAGATGTTGTTTTAGCAAAGATAATGCTAACTGTGTGGATGGGGTCCGGCAATGGGAGGCGAGGTTAAATGGTGGTGGAAATTGGGCGGGTGGGTACAAAGCCTGATAGCACTGGAAATGGTGCTTTAGCTGAGAAAGAGTTTTTGCACTAAATGTCACTCATGTCCTTGGAGACGGGGAGACCTTTGACAAGACAAGACCTTTGAGTTTCAATGAATGCAGAGCGTATTTAATCTCTACCTAATTTCCCACAATTTACATCTGCAATTAACCATATGAAAACCAAAGTAGGGAAATACTTGGATTACTTGAAGTTTCTAGATAATTAGGAGAGGTTATTTTGCATCGGATGCACTTCTGTACCTTATCTGTAATAAAGTAAAACAATTGTGTAGATTTTTAGTCCACAGCAGAAGTAAGCTACTTGAGAACAATATTCACAGAATGGCTTGTATCCAATGGTTAACAGGATCAAACCTTAAGCATCTGTTTCTACAAAGTAGTTTGGTGGAGTCTTTGTGAGGTCAGAAGGACTCATTGGCTTTCTCTGGGGGTTGTGTACACTTTGTTCAAAGGGTCCAAAATAGTTCAGGGGTAGAGTCTTAAAGCTTGATGGGTGGAGAAGGATTGTGGAGAGAATGTGCCTTAACATAACAGGAGATTGGGAGGATTCTTTAAATGATGGCTTCCATTCCAGCTTTCCAAATCATTCTTGAATATTTGTGTCGGATGGTAAATGTGTCGGGTGGTTTTATTGTGGACATTCAAAAGAACCAAAAAGGTGACTCCGATTTTTGTCCAGAGCTTGTCTAATACACCTCAACTTGTAAATACAAACTAACAGTTAAACAGTTGTACGCTGAGAAATGTTAATTGCTGAGTAAGCGAGGAGTTTCTTTTATCTTTACTTCCATTTTGCGCTGTTTATTGCTTCCGCCCCAATGATAACTCCACTGACAGACACTACACACAGAAAGTGTCAGAAAAAAACCTTTTAAATGACTTCAGATGTAATATCCAAATTGTGTGTCTTTTTTTGTTTAACTTATTGGACAACTGTAATAATCATAGAAGATAATTTAATCAACAGACGGTTGCTTTTGTAGATGTTCTGGCTGGGTCGAAGCACAACTAGCTGAGGACGACATAATGCATGGCTAGATCCGCACAGTTGTTCTCACCAGGCACTTTTTGCACAAGGAGTGGCTTGTGGGCAGTGGGTACTAGTTTGCACAGTTTGGGGAGGGCGGGTGCTTTTTTGTGCAGTTTGGGCAGGGGAACAGGTTTTAGGGCTTGGGTGAGCCATGTCAGGTATTGCTGTGCCATTATGTGTACCTAAGGAATTATAGCCATCTAAGTCTTTGACTGCCTCAGCTGGTTATGTTTCACTGATCGAGGAGATCTTCTGAAGAGCAAATGTCAGCGTGTGTGGTCGGAGGAGGCAGGGGGATTTTAGGGATTATGGGCCATCATCTATGCTTCTCAGGTTAAATATCAGTCCATGTCCATTTCTATTCTTTGGTTTAAGCTCAGATTTTGCCTTCTGTGTAATCAAAGCTTTATTGTACTGAGAGTACACCAACCGAATATATATTATGAATTTTGAAGATACTATATCAAAAGCGAACTACCCACAACGCCCTCATTGTTTGCCTAATAACTGTACATTCTTGTCCAGCATAGTATAAGAATGGCAAAATCAATGTTCGGTTTATGTTTTAACATTCTAGAAACGTGGGTGGAACGACTTTATAGGCTTCAGAATGAAGCCAAGACAGCAGTGAATTGTGGGACAGAGACAAAAGTCTGAGGTCTTTAACAAGCATGCATTCCATAACTTCCTCTTTATAGTTAGATGTAGGTAGAGGAAAAGAGGTGGTTTCTTAAGTCTTAAAGGATGATTTCTCTATTCCTCTATCCAGAATGTTTAGAGAAGGGAATGTGTTGGGCTTCACAAAGCCATAAAGCTAATTGCATTTCTGTGATTGTAACAAAAAGCACTTTGCGGAAGGCCATCCAGAATATTGTGTGCTGTCTCCTTCGATTATTACTGTTGTTGTTTTTAATTGTTGTTGTTTTTTCTCTTGTTGATGCAGTTTTTGTTATCTCATTGTGGATGTATTGTTTTATTTAAATGCAAATACTACATGAATAGAAAAGAAACTTGAATATGCGATATATTTGGGTTGAAGTCCAGTTGAACTGCCGCCCCGTACCACATACATCTCTGGAAAGACACAGTAAAATAAGGAGTCATATGTCACACACGTTTTTTTTTTTTTACATTTTTCCACATCTAAACCCAATATTATTATAAAAGACTTTGTTTGTTAAAGGACATTTCTTCCAAGATTCTCATTTCATCTGCAAAATGCTTTATAGGCATACAGTTTACAAGAGGGTAGATCTAGATTATTGGTGTTGTTGGGGCCTAATTATCCCAAACAACATTAATGTCAATTAAACGGCTGCAGATATTTACCTTGCAATCCGACCTATTAAGGCAGACAGGTTGGAAAGTATATTAAACTTTATATCTCCAATTAATTTCCTTCTGTGGTGTTAGATGGTAAATCCAATAATGTTATGTATTTTCCACGTTGCACAACATTTTTTTTTTTTTCTTGCAGTTTTTTTTTAGAAGTTTTTAAGGGATTCATTCCATGCTAAATTCCAAGCTAACATCTCTTGTACATTTCAAGTATCAAACCTGTATGCGTAATTCATTAGGTGAGTAATCAGACAACAATAATTCATTTTCAGGCTTTGGGTACACTTTCTAACACTTGCATAGACTTTGGGGCGGCAGAAATATTCCCAGTGTCTCAGGCTTGGACAGCAGAAACCCTATTCTATTTTTGGTTAAATCAAGTCCCATTCCTTTTCATTGTCTTTCAGTGTGTGTTGAAGCTATAGAGATGTATTTGGGAGAATTTGCACTTTTGGCGATGAAAAGAATTTGTATTGTATATGAGACCACTAAATGTACATCGTCTAAATCAAACAATTCCATCTTGTTTTCCTTTGTCATTTTATTCTATTTTTTTTCTTTTTGTTTTGTTTTTATTTTTACAAAATATATCCAAAATGTCTGACGTTTAAAAAATAAGACATTTCTATTAAAAACAGAATGTTTACGACCGCTCTGTCTTTGAATTTATGTTGTCATTTATAAACGAATTGTATTTCCAATTTGCTGTAGATATAAACCTATTCACAGGGATATTTGTCACTTTTTATTAATTTTACAAACAAATTATAATACAAGGTTCACTGAGGTAAAGACAGTAACATAAGAGCTGGCCATGGGATCTCAACATGGCAGCCACCATGGTGCCTAATTACTTTTTTTTAGTATCTGACCTGTACTTATGTATTGTAATTATTAGTATGTTAAATAAATATAAAACAGGGAAGTTTTTGGTCTTTAGTTATCAACATTGACATAATTTAGACATATTTATTCAAAATGGTTCTTGACATAAAGTAATAAAATATATATACTTTATTTTTTCCATATATGGCTATTTACAGTACTGTACAAAAGTCTTAGGCACGTTAGTATTTTCAACCAAAAAAAGGTTTTAAACCAGCCTTTTTCCTGTAGTGTGTCAATGGGAACATTTCCAAACATTCCCTTTGCCATTATTTGTAATAATCCAGTGAGATTTTTGTATGCACAAGGAGTCTGACAACAGCCGGTGCTCCACACAGATCAGTTCTCACCATCATCAAGTCTGTCATGACATGAAGAAAGAATAAAACTGAGACAGACTTATCCAGAAGAACTGTGGCCATGTTTCCAGGAAACCTACCTGAAAAACTATGTGAAGTGTATCTAGAACAAAAACTGCTTTAGGTGCAAATGGTGGCCACATCAAATATCGATTTGATTTAGTTCATAGAAGTTAATTGAGTGATAAAATCAATTTATGACATTATTTTGAAAGCATCCCCAATTTACAGAATTTGCCTCAGTTTTTTCTCTTTCTCCAGGTAATGAGTAAAGTAACCCTGTGTTTTGGTGGATTAGAAGCTATTTGTATTACCACACTTTGACACATATTATGGTAAAATTGTGGTTGCTTTATGGTAAATTTTTGTTTATAAGCGGTTGTTACTACAGGTAAACTATGAGTAAAGGAATCAAAATCACCATATCGCCGTCTGGTTTTTCCAATTCTTTTAACCATTTTAACTATTTTAAGTACATTTTAAATATGTGTGGTCAAAATACTATTTATTAATTCAGTTGTTAAAGCTTTTATGAGTTACCTAGTGAGAATTTAAATTGAACCAAATGTTTGTGCGGGAACGTAAAAGTTAGATTTTTGATTGAAATAAAAATGATTATCATTTGCTTACCTTTTCAAAGTTACGCACGTTTTTAAGTATTTACATTAATATTACATTGTACATTTATGTACCTATTAGCTGCTACAGACTGGTATTAACTGGTCATTCGCGCCAGATATGAAAGTAGGCGGAGCCATGACCACTGACGTGTAGCGTGTAATGACGAGATAAGAAGAGAGGTGTTCAGGTAATCACTTAAAAGGTTTTTGTAAGAAATATTTCAAATGTAAAATCTAATTATCCCGTATCGGTGACCTCAACCGTCTAAATCAAATGCATTTTATCGTCTTTACAGGTACTTTTAAACGTACGCGGTGAAGGCACTATCAAGCATGTGGATGTAAGGCAGTTCATCACCACAAGATGTCACTACACCGTAACTGTTCTTGACTTCCACCGCAAACTCTCCAGAAGATTTAATGTAATTATCGGTTTACAAGAGGTATCCAAACTATCCGCATTGTTCTTTGTGTTTCTCATGTCTATGATAAAGCCAAAAAAGATGTCGATTTTAACATGCGAATAATTTTATATCCGGGCAAAACTGGGACTCAGAATTTTATTTGTTTGTGTATGGAGGTGCAAATTGTTGTTTCCTTATAACTATTTTTGTTTACTGCTATAAAATTCCTCTCTCAGGTAAAATGCTGTAAAGCTGTTGGTTGCATTTTTCTCTTCTGAATGCCCTAGACGCAGCAAAAACTGGACGAAAACAGAGAATTTGGGAATATTAATAATTAATCAGAACCGAGCAGGCGAAAGGGTTACATTGTTTTCTCACTATGGGTGTTTGTTTCTGTCCGAACAGATTGAGTTGGAAACAGGGTCACGGGATCAAAGAAACCCTTTAAAGCAGCCCTTGGAGTTTTGGGAAAATCAGGGCCCACTCAGAGTATTCTCTTTTTTTCTTGCAGAGAGTGTGCGCAGAGAGAGAGAGAGAGAGATTTCACGCTATGACAGGACTAGATAAAACCCCTGCAGATTTCTCAACAATGAACTCCAGGAGGTATGTTTTAAAGAGAAAATATGTCTTAATCGGTCTCAGTGACAGCCTATTATTACTGAAAGTCAAATGACATTAAAATCCGATCCGGATTTTGAAGCTGGTTTTTGGACTAGGCTGTCCGTCACACTTGCCAGCCACGTTTAAATTACGAAGAAGGTAATCGTAACATTCCGGTCTCTATTCAAGTCAGGGTATGAGAGTAACTATTCCATATGTCAATAATTTGGGCCCCTCGGGACGACCCCCACTTTCATATGTTGATTAGGGACCTTGACCTTTGACCCCTGAACCTCACATCTTCCTATAGCCAGTGCCCCCCAACCCCGTTCCGCACACAGAATGCTTTCAGGGGCGTGCTGCAGCCCCGAAGCCTCGCCTCTGGACATCTCTCGGTCTCTGGGGATTGAGAGCGAGGTACCTTTAAACCACTGCGGCAAAAATCTCTACCAAAACTCTGCAGTCATTAATATGCAAAAATGCAAATGAGTGGGTAATTAAGAGCTGGAGCTCTCTGGAGGCTCTTTGATTGCTAATGAATTCTAATCTGCAAAGAAGGGGGGAGGGGAGCGAGTCGAAAAGAATGAAAGAGTCAGACAAAAAAGACAAAAATTTCGGAAGAAGTCAACCTTATACGTTATCATTGAATCTGCTTCATAATCTTGAGTCATGTACTAAAACCTCATTCACGTGGGTCACTGATGACCACAGACAAACATGTGCTTTTAATGCTTTCGAGCGACCCTGGTGTAATCGATAAGGCTGAAAATAAGAACTCAAAAAGCCCTGAAGTGCCACGAGCCCTTTGAAGACTCTAAACAATGAACGCTGTACTGTAAAGCACTGAAAGTTCTGAAAGCAGTGTTGCGTGTCTTTTTAACAGACATTTTGTTTTATGGTGTATCGTACAAAGCTGCCTTCTTGAGAAAGAAAGAGAGGTCAGGTAGCATGGCTGTCTGGCAGCACCAGCTGTGTTGTGGATAGGAGATGTTATTTCATCACTTTTCCAAGCGAAAACACCCCCCACTCTCTCTCTCTCTCACTCGCTCGTTCTCGTAGACACACACAAACATGCTGTTATTGTTACTGAAGTAATCCCACGACACCCACAATCTCCCTCTCCACCCCTCCATCCCTTTATTTCTCCTTCTTTCTTTCACTCTTTTTTATTCTCACATTCTGTATCACCTTGTTAGGTGACTTAATTCAATAATGAGATGAGAATTGCATATGTATATATGTAAAGGGGGACAGGGGCTAGTTGTCACACTTATTACCCCAGCAAATATTTCTTAGGTAGGTTTATACAAGTCTCTTTCTGTATAGGTACAAATCTTAGTAAGGTAACCTAAAATAAAATTATTTCAGCATTTGTTCACCCTCACTGACTTTTTATCATAAAAGGAGATATTTTGAGAAATGTCTCAGTGGTTTTCTGTCCATATAATGTAGTGCCATAATGCGCCAATGTTGTTTTGTCACCAACGTTTTAAAATATAAAAGATGACGACAGACTTTTTATTTTAAGGTGAACTATCCCTTTAAAGTAAAAAAGCAGAGTGTGCCATCTCACTGTTTAGGATCAATCACTGTTGTGAATCAATTAAAAATATATAAAAAAACATTGAAAATATTATTATTTATATACTATACTTTTTATATTATTATTATTTATATACTATACTACATTTACTTGTTATGTATGAATATATTGAGTGTGGATTTATTGTGTTCAGCTGGTTACCCGAAGAGCTATAGCAACAAAAAAAACAGAATTTATTACAATTTTATTATGAAGGATAGATTACAAATGACCAAAATTATTGAAATGTAAGGGGGCTTTGAACTAAAAGAAAATAAATTTGCAAATGTATATAATTATATAAAAATATATAATTATATATTCTATATTAAAACCATATTATTAGTGACATATCGCCCTTGTGACAACCTATCTATGCATAACTATTTTCCGCAAAACTGCAAGATATTATCTGACAAAATAAAGGTGTAGACATTACAGATTTGTGCAGGGATTCTGAAAGAGTTAATGAACTTATACTGCATCTCGCTCTGTGTCACGTTTAGCTTGTGCGACCGCAGATCTGTGTGGCGGGAAGCTGGAGGTCTTGGGGTTTGTAAACAGGAAGTCTACGCTGCATTCACTGTACCTGATGCGTGGGTGACAGAGCAGGGGCTGCCCGAGCAAAATGTGCAACGCTGAGATCCAAAAATGGCAGGTGTGTCAGAGATAGGGGAACACGTGATATAATCTTACGAGACCCTTGAGAGATTGAGTGTGAAATGGTTGGAAAAACACATATACTGAGACTGCCACGTTGCCCCATTTTTTAGGATCTTACTGGCATTTGATGTGCGGGTAAATGTCAGCAGCCTGTCAGGAATATGTGTAGGCCATAATTCTCCTGAAAAACATAAGAAAGAAATGAATTTAAATAAATAAAGTAATTATAATAATTACACCTCCACATTCTCATTACCGTAATTTACAATACTGTACTGTATTAATGCAAATCATCATTGAGAGTAACAACAATTACAATAGTACTTAAGACTTGATTTAATACAAATATTTATAATACAAATAATATTTATTAATTTAAAATAGACTTAATTTTCTCAATTTTTCTAATGCATATGTTTCTGCTGTCAGTCATCTTAAGATATTAAGGCAAGGTAAGCAAAGGTGGGTGCCTAAGTTTTAGTGTCCTTTGACTGGCATTCAATCGAGCAAAGTCAGCGGGGGTCAGTTTACCTTGTGCAGGGCGAGCAAAACAGATAGATAGTCCACACTCTGCCTTACTGCTTCCCTTCTGCTCAGATAGACCCAGAACATGGGCAACGGGCCAAAGCCATCAATCTGTGAAGTCGAGTTTCAAAAAATGTTTCCATGGGGGTTGAAAACACACTGTTATATTTAAAATTAACGCACATGCTGACACGTTACAAATATTTAAAAAGAACAAAATATCTGCTTGCGATCGTTGCAATACCGTCACCGTTTGAATTGATGTGAAGACATGGGGGTTGGTGGGGCTTCTGGGGGTTGCGGAGCTTGGCCTAGTTTCATGTCTGATCACTACCGTATGCACCAAAGATCTCATCCTCTGCGGCAGGTACTGCAGCACGGTGCGCCCCAAACATCTGTGTGATGCGGCGGCAGCCATGGAGGGCTTTCTTTGAAGAGCTCACATGGCTTTTAGTGATGTGAAAAGAAAGAAGTAAATCAGAGATTAGAGCGTTCGGTGGTGAGGATGAATGCATGAAAAGGTTAGGGGTTCATACTGTGCAGTGCTGTAGAGCAAGCAGAGATAAAAGGTGGGTTATGTGCAAAGATGACCTGGAAATGGAAAACTCTGGAGATGCAAGCAGCGAGAAGGTTTGGGTTCAAACCAACTGACTGCAGGTGCTCTGTTCTGCATAGTTGCACTGATAGCATTTTGATACGTTCTTTAGTGTTACCGAGTGAATCTTGCAGCCACCTTCATTCCCCAGTTCTCATTACCGTAATACGCTCAGATGCCTAACTTATGAGTTTGTTTGTAATTCTCATTATCCGCAAAAGATGATTCTCATTAGATTCTCATTAGTATAATTTAATTATCCTGAGAATTAACATAAATTAATGACAACTAAATTAACTGCCATGATGTATAAATATGCTACAATTTAAATTCTTTTTTGCATTATTATTTTTTTTCAGTAATGATAGTCACACAACTGTATTGTTTTTAATTACTATAACAAGCTTTTAGTTATTTTTTGCAACCATTTTTTTCCTTTAGCATTGTATTTCAAATATGCATCTTGACAATCACACACAAAATAAACCAACTAATTAAATCCCCCCCAACAAGTGCTTTTTGAACCACTGAAAAAGTGATTTGTGAATGTATATGGAAAACATGAAAATAATACTTACGCTCTGTTAAGCCAAATAAATACATGCTGTCGTGAATCATTTCCGTATACCAATTTAATGATAATGACATGCTAATTTCATTATATACATCAAATTGTGTGGTATAATATTATGCTAAGGGAACGTGACAATAGCAAAACAATTGTCTTTATTCAGACTTTGTACACGGATAAATATTTTATACGCTCACACAAATGTATGAATGATTAGCAGAAACGTGTGAAACATATGCTAATTTTACTTCTACATCTGGTGTTAATTACAGACAGAGGGCGGGAAATGGCTGGAAGGAGGATTCACCAGAATCTCTTAGATAATGGATCCTACCATGCGTGGAAACAAGATATTATACTGAACCATCAAATTTTTTTGGTAAATCTGTCACATTTTGCTGGATTAGCCGATTTGCCGATTTCCTGTTTACTTTATTACGATTTCCCTCTGTGATGACAAATCCATTGTTCGTCAAACGTGATGCCTCAATCAAAAAAATCTACATATCTTTTTGTCTCATAATCCCTGGACGTCTTTCTAAACGGCATGCTTCTTTCCTTCAAGATTTTCTTTTGTCTGTTTAACCCTCCTTTCTACATGACCCACTGCGTGCTCTCCATGTCAGGCCCAGCTGTTACTACAAACTACTTGGAGATCTTACAAGCCAGCTAATTTCTCTCTTGAAATCCCACTGTTCGTCGTGAACCACAACCTGACCCATGACAATTGGCACTTTAGCCTTTACTTGAATAATTTGAACTGTCCAAACTGGCTAAATCATATGATATATAGCCTGCATGTATATAAATCAATGTGTGATCGAACATAGCAGTAGTAATTGTATGCACTTGCCCTTTGTGATAGTAAAGGTATGTGTTTCCCAGCTGTATTCCCTTGCCATACAGCACCATTGTCCACCATACAGGACCCTTGGGGCTAATTATTACAATTTACTGTTCCTTTTGTGATCCAAGGGAGATCCTTGTTATTATTTACTCATTTTAATTCCCCCTGCTGTGGGGGTCTAAACTGTTCATTTTATGACCCATGTTTTGGTCCATCCTCCTGGTCCTACCATTCCTTTGGTCCATTACTTGAACACTAGAATTCAAATGTACAGCCTTGATGGGATATTTAAAATGTTATAAATTAACAGTTAAACATGCCATATCAATCAATTATAAGTAATACTTTACAATAAGGTTGTATTTAGTAAAGACTAACAGTGAACAATATAATTTGTCATAATTTATTCATGTTTAGTTAATGCAATTGTTTGTTTTAGTTCATTGTGCTTTAACTAGTGTTACAGTAACAGTTCCATATAATTAAACAAATTCATTGTATACCAATAAAATATAACACTGCATATATGTATATATGCATGCAGAATCTCATTTACAATACAAAACAGCACACAATAAATGGTATACAAAACAAGATACAAGAACTCTATTATTAATAACACTAATTTTAATCTCAACTTTTTGAAGATTTTTTTTATTTCTTTCAATCTACACTTAACTAAGAAATTCATTTTCACAATTAGGAATTTAGACCACTTTGTGTATAATTTCCATAATCTTCAACAATATTTGGACATTTAATCTTTGCCTTGGTTGACTTAATTATTATGTAAGTTTTGTGAGTGTTTTTGGTTGTTCTTTTACATCACATTTTAAATGGTCCAACATCTACAACACATGGGCAGCCAAAGTGGAGCACTGACTGTTCTTCATCCGCTCTTTCCTACGATCATCTCTCTCTTCTGGCCATGCTGCATGGCCTCTCGTCCCATCCCCCACTACACACTCTGTTATGATCCCTGTATTCTGTGATCCCAAGCTCCATTCCCCCCCCTCACTAGACCAGCTCTATGAATCAGCCACAGGGAGAGACGGAAACAGTTCTCTGGTTGTGGTTGGATTTAGAGCTGGAAGTAGATGGTCAGTAGGTAAAAAAATTGGTGACTGATGGTTTTTTAGAGGTTTTTGCATGGGGTTGCCGCAGGTCAATGCTTGAGGATCTGAACTTGCAAAAACAAGACTGCATTGTCAAGTCAAAGGAAGTGAGGTTAAATAACTAAAAAAAGCAGGAATACTACACTACAATACTACAAACTTGCTGTTTTAGAAATAAGTTTTTTTAACATCTGACAGTTTATTTAAAATCTGACAAATAAAAAGTGTTAATAAATAAACAAAAGTAGCAAGATATTCTAGCAAATGATCGTTAATTCGGCCAGTTACGACTTCGTATTAAAGTATTAAATATATTGCGATTTGTGGTGCGGGCGACAGCGTTAACCAGAGTAATAAAATGATGTCACGCAGGCTGTGCTCTTGCCCCTTCAGTCAGCCTCACTGAACACACAGCGTTCGTCACGAACTAGGCGGGTTCTAGAATGAACATATCTGTGACTATTGGTCGTTCTAGCTGCCTATCGCCTCTCGCGCGTTTCTATTGGCTAGCGGCGTGCGGGTTTATCTTTCCATCTTTCGCTGCTCTTGTATAAATGCCGCTTACTTTTCTACCGTCAACCTCCGCCGGAAATTATAGTTCCTATTATCAATCCTTTTTTCCCCGAAACCATTATCGCACTAGATACGATTAACAGCTCTAGTGTGCGTCCTCACGAAGCAGTCCATTTAATTCGTATACTTTGTCGAAAAAACTCTTGACTCTCCCGGGCTTGTGAAACTGGACACCCCTAGCGTTTGAGGCCCCTCTTTCCATGCGGATGAATACATTGTTGCTGCTCACAATGTGGATGGAGGTGGTCAAGATGTCTACTAGAAGAATGAATTCACCTCAATTGTAACAACATAAAGGAAGTCGCGGCGCGGGATTGTTTGGATACAGACCTGCAACATTGTATTTATGGCGTTGATGTTTTGAAGAGCGATGTCAAAGGAGGAATAAGATTCATCGTAGCGCCTAACCAACGCTTTTAATGTGCCGTGCTTCAAAATCGTTCAAGTTTTATGGTTTTTCCCTACGAGATTCAACCTTTCTTTTTTACTACTGGATGTGAGACATCTGATAAACAGAGGTAATGCGTTTGTGTATTGTTTTACACGATTGCAAGCTCAAGTGTTTTAGTCTGGCATTTAGATCGGAGAAGTCACATTAATGCATGTTGAACTTCCATCGCCCATTTAACAAGTTTTTGGGATGTCTGGTTATGGAAGTGGGGGGATGCGGAGTTTTTTTGCATGGTGGCTGTGGTGGGAAGTCCTGCCCAGTTTTTTGTGCTGGTGGTCTTTAACCCAGTTCTATCCTAACAGAAATGACTCCTTTGTCCTTTTATCAAAGTAAGGATTAGTTTTGTGGGGCGCTGACCGTGACTTGTGGGTTTCACAGAGTTTACCCGAATAGTTCAGAATAAGAGCTGTCAGTGCAAAATGTATCTCTAAATGACTAATGTTTAAAAGTTACTTTTTATTTGTGTTTATTATTTTTGGATTCTTTTTAAGTTCGCACTAAACTTAATTGTCGAGTTCGAGTGCGTCGTACCTAGCTTTGCTCTCCAACCCTTTTGCTAATTTTGTTACTTTGTGGCATATTTTTTGGCAGGAAATTCCTTGTGCCCCCCACCCCCACTCGCCTTCATCAAATTGCGAGTCTCTTGAGGAAAAGTTGACATTTTGTCGCTCTACTTTTATTAACTCGAGGCGCTCGCGCTTTATTCACAGTCAGGGTTGCACATTTATCTCGAAACACATGAATAATTAAAAATGATCGACCGGAGGCCTGGTTAATGTTGATAATTATGCAGCCGTTATCAAAATACGTGCGATCTATTGCAGTGGCCTATCGCTTTCTGAAATGGTTTGCTATCGAAATACAATAAGTTTACAACTGTGAATAAATATTGACATTGTTCCAGTCTGGGTAATGCTTTGCCCTGCTTGCACAAAGAAAGCGACGCTAGTTTAAACATATCTACACATTAAAAGATATTAAAGGATTTTAAATGTCCATTTTTATTCGGAACGTGAATTTAGTCTCGTGCCATTAATTTGGTGACTCGTGGTAACCCTGTTGCGCTCGTTTATAACTAACCGTAATTTAATCGGACTGGACTAAAATACAGTTTTACTCAACGAAATACGTTTTTAAAAGCGTTTTGATTATTTTTGCTCGACCACGTCTGCTGTGTGTCTTATCGTGTGCTTGATATGTGAGCTTTTACCGTGGCCTTCACCTCTTACGACGACCAAGGTTGTTCATATCAGTTTAAAACCCAATGTTTTTCCTTTTCTCACATTTTCGATGAAAATGGATCGTTTTACTGAGGGGAAAATGTATTTTTAACTCGTGGCTCGAGTTGGTTGGCATGGACTTGAGGGTGATTCAGGGCCCGTGTTATCTTTCTACCGAGGGACCACTTTCCATTACTCTTCGTTTGGCTGTTTTTGTTGGCGTCAGGGAACAATTTTGAAGCAAAATATGTACTCGCAAGGTGTAATAACAGCTTTATTTTAGTTACTGGCTCCTAATGGTGTTGTAATCAAACTGTTGAAAGAAATTAATGGCTGGTGAATATAAGAGACCGCAAAAGCACACCACCTGTTGGCATGCGGTAGCATACAAGACACCCCACGATTGCTGTGAAAGAAAAGTTTCCCTTTATTTCGTTGTAGTAAAGAACGTTTTTGTTTGGTTGTTTAAATATATAGCTACCTCCATTTTTGGTCTCCCTTTTATGCAAATCGATTGGGCCGATAACTATAACTCACACACTCGATATAGATGCACAATAAGTTCAGGACATAGATTTGCATTTTCCGTGTATTGATATGGTTTCATGGAAACTGATTGAATTTTATTGGCTATTTCATTTCATTGCTGTTCTTGTTGTATAACAAAAACATTACAGGTTATAATGATGTATATGACATACGAGCATAATTTGGTTTGGTACATGTAAACAAGGACTGGCTTTCTGAAGAGTGTGCTGTCGGATCGAGCATGTGATTTTAACCTGTTAATGATAAACTGAGTCTTATTTAGGGGCTACATTTTGCGACACCTATTCAGAATTGTTTATACGCAATGTAAATTATATTCAGATGTATGTAGGACTAGTGTGTAAAGTGCACATCCCCAGCCACATTTAATTATTGAGCAAGTTTTAGTTAAACATTGAATTCTTGTGTAATGATAATAACCAGGCACTTTATGCTGAAGCATCTCTGGGTAATGTGTAGTTAAATATTTGAATTAAATGCATCTTTATAAAAACAATCGTGTTTTTATTATTTGTGATTTTAGGCTGCATGCACGTGAATTCACCAATTGTTCAATATTTTGGAGGACCAAATATAAAAGTTTGACAATCGCTATTGGAAAACCATATTGATTGACCAACAACCTAAATATATTGGTGGGGATTTGTCCCCATAGTGTAGGCCTATACGGTGGTTATCCCATATGTTTTTATACGGCAACAAAAATCACTGCTAAATTATTAGTAGAGTAAACTCTGACTGTTGCTAGTGTTCAGTTATTTGATATGTAAAGTATAAATACAGTGTAGTTGTGCTTCTGGCAAGGACACATCATCACCATTTTTCTCGTTCATATGGTGTTTAGATAGCTCAACTCAGCTGTGTCTCTGTGTTTCTCCTTCAGGGTGCTTTAAAGACAGAGGGGTATGACCGAGCCACAGCAGAGAATGACCACAGTGGGAACAGATAAGGAACTCAACGACTTGTTAGATTTTAGTGCGGTAAGAATGAAAGTATGGTTACTAGTTCGGATCTCGTCTATTGCCTTCAGACATAAGCCAGAAAGTCTCTCTCATAAAATAATGTTTTATAAATTCAAATTTTTCAATCTGACCTCTGATTTTTTTTTGCTGTTTTATCTTTTTTCTGTTTTTAAATTAAACGCGATTGTATGAGAAAATTGTTGGGAACCCCCTACCGACTAGGCTAAGAGGAAGTACAGTTTGATGTCCATTGCTCAAGAATTTGACCGGTTTCAGTTTATGTGTCTTCCATTGGAAACGTCTGGTGACCATTATGTCCCCTAACAAATATTTCATTAATCCTCCCATGTACTTTTCTCATTTCACCTGTTGTTAAAATGTATTCTTGGCAATCGTGCCACACTGAATAACATTAAAAATAGTGAATATAAAATGTTAATCGCATGATTCAGTGAATGCTTAATTTATTGCATTGGAAAATTGCCATCAACTGAAGCAGCAAATCAATTAAGACAATACATTGATAATCAGACATGCCAGACCCAATGCATTATGATCTCATATCTAATTACAGATTCTTGATGGTGTAGTTAGTCGGCATATTGCATTTAGCTGTGAACCTTAAGAATACAGATTATGCACCCAATATCTTCAGACTTGTGTTGTGAAAGACATGTCACATTGTTCAGACTGTCTACCACACCAGAAAGTCCCTTCCTTGCATCTGCTGCTTACAGGTTTCTCTTTGCACTTCAAAAACAAAAATGCATCATCTATCCACATAAACAAGTCCTCCTCAACCCAGAGTTCTTTGTGGTACATCTTCAAAGAGCCTTGCCCTAACATATCACTTCACAATAAAGGTTTGTCCGCCAAACATGACAAGCCCTTTAGCGTTACTTTTTAAGTTGCCGTTACATATCGTTAATCCTCTGAAAAGGGTTTACAAAAGAATCTAGATGTTGATGGCTGTCTGTAAGCCGCCTGTTGAAATGAGCTGTTCGATAATACGCCGTGCTTAAACCCTGCCTCTCTATCTCTCTGCTTTGCCGTAGATGTTTGCACCCCCTGTGGCCAATGGGAAGAACAGGCCAACCACACTTGCCAGCAGTCAGTTTAGTGGTTCAGGTAAGCCTTCAGTAATAAATACATTGCTTTTTCATATCAACGGTTGTTTAGACAGACATGTCTCCTGCATTACTTTAATTTGCCTTATTTGTAAATAAACACTTTATTACGAGTGGTAAGAGGGGATCTTTATGGTGGTGTTTGGACCAGTTGCTAAGTGCTCGCTCTTCTCAACAGAGAAACAGGACATGCTGCTTCTTGCTTTCCTAAACCCCCTCTTTTATGAATATACCTTAGAGTATCCAAAGTCAAAGCTTGGGGCAGTTCGGATGTCTTTGAACTGGCTGTGCTGTTAATGCACCTATTGCACGAACTTGTAGGAGTTTACGTCGTAAAAACTTTGTTGGGTCGAGATGAGGGGCGGATTTGTTGCGATGCTAGATATATTTTGGGGTATTCTCTGAAGTCATTTTTATTGTCTATTATTGCCCAGTTTAGATGTTTGTAGTTCATAATCATCTATATATCTGGAATTGATTTTTAAGTTTGCGATTTTAATAGTCAAAAACATTGCGTATCATCTACTTAAACAAAGTTTGTCACTTTCCTCATTCTTTCATGGCTTTGTTTGTATTATTTTTTAATGACTAGTTGCACAAACCACTTTCAGATGTTTTCTTTTGCCACCCGTTGTTTGCTCACATTGCTCCCATTCATATGATCAGAGCTTCTTCAAGAAGTTCCCTGAACTTCCAGTGTCTTTCTAGTCTGCTTGTCTGTCCCAGTCGACACTCCAAACATTACTCTGAACAAGAACAATCTGAGAACAAAGACTTCAATGAAGGCCTTACGGTCTCCAAACGATTCCCCCACCCCACGGCGTAAAACACTCCTCCCCCCACACAAGAAAACACTTTCTCCCCCTGCCAACTGACAGGAAATGGACCCACTCTTAAACAAAGCTCTTTCATACCTCCCACCACCCCGCAGGAGGCCCGCATGAAAACAGCGAAAGAAACATTGGGAAAGATCACCAGCTTCGCTCTCGGCCTGTGGCGGACCAAAGTGCCGATTACATAGCCGGGCCGAACTGACATCCCGCTTTGAGATTTTTATTGCGAGAGCCACCTGACACCGAGGTGACCCCCCAACTCTTAAATCTGTCACTTGTGAGACTATGCTTGAAGATCTTCACATCAGTCAACATTAGCTTCACCCTATGAACTCTGTATAACAGGATATGACACGTTCTTTGAATCGCCATTGAGAAACAAAAGCGTAAGGGACAGTTTCACAGTGGTATTCCATTGAACTCTTGAAGGAATGTTTGGGGTTTAGTAAAGGTTGAGCTCTATCAATTTGCTATTGCCTTTTTAAAGAGTAGATGAAAAGCAAATATTTTTAAAGCACTTATGAACTTGGTGTAAAGTTGTTTCTTGTTGGGTAAACTTGGGTAAAATTGATCATAAGTTATGAGTTATTTTGCTTTTGTGTGGTGATGTCAATTAAAAATATTAGATAAGTTTGCTTAAACTATTTTGTTACAATAGTTTCATGTTAATACGTAAAATGCCTTGCGATTGTACTTTCAAAACTGTGCACTGAACTGCTGCCTTTCTGTGAAAACTTAGTTTGTAGCTTTCTTGGAGGATATAATGTGACTTGTTTTGAGTTATTGGTCAGCAATTCTCAATTTGCAAGTCGTCATTGTAAGTTAAATGTTTTTCTTACACTGGCCAAGTCACAGAGTATATGAATTGGACAGAACGTCAGACTGTCTGACAATACAAACTCTGTATTTGAAGAAGAAAATTTCTTTAGAGGAAATTGTGGCCTTCTGAAGTGCATCTGTTCCTCAGGACAAAAGTGCTCAGAAGGGTGTTAATTGCATTAAGCTGTCTCCTTCCCCCTTCTTGGGCATAGCGGAGGTGATCGCGGGAGTGCTTGCATGGGAGGACTTCGCTAGGCGTCCTCTAGCTCACCTCCGCAGCTGCCCAACCGGTCACCCTCTCAAGGCGGCGTTAGTACAGGACAGAGCCCATTTCCCCTATCGCACCCCTGTACGATCAATCACATAAACACACTTACACATATACCAAGTTTTAACTATTTGAGGAAATTGTTTTGCTTGTTTGAAACTTTTGAAAAGATTTTACTCAAGTCTGATCAGATTTGTTTTGAGGTTTAAGTTCTTCATTAGGCTTTAGGTTTTTGCTATTATAATAGAAGTAAAAGCTGACGTGAATTTTTTTGTACACACTTCAAATATTTGGTGCGATTTGAAAAATATTTTGAGATATTATTGACAAATATGGTACTCTCTGTAAATTACCAGCATTGTATCCTTAAAGAAAGCCACATTGTGTCGACATGACAAATTTGTGAGGAACGCATCAATTCAGTTTGTTAATTTGGCTATTCATAGAAAATCCACGATTTTAACGACCCATATGACAAATGCAAAAGTCGTGTTAAAATCGTACACGGTCCTTCAACAATGTGTGAATCTTACTGCCACTTCGTTTTCTTCACACAAGATCATTCTGTCATAGAGATTCTTTGACTCACTCACTCAGTGCCCACTTCATTTCCCATGCTGCCTGCGTGGGCTTCATAGATCATGGCTGTCAGCGTGGATGTCGCTATTTGCTCTGCTTTGTTAGCTTCATCACTCATGCTCGGCGTTCAGTGGCCGCTCTGGCTGAGACCCCCACTTCTCTCACACATTTTTAATTAGACCAAAAAAAAATCAAAAAGGAGAATATGAATATTCATAAACCAACCGCATTAATATGCACAATTATGCAAATCAGGATGCAATTAAGCCATGTGCCTTTGGAGAGCTTTGCATTAAGGCATAACACAGGAGGGAGAGGGGAATGCTTTATGAGAAATTTCTGCTCCAGTACACTTTAAAACATTCCCGCAATGTTTTTTTGAATGTCAATGTTGCTGCATATCGTAATGACGGTAGTATGAAGTACCTTTCTGTAAACATCCCATATCCTGTAAGCCTTGAACTAAGACCTCTGTTCCCAATGCGTCTCCATTCCCAATTATACAATGATGCTAATTTCGCAAATCTTTGATCAGC
Organism: Beaufortia kweichowensis; assembly: GCA_019155185.1. Classification (NCBI taxonomy): domain Eukaryota; kingdom Metazoa; phylum Chordata; class Actinopteri; order Cypriniformes; family Gastromyzontidae; genus Beaufortia; species Beaufortia kweichowensis. The sequence goes on along the minus strand of CM032818.1, from coordinate 4,789,384 downwards.
CTTGTTTTTGTTCTGCTTTCCGTGATACACCCCCCCACACTCGTCTTAATGAGATCCAGTGACTGAATGAATGCTCCCTTTATGGTCAGTGATGTTGAAGCTTGCTGAATGACATGGATATTAGTGTGGTGTGATGGATTTGGACGAGATCCAGAGGCTGTCCGACAAGCAGAGACCTGGCCACCAGACGTCCAATGGCTCTTACGCATGAACAAAGAATTAAGAAGATGTAAAGGTCTGGCGTATGCTGGAGTCGCTGATTTGGTCTGACGGCTTTTTGATCATTTTGCTTTTGTAGGTATGGATGAACGTACAAGTCCCTGGGCTGGCGGTGAACAGAACAGTCCCTCTTTCAACCAGGTATGGGTAACCACGAGCTTGCGTTGTTCTATCCTAATAGTGTTATTGGTCATCTTTGGTCATTTTTAACTGGTTCTGTCTTGGCTTTTTCAGAGCTATGGAGAGGGCTCTCACTACGATCATGAAGGTCTGTCTTCTCCATTTCTTGGCACAGGAATTAGCGGTGAGTTTTACTAATAACTTTCTGGTTGGTTGATCTTATGGCTGCTGGTGTAGAAATTGCCTGTGGGTTGCCTAGCGGGAAGTAGACGAGCTTTTCTCCTGTATCAAATAAACAATTTACATGTGACTTCTATATTGTGTTTTGCCATTGGTCTTTATTAGCATCAATGCAGTTGATTTCTATGAAGTATTCATTTGTTAATAATATACTTTTATGTTTATTTGTAGGTAAGAATGAAAGAGGTCCCTATTCTTCATTTGGGGGACAGGTGAGTTTAATCAAGGCAAAAAGCTGACCTACATTTTTTTTTTTTTGGAAATTTTTACAGTTTTAGGACCCATTAATGATCCTTGACGTATCTTTTTGTTTTCTTCAGCCTGGGTTCCTGCCGTCCGACATTGCCATGCCCTCTGCAGATGCCATGTCCCCATCCGGCATAAAGTCCGGCTCCCAGTTCTACCCATCATACTCCAACAACGCCCGGAGACGTCCCTCAGATGGAGCAATGGGTAAAACTAACGCTTACAAAGCTTGAATCAGATCAAGATATATTTGCATGGAATAAACAAACATCTTTGATGTTTTTGCAGAACCTCAACCAAAAAAGATCAGGAAGCCACCAGGACTGCCATCTTCTGTAAGTGAGATCTCCTAAACATACTGTACCTTTAACCATGTTCACCGCCAGAAGCTTTTCATTAAATGTACATTTGAGGGCCATTGAATTATGTAGTAAAATATTACATTTTTTTTGAGGAATAAACATTTAGTCCTGTTTAGTCCAGTGGGTTATGCTGTCGTGTACCTTGTTGAGGATGGTTTTGCTGACAAAATGAATACATTTTAAAAAATTTGACCAAGAAACGTATAGATCTCATTTTCATTTGCTTTGGACCCAACTGAAGTCCAAAGATATACATTTCATCTGTTGTCTAAAACATCTGTTATACAAATTATTACTGTACAATATTGCAACATCTGTTGTTCATCTATTGTACAAAACATTCAAGATGACATTGAGCAGATTTTGGTAGACATGCCAATGTAGTACACCACTAATGCCATACTAATCTGGTATACCAAACCGGTGTCTTTGTATTAGGGGATGAGTAACTGTAAATCCACATTTACTAAACCCTTTCCTTCAAATCTCTACTTCTAAACACTATATCTCAGACTCGTGCCGTGCCAGCCCCCCCACACCCCCAAAGTGACCCAGTTGTGATTCCCCTTGCATCTCTCTCTCCCTCTCTCTCCTCTCTCTTTTGCTTGTCTAAGCTCAGATTAATGGCTGCTGATGAGCTAAGGTTCTCTCGACTGCTGAATCCCACTCTACAACTCCGTGTAACTTCCTCTTGTGCAGCCGCAGCATTCTAGTACTTTAACCCCACCTCCCCGCTATCTTCAGAAGCATTATTCTCATTATACTCATTGTCAAGCGTTTTCTTTTCGTCATGGGCTTTATCACAAACTGACAAATTCATATTTGTATTTTAATTAATGCACATCAGAGTGTTTTATCAGTTATGTGTTCGCTAGGAACCGAACCCACGGCCTCCCCGTTGCGAGCGCCACGCTCTACCAGTCGAGCGCTAGTTTATTTTCTCTTATTTGTTCTTTTTATGTGGTTTCTACATAATCGACCGGTCTATTTTGCTCCACTCCTACCGCTCCTTCAGCAAGACCTCTCCCCCCACCGTTCTCACCCCTCCCCTCTTCAGCCCAGCTGCCTGTGGAGTTGGACGGGCTCCAGCAGCAGGCAGATGGCTCTGTAATTAGAAGTGCATCTCTCCATTCCCATCCCACTTCTCCCTGTTAAATCAAATTACAGGCAAAAGAGAAATATCGCTTTGCTGGATTTGTATTCTCTGCTGGCCCTAGACCCGCCCGCACCCCCTCCCTCCCAAATGCTCGCGCATGTATGCGCGCAAACACACAAATCATACGTGTTAAAACGTGCGTGATGGAGAACGTGGCGTTGGGATCATTTTCTGTGAATTTCTCATCTTTATTCAGTTGCATTGGAAGCTTGCTATCATCGAATACCTTTTCAATTTATTGTTATTGACAAATTAGATACATTTTGTCCCAAAAATAAGCATGTTTATTAGGAAAGGTGCATCACAAATTAAATTATTATACTAAAATTCAAGGAAAACAAGAACCTGCCCTATTTTCCATATTAGTGTTGTGGAACATGCTCTTACCCAGGGTGCTTTGCTTTGGACTCGATCTTAGCGATGCTGTCCTCCCTCTCCTTTTTTGGCTCATGGGAGTGCGAGAGGAAGCGCCGACTGTGCCATGAGATGGCCGTGGCGCATTTCCCAGCATGCTCTGTTCTCTGTCCCTGCCACTTTATCTGAGGGGGCACTATGGAAACACGCGTACACGTCATTTGTACCAAAAACTGTTAACCGCTTGCCAACTTCAGGGCTTCGTACCAGTTGCGCACTCATGTGTAAATGTTTTTTTTCTTTTCTTTTTTGGTCCATATGACTGTTACTATGAATTCATGTTTCTTTATGTGCTTTGTTTACAATCTCAGGTTTATGCTGCCACCTCTGGTGATGATTATATCCGTGACAGTGCTGCCTACCCCGGCTCCAAACCTGGTTCTGTGTACCCGGGATCCTTTTACATGCAAGGTGTGTGCATTTGTTAAAACAAGATCAAGTTTTGATTAGCTTGCCCACTGCCAATATTGTGTACATTTTGCGTTCACTCAAACATATTTACACATCCTCAGATTATTACCTAGATAATTGTCTTGGAGTTGCATACGTCCTGTTTGTCACAAAGACAAATGTTTATATGGGTTATTATACCATGTCGGTACTGTGTAGACTGGTAATATTGATCCATCCCATCTGCCCTTGTGTTCACAGAGGGCCTCCACTCCTCTTCGGACCCCTGGGCCCCCTCTGGATCCTTAGGCCAGTCGGGTTACACGGCTATGCTGGGGAATTCACCACACATCAATCAGACTGGCTCTTTTTCGGCAATCAACCCACAGGACAGGATGGTATGCCTGTTATGCTAGAAATATAATCTTTATTAAATTTGGGTTTAGAATTTATTTTTGGGCCAGAAGTAGGTTAATTGTAGAAAGATTTGTATTCTAGCTCAAGTCTGTTTGACTCAACAGAACTATCCTCTACATGGAGCAGACGTCAATGGTTTCCATTCGGGTTCTGCAGCCTACAGCCACACGTCCACCATGAATGGAACCGACAGCCTTATGGGTAAATTCCCTTTATTTTAATTCAGTCATCTCTAGGTGTGTGTTGAATTAATGATGAAACTAATAATATTCAAGTTTTCAAATCATTTTAAATTGAACCATCGTTTAGAGAAAATGTTCTTCCATCTTTTATTCAGGCACTGAATGGTCCTTTTCATTAGATACCAAAGCGATGGATCAGCTGAATAGAAATGACATTGACGTAACTTGCGAGTTAATGAATAGGTTAATAAGTTCTCTCGTTCTTCCCCGCAGCCACCAGAGGCTCCGTCGCGGGCAGCTCAGGTGATGAGATCGGAAAAGCTCTCGCCTCGGTGAGTGAGGCTCTATTAATCTTCATGAAAGAGTATTTGACCATGTGAAGTTAATGATGGATTCCTTTATTCAGTTAGAGTTTCGGTGGTATTTTACTGCAATTATGCATTATTATTAGCATGTAATTAGAGCGCAAACCTTTCCAGTGCTGATCGTAATATGTGCAATATGTCGTTTGATAGATTTACCCTTCGGACCACAACAGCAACAACTTCTCCTCTACTCCTTCCACTCCTGTGGGCTCCCCTCAGGGCATTGCAAGTAAGTCATATCCACCATCTTGTTAGATCACATTCCTAGATGAGTTTGTGTTTAGACTCATATGTGTTTGCAGAGGAAGGAACCAGTAGAAGCATCCTTTAGATTGATCAGCTCTGAAAGCAGGCAGATTAAGGCGTTTATGCAAAGCTCCTGAGCGCCCTCTGCTGTCATAGTCAAGATCTGCAATCACGTTTCGCTTTTATCTTTAGGTACAGCTCAATGGCCAAGACCCTCCAGCCAGACTGCTTTGTCTCCTAACTATGAGGGTGGACTACACGCACTGGTAGGTTTATAAAGAAACCTTTGTCTCTTAATCTTTGAAGAGCATTTGTACAATATTAACACCTTAAGCTTTGAAGCTCAGAAAAATGTAAAACCACATTTAATGGGTATCATTAATGGGTCATTTTGCTGCTATATATAATATTAAATATCCTTTATATTCAATATGGAATTGATGCTTTTTCATTTTCAGTTTATTAAACACTACTGGAATTTTGATCATTTTATTTTTTTTCTAGTTTTACCAAAGGGTTTTCTATTAATAGGCAACATAATGCACTTTTGGCATTTATATATAATATAATAGATATTCTTTATATTTAATATAAAAAATTTTGTGTTATAAAAGGGTCTCTTCACATCTATATTTTTTTGTTGATGTATTCAGTTCCTTGTGGTCAGAAGACATTTTTTTAGTGTTTTTGTTGCACGTTACATGTACTTAGTATAGTAATAAAATCAGTAATTAACAGTAAATTTACATGCAACTAAACCACACCCTGATATCAACTGTAACCTTAGTAATAATAATTAACAACTTTACTATAAGTTATTAAATGCATAATTACACTGTCAACATAGACACATTATAATAAAATGCAACCAAAATATTACTGACCAATAACAATCACAACTGCAAATGTTATATTTAGTAAATGTCAATCATCTCCTTCCACAGCAGAACAAAATGGAAGACCGGCTGGAGGAGGCCATCCACGTGCTCCGCAGCCATGCCGTGGGCCAGGCTCCGGGAATTCCTGGAGCCCACGCAGACATGCATGGCCTTTTGGGCGCCGTCACAAGTTCCAGTGGACCTATGGGAGGTCTTCCTCAGGCCTACTCCAACCCTGGACTGCCCCTAAGCAACAGACATCCTGCCATGGTTAGTAAAACTCCTAGAGGCATTAGTAATTAGTGACATGAAGTTCATGTACAACAAACAAAATCATGTTATTTGATTTAATTTAATTACTACAGATCTGTTTGCTACTTGTAATTGAATTGATATGTGTTACCGCACCTGTGGGTATTGATATGTGCTAATTACTCTCCCTGGATACACCACAGGCTGGAAGCCACCATGACGACCATGCGTGCCTTCCTCCCAGCAGCACCTTGTTGCAGTCAGCTCATGCTTCAGGCACCCCGCAACCTGCAGGAGCATCCGAGAGTTTCAACAGTGAGAAACACTTTCACTTTTTGAACCAACAACAGATGCAAAGCTGAGAGTTGCTTCAGTGTTTATTGATATTCTGCCTCTGACTTCAGGTTTGCCTGGAGGTCTGGGACACGCGACACATTCGTCAAACAAGTCTGATATCAAGAGGGAAGACAAGGAGGACGATGACAATTCCTCTGTGGCCGATAAGTCTGAGGAAGAGAAGAAGGAAAGCAAACCGTCTCGCAACAGACCAAGGTACTGGGTTACTTCAAAAAATTGTTGTTTCACATGACTTTCTTTCTTACAATGAGAACCGAGGAGATGTTGGGCAGAATATTAGTGACTGACAGCTTTGGTTAACATTTGTTTTTATTGTATAGATGTCTATGAAAGCAACAAGTGGTAACTTGGGCTGTCAGTCCCTAATATTTGCTCTGTTTGTGTTCCCCGAAAGGAAGAAAGTCATACATTTTCTTGGAACAACTGGGTGGTCGGGTGATCTTTCCCTTTTAAACAGCTTTGTGTAAACTGTGTTATCTGACATTAAGAACTAGTGAAAGTTTAAACAAATTGTAAAAATGTAAAACATTGTATAAACTAGATCTTCTGCAAATGTATTTTCACATCAGGCCAGGCCTGATATCAAAGTGATTGGGCTTTCCCAGCATGCATCATGTATCATGTTTTAAGGTGTTCTCCCTTCCCTTCCCCAAACTCTCACATTGTTTTCAGAAAGGAGGTGTTTACCCATCAAGCCCTTTCAGTTGTATCAGACCAGGGAGAAGAGTAAGTCTATCTCCCACCATAGAGTGCATGCTTGTAAAAAAGACTTCGGATGAAACTTGGTTCATGGAGGGCCAATGTCATGCAGAGTTTTGCCCTACTCTTACACACCTGTCTGTAACTTTGAGATGTTCTTGAGGACTTTCAGTTTAAGGGTAGAGCTAAACTTTGCAGGACAGCAACCTTCTAGGAGTTTGACACCCTTGCTAACACGTGAAATGTCTGAGTATACATAATGATTAGTACACATAATAAATGTAGCATTGCAGTGACTTTCAAACAGCATATGAATGTGATTTTGATTATTTTTAACCTTTCTTTGGCTTGGATATCTTTTTTTTATTGTGATTTTATGTTTTTTTTTTGCAAAACAATTTCAAACACGTCAGCATTTTAAACGGAGATGAGGTCTTATCTCAGGCAAATCTTATACGATACTGTTCAAAAGTAAAAAACAACTTCCTATTCTTTTCCAAGTGTGTTTTTTGACCTTTTAAAATGGCACAAATGTAAGTCAGGCGTGCTATTTTTTTATTTGATTACAGGTCAGATCGTTTTGTTTTTCTTTGTAGCTTAAATTTTTAACCATTAGCCTATAAATTAAAAACTACTATGTTAGAAATTTTTCAGCCACATACATTACAAACTTTCTAAACTTTATACTCGGGTAGTGTGTATAAGAGGTAAGTCATGTACTTTTAAACTTTAAAACTAATATATCTGAACAAAACCCTGGACTACAACACCCACTACAAACACCTAGACTACATAAAGTTTAATAATCATATTTTGCTTTGTTCTCTTGTATTTTGCCTTTTAATTACAATTATTAATTACATAAAAATGCTTACATCACCATCTTCCTGCAGTCCAGACAATTTAGATGACGAGGACCTGCCGCCAGAGTTGAAAGTGGAACGGGAGAAGGAACGGCGGGTGGCCAACAATGCACGAGAGCGACTGCGTGTGCGTGACATCAACGAGGCCTTTAAAGAGCTGGGCCGCATGTGTCAACTGCACCTGAGCAACGATAAACCCCAGACCAAACTGCTCATTCTGCATCAGGCCGTCAACGTGATCCTAAACCTGGAGCAACAAGTGCGGGGTATGTTTTTTACTATTTTTTTTACCTTTCAAAGCTGCTAATACACATTTTTTTTCACAGCATAAATAATGGTTTACTTCATGTAGGGCATTTTTACAATGTAATTTAAAGCCAAAAACATGAACATAAAAATGGTTATTAGACTGACCTGTAAATGAATCAACATTGGTTAATGTTGTATTTTTATGTTTGCATTTATCCAGAACGCAACCTGAACCCCAAAGCAGCATGTCTGAAGCGACGTGAGGAGGAGAAGGTGTCTGGGGTGGTTGGAGACACTCAGATGCAGCTGTCTGGAGCTCATCCAGGCCTGGGAGGAGATGGACGCAACTCTGTCAGTCACATGTGATGATGTGGTGGGTATTTTTTTTTTTATTAAAATGACCTCCTTGTGTATAACACAAGTAGTGCAAAAGATTGTCTTAAATGATGAAATTAAAGATTTAGAGTCAGTAGACATCTCAACATCCTGTTTCTCATCCATAGATCCAGTAATATTTCTTGGGGCTCCTGGAAGAAGTGACCTTCGTTTTCTTCCATTCTCATTCTCTCTATGTGCATATAGTGACTTGGAAAGCATATATCGTCCTATAATAAAGAGGTGCACCCTCTAAACCCCCGGACACAAAAACCTACTGCCAAAATTGACAGCGCAGATTTTCCATGGCGATCACTCCAGACCGCAACTACCAGCACAAATGTGAAGAACTTTCTCAGTTTTTTGTATTTTTCTGCTTCCCTAAAATAATGGATCGTGGGAATAGACAGGTTCTGTCCACAGCTGACTTTTTTCCACTGCAGAGAGAGACGAGACTTACGTCAACAAACGTCAAATTTAATCATGGATTTGTGCCTAATTGTTACATTTTATATAAGACGCAAACTGCTTGTATGGAACAAAGTTGTGTGGGAGTTGCTTGTATATGAGCAGAATTTTTTAAAATGTGGTTTCTCATTCCCTTCTGAAAGGTACAGTCTTATGTGCGTTGTGTAACCAAACCCTGTGAGAAAGGGGAAAGAACCTGTGGTGCTTTCGAGGACTATGTATCCCAGCATGCCTGTGCTCTGTGGGCCAGGGCTCTTCCAGAAAGGGAGAAAAGCACATGGGCCATCACATCTCTCCAGACTGTTCACAACCTGATCATCTCCTTGGAAACAGAAGATTTATTTCGCATCATCCATTGTCATTCAGCTCTCACGATGCCATTGACTTCAATTTCGGCTAGTTTAGCCAATCAGAAGAAACATGAACGGACATTTTTAGGGCTGCGTCCTACCACGTTTAGAGCTTGGATTCCGAACTTTGCGTCTCTAAGCTCATATACAAAACTGCCAAGTTGACCTTTCATCTTTTGTTTTTGTACACCCTTTTTTGGCCAGGATTTTTCCATTTGTCCCACCTCAACATTGATTGGCTGTTGTCATTGTTGCCAAAAGTCCACTTTCACACATACATATATAATGGATGTTATTTCGATTTGAGAAAAATGTAAAAATATATATAAAAATATATATATTTTTGTTAGTCTATACACATTGTAGATTTCTAAATAACAAAAACGTATTAGTTTGAAGTGTAGAGTCTATAGTGAATGCTCAGAGACGAGTACGATTGAAGTGGGCCATACATTTGCCTATATTTTCAGAAACAAAGTATGCACATGGTCTTCATCTGGATAGATCAAACGGGAGTGTCATCCCGTGCAGCCCTTTATAGTATTTCCCACTCAATGGGACAAGGACATTAAGATGTTGTCCAGGGCTTTTTGAATTTTAGCATGTTTCTTAATGTCTTGTTACTCAAATGAAATAGAGATTTGATTAAGATGATTCAAGGTGTGTTAACTTCCAAACCTTGCGATAATTTCCTGCTTTCAGGAAAGAAGAGGCTGTATGCCACAAGAAGTGTTCTTAGGCAATGATGTAGTGCATTTGGTCTCACTAATGCACACAATGCAACTTGTTTGAATGTAATATTCAAATGTAGAGCACGCTCGCAAAGACTTCGTAAGACTGGCTTACTGTGGGTTCAGTTGTCATTTCAAGGTCTCAGATCTGTTCATGATACAGATGTCAATGTGCAGCTTCATTAATGTCTCATTCGTTTATTGGATGTCGCGTGCGTGAGGAGATGTCCTGGATGGTTTGATTTGTTTGTAGGATATAATTGGTGTTAAAACCTGTGTAATCGTCATGATGTCCACAATGGATTCAAATTGAAAAACATTTCAACGTAAAGGGGATATAAAGTTTGGTTGTCCAGAGGTGGTTGTTCTGGAGTATAACTGACATTATCAATTCTTGCTAAGGATAAAACAATGAATTGTTGAACATTTATATATTGTGGCCTTCTTATTCTCAAGACTGTCATTTTTTGAGAGTGATGCCTTGTTAGTGCCTAAACTTACTTTCATTGTAAACTTGACCTTGTTTATTATTTGAAAATGCAAAATTGGTCATCCATCAATTGTCAGTTTTGGTTTTCTGGAAGTATTGGCGTATAGCATTTAATCAGCTATTAGGAATATTGTAGTAGAAACGTTCATCTTCATTTATAATGCTGTGTTCGTGCACCTTTTGGCCGATTTGGATACTCGTTCTAGTCAGCTTTTGGATTGACTTTTTGTTGGGAGATGCTGGTGTCTCTAGTCCTGTTAACCCGAAAGGGAATAGAAGGGGTTGGAACACTAGACTAGAAAAATATTTCTTGTGTCCAGCTCATCCATAAAGCATCCATTTACTCTGCTATAAATGTGTTCATTTTAAAAAAGTGTTGGACTTTTATTTTGCCCCACTTTCTGCTTATTGTTTAATGCATTAGCTGCTTAAGGGGAGTCTAAACTTTCATCTATATGACTTGGCTCCAATTGGTTTTTATCTCTTTGGTTGCTGAAGCATTTTCTCTCGAATGTCCAACTGAGTGAACCTTTGAATGAAATATCCATCGTTCGTGTCATCAAAGTCAGTTCGCTGCCCATGATTTCCATCATTATAAAGATGTTTGTGAATTTTACAGAACCTGGTGTCTTGCAGTTGCAGTAGGGACATGAACAATACTGCTGTTGTGTCTTCAGAGTGCCTCCGGTTTTTGTCTTTTTTCTTTGTTTTTATAAATATATATATAAAGTAGGTATTGAGAACTGTCCTGTATATAACAGTAATGTAGCAATAAATGTGCCATTTTTAATAACAGAATTATACATTTTTTTCAATGTCTTGCTTTGGATCTTGTATACCTTCAAATGAGTTAAATAAAAGAAAACATTGTAATAAAACTCTTTACTTGTTCTTTTGAAAAAAAAAATGTTGAGTAAAAGAAATGAATAAAATATCCTGTTAACCTGCTACTAACTTTCCCAACCAAAACTCTTGAACATTTTAAAAATTAGACTTCACAACGCAAACCTTGCAAACGTCTATTTATTTCTAATAATAATTTCTTGAATCATTGTGCCAACTCGGTAAACAAAACTATATTATTTTATTTATTAAATTTGTGGACCCAAACCTAAAGGTAGCAGCCAGCAAATTATTTTATAATCCTTATTTAAAACACCAATAATTCTATAACACTAGCTTTTATAATGTTTATTAAGTGACATATCTTATAAATTGCACTTCAGAAATATCTGTTACGTAAACCTATGCAGTCTGCAAAGCTCTCGAATTTTCTGTCAGGCTGATAACGGGCAGCCTGGGGTCCTGTCTCAGTCCTTTAACAAATTTATGGTGTATCTGCTCTGGTTTATCTGATTAAAAGGTTGACGACAACATGAAAAAGTTAATACAACGGATAGGACCCAAATATATCTCCATTGTAAAAGCGTGGTAAGATGATTTATTTTGTTTCTTTACCAAACAGCCGTAAACAATAAAGTGTCAACTACGAAAGTAAAGCTTATTCTCTCACTAATGTTGCAATGTTGGCACGCTAACAATAATGTGAATGCACTGGTAGTTTCCATAAAACATATTTCCATTTAATGACGTATTGAGTAACTTTATTGATTCTGTTCTATAGATTTAAAAGTTTTATTTTTGTTCGTCAACATGCACGTGCTTTTGTAGGTAAAGGAACCTACGTCGTGCGTTTTTCTTTTTTAGATATTCTTTATCCTATGTCTGTGTATCTTTCACATGCTCTGTACCGTTTATTTTCATATAATCCAGGGTTCCCACGATGGTCGGTTGGGGTGCAGTAGGTGGAGTGGCTGTTATCTATTTCACAGACTGGCGGCTCATTTTGGATTATGTGCCGTATATCAGAGGCAAATTCAAGAAGGACGACTAGCTGTCCAAATCTGCATCACGGTTTTTTAAAAAAAAGGTTGGTGGGTTTTCCCAACTAGCACAAATGTGGTGTTCGACGACTACCCAGGACAACCTCCGGCACCTGTTATATTAAAATCAAATTTACCACATTACACTTAACATATAACATTTTTTATTAACTCTCTTATAGTGAAGTTCTGCATCTTATAATGTCTGTATCTGTATCCTGTAAACTGCATAGTGAGTTATGGATGCGATCAATGGCAATTTGTGTCCCCTATTCCGGATTGCACATGCTACGGATTGCACCTATAACACGTCATGTCAGGGGGTTTTTTCTCTCTTAAAGAGTTTTTTTGAATCCCTGACCACTGACTGCTATCTGTCATTACATTTAAAGCTGCTTTGATACAATGTCCTTTGTGAAAAGCGCTATACATATAAAATTGAATTGAATTGAATTGAATTCTTTGACTAGCCAACAGGCGGCGTTGGCGTTACAAAATGCTGCTGCCACTTAAAAACTTGGTGGTGGTGATATGTTTGTATAATATGTGCAGTGTGTAGTGTACGTATAATGGGTTGTTGTTGTTGTGTAAATCAGACTGCAAACAACTCTGAACGCCCTGTTAACGAGTTGTCTGTTTGTTTGTACAGAGGCTGATACCTGGGAATGGGACACAGCGACTTGATGTTTCATGGCTTGGCACAAATCCTGCACTTTGAGCATAAAAATGTTACTTCTGTAAATAATCTTATTTTTTCTATGTGTGTGTTATGACATTTAGACTAGTATAATATAAAAAAAGATAAACGCATTTGCATTGGTGTTTGTTTTTGCTCCTTATAAATGATAAAATCACTATTACAGCTAAGGTAGTTTCAATGTTTACTGAAACCAACCTTACATGATATTTGAGGAGACGTCTTCGAGTGATTTGGTAAGTTCTCAACACGTTTTTCTTTTCTCGACAGCTTGTTACCATGGTAACCATAGTTTCCGCCAAAATGCCATAGCTACTAGAGATATTGTTATTGCATTAAAACTGGTATTACTCATTACTGTAAATACATTATAATCACACATGACGACATTTGTATATTGTCTGAAGCTTTTATGTTATTAAATTAATTTATAATAGTTTTAAGTGTGAATAGTAACTTATGTAGTTATGGTATATAGTATTAAATAATAATTATTTTAAATAAAAAGCAAAATGTGCTGCTTGAAGACAACGGTGCATTGTATTGTCATCATGTGGCTACCAGACTACCGCAGGGCTTTGTCTCGTTAAGTCAACCCTAATCGGGCATAATGTCTTTCATTTGTCTCATTGAAGGGGGAGGGGAGTGAAAGTATAGAGGAAGAGAGGGGGATTTAACATTCACAAAAAGGCGACACCAACAGAGAATGCGCGATGGAGAAAAACGAGTAAGTACAACGGATTTAATATCGCAAACGTATCGAATCGCAAACTGTGTAAAACGTCACGATGTTTTGCGAGCAAAGCGATCGCTTTTGTTGATTTGAGTAGCGTAGTCTACGCTCCGCCGGGGTTACTGGTGTCGCGGTTTGCGCAGGCGATGGTTTCAGGAAAAATGCTATATAAACCATGTGCTAATGCAATAGATTATGTCATATCTTCTTAATAACAAACGGTCTTTTCGGCTACCGGTATGCACGGATAACATGCTGTCGTGAGCAACGAGTTAGCTTTCCCTAAAATGACAATGGCTCCAGATTTTGCTAAATCTATGACCGGTTTTTACGTCGCCAGGACCAGGTGCAGCATACATGTGTTTTCGTCCCGCCACGAATGGCTATTTTTAACGCACAGCATTCGTAAGAATCGCGTTTTTATTTCACGTGTTTCATTCAGTTATTTGATTTGTCACGCGTTTAGCAAAGCGTGTCTTCAGTTTTACCTGCTTGCGGCTGGCAATGCATTTGTTTACACTCGCAATCAATCAACACTACTCGCGTCTCGAGTATTATACATGATGTCGTGTTAGTATTACATCGACGAGTTGCGAGGTAAACTACTAAAACTAACATGTGCATACATAACTATTAGAATGAGTACCATCACAGGTTTATAGACTGTATTATGCGTGCTGCACAAATGCAGCCTATTTTCCAAGCGGATGGATCTTTCATTGACCAGAAGAGCTTTATAAGCGATGAGGCTGCGTTACGGCGGAATGACACGCCATGTGACAAAGCAACGCTTGATTTAATAAAAACCAAAACGTGTATTAATGTAGATAAACCCACTGTGTGAATTATATCGCTATATTTCAGAAAGAAATTTGCAGGCACAATCCAGTGGCATCACAGGGAAGTACAAAGTCGGAGTGATCTGCGCGGGGAGAAAGCCATGTGTGTTATGTTAGGTATTGAAAATAGAGGGGGGATTGTCATGTAAAAGTAGGCCCAGCTGTGGATGGGATTTGGTGTGCATATTTATGGGGGAGAGCACGCAAATGCGAGCCGCATTGAAACTAGCTTTGCTAAGTCTTTTGCATAAACGTGGAATCATTTGAACGAATTGATTCGTTTGAACGGTTCTTTTCAAAAAATGATTCATTAGTCATTTTTATAGTGACTCCAGATATCCCTGCGCGGTATTTTCCCCCAAGTAAATATTTAACTAAAAGCTGTGGTTGTTACTATATTCTTTTTTGCTAAACAAAAATTTGGACTAAAATAATATATATAACTAGACTGTGGTTTACATAAACCTACTTTCAAGGATCTCCACTTTGTGAGCACGTCATAAATAGACATGACTGTTCTCTTTTTAGCAGAGGTGAGGAAGAAGAGGAAGAGCAGAGGCGAGAGAGGGGGGAGTCTGGTCGATTGTATAGTTTGTGGTATAATACTATTTAATCAATTGAAAAGCATCTATGTTACATGTTTGCACGCCTTGACCAGCTTAAAGAATCATCAACTAAACCAAAAGTTTGTCCAGACTTGTGCATGAATTTTAAACGAGCACGAAATCCTCATGGTGTCATCATACACAATATTAAGTGAAGTCATCATTGCATCACACTTGTGTCAACTGTTAACTAACTTGACATTCATTGAAATACAATATTCTGGGACTGGCCAAGACTTTACTGTGGCTGCACAATTTGTAAAGAAAAACATCTGTGCCTTCTGTCATACACGGCAATTGCAAACTGAGATCTAGACAAACAATATTACTATTATCTCTCAGTCTAGCGTATCAAATGCACACACTTGGCAGAGCAGGTGGACATGAACAGATTACAGAAAGAAATTTGTTGTTGTCACTGTAAAACACATTTATACCCTATACCTAGTGATATAAGATAGGAAGTTAATTTAAGAAAGTTGATTAAGTTTAAACAGATCTGTAATGTACTTTATGTACACAGACTGTCCACAAGACAAATAGCTATTACTGACCACTGACTTCCCGTGTGTACACGTGTGTCAATTTTAAGCATTAAAATGACATTTATAATGTCGTTTTAATGCAGTCATAATTGTAAGTGTTCAATTCTCACAACAGAAAAAAAATCAATGCATTTGTTTTCAAAATTTCTGGTACTCACAGTGTTCATGTTGTAAATACATTGTCACTTTGTCATCACAGCCTATCAAAACTCGTCCTCAGTTAGGCTACAATAACGAACTGTCATTGCATGGCATTGAATGTGTGTATATCTGTATGCAACTAAATTGTCACCATACTCACCTTGGATCTAGATGGTTTTATCAAATATCTGAGATTTGTCCTATTTTTCAACTCCCCCCACAGCCCCACTGGGAAGAAGTTCCGGAGCAAGCCTCAATTGGCCCGTTACCTTGGTAACTCCATGGATCTCAGTTCCTTTGATTTCCGCACAGGCAAGATGCTCATGAGCAAGCTGAACAAGAACAGACAGAGACCCCGATATGACAACAATAACCAGACTAAGGTGGGCTTCTGTAATTTCTCATTAGTTTACATTCTTGTATTAATTGTAGATGTTGTTCGCACTTTGAAGTCTTTTTAGGCACTTTTTTGCTGGTTTAAGTGTGGCTACACTGGTCAAGCTGGTCTACCTGCATGTATAACTAGCTTAACTAGTTTGTTAAGTAATAGATCTCCATTTAATTTGTTAATTTAAATGTTCATTTGTCCTTTTGTCTAATAGGGCAAACCCGACCTAAACACATCTCTCCCAGTACGACAGACAGCCTCCATCTTCAAACAGCCCGTCACAAAAGTTACCAACCACCCTAGTAATAAAGTCAAGACAGACCCACAGAAGGCCATTGACCAACCTAGACAGGTAATACTCTTCTGTACTGTTTGTTCATCATTATTTGGCCAACATTGGAATGACACAATGCTAATATAATTTTTTTTAACAGCTTTTTTGGGAGAAGAAATTGAGTGGCCTTAATGCGTTTGACATAGCAGAAGAGCTGGTAAAAACAATGGAACTCCCTAAAGGTTTACAAGGTACTGTAACATAATGTAAAATAACATAACAAATTCAAACGTGGTTTATGTGATACAAAGAATTAAGTAACGCAACTAAATAACACAAGCTGGTAACTAAGACGTGATGTAAAATTAAAATAAAACAAGATAAACAAAAGCCAGAACAAACATACAAGAAACAAACGCAATGAATGAAACTTTCAGATGGGAAAAATCAGGGCAAAGGTGAAAAATACTAGACTGAGATAAGAAACCTTCAAAATACAAGACAGGGTTTCAAAATAAAAGCACAAATAAGCACAAAGGAAAAAATAACTAAAAGCATAAATGTGTTCTACAGTACTTTACCATAATTTAGTACATTTAAAAAAAAAAGTTTGATTAGTGTTTTAATTTCATTTTAAGTCATTTTAATTTCTAATGTTTAATTGATGTTTAATAGGGAAATTTATGAGTTAAAATAATATATTTTTTTGTTATTGTATTATCACAATTCTACTAATGTCTAAAACACTTAAAATATTTTAAATGTATGTCTACTTAAATAACATTAATTAATTAATTTAAAGGAGTAGGCCCTGGGTGCACAGATAAGACTCTGTTGTCGGCTATTGCCAGCGCCCTTCACACCAGTGCGGCTCCCATCACGGGCCAGCTGTCCGCAGCTGTGGAAAAGAACCCGGGAGTGTGGCTCAACACGGCTCAACCTCTCTGTAAAGCCTTTATTGTCACAGACGAGGACATCAGGTATTTTAGATTTGAGGTTTTTGCCATTCTGAAATATTTACTATTTGTCTAATATGTAACCAGTTTGAAATAAATGATTTTGTTTTGCAAATCACAGGAAGCAAGAGGAGCTGGTGTACAGCGTTCGGAAGCGTCTGGAGGAGGCTTTGATGGCCGACATGTTAGCTCACGTGGAAGAAACATCCAACGATGGAGATACACTAAAGGAAGAGGGAAATTGCAATGACGACAAACAGGAAGTATAGCAAAGGTACAAACAAATGGATATTTAAGGAAAAAAAATAATAGCTTATCATTTTCTCACCATCACGTCTTTCTAAACCTCTATGGTTTCTGTGAAACACAAAAGAAAAATTGAAGAAAAAAAAATACAAGTTTGGAATGACATGATGGTTGATATGTGATAAAAGGACTTTTATTTTGGGGTGAAATATCAATAAAAAATAACTATTTTTTTCACAGGGCATCGGAATGTGCCTGAATTACCTGAACATGAGTTTCCCAACACAACTACATCCAGACGCTCTACTGATCAGCACACATTGCCATGACACTCATCTCCCAGCTTTGCTGAACATCCATTTGTCCCCACCAGTTGGGATCTTAAAGAGACTGTTGGCTCAGATTTCAGGCATGATGCTTTTATTTTGTATTTTTTTTACGTTTTATAAAAGAACAAACTGTTGGAAAAGACATAGTTGCTACTTGCAGATAAGACTGCATTAAGTATTTTCCAAAGTGTTTTTTCTGGAGGGGGTATTGAAATACAAAATGAAGTCAAAAATACAATCCTCCAGTTAGAGTGGGTGCTAAAATATATCACAGCTGGCATTAACTGTTCTGTCTCTGTGATTAAAATAGATTTATAAGTAAACATACATTCAATGTAAGTGGACATGTTTTCAAGTTCCTCCAAAGAGATAAAAACATGTTTTGGTTTATATATTGACTCTCTCTACTAGTATATTGTTATTTTTCATGATATCCGACCCTTATTTCTAAATAATGTTGTAAAGGGGGAAAATCAGTATTATGTAGTAAAATACTGATTTACTGTTCTTACAGTTCTTTCACAGTTCCCACAGTTAGGGAAAATGAGATGATAGTAGTTATAAAGGGTGTTAATGGTGCAAAGATAGCCGAACCCAACTTGTTTTATTTCTTCTTTTTTTGGACTTTTTTTTTTAACTCGTCTGGTGCTTGGAAAACTGCCTGATTTTTTTCTTTATAAGCTATTCATACTTGACACTGAATAAGTTTCACATATGGACAAAAAATCTACATTTGACATGTGAATGGTGATACCTATAACGTGATGCCTGATTAATGCGAAGTGATGTGTAAACATCATCCTTTCGTTCAGCTATTAAAAATACCTATTGGTGGGTGGAAAGTATGACTTTTAAAAAGATCTATTTTACATTTTGTTCATAGCCCACATCAGCATGCCAACTGCCATATTTACTTCTGTTTTTCTCAAAATAAAGTGTTCCTGTGTGTTGAATATCTTAATTGATTCTTTTCTTTTACACTTGCATCAGAAATGTTAATGCACCTGCGTCTTTTTAGTCTTTGAATAGTTTCTTGATCAAAAAAGACATTAAATGAACCTTTCTAAGAAATTGAAACTCATTGTTCTAGTTAATAGCCATGTGATAGGTTTGTGGTTCGCTTCCTGTTGATATACGTAAATGTGCCAGTCAGTTTTAAAATATATTGATTTACGCAAAAAATAGCTTTCCTGTAGCTCAGTAGGGAGGAGGGTGACGTAGCAACGCCGGGGTCATGGGTTTGATCACAGGGATTGCACAGACTTCTAAACAATGTTTAGTACAATGCACTATAATTTGCTTTTGATAAAAGCATCTATCTTAATGAAATGATAGTTTAATTTTGTCAATATGTGCTTATATTCCCAGCAGAAATACATTGACATCGTTATCGTGGACAATTTTACTCTAGTTTGTAGATTCCTTTAATTCCTCTTACCATGCAGTCTCCACGAAGATTAACCGTTAACTTACCATACGAGTTATAATGCCTCCATCTCTACAGAACAAAGGGCAGAGGGCCAGGCACACACTCTCTCTTATACAGAAAAACTGAGAGAAGAGAGCTGTAGATACTTTTTCTTTGGTCTACCAAAACACAAAATACCTTGCCAAATTGGCCCAATGGCGACCACAGAGCTCTACACAAAGGTAGGTGTGTTACACAATTTAGATAGATAGATGGATAGATTAGATAGATAGATAGATAGATAGATACATAGATAGATACATGGATAGATACATGGATAGATACATGGATAGATACATGGATAGATACATGGATAGATACACAGATACATAGATAGAGATTGTGTTTGTACAGCTATCTCGTGTGCTAACAGAGAGAGAAAGAGAGAGAGTGGAAGAGATCAGCTGGTGTTAATGTTTAATGTTGTCGTGAGTGTATTTATGCTGATAAAGAACAAAAAGTATCACACAGGCACATGAGTTGGCTGTATAACATTTAAAATATTAATTTCTCCGATATCTAATCTAAAATTATATGTGTAACAAAACAAAAAGTCACTTTTCAGTTCACTGTTCAGTGATGAAGTTCAGGTATTATAAATTATCAATGTAATATTAAGATTATCTAATTTGTGTCAGTGTGACAAGCTTTTAAATGTTTATGCATCCAAAAATATGATATGCTATATGTACTGTTGACTGGAATGAAAGTTTGGTTGCTTCTCAGGGGGCATGTGTGTGGGTGCCGGACCCAGAAGCTGTGTGGGTGTCTGCTCAGCTCCTTCGAGACTATCGTTCTGGAGACCAGCACGTCCTAATCCAACTTACTGATGGCAAAGTAAGGCACTTTTATACATAAATGGTAGCCTAGCTATATATCATATACTTTATTGTTGTTATTTTGTCATTTTTAGTTGAAAAATAAGGTCAGTTCCCCTCATGGGTTTGAAATGACAAAAGCATCAATAAATGATGACTGAACAGTAACTGTTCCTTTGAAACAAGACTACAGCTACTTTCCGGACACCTCCGATTTAAGACATTTTCCTGGAAAATAATGTCTTGAAAGGCACTCTAATGTTACTAAACACTTTAACTAAGCATATTTCCAGGTTTAGAAATACTGGAAAATATCCTAAATCCATGTCCCAAAATCCAACAAAAATGCCTCTTTTTGTAATTCCTATCTTTATTTTTCATTAAAGGAGATGGAGTATCCAGTGTTGCCTCCCGCAGGACTTCCACCACTAGGAAACCCTGATATTCTGGAAGGGGAGAATGACCTCACAGCTCTAACTTTCCTCCACGAGCCAGCGGTACTTCACAATTTACGAGTGCGCTTTCTCGACTACAGTAGCATTTACACTTACTGTGGTAAGTTAAATAAAAAAACAGTGGCAAGCTCTTTTTTTTTTACAGCTTTAGCCCAATTACCTCCATTTTACTGGGTATAAAGTTCACAGCACAGAGATTCAATCACCATTACTCACTTCTTATATTGGCTACTGTAAAAATATGAACAATGTGCTGGAACATGCGTAACAAACTGGAACTGGCAATCCTCTGACCAGTTTTGATCAATTTATTTCAACACTTTTCATTCATGTAGTCCCTATTTGATGATTGAATATAAAATATTCAAGTGAAAAGTGTGTTGAATTAACTTACATTGGACTAGTAGCAAAATTCCTTTATTTTTCAGTGTATATGTTGCTGTAATGTTGCTTTCAAATGCATCATTTTGAGATGCTTCGTTTATGTAACAGGAATTGTATTGGTGGCCCTAAATCCTTATGAACAGCTGCTCATCTATGGGGAGGAGGTCATTGATGCATACAGTGGGCAGGACATGGCTGATATGGAGCCTCATATCTTCTCTGTGGCTGAGGAGGCATATCGTACTATGATTAGGTCAAGAACACCCATATAGCAAAGTATTGTTGTTGTTTAATGGTTTTATGGACACAAGACCATGATTCCATGTTTGAAGCACCTTGGAGTACATGCAAATACTATTGTATTACCATACTCACACCACAACCCATCAGCAATCATCTCAAAATCAACCAAAACATCCTGTTTTATTGGTCATATGTCTATGTGCAGGGAGGAGAAGAATCAGTCCATTATAATCAGTGGTGAATCAGGCTCAGGAAAAACTGTATCTGCAAAATTCACAATGCGTTACTTTGCTGTTGTGGGTGGTGCAGCCCAGCAGACCAGTGTGGAGGAGAAAGTTCTGGCATCCAATCCGATCATGGAGGTATTGGACCATAAATTCTGGCCTCTTACCTTTAATGTTTCAAATATATAAAGTATTGGTTTGGTAGGAGGCTGTTTAAAGATACATATGGTCATTTCAACCTTTGCAGGCAATTGGTAATGCAAAAACAACCCGAAACGACAACAGCAGCCGTTTTGGGAAGTATATTGAAATAGGATTTGGCCACAAAGGGGATATTATTGGAGCAAACATGAGAACGTACCTGCTGGAGAAATCAAGAGTCGTTTTTCAAGTGATTGTTTTTAATCATAGAATGTATACATGCACTGGTCACTTGATTTAAGTATTGATGTACATTTTTAATAATATTTCAATGATTTTTGACATGGGAACACAGGCATCTGAAGAAAGAAACTACCACATCTTCTACCAACTTTGTGCATCCAGGGATTTGCCAGAGTTCAGGATACTAAAACTTGGTAAAGTTTTGATAGATGTCTAACATAAAAGCTTCTTAAGACAGCATTTTTAAATTTGTTGATTTTTGTTTCTAGATTCTGCTGAGAACTTTCATTACACCAACCAAGGACAAGATACACACATTCCAGACGTAGATGATGCTGTTGAGCTCGAGCGCACAAGAAATGCTTTTACTATACTGGGTATGTTAACATACACCCATGCATCAATCCAGACATTTCCAGTGGGTTTTTTGATCAAATATGTCGCGTAAATCATCCCTGCAGGAGTGCCTCCTGACCAGCAGATGGAGATATTTCATATAATGGCAGCTATTCTTCATCTTGGGAATGTCAACATACAAGCCAGTGGTCGTGGTGGTGACCGCAGCTACATTGACGTATGAGTGTTATTTCTCGAACTGTGTGAAATTACAATGTAATACATTCGTTCCTAAATTAGCATTTGATGTGATGTCAAGTGATATTACTACACAAATACTCAGTTGCTTTTAATCAGAATCATTTCTAATTAGCTAATTTGCCAGCTTTTAATCAATTAGCATATGCTAACATTCTTACTGATCACATTGGCAGGCCCATGACCGTCCTCTGGCCATCTTTGCCAAGCTTCTGGGTGTGGAAGGTGCTCAAATGGCCCAATGGCTGTGCCACAGGCGATTGGCGGTGGGGGGAGAGATGTTGGTGAAGCCCATGACAGGCCAGCAGGCAGTTGAAGCTCGAGATGCTCTGGCTAAGCATGTGTATCAGCAGCTGTTCGCATGGACCGTACAAAGGCTCAATTCATCTTTACGAGCACACAGGCAACAGCCCAAAACTTT
The DNA here is from genome assembly GCA_019155185.1 of Beaufortia kweichowensis. Taxonomy (NCBI): domain Eukaryota; kingdom Metazoa; phylum Chordata; class Actinopteri; order Cypriniformes; family Gastromyzontidae; genus Beaufortia; species Beaufortia kweichowensis. The sequence goes on along the minus strand of CM032818.1, from coordinate 4,766,688 downwards.
CATAGGAGTTCTTGATATCTATGGGTGAGAGAACGGTGTAGGATGACATCTTGATAATTCTTTGCGTAACGTTGAAGGATTGATCTCTTCATGTTTTTTTGGCATTTATAGGTTTGAAACATTTGACAGGAACAGTTTTGAACAATTCTGCATAAACTACGCCAATGAAAAGCTACAGCAGCAGTTCAACAGGGTACGTTTGCAAACATAGTCATATACCATCTAGTCAGAAGTTCTTCATCGTTTTGTATTTATACCAATATTTCCAATATTACCAATGGCCCAACACAAATAAATTGGCTGTGTCACAGTTGGTCAGTGTTATATGTGCTTTGTGTCCTTTTCCAAATGAAATCGTTTTTCCCTCAGCATGTGTTTCAGCTGGAGCAGGAGGAATATCTACGCGAGGAACTTCCCTGGAACCGCATCGAGTTCAGTGATAACCAGCCGTGTATCGCTCTCATCGAGGGGCAGCTGGGTCTGCTTGATCTTCTGGACGAGGAGTGCCGAGTAGGAAAACTTAAAACATTCATAAGGAACTCCACTAAATGTCATAATACCCAGTAATGCATCACACATTACTTAACAATGTTTCTTTTTATGTCTTTAAATGATAGATGCCAAAAGGTTCGGATGAGAACTGGGCTCGTAAGCTTTACGATCAGCACCTGAACCACAGCGCTCACTTTCGAAAACCGCGCATGTCTAACTCTGCCTTCATCATTCTGCACTTTGCTGATATGGTTAGGAACATCAACTTAATATGTTGGGCATTTGGCTGTAGAGATTGAACAACATTTTTAATTATAAATTATACTTTTTCTTTAACAGGTCCAATATGAGTGTGATGGCTTTTTAGACAAGAATCGAGACACTGTACTTGAGGAGCCCATTAACATTCTGAGAGCTAGTCAGGTATTGTTTAAATAGTTCAACTATTGCCTTGTTGAGTTTGTTGTGCTTGTAATCATTTTTTTTACTTAACCATATCTTTCCTAGTCAGAGCTGGTCGCTGAGCTGTTTCAGAAGGAGCTGTCAGGAGAAGTCCTGCCCAAATCTTCTCTACCGAACGGAAGTGTGCGTTCGGGGAAGAGAGCTCACCGTGAGCACAAACTAACTGTTGGCTTTCAGGTGAACCATTTCTATTGGTTTCAGTCTAAAGACAAATTTCATTCATACTTTAAAGTTCACCCAAATATGAGAATTCTCTCATAATTTGCTCGCTCACCCTCATGCCATCCCAGCTGTATTACTTCCTTTCTGCAGTTGATCATAAATGATTATTTTATATTAAAATACACACACTGAAAAATCTGTTGGATTAACATAAAAAAATGTACATTGGTTGCACATAATAATGTTAAAACATAATAATTAAGTGGGTTCATGTTGTCCAATTTGTTAAACAGACGTGATTTTCATATGTAAAGCTTTTAAATTTGGGAAAAATATTGATGACTCATACTGCACTTTCTCAATTTATCCAATCAGATTGACTTTCCTTGTTTGGACAACATACACAACAAACATAACATACAAAACCACCGAGACATTTCTCAAAATATCTTCTTTTCTGTTCTGCAGAAAAAGAGTCAAATATGAGTTTTGAACAACATGAGGATGAATAAATGATGACAGAATTTATATTTTTGGGTAAACTATTTCTTTAAGCCAGTTTATGAGAACTTTCTGTCTTTCTGGTTCCAGTTCCGGCAGTCTCTGCAGCTCTTGATGGAAACCCTGAACAGCACCACCCCACATTATGTCCGCTGCATCAAACCCAACGACCTCAAACAGCCTTTTCTGTAAGAAACAATATCAATCATAGCTATTAATTCAGATTGTGACTGTCTTAGTGTGTGTAACCTCATCTCTTCTCCCCATCTCAGATTTGATCCTAAGCGAGCGGTGCAGCAGTTGCGAGCATGTGGAGTTTTGGAGACCATTCGCATCAGTGCTGCAGGATACCCCTCCAGGCATGTCCTTCATCAGTCTGTACTAGCCCAGAGCACATATACAATGTTTGTTCCGTTTTGCAGTAAAAATATCTAAATAATCCTAAATCAGGATGTGTTTTCTTGATAAGCAAAATGACTTAAGATATGAAGTCTTGTTTGAAAAAAATAGCTTTTTTTGTATTCCAGAAGGCAAGACTTAATATCTTAGGTGATTTCGCTTATCAAGAAAATGTGTCCTGATTTAAAAATGTGTTTATATTTTTACTGCAAAACAAGACAAAAAAAACTAAGCCAGAAACTTTTGCATTTTTGCAGTGTATAAAATAAACATTTTAAATATATAAAATAGAGGAGAAACATTTAAAAAAAAAAAAAAAAGCAAAAATCTCTATTTGCTCTACATTCAATATTACTCCTACCTTGAAGAAACAATTGATTATTAAAGAAATCTTGTTAAAAACGTTTGTAGAAACGCATGTCATCTCACATATGCCTTTCTTTCTTTATCTGACTTTTTTTACTGACTCCAGATGGACGTATGATGAGTTCTTCAGCCGTTATCGTGTGCTGCTTCACGGCTCACTTTCCTCGGATGACGTGCGGCGCTCTTGTCAGCGAGCTCTTCCTAACCTCATCCCTGACCTCGAGCAGTACTGCTTCGGCAAGACGAAGGTCTTCTTCCGGGCCGGGCAGGTCGCGGTGCTGGAGAAGCTGAGAGGAGATAAGCTGCACGCGGCTGGGGTTTTGATCCAGAGCTGGGTGAGAGGCTGGCTACAGCGTAGGCAGTACCAGAAACTCCGCTGGGCCTCCCTCACCCTGCAGCGCTACACCAGAGGAACCCTGGCTCGCAGGTGGGTTTAGGGTAGATTTAGGTATAGTTTAGGCCTGGACTAACTATGAAGTGCGTATTTTAATGTTTCCTGACCATTAGGTTGGCTTGGAGCCTTCGTTACACACGCGCTGCTTTAATCATTCAAAAGACTTACCGCATGCTGGCTGTTCGACAGCTTTATCTGACCATAAGGGAGACCGTCATTAAAATCCAGGCATTCGTCAGGGGCACCAAAGCTCGACGCATTTACAGACAGGTAAAATGTTAACGGTCATCATTTGGTTATTTCATTATTTACTTAATATATAATAGTTTAATTCTAATCTAAATATCACAGATATTGATGGAAAGGTCTAAGACTCAAGAATAAACATTTGACATTTTCATTAACATTTTCATAACAATAAACACAAACGATTTAAAAAAAAACTGCTAATGTTAATGTAATTTTTATACCTAAAATAAAAAATGGAAAAAAATAAATTATCTAAATAATTTTTGTTTTAATAAGAAATAAGTTTTAGGTGCACTTTATTTGTATTTTCCCAATATGCGCAGTGACGTCATCAGGTTAAAGATAATGAGATGGCAGCAAATAGCCTACTGTAACTGTTACGTTTTTATTTCGTAGTTCATTTTCTCTCTCTCATCTCGCAGATGCTTGTAGAACGAGCCGTGGTTTTCTTGCAGGCCCGGGTGAGAGGATGGGTGGCACGCAGCAGGTTCAAGCGCATCAAAAGTGCGGTTGTGCTCTTGCAGTGCTGCGTGCGCAGGCGGGCGGCACGTACTGAGCTGCGGCGGCTGCGTGCTGAGGCGCGATCGGTGGAGAGATACAGAGAACTGAATAAAGGCATGGAGGTCAAACTCATGCAGCTACAGCTCAGAGCCGATCAACAGGTAGGGGAATATTATTATGTATGGGCGTGATTGTGTTTTTGTGATGTTTGACAATTGTGTCACAATTAAAAGACTAAAAAAGATGTTTGGTAATGCGTAATGAGTATGGTGGGGGTTTGTATATATGTATAATGTCAAAGATTAAAACTTGAAAGGTGAAATCAAACTTTGATCTCATAAGATATCTCATAAGTTGATTTTAAGACCTTTGTCTGCTTTTCACATACATATGGTATATAATGTTTTTGAAATGTACATATTTTAATTTCTTTAACTTTTATATTTGAATTAAAAAATAATTTAAGAATCACAAGAACCACAGTAGTTACACTTCAGCTGCTGAGCAAGTACATAAAAGTCCGTCTTCAAAACTGTCTCAGTCTCTATAATAATGATTTATAATTTTAGCTGCGAAGTACAATTTTGTGTAAAATGTCAGTTAATTTGACTTAGACACACATAAAGATATATATGTAAAGTACCCTGCAATTTTATGTTTCAAACGCTTATGGAAAATAGAAAAAAAGTTACATATTGTAGCTTTAAGTAAAACTGAATGAACATGAATTCTAACACACACAAATGTATTTGCTTTTCGTCTCTCAGATGAGAGAGAGCGTGTCTCTGAGGGAGACTTTACAGGCTGAACGAGAAGCTCACAGATGTGAGCTGGAACAGCTGCGCTCCAGCCTCCAGAAACTCCAAAACCAGCTGCAGGAGAAAGCTAATGCTGCTCCCTCTCTCACAGAGAAACAGGAGGATGAGCGGAGGAGAGCCGAGGAGAGAGACGCTCAAGAGATCCTCCACCTTACTCAGGTAAACATTCTTATGTATCACATCTATGCTTAACGTCATCCACGGCATGTGTCCCTACTAACAAATTTTTACAGTATTTTACCGTTTTCTTCCTTTGCTTGCTGATGGTGGTAAAGTTAATATTTACCAGCTTTGTTTTGTTTACTTCTTGTTTACTTTAGGAAATCCAGACTCTCCGAGATGAGAGAAATTCCTTGGAGAAGGAGAGGGATGATCTTGCCGTCCGTTTACAGGAACAGAAGGAAGCTCAACAGGGTAAATGGATCATGTTTGTGACAACGTTTTTATTTTTTAAATATTTTTTTGGATGTTTCATCAACTATGAGCTCTCGCTCTCTCTCTAAAAACTCTCATAAAAGATCACTTTACATCCATGTATATCGAGAAGTAAGAACCAGAAGGGCGTTAAGTGAGATTTAGGGTGAAATTGAGATAAATAAAATTGACACATACTAAGCCAGTTGGTGCCAAAAGGGTGTTTATAATTGATTTTTTAATTTATTTTCTGAATAAATGTTAAAATGGTGTTTTAATAAGTATACTGTCCAAGTATACTATCCTCTACATGTGTAAATGTTTTTATTATAAAAGATTGAAATCATTGGATAAAGTCAGATCAAACTATGGTCATTTTTGTCTTCTGGTCAATATGAAAGTGCTTGTGTTTCAGAGAACCATCAGCAGTCTGTGGATCATGCAGATGCATCGGTACGAGCGGAGCTGGAGGAGGAGAGGAGAAGATACCAGAGCTTACTCAGAGAGTTCACACGACTGGAGCAAAGATATGACAACCTGAGAGATATGAGCATGTTCACCAATAATGAGGTACATCAGATATATAGACAGACACATAGATAGACAGACAGATAATTAATGCAAAAATGTGTGTCTTTTGCCCTGCAGCGTTCACGTGGACACAGGCGAACAGATTCGAGTGTATCTTTAGAGCCTCCATCGCCCGTCTCCTCACCCTTCTCGAACTCATCAGTATTCCCATCGCCTGAGGAGGTCAGGAGGGTCAGCGTGACATCACCTACTGACAGGAGACCCTGGAGCTCCGAACAACCTCTGGTGTGTTTTTAAATCAAAATGTATTGAATTGATACATGGCATAATGTAACCAAATGGAAATACCTGTAGGACGTCTTAATGGAGAATGTGGGCGTGGCCAAGGATGCGTCAGAGAAGATGAAGGGAGAGGATCTCAGATATGCCTATGATGCTGTGCGGGTGGCCAACAAGTAAGTTTTCCACATAACAGTTATCAGACCGAAGCATTGGTACACTATGATGTCATCATGTGGTCATGTGATTGACACTGGTTTGATGGTTTTAGGTTTCTGGAGACACAGCTGTTGTGTCAGAGAACACAATGGGAGGAGGAGATGTCTGTTCTCAGAGTGAAACTTCAGCAGGCGCAAGACAGAGGAGATACAGCTGGAGATACTGAGATTAAGGTGATCAACCCAGAAATCTTACCATATTATTTTGGTTTGTAATCTGTGCGTACTATATTAAACATGAATTTTTGTTTTTTAAGGATCTCACAGAACAAGTGGCAGTGAGAGATCAGGAATGTTTTCGATTGCGACGAGAACTTAAAGAACTCAAACACACTGTGACACTGAGGAGAATTTTGTCATACGCAGGTCTGTGCATGTCATACAGCAGACAAAAAACAAATGAAAGCGATAGTCATCATTTACTCATGTCCCTCATGTCTTTTCAAACCTGTATGGATTTCTTTCTTCTGCATAACACAAAAGAAGATAAACAACACTGACCTCCATTGACTTCCATTGTATTTCCAACACACCCCTAAGACATTTCCCAAATTATCTTCATTTTAAACGATATAAGGGTGAATAAATTATGACAGAATTTTATTTTTGGGTGAACTGTCCCTTTAAGCCACACTTAAAAATATAATTATTGCATAAAGTTATTGCATTAGGTCACAAAATGTCAAACCAAGTGGCATTTGTCTGAACATAAGCGATGTCTTATCGAGCATAAAAAAGTGTAAATAAAAGTTTAGGTTAATAAAATGAGTCATAACAAATACATTGTAAAAATTTTGCTCAGGTCTGAGTTTGGCTGAATCTCAGAATCCAACATCTCCAGCCCCTGAGAAGAACCAGACGCTCACCGGACTGCTGGAGTGCAGGAAAAAAGATGAAAACAAACTCATCAAAAACCTGATAACTGGTGAATCATGTGTATACGCACACACACAGCAAACTTTGTCTGTCTCTCTACAGTACAGACATATTCAAATCACCTACAAAAATGACAGAAAGCTATATTAAAATATAGGATAACTCATTCTGATTGTTTATGTTTGGCAGATGTGCGGGTGGAGGTTGGTCTCTCTTTGCCCTCTGGACTGGCTGCACGGGTTTTATTTCTGTGTGTACGTCAGGCGGACTGTAGCGGTGATCAGGTGCGAGCCAAAGGACTCTGTGGCGCTGCTGTGGCCGGCATAAAAACTGCCTTGAAGGTGAACGACAAACTTGTGCATTCATATTGTTTTTTTTACTTAGTGTGCAAATAATACCTTGACTTTCAAGGTTTTCTTCTTTTTTTTGTTAAAAAAAAATTCTGAGCTGTATGATTAGTATTTTAGCAGCTGAATGTGTGTATACATGATGTACTATATGTAAAGTAGATTTTATCAAATAGTAGGTAGTTTGTTCTCATTCATTAACAGTAAAAAGTGTGATTGTTGTAGAAACATGGCAATGATCTGGACATGACGGCTTTGTGGCTGAAGAACGCTTACCTGCTGAAAGACTTGCTCAACCAGCATTCTTCTCGACAGGTGACTAATCTCAGTTCATCTGGACTATTTATTGTCATTATTTTCAGTTGTGGACAAAAATATATAAAATTATATAATATGTAATAATATAAAAAGTATAAAAACTATTAAATGAAGAGGGCCAATAATTCTGTCCAACGTGCATTCAAGATGTGATTTTCCCCACACTTTCGGTTATTTTGCTTCAATGAAACATTATTTTTGTGAATTATTTTTTACATAAAAGATCAAATGGAGGAAAAATGCATTTTTGCTATTTCATGCAATATATTTGATGATGTGTGTAATGTTTTATATTGCAATACTTTCTCCAATGCAAATTTAATATGCAGAGCCAGCTATAAGCAAGCCATTCATACGTTGATTTTACTCAATTGTAAATGCTATAGAGCTATCAAAACATGGTTCTATCTATTTTGTTTAAGTATTGATCAGTTTGAAATAATTATCTGGCAAATAGCAAACTATTAAAGGGCAACTATTCACGTATGATTCTTTCGTCCTGCAGGACTCGGAGGAGCTGGTGCCTCTCATGACTGATGTGCAGGAGTCTGTCCGAGTGTTCAGTGATCTCTGTATTCAGGCATATCAGCAGCTGTTGTCCATCTCAGAGTGTCGCCTGCAACCAATCATTGGTACCCTCACACACTATCTATCTATCTATCTATCTATCTATCTATCTATCTATCTATCTATCTATCTATCTATCTATCTATCTATCTATCTATCTATCTATCTATGACAACATACATCTCTGCTTCTCCAGTACCTGCCATGCTTGAAAGCGAGACCATCCCTGGTCTGTCTGGATCATCCGTAAAGCTGAGCGGCGGTCGTAAGCGTGCTGCTTCAGATCCCCGGGCTCCCGGTGCTGCAGAAGGGGCCACTATGTCAGCGGTTCTGAGGGAACTGGGAGCGTTGCATGCCGCTCTGTCCCGGCAGGATCTGCCTTCAGCTCTTCTGCAACAAGCCTTTCATCAGCTTATCTATCTCCTGGCCGCCACGACCCTCAACAGCTTGCTGCTTCGCAAGGACATGTGCTGTTGGAACCGTGGCCTTCAGATCAGGTGCTTGAATATATGTGACGCTGCCTGTGAAAACCCAGCTAAAGTCATTTTTTGTGATTTACTGTTTTTACATAAAATCATTCTACATAATGTAAAGAACATTCTGTGAAAATATGACTTTGATATATTTAATATTGACTGAGTAAAGGCGTCAGAGATCGAAATCAAAGTGATATTAAAATCTTTAATATTAATAATTGAAATCTTTAGCCTGGTTTTCACAGACAGGGTCACATATTGGTAGTATAATTTTATGTCGATTTTAATCTTTCCCTAAATAAATATGGAATTAATTGCCATGCAAAATATGCCTTTTGTTTACAATATTCTATACAATAAGGCAACAAAATTTAATACACTCAATATTTTTAGTTCTTTTTCAGGAGATGTCTGCAATGATGCAAGTTTTTTTGTTTGTGTTGGAAGGGTGGTAACAATGTAAAAATTGTAAAAACATTTAATTTCTTAATATACAAAAGTCAGTAGCTTAATTAAAAGTCAGTTGCTTGTATGTTAAACTGTTAACTATGTCACTGTTCCAAAGGTGGAACACTTATGTCACTATTCACTTTAATATTTCATAGTTTTCTTTAATATTTTTAGAATTCTTATCATGGCAAGCTATATAATGATGGAAAGGTCTAAGACCATATAATATTATTTGACAAAGTTTCATAACAAACTTAAAAAATAAAAGATTTAATAATATATATATATATATATATATATATATATATATATATAATTGTGGGTCAGATATTGCATTTTCATGTGTATGCGTAATATGTGACAGTTCTCAGGTTAAAAAATTAATATAGGAGATTAGAAAGAAATTTAGTAAGTATATAGAATTGTTTTGTATTGTTGAATGTCAATATTGTTAATGTTTTTGTGTGTGTTAATCCATTTGTCTATTGTATTTAAAAATATTTAAATCTATATTATCAAAATGTTAAACATATAAAATGTTAAAAAATATAAGCGTAAATATATCAAACATAATATTTTTTACATTATTATTATTAGAAACATCTTTGTATGTGTGAATATATAAAAATGTCTGTGTAAAATATCGTTGTATTAATGTACATTTATTTCAGGTATAATGTGAGCTTGCTGGAGGAGTGGCTGCGGAGTCGTTCACTGCAGACAGGGGGCGCTATCACCGCTCTTGAACCATTGATACAAGCCGCTCAGCTTCTTCAAATGAGCAAAAAGACTGAAGCAGATGGGCAAGCCATGGTTCAAACTTGCAATGCACTATCCAACCAGCAGGTGGAGGAGCTGCTATATTACACCCACTTGTTAAAACACTTTTTTTACTTTTTACTGTCTAGAATATTCTGAGCTTGTGATGTTTTCTTTAGATTGTGAAGATTTTGAGCCTGTATACTCCTCAGAGTGATCTTGAAGAAAGGGTGACACTAAATTTCATCCGTAAAGTACAGGTAAGGACAAAAACCTAGCAAATGTTTAAATACGTTTTAAATACAGACATCGTCACAGTGGATTTTGTGTGCTGTTGCTGAGAGTGATAAAGCTATTTATATGTGGGTTTCCCAGGGGCTTTTGAAGGGACGGTCTGAGGGACAACCTCCACAGCTTCTGCTGGACGTTAGAAGGGTTTTCCCCGTCACCTTCCCTTATCTGCCACCAGCACCAGTCAGCGCTGCCCAGCTCGAAATCCAAGAATCCCTCAAGATCTCATTCCTACGCAGAGTTTGAAGGCGTTCATCTGTCTCTGAACCAATGCATTTTTATTTAGTCTTCCTAGCTACTTCACTTTAAAATCTTATGAACATTTTTTAAGAGGACTTTAAAATGTTTTATACTGATAATTGAGAAGAACATATATATATATATGTATATGTATATGTATATGTATATGTATATGTATATGTATATGTATATGTATATGTACGTTTTCATGTGTATGCTCAGTATGTGCAGTAAGAGTTATCAGGTTAAAATGAAATTTAGAAAAGATATGTTTGTCTGTGTACATTAATCCATTTGCATATACCTCAATAAATAAAGACATACCTAAATAAATAAAGACATACAAAAATACATGCATAACATATAAATATATTAGATACATACATATTATATATATATATATATATGATATATATATAAGATATATATATATATATATATATATATATATATATATATATATATATATATAAGATATATATATATATATATATATATATATATATATATATATATATATATATATATATATATAGAATATATATCTTATATATATATAAGATCAGATCAATATGGGAATAGATATATATATATAAGATATATATATATATAAGATAGATATATATATATATATAGATATATATATATATATATAAGATAGATATATATATATATAGATACATATATATATATATATATATAGATAGATATATATATATATATAATGGGATGGATATATATGAGGATAGATATATATGAGATATATATATATAAGATATATATATATATATATATATATATATATATATATATATATATATATATATATATATATATATGATAGATATATATATATATATATATATATGTATATATATATATATGTGATGATATATATATATATGATATATATATATATAGGATGTATAGATATATATATATATATATATATATATATATGATATATATATATATGTATATATATATATATATATGTATATATATATATATATAAAGATATGTATATATATATATATGTATGTATATATATGATATATAATCAATATATATATGTACAATAAGAATATAATATAGGATGTATATATATATATATATATGTAAGACAACATAATATCATAGGAATATATGTATGTAATATATGATATATGTATATGTATGATGTATGTAACATATATATATGTCTTATAATATGTCTTATATATATAATATGTGTAATCATATATCTTGATAAATAATATAAATCCTTCGATCCTATCTTATATGTAATATAATATTAATATGTCTTTATACAATATATATATGTCTTATGTATATGTATACAATAGTAATGCAGTATAGAAGTTGTATACAATGCAATATGTATACAGAGTACAAACAAGTAAATACAATATAATATATCTTAATATGTAATACAAATAAGTACAAAACATAGAATGTATACATACAATGTATGCATATGTGACTTGTTTGGTATCTACAATACAATAATACAGTACAATGATATAATATATACAATGTATGCAATATGTTGTACAAGTACAATGCAATGCAATACAATGTATATAATGCTGATAAGTACATGGTGGAATGCATGTATATATACATCATAATACATGATTTATGGATGAGTTATGATACAATTACTGTTATGATATATATATTATTGGAGTACAATTATTGGTATGTAATATATATGGACCCTGTATACAACCTATGCACAATGTATGAGCCATGCTGTACAACCCTTCTTATGTCTATGATATACAACCATACAACCTAGCCTAATATGTATACATGAGATACCACTATGCATATTGACAATATAGATGGGGATGTAAGAGGATACATAGTATGTGTACAATACAATACAATACAATACAATAGATAACTGCCTATTATACCATTGGTTAACGTATACCATACCTATACATAATATATACATACAGTGGGTTATCCAAAGCATGGATGCATGGAATGGGAATACAATACAGTGGATCCAGCTTTGGTGTCAATGGCCTGGACAATACACGGACAGGGTTTTTACATATGCACACAATGCATACAATACAATACAATACAACACAATCACAATAAATACACCTGTTAAAATACAATAGTTATACAATATACAATACTTTACATAAGTATATAACACATACACACAATATGAATACAATACAATACATGCATAAATGCAGTACAACACATACAATACAATACATACAAGCTATATACAATACACACAATGCAATACAATACATACAATATAATACAATGACAACACAATACATAAATGTTAAATACATACAATGCAATGCAATACAATACAATGCATGAAGTAAAATACAATGATACAATTACAATGCAACAGAGTAAAATAAGTAATATAAGACAATACAATGCATGAAGTAAAACAAATACCACACACATTACAATGCCTTCACATGAACACAAGTACAATACAGTACAATGCATGAAATTAGACACAATTACAATACCAATGAAGTACAGTACAAGTACAAACACCACATACAAGTACCACATACAAGTACAGTACCATTACACAAAACACACACACAAACATAAGTACACATACACATACACATTACACACATGATGAAATGCATAAGACACAATTACAAACATGGAAGTAAATGCACACACATTACACACACACATCATAGACACACACATACAGTACAGTACAATACTAGTACAATACAAGACAAGTACAAACACCAAACAGTATAATACACACACACACAATTAGTACATGCAAGTACTGATGCAAATACAGTACAGTACATACAGTACAAACTGTAAAATTAACATGCATGCAACACCATTACCAGTACAGACAGTACAGGACAGGCATGAAACATGGACACACAGTACACACACATTACCAATGCAGTACACACACAAACACATGACATTAGTACACACCAATTACAGGCATGAGTACACACAAACAGTACAGTACCGTACAATTTAATTACACATGCATGAAGTGGACACATGACACATGCATGGGTCGTCGTTAGTCGTGCGTCGTCGTCACACAGTACAACACTGTACGACAACACCAATACAGGCATGAAACAGTAATGCATGCAGTACAGTACAGTACCACACATGAGTACATGCATACTGACACAATGCAAGTACACACATAACACAATGCACACACATTAGTACATGCAGTACACATACAGACACACACACACAACACAGACATGAGTAACATGCACACAGTACAGACACACACAAGTAAGAGTACATACAGTACCAACACACACACACACACACACACACAGTACACACACACACTGAAAAACATACGTCGTGGAACACGTCGTTGATGCGTCGTCGGGACACACACACACCACACACCAACACAGTACAGTACAGTACAGTACACACACAACACACACACACATACAAACTTAACATTAAAATACCATTACAATACCAGTATTACCAAATACAACACATAAGTAAAATACAGTACAATACCAAACACCGTCTATTGAAATACAGAGCAAGTAATATACATACAATGATACAATGCAAATATGATACGTACAACACCAATTACAGTACAATGCACACACATATAACAAATGCATACACACAATACACACATAATACAATGCGTGATATACAATACAATGCACAATACAATACCATTTTCAACACCAATGCATGACATATAAATTTTACACCATTACCAATACGTACAATGCATACAATACCATTTTATTACCAGTACAATATGATACAATACAGTACCAATTACAGTGCATGCGATGCACACACACAATACACAGTAATACACACATATTTACCAACATATTACCAGTACCAATTACCATTAATAGTACCAATACATTACATTTTAATACATAGAGTACATGCAATACAGTACAATTCTATTAATAATACAATACAATACAATACAATACATTTTAATTACAATGCGGACATACATACACATAATACGTACATAAAGTACTGATACAGTATAAGTATAATACAGTACAATATAAGTACGATACCAGTACAATTACCAGTAAAATACAATACTGTACAATGCAATACTAATACCAATGCATAAGAGGTAAATGCATGCAGTAAAATACATAAAATTAGTACATACAGTACAGTACATAATAATAAGTACATACAACATAGTACATGTGACATACAATACCACATGATACAACACATGCGTGGAAATGCATGATATGATGATACAATACACAATGCAAAACAATGAAAGTAGAAGTAAAGTACAATACATGATACAATACAATACTATTACAATGTATATACATACAATGCAATTACAATACGGCCTGGTACAATGCAATGCAATAGGGAGGAATAAGAATTAAATACATACCAGTAAATAATATACAATGCATATAAAATACATGCATGGAAATGCGGTGCACAAGTACAGTACAATACATATTATGACACAGTACAGTACCAATACAATACCAAAACAATACAATGCATTTACGCCCATTAAATGCACATAATATAATGCAAGAGCATAGAGTGAAATGCATACAGTACAGTAAAAATATGGATGCGTCGTGCATGCAATACTATTCTGATACCAACATAGTATAATACTGTACAAACAGTATAATACGAAGGAAGGAAGGGACAAGCATAAGGAAGGACAGACAGTGGAAGGAAGGAAGGTACCATTTGAAGGATTTCTAGACATAAGAAGGTGAAATGCATACACATGCAATATAATTATACTATAAACAGTAGTAAATACAAACATAACACAGTACGCCTATAATACAGTACAGTAATATACAGTACAATACAAATACGATACATAAGTAAATGCATGCAGTACAAGCATGAAATGCATACGATATAATACCAGTACGTACGTACCAATATAATAAAGTGGAAGTATAATACGTACATGGGTCGTCGTCGTCAAGTCGTCGTTCCTAATACGTACATGCAAATAATACAAGTACACAGGCATAGGTATAATGCATGATATAGTATAGTATAAGAATACAAGGAAATGCATATAGTACATTACAATACATACCCAATGCAATGACATGAAGTAAATGCATACCAATACAATACAATACAATACATAACATAAGTACATGCATACATGCAAGCACAACAGTAATGCATACAATACAACACAATACAATACAACAATAACACAATACAATACATAGTAAATACATACAATACAATACAATACGATAAGTATAAATACGATACGTCTACAATACTGATCGTCATAACAAAACTGTCTGATCTGATCGAACACTAATGTGTGGTCGGTGATGATCTGATGATGATGATGTCTGGTCTGGTCTGGTCTGGTCTGTCTGATGTCTGATCTGATGGTCTGATTCTGTCTGATGATGATGATGATGATAAATCTGTCTGATGATCAATACTGATATCAAATCATCTGATGAAGATGATCTGATCTGAACTGATCTGATCTGATCTGATCGATCAATCATCATAATGTCCCTAATCTAATGTCTAATGTGTCTAATACATATGGTCAAATGCATATACAACACAATGTCTATGGTGTCACAATGGAAGTCATTTATGACACAATGATAGAGTCATCTATGACTAGACACATCTGTGTCTGACACACATCTGATGGATCTGATCTGATCATGATCTGATCTGATTACATAACATACATACAATTACAACACAATACATAGTCTAATACATACAATACAATACATACAATACATACAATACAATAACATACAATACAATACAATATAAGTAAATACACACATAATACAATACAATACAATACACATACAAATCTGTCTAATACAAATCTAATGCACAAGTGTAAAAACATACAATACATGATACAAATACAAATACAATACTAACACATGTCTAATATGAGATCTGGACATGATCTGATCTGAAATTGATACGATCTGATATGTATACAATACAATATAATACATACATAAATAAATACTAATACAATACAATACAATGCAATGCAATACAACATCTAAATATAACATACATTAAATACATTCTAATACACATACAATACAGATGGAAGTCATACACACACAATACAATACACATGCAATCTGTAAATACATACAATGCACAAGTACAATACATATTCAAATACATGGCAATACACACAATACAATAAAAATACATACATAAGTACCGAGTAAATCACATAAAATTATGATACACACACATACAATCACATACAATGATACAAGTCAAATACATGACACTAATCTGACTGATACAATCCTGTCACATAGTGATACAATGGCTCGACACAATCTGGTCTGATGTCACACATCTGTCACATGGTCATCATTCAGTGGTCAACTGTCCTAATCTAATCATTCTAATCATGGTCTGTCTGATACAATCCACGATCTGATCGATCTGATGTGATGGAATCTGAATATGAAAATAAAATAAATGTCGTGTCACATCAATGGAATACAATAAAATAAAATGGAATACAATAAAATAAAACACAATAACTATCACAATACAATACAATCAAATACAAACATAATTACAATCTAATGACACAACAAATTAAGTCACAATGTCAAATACAATACAACAATGCAATGTGAAGTGTCACATACAATCTGAAATCCTATTACAATCTGATACAATCACACAGGACACATCTGCACAATGTAAATACATACAATGGACAATACATCATACATCTGATGTTACATCACATGCATCTGAAGTCATCACATCATCCTAGACAATCTAATCACAATCTGAATCTAGACATCTATGTTACATGCAATACAAATGCAATCTGATGCTGATCTGATCTGACTCGATGCATCTAAAGTAAATACATGGAGCATTATGGAATTAAATCACATACAATACAATGTCTAAGTACATAATACAATACAAATATCATAAAATGGGAATGGAAATCTAATGTCTAATGTCTAAATACAAATAATCTGTAATCCTAAATCATTAAATCTTGATCTAATCTGTCTAATTAAAATCAAATAATATAATCTGATGATGATGATGGTAAATGAATGATGACAATACATGGAATAATATATCTGATCATGAAATGATCGATAAAATGATCTGATAAAATAAAATACAAATAAAATAAGATAAAATAAAATAAAATGAAATAAGATAGAATAAAGATAAAATAAATCAAAATGTTATATAGAATACATGATGGATCTGATACAAACAATATAATGCACACACACAGGTAAATACATACAATGCAATACAGTATGAATAAGTAAATCACATACAATACATGCATGCAGTGTCCTAATCATCATTAAATACATACAATCTGATATAATACAGAGTACATATGAGTAAATACATACAAATACAATACAATATGAAATAGATCGTCGATCATGATAATACTCATAAAATAAAAATATAAATAAAATAAGAATCACGAGTGGATCAGGAATACCAATACTGAATACAATACAATACAATACAAACATAAGTAAATACATACAATACAATACAATACAATACAATACAAACATAAGTAAATACATACAATACATACAATACAATACATACAGTACAATACAATACATAAGTAAATACATACAATACAATACAAGGACAATACACAATGCATACAATATATGTATACACATATATAAAGTACATACAATACAATACATACGTAAATACATACAATACAATACAATACAATACAATACAATACAAACATAAGTAAATACATACAATACAATACAATACAATAAATACAATACAATACAACACATGCATAAGTAAATACAATACAATACAATACAAACACATGCATAAGTAAATACATACAATACAATACAATACAATACAATACAACACAATCACATAAGTAAATACATACAATACAATACAATACAACACAATACAATACAATACAAACATAAGTAAATACATACAATACAACACAACACAATACAAACATAAGTAAATACATACAATACATACAATACAATACACACAATACAATACAATACAATACAAACATAAGTAAATACATACAATGCAACCTGACACAAACAACAATACAATAGCAACATTAAATACACACAATAACACATACAAGTACATACACACACAATACAATACAATACAATACACACATAAGTTAAACACATACAATACAACACAATACAATACAACACAAATGGAATACACAATTATACAATACACATACATATGATGACACACATAAGAATACAAACATACAATAACACTAACAATCACAGATGATGATCACACACACGATCAGATCACGATCACGATCTGATCACATACAATACATAAGTAAATACATACAATACACCCCAAAAACATAACGAGGAATCAATATTTGGGATTGCAGGTAAGTAGCTTTGCTTTGGATTCAGTCCTTTGCGCTATTGGAGACCAGAAGTAGTGCTGTGTGCTCTGTGATCCTTTCATACTGTGGCGTGGCTGATGTATTTATGTACAATAAATAAATACATACATACATAAAAAATAAAATAAATACATAAATAAATAAATAAACAAACACATAAAATAAATAAATAGATCAATAAATAAATAAATAAATAAAATAAATACATACATACATACATAAATAAATAAAATAAATACATACATACATACATAAATAAATAAAATAAATACATACATACATACATACATAAAATAAATACATACACTAAAAGGAAAACATACATAAATAAATACATACATACAATAAGTACATACATAACATTACATAACACATAAACAAATAAATAAATACATACACACATAAATAAATAAATACATAAATAAGTAAATAAATAATACATACATACATTATATTACATAAATAAAATAAAAAATAACATAAATAAAAACAAATAAATAAATAACATAAATAAATACAAACATTACATACTTACATAAATAAATACATAACATTACATAAAAACATATATAAACAAATACACAAATAAATAAATAAATACATACACACATAAATAAACAAATAAATAAATAAATAAAATACATACATACTTACATAAATAAATACATAACATTACATAAAAACATATATAAACAAATACACAAATAAATAAATACATACACACATAAACAAATAAATAAATAAATAAAATACATACATACATACATAACATAACATAAATAAAATAAATAAATACAAACATTACATACTTGCATAATTAAATACATACATAAGTAGATAAATAAATACATACATACATAAATACACACAATAAAAGGAACATGCTGGAGACGATGGAGAATGAGGAATTAGGATCGGGATTGCAGGTAGGTAGCTTTGAATACGTTTAGTCCTTTTCCATAATATAGATCAGACGAAGTGCTGTGTGCTCTGTGATCCTTTTATACTGTGGCGTGGCTGACGTATTAATGTATATACATGCATGCATGCATACAGACAGACAGACAGACACAGACAGACATAAAATAAATACATGCATATAGACATACATAAATAAATACAGACATAGACATAAATAAATGAATAAATACATAAATGCATACATACATAAAATAAATACAGACATAAATAAATAAATAAATAAATGCATACATAAATACAATAAATACATACATATAGACATACATAAATAAATACACACACACACACATAAATACATACATACACACACACACATACATACATACACCCCTGCTCAAAGGTTTGGGATCAGTAAGATATATATTTAATCAAAAATACAGAAAAACAGTAATATTTGCAAAATTACAATATAAAATAATGTTTTTAAACGAATATACTTCAAAATAGAATTTATTCCTGTGATGCAAAGCTGAACTTTTATCAGCTGTCATTCCAGTCTGAAGTGTCACATGATCCTTCAGAAATCATTCTAGTATTCTGATTTATTATCAGTGCTGATAATAAATCTATTCAAAAGTTTGGGGTCAACACACTCTTTTTTTGAAAGCAATTAATACTTTTATTCATCAAGGATGTGTTTAAAAAGTGATAGTATAGATTTACATTGTTAGAAGACTTGCATTTTGAATTAATGCTGTTCTTTTTAACTTGTTATTCATAAAAGAATCCTGAAAAAAAAAGTTTTGGCAGCACACCTGTTTCCAACATTGATAATACTAAAAATAAATCAGCATATTAGAATGATTTCTGAAGGATCATGTGAAACTTAAGACTGAAGTGACAGCTGATGAAAATTCAGCATTGCATTACAGGAATAAATTATATTTTTAAAGTATATTAATATAAAAACCATTATTTTATATTGTAATAACATTTTGCACAATTAGTTTTTTTTTATCAAATAAATGCAGCCTTGATGAGCGTAAGAGTCTTCTTTAAAAAACATTACAAGTCTTACTGATTCCAAACTTTTGAGCGGCAGTGTACATACACTTATACATATACACATATTGGATCCCTTTAACACTATGCAATTGGCTGAGACAGGTTTAAAGAAAAAAACTGTACACAAAAGTGCATTTAATCCATTTATTGGAAGTAGAAACTAACCAAGGCCTGGCATACATTTTACCTCCGTCCCCAATAAGAACAATCATATTTAGAAAAACAAAAATTAGAAACATCTTTGTATAAAAAAACCTCTCATGCTAGTATTCTGTACCACTACACATCAGTAATACATATTTATATATTCACAAGCCTTTCAAAAATAGAAAATAACACCCAAATATCAAAATAAATGACAAAAGTAAACAAAGACAACGATTGAATATCACATCAAAGATACATGCTGGCACAAGAAAATTAGAGTTATTACGAGCAGTATGCACTTGTGTGCTTTGAACGTGAACTACATGCTCAACTTGTGTCTCTTTAACCGTATCTTGCGATATTGTTATTCACAGACGACGTCATACAGCATTAACACCTGTAATGCTATTGTCCAAATGACTGCAGTAGAGTATTTTTAGTTAGACGTTATTTTCCACACTGCTGCCCTATTGGCAGAATGACTAAACAAGAATCAGTCTATTCAACAATCATTAATGCTATTTCCTGTGGCAGAACGACAGCAAAGTTCACGGCCGTTTCAGAGAAGCCAGGGCCATCAAAACTAATGGTTTGTGTTGATTCATAATGTAAACAATCCAAGGCTGTTGATCACAAAAAAACTGTTTTTGACAGAACAGATGCATAGACTCCGGATTTAGAGAAATAAGAAGGAACAGAAATATGGGACCCTGCCTGTAAAAACACATTTTTTGTGATTTACTACGTATAATCATCCTAAATATTGTTAAGTACATTCTGTGAAAATAGAACTTTATTAATATAAGCTTGTTTTCTTATAATTCGTTTTTTAGACTTAGCCTGGTTTTCACAGACAGGGTCACATATAGTAGATCAATGGGTCAATTTGATAAGCAATGCTATCTGGACCATTTCCCACAATGGCATTCACAGAAAGAAATGAACAGTGTCATTATAGAGCATCTTCTTTCTTGTGCTTCTCTAATATGGTGGATGGCTTGGCAGTAAAATGGCAGGATTCATCAGCCGTTACTATGGCAACACTATAGGAGTAATTCGAATGTGGAGATTGAGAAATATGACGAAAAAGACCTTATTTCCCATGATGCTACTTAGAAAGTCACTTAAGAAATAATCTGAACAAGGCGGTATAGAGATACATTTAAACCTTTTTAGGGCTGTCAAAACAAATTAATTATACATAATGCGAAAAAAGTGAAGTATAAAAAGTCTTTTTTCCATTTTGTTGTGCTCCATCTAGCCGTTTTAAAACAGAAACGTGTGCTGTATTACTTCCTGAATTATTTTAAAGGTTGTACAATCCCTTGCGTACGGGTCAGGCAGCACAATTAAATGTACATGTTTTAATCATGATTTTTTATTTTACACAATTACTTTTAAGTTGACAGCCCTAGTTTTTCCTTAAACTTACATAATCAAATTTGACTAAAGCAGGCAACTCTGGTGTCTAATACAAGCAGTGTCAATCCAGACTTGCACATACACAGAATTTACAACATAGTGCCATAACATGCTGAAAAAACATTGATAAACCCCATATCAATGCAGGTCACTCACTCGTATGGATAAATGAACCGACCAGAAAACCATATTAGATACACAAAGTTAGACTCGGATGTGTAGGAAGTTTTAAGTTCACCTAGACACCTAGTGACGTTCCCTAAACATAATTTGATGCTTTTCACGCTACAGGAAAGAAGCATCCGCCTCTTTTTTTCCTATTCTTGTGCTTGAAAAGTTTGCATAATGTTCAAAGTCTGACCGACAGGGGTTTTGGTCCCTACTAATGATTATTTCTGAAGGTTAAGGGGGTGAAATGGTTATATGTTGAGTGAAAAAACAATACCCTGACATTAAAGCACCCTTTAAAGGGTACTGGAATGATTGAAGAAGGCAGCACAAAAGAGATTTTATAACATTTGTGACATCATTAGAGAATGTTGGGTAATGGCACGATATGTAGCGACTCATGTTTACGTGCCGTAGTATGTGTTTCAAAAATGTTAGTATTGAAATAATATTTGAAGAATATTTAGTTTTATTCACATTATAAATATAACATTTATAAGTTAGTATTTTCTGGTTTTGTATTTTGAGACGTGTGCTAATAGTTATATCTTAAATGTTTTGCAGTTGTATGAACAAATACAATATTAAATGTATTTACGTGTCTTTTGGCAGGTTTGTGTCTTGGAATATGTATTATAAAAATCAAGGACATCACAAAGTATTTAAGAGAGACAATATCCTGTGTCTGACTCATCTCGTGCCAATTGTGCTTGTTAGACAAGCCGTTCTTGGCAGGTCTAATGGCAGTGCACTAAGTACAAATATATAACTGCTTCACTTTGTTATGTAAATGGTTGGTTATTAAAGTGATGGATCATGAGAGATATCGATCATGTAGGTTTTTTCTATGCTCTAGTGCAACATCTGAACAACAGGGGGCAGTGTTTCAAAATATCGCTCCTCGATACCCAATTTAAACTCTTAGCTCCGCCCCTCTTCAGCAGAACGCTGGTCGGATTTGAGCTTAACGAACTCTTTAGCAACGTCGTCGTTGTTGCGCTGCGAGAGGATCCGCAGTACGGTCAGGCCGGTTTCGTCCATGTGGATGCGTTTACCTAGCGGTAGCCAGCACGCTACGCTGCCTCGTGGTGCTACGTCTTTCAGCTGCAGCACCGCCATGCCAACGGTACGGTCCTCGCGGGCGAAGCAGTAGTCTTTGACGCACACCTGTAGCTCGTAGCATTCAGGACCCACTTCGTTACTCAACGTGCTTTGAAAAAAAGAGCAACATCATCAGGGTTTGCACGCAAGTAAACTTTACACTATAACAGAAAAGTTATTCAAAAATGTATGCATTAACCACAAAATTAACCTGCTAACTGTCACTGTTTCATTGTGGAACACTCAGTTATTGTACTTTTGACTTTAGTATTTCATAAATAAAGTATTCATAAATAATAATATTAATGTTAATGATATTTTACAAAAACATCAAATAAAAAAAGTAAAGAAAAACAATAATAAAATGTAATATCTAAAATTAAAAAAATTGTATTTCAGATGGTGAATTTTCATTCATATGCTCAATATGTGCAGTGACGGTTATCAGGTTAAACACGCTAAACATTTAATTGCATTTACTCACAATGTAAAGGTCTCGTTGTATTTAGGAGCCCAGCTGTTGTTCTTGGACTTGGTGGCGTACTTTCTTTTCTTATCGCTGAGATGAGGGCCGATAATGTAGACTTCAACGAAGGGACGGAAGATTCCAGAGGTCTGCCATCTCAAGTCATTCGCGGCCACCACTAAAAGAAAAATATATCGACCGACTCGTTCAATTTTACGTTCACCAAATGGTGTTTTCAGAAACGATGGTTTGACGACTTACTCCAATGTACGTGATAAGCACCTTCTCAAGATTGAATTTCAGAGGTACAACCTTCTCTGAAGTTCAAACAAAAATGCTCTTCAGTCGAGCATCAAGAGAAAATTACCTTTCACTGTGACTTTGTGCTCTCCAGTGTTCGGATGAGTAAAGATCTCTACGTGGATGGACACCTCTCCAACTGCATCGTCAACACCAGTGCCTGCAGACAAAACCAGGACAAGTCAGATACTTTACATTGGTGTGGCTCAATGGAACTTTTAACATATTGATTATGCATTTAATATTTTATAGAGTTATACAGAGAGAATGTATGCTGAAAAGCTTAAACAGATTAATGATGTTGATCCTGGCCTGAGAGATCATTAACAATATGGAAAGCAATTTAGGTAAATCTTCCTCATGAGAGCACTTGTTAAACAGACATTCAGAGCTTACTGTATAGCTGAGTTCAGAACGTCCTATAGGTGGAAGTGTCTTGAATTATAAATTATCTGATAAAATGTGTAATTAGGTGGTTCATTTACTTAGCTGATTTGAAGTCTAAAATGTAATGTACTTTTTTGGGATGATGTTTATGAACCTGCTGGAAAACCAAACTGGAAGCTGTTTTTTGGAAGATAATATATAGACTTTAGGTTGGTCAAATTTAATTTCAATCATCCAAAACAAACATTATCTAGTATGACCAGCTACCATTTAAATTCATGCCACTTAATAAGCTCTGAATGGGATTTCTTAACAAGTGATTCCACCAGTTTGTGAGGCTTGTTCATTCACATCATTGAGTCACACTTTATTCCGGTGTCCATGTACAAGCTACAAATATAGTCATTTCAAGTCAACAAGCTGCCATGACTTGAAATAGTCAAAAAAGTTCATTCATAAGACACAGACAACCAAAATAAAGTAACGCCTCACAGGATTCGGTTGCAATAGTTATTCAAGACCATTTCGATAAAAAAAAAGAAAGAAGTGCGTTTCCGCAGACTATCATGGCTGTACCAACTGCACACATGCAGGGTGGTCACACTTCATCTCTGGAGGTTCATGAAGGGTTTATAACTTTGTGGTTGGGAGGGGTGAGAGCAGCATTATCAAGTCCAGTCATTCACAGGTAGAATAAGACAGGGAGAACATCTGATATTGTCCTTCATTTGGTTTCAATGCAGGCAGGTACATGCGGAAAAAAAACACTTCCATTCATCTCCATTCACACTCATGAAAAGAAGTGCAGTTGTGTGATGGTGGCTGCGCAGATGGTGTACAGACCCCTGGGTCTGACGAGGAAGTGATGCACAGGTTCAATACAGGGCAACAGGGCTCCGTAAACCTTTTTTAAAACATAAAGTGATAGTTTACCCAAAAAATAAAGTTCTTTCATCATTTATTTCCTCATGTCACTCCAAAACCTGTATGACTTAGTTTCTTCCCTGAACACAAATAGAAGACATTTTGAAGACCAAACATTTTTAGCAACCAAACAGCCCCCATTTACTTCCATTGAGACATTTCTCAAAATACCATCTTTGGTGTTCCACTGAAGAAACAAAGTCATACTTGTTTTGAAAGACATGAATGATGATAGGATTTTTATTTTAAATAAACCACTTCTCGAAACGTTTGTTAGCATTAAAGGGCATCTTGGAAAAGTTGTCAAGCAATAGAAAGTAGCAAATAATAATTCATTACGTCTTTGATGCCAATTCTTTCAATCATCAATTAGTTGCACCGAAAGTGACTTGAAATTGTGACCCAGTCTGTGAAAACCCAGCTAAAGTCATTTTTTGTGATTTTCTACATATAATTCTTCATAATGTAAAGAACATTCTGTGAGAATTTAACAATATCTTCTGACCTTACTTTCTGAGTAAGGTCATGTCAAAGATTGAATTCATACTGAAATTAATAGGTGAATTCAAACTTTGATGCTCGTTATCTCAGAATTAAATTTTTAGACTTTAGCCTGGTTTTCACAGACTGGGTCAGAATTATTTATCTTGAAATGTTGATTTTGTCCATGAAGTCTTTACAGTCCAACAATCCATGCAACTAAATGTGAAATAAATGTCAAAATATTTTACGTGAGGATTGTCCAACATAAGTCTTTCCCCTGAATCTAGGTCAACAGCAGTAAAACGTTCATTAAAAAAATGAATTCCTTGCTTTCGTCATCTATTAAATCTGTGCGCGTCTGTCAGAGAAACGGGCTGAGGATACAGTTTTCTAAGAGCAGAACCGTCTGAGCAAGCAGAGATTTTGACAGAGCTGTATGACAGCACGTTAACAATAATGCTGCACTTCTCCCACAAGTCACAAAATACTGCCTAAAAATGTCGTATTCAGGTCACATTTTACCTTATGAACAATACAATCAAGTAAAAGTGGTTTATAAACAGTATATTGGTATGTTTATAACCATATACAGTATAGCCATTAGATTCTTTGATGGGATCCTCCGATGTCAGTTCAGGGCTCTTTAAAAATAATGCACGCTGACAGAAAGTACCTAACCTGACCCCAGAAATAAACTCTGATTGGCTGAGGGAGAGATGTCCTGAGCGGAGGGAATCTACATCCCTGCCTGCAGACGTTAAGTCGGTCATAATTAGCATCACTTCTACAATGTGTTTCGTCATGGACTCACACTCGCTAACACACACACACACACGTGGTTTCTGAAGTGTGTGCATTCCTCATTCACCGCCATTCAAAACACACTTCATCCTGGGCTTATTCGCTGCTGTAGCGTCAAGATACATTCCAAACCAATGTATGTGAACATACAGCATGTTCTTCCCAGGGTCTCGCACATGCAAGGGAGAATTAAAAAAGCCCTTTCTGTGGGAAGATATGGGTGGTTGTGGGGCATGCGATTGGCCCGTTGGAATGGGAGGTGCATGGTTTGATTCGGGTGGATCAACCGATTGGTTCTTCGTCATGAAGGGCGCCAAGCCCCACGTGAACGTACCCTTCTCTGGGTACACGTCTTCACTATGGGTGAACCTTACCCCCTTCCCTCCATGAACTGGTAAAAGAAGAAGAAGAGGACGCAGAAAATAGACAGAAATTGAAAGCACACAGTGAATCGAAGAGATATCGAGTTAGAAGGACGGACTAACAAACTCTTTTGGGCTGTTAATTTAACACATCAAAATACAAGTTGTATATTATTTCATCATGTTATCAAAATCAGTTTACAGCCCTAGTTAACAATCCCCTGCAATTCAGTTTAACTTCAATGTACTGTGACATTTTATGAACACACACACAAGCTTTGAAAGGCTTTTAAATACTTAAATGAAGCCGTGAGATTTACACTAATTACATTTTAAATGATTATTTATTGAAGTGCTCTGCCAGGGGCATCCCGAACTAAAGTGTGTCAGGATTTCTAAAGTTTGTGTGTGTGTGTGTGTGTGTGAGAGAGAGGGAGACCGGATTAACCAAACTAACAAAAAAGACAAAAAAAACTGTGTTACTGACCATGTTTTTTGTAAACAAGGTTAGATTTTTCTGCTATTATTAATGCACAAAATACTGCTTTTTGGAAGAGGAATAATGCAATTCATTATTGGACATAGTAAAAGCTAAAATTCCTATTTACTTTCCAAAAAAAGATTAAATACTATTTTAATGTTTATATTATGTAAATGTAAAAAATGCACTTAGATATTCGTACTCAACGGTATGTATACATATATTAAAGCTGCGATACGTAACGTTTGGTCGTCTATATTCCCATTTCTGTTTTAAAGTTAAATTGCAGGGTACTTTGTACACACATCAGTTTACGTAAAATTATATTAAGCTTACCTTTCCATTGAAACACTAAATCATTATTATAAAGCCTACAGCAAGAGTGTTTTGAACATTGACTTTTTCAATTCATTTTGTTTACTTTTAATCAAAAAAAGTTACGAATTACAGTCTTAACTGAAAATACGTCTCAATTTTATTAAAGAGTGCCATCCTGCAGACGTTGAGAAGCAGGTAAGTGACTTCTAAAGACATGAACACTGTGTCTTACCCTGTGCATTCTGGGACTGAACGAAGGTCTTGATAAGTTTGTCAGTGGCCTGAGTGTAGAGGGACAGAGCGTAGTGCAGCGACTGCAGATCTGGACTCTTCTCCAGGAACGTCTTCTTCAGTCCCACACCTCCAGCATGAAAGTATTGCTAAAAAAAAATCAAGTGTCATCATAATGGCTGAATCACATACAGATACCTGTTTTACAGGTGGCACTATTTTACTATTCACCTTAATATTTCTTAGTTGAATTGTAATCTAACCATGACAAACTATATCATGATGGAAAGGTCTAAAACTCAAGAATAAATATTTGACAATTTTTCATAACAATAAATGTAAACAAAAAATAATAAGTCAATGTTATTTGCAAAAATACTTCTAAAATTTTAAAATTGTATTTCGGGTTGTGCATTTTCATGTATATACTCAATATGTGCGTTGACAGTTTCAGATAATAAACTACTACTGAGTTGAAGCTAAACTGATGTGGCATCATGTATTAGTAATGCATTGCAATCTGGTTGCTAAAACGTTTAAAAAGTGTTTTTAGCTGGTTGTTATCTGGTTGCTTAGCTTTTCTAACTTCTAACAAAACAAACAATAAAATCTTACTGTAAGAAATACATTAAAGATTTCTAGTCCATTTGCTATGTTCTCATAATACAGATAATAACACCATAGGAGCCATTAGGAGTTTCCAGAAACCTGATATACAATAAACTAGTATTTTTTATGCAGACATTAAATATTATATTATATAAGTAAGTCTTCTACACACCTTTATAGTATCCAGTGCTAATTCAATCACGGCACACTGTTTAGGAGACAGTGCTTTGGCTTCTTCTCGAACCATGTGTTCCTGGAGCAGAGACAATTTTTAGGTTATTCAAGAAGTAAAAGACTGTAAAAAACAGAGCAATGAGCTTTTTACAATTGAATTGGTCATTTCAGAGTCATTTTGAGTTTTTACAGTGTCTTTTATATCTTTGGTGATGCACTTGAAATCAGTGCAAAAATGTCAACCATTTGCATTTACATTTATTCATCGTATCCAAAGTGACTTACAAATGAGGGAACATTTAACTTAAA